>CM064510.1:15587718-16225218 GCA_032716605.1 Paralithodes platypus | reverse complement strand
AGCGGCCCCCACAGAACCCTCCCTGCCGACCACAATAAAGCCTGGGTGACCGAAGCCACTCCATGGCGGGGAGCTGAGAGGGTCCGTAAACGCCCGGGAAACCAAAGCCCCACCCAGGTCCCTGTGCCCCTCAGCAATTATGAAGAGAAAGTTGAGGGGCAAAGGAATAATGTGACGCTTTAGCTTCCAATCTTGGTAGATTGGGAGGTCAATCCACGGAAGAGACGGAAGAGATCTAGAAAATATATAAGTAAAAGGAACAGTCAGAGTAAGCTATGGGTATGGCAGAGATCGCTCAGGTCTCACTCTGATAGACCAGCCCATCACCCATAATCCTGACCGTTATACTAGTCATTGGTGAATTTCTGTTTCGGTACTCTTGGGTGTGGGGTCTTTAATGAAAAGTTGCTCATGTCATGACAGAGTAACCAATCATCAGGCTAACGTGGGGAAGAAGTATGACAATGACCATACTAACCTTCCCAACTACCTTTGACCTTTATAAGAGTGTTCAAAGAACCCAGGTGATCGGATTCTTAGGACTTTTTACAAGCATATGCCCTCGACCATAGTTCTGGCACATATGTTGTATGGACTTTCTATGCAGAGTGCCGTTTAGGTGATGGTGTCTTGCAAAGCCCAAACTATTGTAGCTGTCTTGCCATGGCAAAGACTTCTCCAAGAGTTTGATAGAGTACTGAATTGATCTTTAAAGTGTTATGGGGACATGTCCTTGTTTCCAATTTCAGTGTAAAAACTGCAAGCCTAATAGAGAGCCTAATGTTTTTAGAACACCATGTTGTGGAAAACAAAAGTTCACCAGTAGGGGAAAGAACTCTCAAACGATCAGGTGTACAGCCATGGTATGTAAACACAGACAAATGAGAGGGTTATTCTTGGATTCAAAACTTGCATACAATTCTTTGAGCCCTCAAATTGCTGACTCTACCCTGGCTTCGTCGAGATGGTCATGACATCGGCTGCTATGTCCCAGGGAGGGTGCTTGAAGGTCAGAAGGTCATAGGTGCAGTGCGTGGGGGGGAGGGAGGGGATTAGTGGGTTGAGGTAGACCCTTCAAAAGATCCAGCCATGATGGTGGTGGACCTGCGCGGAAGAGCGGCGCATCTGGAGGGGGGATATTTGAGTTCGTCTCTCCTCTCTTGGTTCTTTGAAGATCGCCTTTCTTTCTTTGTTCCCGGAAGTACTGATGGTGACTCTTATACTTTTTCCGGGCGTGGGCGGCAGAGTGGGCTTGATGGCGGAATTCTCGCCTTTCGAGTGGTGAGGTGATGCGGGGCTAGGTTGGTATTTAGGCGCCAATATTGTTGCCCTCCTTCTTTCCTTTTCTCTTTCCTTTCATCTTGGTGGTTTCTTTATTGTAAGTTTTATGAGGTGAATTCTCCTTATGTTTTGGCTGCCTCTCCTTTTCTTATTTCTTCTTGTCCGCGCGTTCGTTCTGGCGGGTGTGGTCCCTTCTCTCTTTTGTTGTCCTTTGTTCCTCTCTTCCAATTTCGGGAACATTTCTGCCATGGTGTTCTTCTTGTTATTCTTAGTTTTCTTTGGTCGTCTATTTTCCTTGTTGTCTTTCCCTTTTGTTATCGTCTCCCCTTCCCTTTCCATCTTCCTCTTTTGTTTTCTGTTTGTCTGGCTCGGTATGGCTGCGATCGATAAATCCGGTATTTCAATTTTATCTCTCCTTTTTCTCTTATTTATATCTACTATCTTTCCTTTATCTATAATTTGTATCTCCTTAATCTCTACCTTATCTCTTTTATTTATCTCTCCTTTATCTCTCCTATTCTTTTCTCCTCTTGGCTAATTAGTGTTCAAAGATTTGTGTATTGATTCACAACCACTGATTCATTGCCGCTGATTCACAACCACTGATTCATTGCCGCTGATTCACAACCACTGATTCACAACCACTGATTCACAACCACTGATTCACAACCGCTGATTCACAACCACTGATTCAACACCCCTGATTCACAACCACTAATTCACAACCACTGATTCACAACCACTGATTCACTGCCACTGATTCACAACCACTGATTCACAACCACTGATTCACAACCACTGATTCACAACCGCTGATTCACAACCACTGACTCACAACCGTTGATTCACAACCGCTGCTTCACAACCACTGATTCACAACCACTGATTTACACCCACTGATTCACACCCACTGATTCACAACCACTGATTCACAGCTACTGATTCACAACTGCTGTTCACAACCACTGATTCACATCCACTAATTCACACCCACTGATTCACAACCACCGATTCACACCCACTGATTCACACCCACTGATTCACACCCACTGTGAGAAAGCAAACTATTCGATGAATTGCACTCTGCTTAAGAATGTAAACAGAGAAACCGATCTGGGAGTAACAATATCGAGTAACCTTAAACCAAGTCAACAATGTTCAGAAGTTGTTAAGAAGGCAAACAAAATAATTGGATTTATAAGCAGGTCATTTGAGCATAAATCCAAAGACGTTATCCTAACCCTTTACAATTCCTTAGTTCGCCCTCTTCTGGAATAGTGCGTTCAATCCTGGTGCCCTTATTACCAAACAGACAAGCTAAAACGAGTTCAACGTAGAGTTACCAAAATTATACCTGTCCTAAAGAACAAACCATACGAGGAGCGTCTTAGAGAAATAAATCTATTTCCCTTAACCCAGCGCAGATTAAGAGGCGACTTAATTCAAGTGTTCAAAATCATCAAAGGCATCGATAATATGAACTGTAGTAAGTACTTCACTATCGACCAATCTAATTACACGGGGAAACGGTTGCAAAATTATTGGTAAATCTTTTAACTAACACTAATCAAAGAATGTCTTCTTCAATCGAGTTGTCAACTTGTGGAATGGGCTTCCCCAAGGCGTTATAGGCTGAAGCACCGTTGATTCATTTAAACTTTGCATAAACAAATATCTTGCATCAAACGCGCGACTGACTGCGTTTGTAAATTAATTACTTTATTTTATCCCCCCCTCAGTTACTAACCCATCGGTCCCCTACTAACTTCCTAATCCTGCCACAGAAATTAGTTCCAGGGCAGTAGTTCCCTTTCCAATGTTCCCTTACCCTCACTAAACCACTGTTTGGACATTTGATCCTCGGTGTTTTGGAGGACAAGCAGCCTAGAAGGGTCAATAGATCTGTTCTTGCTTGATTTCCGTTGTACTTTCTTTGTACTGATTCACAACCACTGATTCACAACCACTGATTCACACCCACTGATTCATAACCACTGATTCACAACCATTGATTCACAACCACTGATTCACCACCACTGATTCACAACCACTGATTCACAACCACTGATTCACCAACACTGATTCACACCTACTGATTCATACCCTGCGAATCATATCCAGAGATTCAAACTTCAATAAGACCAATTTCATCAAGTGCAGGGCCAGGATATTGTTTGGGAAACGAATTCACAGTCACGAGACCAACACAATGTACAATACGCACACACACACACACACACACACACACACACGCGCGCATAAAAACATATACACACTCACCAGACCTACACAATGTACAACACACACAGACACCACACTCATACACACATTCACTAGACCTACACAATGTACGACACACACACACACACACATGCACATATACGCACACTCACCAGACATACACAATGTACAACACACACACACACACACACACACACACACACACACACACACACAAACTCTGGCATTTTAACTCAATAACCGGATAACCTTTATATGATACAACCTAGGCTAAAACAAATTGCATTAAGGGAAGGCAGACCGTTTTTCTCTACCCACTTCTCCCTAATATTTAGCCCCACTAGATGTTGAGATTATAAGACGTTCGGTCCATTAGTTTGGCGATTTTAACACCTTTAGCCCGATTTCGTTGTCAATTGTAAGACCATTCGTGCCATTTAGGTGTCGATTATTTCGTGGCGAGCGATAGCAAGCCTGCAATTTTAAGAGGAACCGGCCTTAGGCCGAGAAATATTTCTATCAAAAAATGTACAAATTTAGCTTGAAGGGGGGTCTATTTTTTTGTTTTCTAAGCATGATGGAGGCCTAGGGAGGAAACTAAAAAAAACATATGAATAAATGGATTAATAGACCAAACAACCAGCCAGTCTCCCCTTAATATTTGCAATAAAACCTGCTGCGTGTGTCATTGTGAATGAAAACAATAGTGAAAGGTGGGTACTGAAATCCATAGACTTTATTTGTTTCCCACAATCTTTTACATACAGGGACTATTGTAAATCAGTAAATGTTTATAATTATTATTCGTCAGTTATAGCACGTTTTAAAATGACCTTAAAATAATTACTTATTTATATCTTATCCATTTTATCCATCTACAGACCATATTGATGTATACAGCACAGACACACACACACAGACATACACACACACACACACACACACAGAGATACACACACACACATACACACACGCACACACACACACACACCTTCGCACACTAGTCAATATGATTAATTTACTGTGAGTCTAATAATAGAGAAACGGAGCTGCAGTCCCTGTGAGAATCAGACCTTTGTTATTGAGAGAGAGAGAGACTTACATAGACTTACATAGATGCACTGGCCACACAGACCTTACGATCCAAACGAGGTGGTCAGGACTTAATTCTAGTAGAGATGGCATATCCGATAGAAAAGGAAAGTTGAAGGAAAGGATAGAAAAGAAAAAGGCTCTCAGAGAGAGAGAGAGAGAGAGAGAGAGAGAGAGAGAGAGAGAGAGAGAGAGAGAGAGAGAGAGAGACAGTAAGAGAGAGAGTGTGCGTGTGTGTGTGTATCTAGTGTGTGTGTATGCATGTATGTATGCTTGTACATACTTACAGTACATACCATTACTTTTGAGATTTTAAGACGTTCGTTTCATTAGTTTCGCGATTTTAAGAACTTTCATGCTATTTAGGTGTCGAATTTTTCCTGGTGAGCGATAGGGAGCATGATATTTAGGAGGAACCGGCCTTCAGCCGGGACATTTTTCTACCGAAAAATGTACAACATTTTCTCAATAGGCGTCTTGGTAGTATATTATAAACGTGATGAAGGTCTTGGGATAATACTAAAGAGAATACTAAATAAATGCCTCCCCTTAATGTGTACAACAGGGTTATTTGCGTATGTATTGTATATACGGCATTGGTGCGTATATTTGAACACATGTCTCTTCTTCCATTTGTCCCTTTGTTGGCGAACTAGACACTCGCACTTGTGTATCGGTGTGTGTGTGTGTGTGAGAGAGAGAGTGAGTGTGTGTATGTGTGTGTGTGAGTGAGTGTATGTATGTATGTGTGTGTGTACGAGTTGCACCACTATACAGTATAAGCCAATTTTAGTATGTTTTATATCCTCAGTGTTTCTCGTTAATACGGTGATCGACTTATAAGAATAATTTATTTTTGTAGCTGTTAATTTATCACATTCATTAAGGGGGCCCACCTCTCTTTTTTGTTTTTCTTTCTCTCCCTCTCTTTTTGGCTTGTATCCATTCGGCCCCATCCAACCTACTGTTTTAAGACTTTTACGCCCATCCTGGTTTTAATATTTTCCTGGCGAGCGGGAGCGAGCCAGCATATATATTTGTTTGTTTTGACAGCAAGCTAAATGTGTAAATTTTTCGATAGAAAAATGTCTCCGGCGAAGCCGGATTTCTCCATACTATGTTGGCTAGCTACCGCTCGCCAGGAAGAAATCGACACCTGGATGGGGATAAACGTCTTAAAACAGTTGGCTGAATGGGGCCGAATGGATACAAGCCAGAGCAAGAGAGAAAAGGAGAGAACGAGAACAAAAACTGGTAACCCCCCTTGATACACTACAGTATAAACACACTAGGTAGCGCCAGCGAACTTGACAATAATCTTGACCCCTTAACTTCTTATAACTCGAAATGAATGAAAGCAATCGGGCTGACGTTGCTATCATTTGGGACGAGTCCACCAGGAAATAGTTTTGGATGTGTAAAGCCAATTTGCTCTAGGCCCTTTTGAGTTACAGCGAGGTCAGGGACCAAGATAATTGTCAAGTTCTTTGGCAAGATAAACGATATCAGTTGTGGAAATTGTACACTTAAGGGGAGACTGGCCGCCGTTTGTTTGGTCTATTAATTCATGTATTCATATTTTTTTTTAGTTTCCTCCCTAGACCTCCATCAAGCCTAGAAAAACACCCCTTAGACCCCCCTTCAAGATAAATTTGTAATTTTTTCGGTAGAAAAATGTCCCGGCCAAAAGCCGGTTCCTCTTAAAACTGCAGGCTCGCTATCGCTCGCCAGGAAATAATCAACACCTAAATGGCACGAAAGGTCTAAAAATTGACAACGAAATGGGGCAAAAGGTGCTCAAATTGCCAAACTAATGGGCCGAACGTCTTATAATCTCAAAACTAGTGGGGCTAAACAATAGGGAGAAGGGGGTCCAGAAAAACGATCTGCCTCCCCTTAAAGATATAAGCATTAAACTGGGTGAACACAATCATGAGGCCACTGCTATTAAGGGGGGATCGATGTATTTATTTGCTCATTTACTTTGCTTTCTATTGTTTCTTTAGTTTCCTTCTTAGACCTCCATCAAGCTTAAGAACAAAAACAATAGATCCCCTTTCAAGATAAACTTGTACATTTTACGATAGAAAAATATCCCGACCGAAGGCCAGTTCCTCGTCAGGAAAATATCGACACCTAAATGACACTCAAAGTCTAAATATTAACAAAAAAATGGAACGAAAGGTCTTTAAATAATCAAAATAATGGGCTCGTAATTTCAATAATAATAATACTACTATTCACTATTACTACTTGTCACTATTTCCTCATTGGAATCGATAACTAAACTGAATTTATAGGATTTTAAGAATCTGAAAAAACAATCAATAAAAATAATTTATATATATACAATATGTCAGACCAAAATTACCGGGAAACAAAGTAAATGCCGAAACAAAAACGCTCGTGTGACACCGACTGAATTATCCTGGTTTAAGGGGAGGCAGTTTGTTTTTCGAGTCCTCCTCCTCCCTCATGTTTAGCCCTATTAGTTTTGAGATTTCAAGACATTTGCCTCATTAGTTTGGCAATTTTCAGACCTTTTGCCCCATTCTTTGCCAATATTAAGCCCTTTCGTGCCATTTAGGTGTCGAATTTTTTTCCTGACGAGTAATAGCGAGTCTGTATTTGAAGAGGAATCGGCCCTCGGCCGGGAAATTTTTCTACAAAAATGTAAAAATTTATATCGAAGAGGGGTCTTGTGGGTGTTTTTTTTAAGTTTGATGAGGTTTAGAGAGCTAACTAAACCCCCTCCTTAAATCATTGAGCCGAACCAGAAAATTATGCTGCACAATACCTTCTGAGCTCCCTTAGCCCTTTGAGGATCGATGACGCATTTGTTTTTTTGTTTTCTGGCTATTATTTGACGATTTTATTCAGATTAGGAAGGGTTTATGGAAGTCAGAAGGTTGATTGAGATAGTATTTACCCTTTTAATACCTCCAAATCCTTCCTAAGCTGCATAAAATCGTCTAGTGATAGCCAAAATAAAACTGCTAAAGCGCGTCAGACCTTCAAGGGGTTAATAACGTAATTATCGAGGGCTTTCTTACGGGAGCCTGAACAAATTGTGTAATAAAGTCCTCGGTCTTTGCTACCCGTGTTTCAGTACCCTTCCACTGTAGGCATGCTTAGGATAATGGTCAATATTAGTCTTAGAAAGTGTGAGCACGGGGAAAGCATGAGAGAGAGAGAGACAGTGAGACAGTGAGAGAGAGAGAGAGAGAGAGAGAGAGAGAGAGAGAGAAAAAGAGAGGAGACAGACAGACAAACAAATATAGATAGTTAGTTAGATAGATAGATAGATATGATAGCTAGATAGATAGTAGAGACCAATAATTAATCGACGTGAATGTAAGACTAGAAAAATAGTTCATATTTTATCCCACCTGAATGCCAACCACCAGAGCGGAGAGTGGGGGGGGGGGGTCACACCAGAGATCCTTTATAGTAAGATGTTGCATTGCATACAGTTCCTTTTGATGCATATAGCTCCATTAGTTTGGAGATTTTAAGACTTTTGCCCCATTAGTTTGGCTATTGTAATACCTTTTTCCTCGTTTCTTTTATCACATCAAGGACCTTTCGTGCCCTTTAGTTGTTAATTGTTTTCGTGGTGAGCGATAGCTAACCAGCAGTTTAGAAGGAACCAGCCTTCGGCCGATGCATTTCTTTAGCGAAAAATCCACAAATCCTTCTCAAAGGAGGGTCTTGGGGTCATTTTTTTAAGCTTGATGGAGGTCTAGAGAGGAAACTAAAAACAAATAAATAAATAAAAATAATAATTATAATAATTAATGATAATGATTAATATATAAACATATATATATATATATATATACAGTATATGTATATATATATATATATATATATATATATATATATATATATATATATATATATATAAATACATAAGTAAATAAATAAATAGATAAATACAAAATTAAATATATATCTCTCCATCAGCCTAAATGCCAGCTAGGAGAACTGAATAAGGTCACACACATTGACAGCAAGGTGACCCTGAAATATTAAATGCCAGGGGATACTAGCCATTATTAAGGCTTTATTGTATATTTTTGGTATTGCTTTTTATATATGAATTATATTATTTTATCTATATTTGTACATACTTGTTTTATGATGGTACCCTTCCTGCTCTCTCACTCAGATGCACACACTCTCTCTCGCTCTCATATATATATATATATATATATATATATATATATATATATACACACACACACTATATTCGGTCATCTAAAGAACTCCCTGAAGTAGACGGCAGAGTACACAAAATATTCCTTGTAACTCCTTGTAACTCTCCAACCTATTCCTGTTTATTCACCATATTCACGTCGTATTTTCCACTTTTTCTTCTGGCCTCCTTACCTTCCTCCAACTCCTCCCAACTTTACTCATTTTAACAACTTCTTTCATGTGAAGTTTTAATCTCTCTCTCTCTCTCTCTCTCTCTCTATATATATATATATATATATATATATATATATATATATATATATATATTTATATATATATATCTTGCGTTACAGCCTAACTTTTCCCAGGCCTTCAAATTCCTGCTTTTCTTCTCTCTTTCTCTCTCTCTCTCTCTCTCTCTCTCTCTCTCTCTCTCTCTCTCTCTCTCTCTCTCTCTCTCTCTTTCTCAGTTCCATTCTTCCTCCAACCTATCTCTCTCTCTCAGTTCCATTCTTCCTCCAACCTATATCTCTCTCTCCCCAACTTCCTACATGCAGTATGTATCTTTTACTGTTGTCTTCCTGGTTCCAGGTCTCCCTTCATTGTTTTTTTATTTTTTATTTTTTTTTGTACTTCGATGTAATACGTTTATATACGCTTAATACTGTATATACTGTATATATATACCGGTATGTATATATATATATATCGAATGTATTGAAGGAGAAAGCAAGCAACTATAGAGTAATTTACGTTATATATCCTTTTGTTTATGTTTCAACTTTCCCTCCAGAAGTAGGGGCTGTACAGTATATCTTTTATATACAATCGATCGTTGTACACGACGAAGTCTGGAGGTATTATTCTAGATACCCAGTAGATTGTGTGAAGCCTCTATCTACCCTATTTAATGAAGAGATAGGGTATCAGAGCAAAGAGATAGACCTTCACCAACATTCTCACCAATAAATAATCAAGCGATGTGAGAAGGAACAACAACCAGCAGCTGGGATAATTGACCTAGAATCTATAGTATATCTGGAAATGAAAATTTATGGTCATGGCAAAAAGTGTTTACAATGTAAAAACAAACTTGGCTAATAACACAAAGTGTGTATGTATGAACGGTGGATAATAAACTAATAGTAAAGAACAACTATTATAGTTTAAAGTGGAATAACATTCAGAAATTGGAGAGAAACATTGGAGGAAAGGAGGATGTTTTTTTTTTTTTTTTTTTAAAGAGAAGTAGGATCGATGAAATTATGGAGAGAGAGAGAGAGAGAGTGTGAGAGTGAATGCGAATGAGAGCGAGAGCAAGAGGGGGTCCGTCTAGAATATAGAGGGAGGGAATGGAACAGGATATATAAGCTATCAAGTTGAAAAAAAGAAAACATATTTTTTTCAGCACCATCCTCTCAATACCTTCAAGGGTTTTTTTCTGACTCCCCCTTCTGACAAATTATCCAAATAATCCTGTTCGTAATGTGAATGCTTGATACATTTATCTTATTGAACTGATGCAACCCAATCTCTCTCTCTCGCTCTCTCTCTCTCTCTCTCTCGCTCTCTCTCTCTCTCTCTCTCTCTCTCTATATATATATATATATATATATATATATATATATATATATATAGATTATATTACATATATATATATAATATATATATATATATATATATATATATATATATAATATATATATATATACATAGTTACATACATACATACCGTACATGCATACATACCGTACATGCACACATACGTACATATATACATACCGTACATACATACGTACATGCATTACATACATACACACATACTCACACACCGGAGATGAGCTTACAACACACTTTTCAAGATTGGCATAATATTTGGCCTTCTTACTTGGAATAGGGTATAGCTACACCGGCGAATGTCATTCATCGTTAGCAAAGACGTGTGTGTGTGTGGGGGGGGGGGGGGGCTGTGGGGGGGGGTGGCTGCTGTGTGTGTGTGTGTGTATGGGTATGGCTGTGTGATAAACCGTGCATATACAGTATATGATTGGTTTGTTTGTATTTTTGTTTATAATAAGAGAGGGATAAACAGACAGAGAGACTATTGATTTTAGTGAGCTGGACTTAAAGAGGAACAGTGAGTTATGTAATACCTGCTAGAGAGTCACTTCTCCCTCTATCTCTCTCTCTCTCTCTATATATATATATATATATTATATATATATATATATATATTATATATATAGATAAATTATATATATATATATATATATATATATATATATATAATATATATATATATATATTATATAATATATATATATATATATATATATATATATATATATATATATATATATATATATATATATATATAAAAGCAAAACAAGCATTGTCAATTACACAAATTAGTCTTTGACAGAAACGCTTAAAAATATACCTGCAATTTGAGTCGAGCGAAAACATATAGAATAAATAAGTACATTTTTCAGTGCCATATACATTACACAAAATTCTACTCCCATCGAATAATCTGAATAAAGTTAAAGTTTTTAGCTGAACTGCAATCATAATCTTTTATTAGCCCCAATCAAGTAATGTGAACGAATGAAAGCATTTTTAACAATCTCATATTTTTATAATTTACATTTATCAATCAAACTAATGAGAAAGGATAGCAAATATGACAGACACTATATATATATCGTAAAGTATATATAACACTGATTGTAAAACGTCATTGTATATATTAATTAATCATTTATTATAACAAGACATATCATAATGGGAAATATGTTTTATCATTAACACATAAACCTATGAGTTTATATAATCGTATAACAACCAATTAATAAATATTGTTAGCAGTATTAAAATGTAAAACTTGCAAACTAAACAATCCAAAATTGGGACAAGGACAATATAAAGTCAAATTAAATTATCAAAATCGCTATGTGGAAACAACGCTTACTAAAATGGAAATTATTAAATAAAAGAACACAATCCACCACATAGGGTGTACATTACTACATGAGAAAGTTAATCTGTTTCCCAAGCAAACTAATCACACATATAACAACGCACTATCGTCACGTTAAAGGAAGTAGTCAAGTTTGGGAAGTCCGGGACGTTCTGGCAAATTTTACTAAACTCTGCATGAATAAAGAAACTACATGTTAAATGTCAAAATATTATTTAAAATCAAATTTGCAACATGACAAGACATTAACAATAGTACAAAATACAAATATTGATAAGATATCTATACTATATATTACAAAATAATATATAAAATACAGTACAGCAATCACTAACAATAGTGCTATCGGGTAGGTACCTGTAAGCATAGCATGCCTCAAGTGACCCCTATCAATAACTACCCTACAAATAACCTACATTTATAGCACAAATAAACTAAGGAAATCGCAAAAGTAAGCAATTGATACTATCGACAATGAATACATATAATATAAAGACAAATAATTGCAAAGTATGAAGTAACAACAGATTTAAACAAAGAGTACTCTTTTAACATGAACAATAAATTTAAAAAATCATCAATATTAATATTAATAATGATCGATTTTGCCTCAATAATTTTAATGATTTACAGGCAATAACAAATTAAATGTGAATACAAGTATATTTGTTATTATTATTACAGTATTCGTAATCAGTAACATCTCACTGTCACACACACACACACCCTATATATCTCTCTCTCTCTCTCGCTCTCTCTCTCTCTCAAGTAAGTGTAAATCTTTATCTCTTTAACATCTCGATATCGGTAATCTGTCTTTAATCCCACAGTAATCACACATATCTCTTCTCTCTCAGCACCCATCGTTTTATCACCTACGTTATCATATTGGTCTGCCAGGTGCATCAATTTAGTTTGTTTCAATTAGTTTAGGGGCCCGCAGAGGACTGTTCTCGGCCAGTATGGTGTGTGGGAGCATTGGAGGAATAATTAAGATGGGTTCGGAAGAGCTGTTTGGTTAGTGAGCATTACTTGGTGTTATTAAGGGGGGTCACCTGCTTTGTTTATCTTTCTCTCCTTTTCTCTCTTTCTCTTGCTTGTATCCATTCGGCCTCATTCAGCCAACTGATTTAAGATGTTTATCCCCATCCAGGTGTGAATTTCTTCCTGGCGAGCGATAGCGAGCCAGCATTGCAATTTATCCGGCATCGCCGGAGAAATTTTTCTATCGAAAA
The DNA here is from genome assembly GCA_032716605.1 of Paralithodes platypus. Taxonomy (NCBI): domain Eukaryota; kingdom Metazoa; phylum Arthropoda; class Malacostraca; order Decapoda; family Lithodidae; genus Paralithodes; species Paralithodes platypus. The sequence goes on along the minus strand of CM064510.1, from coordinate 16,212,189 downwards.
ATGTACAAATTTAGCTTGCTGTCAAAAGAAATATATATATATATATATATATATATATATGCTGGCTCGCTACCACTCGCCAGGAAAATATTGACACCTGGATGGGGTAAACATCTGAAAACAGTAGGCTGAATGGGGCCGAATGGATACAAGCCAAAGAGATAGGGAGAGAAAGAGAAAAAAAGCGAGGTGGGCCCCCACCTCCATTACAAACTCCAATGTACTTGAATATATTGATGAAAGCATATGATCCTCCCGGGATTCGAACTCGGGACTCCACACCCAGAACATAAGCACATAAACCATTACACCACCAACACAGTTAAAGGTTGAATACACGATTACGATTAATATCCATTTCTGAATTCTGGATATCACTCTAATCATGTACTCAGACCCAACTGCATTATGGAAAGCCTAATGTTTTAGTGAGAGGAAAGAACAATGAATGGGGCCAACATCACTAAAGACTGGCCTCCTGAACCTATAGCAATTAAGGAACATAAACATTAATAGTTATAAGGTTTGCCGATTTGTCAAATGATTCCTTGTGGCCCTTCTTAAGTTTAACCCCTTCACTACCTGGGATGTTTGTGGTTGTATTTCAGCTCTATTTAAACGATTTTGTACAGTTTAAGAAGGATATGTGGTAGCCAAAAGATTTAAGGGAGATAGTTCGAAGCCTGTTAATTGCTGTAGGCCCTTTTGAAACTGAATAAAATCGTCTAATAGTAGCTAATATAAAGTAAAAAGACGTCGCCGCTACAGAAGGGATTTAAAGTATTGTCTAAAGATAGCCAAAACCAATTGAAAGAGAGTACCATAACATTTCAGAGATAAAGTCAATAAATAAAGATACAGGTGTAGCCTTCCATTACATTACCACCCAGCTTCCCTGACCACAATTCCAAAATAAGGAGGGTCACCGGCTTTTTGTATCTTTCACTCCTTCTCTCTCTTTCACTAGCTTGTATCCTTTCGGCCCCTTTCAGCCAACTGTTTTAAGACGTTTATCCCCATACAGGTCTCGATTTCTTCCTGGCGAGCGATAGCGAGCCAGTATTGTATGGAGAAATCCGGCTTCGCCGGAGAAATTTTTCTATCGAAAACTGTAAAAAATTAGCTTGCTGTCAAAACAAAAACATATACATGCTGGCTCGCTACCGCTCGCCAGGAAAATAGTGACACCTGGATGGGGGTAAACGTATAAAACAGTAGGCTGAATTGGGCCGAATGGATACAAGCCAAAGAGAGAGGGAGAGAAAGAGAAAACAAGCGAGGTGAGTTCCCTTAAATCCACGCAGGCACTAATCCGGTCTCACAAAAAAGCCAGCCTGTGTTTTAGCAAGAACCGGTTTTCGGCCGGGTCAGTTTTCTATTATTATTATTATTATAATTATTATTATTATTATTAAATAATATTATGGACTTGGAGAAGGCCTATGACAGAGTGGATAGAGAAGGTTTGTGGAAAGTACTAAAAATATACGGAGTAGAGGGCAAGTTGCTGAAAGCAGTGAAGAGCATGTATGAGGGTGCAAAGGCGTTAGTACGTGTGGAGAGTGAGCAGAGCGAGTTCTTTGACCTGAATGTTGGTTTGAAACAGGGGTGTGTGATGTCCCCCGTGGTTGTTTACTGTATATATGGATGGAGTCATGACAAAAATACTATCAAGAGCAGTGGATGTTGGTGTATCGCTGAAAAGGGAGGGAATTGAGTGGAAGCTACCTATACTGCTGTTTTTTTTTTTTTTTTTTTTTTTTTTTTTTTTTTTTCTATATTCCAACTTACTTCCTCTCGGGCATAGGCTGAGAGCCTTAACATTCACCGCTTTACAATGAACAGTGAAGCCCGTGAGGTCTTGTTCCAGTCTAGGGCGTGAGACATGTGAAGCACGTAGAGTACAACGAGCACCTGCCATCTTGCCTTCACATGAGGCACGGTGCTCACTCATGGCCCGAAACGACCCCATCTCTGAAGCCACCTCGTTCCCGTGCTTCACTGTCTCACCCCATACACTCGGACTCTCACACTTACACACACACAACGCCACCTGTTGAGCAGATAACTCACCAGGCATTGCACCCCTATAGCATATTTTGAAAATGGGAATATTCATACAGTGCTATTTAATCAGGGAACAATGAGGGTATTTTATTGACGTTTCGGTGGGCTTTGTGGTAATGCACTGATACTAGGTACAGCACAAATTCCATCCCAATAATATCTTCCCATTGATACATCGGGATTTGAACCCGGGACCTTTGGATTACCAGGCCAGTGGCAAGACCACTCCACCACACCTCCACTTTGCAGATGATACAGTTCTGATGAGTGATAATGAATGGGAGTTGCAGGGTCTGGTAAATGAGTTTGGAACAGTGTGCGAAAAACGGAATTTGAAGGTAAATACGGGGAAGAGCAAGGTTATGGTCTTCGAAAGGGTTGAAGTCACAGAGTGTGAGGTGAAGCTGAACGGTCAGGCTATGGAGATCGTCAACTCTTTTAAGTATCTGGGCAGTGTGTTGAGTAAAGATGGGACTATGGATGAAGAAGTGCGGGAGAGGGTACAACAGGGGAAGAGGGTTGTAGGAACTCTAAAAGCAGTAACAAGAAATAGGGTGGTCAGTATGGAAGTGAAGAAGTCCTTGCATGACAGTGTGGTAATCCCGACACTGACTTACGGAAGCGAAGCATGGACGTTGGTTGAGAGACTCAGACCAAGAGTGAGAGCAGTGGAAATGAATTACTTAAGGAGTGCGTGCGGAGTTACATGGAGGGATAGACAGACTAATGAGGAAGTAAGAAGGAGGTGTGGTGTGGAGGTAGATGTGCTGGAAAGTGTGAAAAGGAACAACTTGAGATGGTTCGGCCATATGGAACGTATGGAAAGCGAGAGAATGACTAAGAGGGTGTACGAGAGCGAGGTGGAGGGACAGAGAAGGAGAGTAGACCGAATATGAGGTGGAAGGATGGAGTGAGGAAGTACATGAACGAGGGCGGTGCTGGTTGGGGGAGGGGCGTCGACTGACTGGGGACAGAGGTGCATGGGGGCAGTTCGTTCGTGGCCACCCCTTCGGGGATCACGGCGTCAGGCAATAGATAGATAGATTGATTAAATTCAATTTAAATGACAAAACGTAGGGAATACATTGTACGTTTTACATGATATTAAGAATTTCGAATCAAGTCTCAGTTTTGCTAGTTTTCTGGAGGATCTTTCATATTTTCTAAATGTCTGTAGTGGCTGTCCATACCTTCTTCGTAGTAGTTCGGAAAGAGTAGTGTTCCTTGGGAACCGTATCTTCAGCAGGAATAGAAGAACAAAGTACGCTACGAACAGTGCCATACTTTATTACCAAACGTTTCGACATCACACTGGTGTCATCATCAGTGGTCTACAAATCAAAAGAAAATATTAAAATATGAACACTTAAAAGCTTATTACTAATTACTTTTAATAAGCTTTTAAGTGTTCATATTTTAATATTTCAAATCTCTCTCTTTCTCTGGTCTATCTATCTATATTATTATCTATCTATATAGCTCACTCATACTCTCTCTCTCTCTCTCTCTCTCTCTCTCTCTCTCTGTATCGGATCCAACTCGAGGAAAACATGAAAATTCGTATCGGTTCAATTTCAGTTCTTGTCGTGAGAGTTTTCATATTGTTATTATTGCACTGGCAACATTTTCGTCCCTTCTACATTGTGTAGGATATTATTTACAAATTTAAGATGCAATGAGTTAATGTTTGAAATAATTACATATATTAAATAATATTGATACGATATATACTGTAGTATACCATAGTAAAGAACAGTAGAATGTCTATGAAATACCGTGTTAAAAAAATGGATAAAAGGAAACAACAACAGAAGAGTCGAGTAAAAGAGACTAGAGTAGAATAGTTATCAGTAGATGACATACGAGTAGATATGTATTTTTAACATCGTTCTTAACACCAATAAAACCCCAAATGGAATTAATTAAAGCATGTGATTCTCCCAGGATTACAACCTAGGATATCACATATAGAACTTACACGCTCTAACCATTAAACCATCAAGCAGAGATAATAATTATTACTTCCAATAAACATGCAACATAATATGCAGCATGAATATACTCACCAAACAAGTAGTATGAGAGCACGCGAAGGAATCCGGATGACGTGAAAGAAAAGCGAAATCTCTGGGGAATTACATAGCACGGAGAGAGTGATTAACAGCTTAGAGAGAGAGAGAGAGAGAGAGAGAGAGAGAGAGAGAGAGAGAGAGAGAGGGAGTATATTTACAGAGGTAGTACAAGAGGACAACGAGAGAGGGGAAAAAGGAAAACAAATGGATATCGAATGAAGGTAGGGGGAAATTAGAGGAGAGAGAGAGAGAAGTGAAGAAAGGGGGAGATAAACAACTAGAACAGAAATAGAAGAGGGAGAGGTAGAGAGAGAAAATAATATTTAAAACAGAGGAACGGATGGGGAACTAGGTGAGAAAGAGAGGAAGAGAAACAAGAGATAATAGACAGAGACACGAAAACTGGAGAAGCCCTGGAGAATTAGGAAACAGAAGGAGAGAATGAGATGATACGTCTAGGAAGTGGAGTGCTGAGAGGGGCGAAGAGATAGATAAATAGATAGATAGATGGCTAGATAGATAGATAATTATATAGATATATAGATAGTTAGGTAATTAGATAGATAGATAGATAGATAGATACATACACAGATAGACAGACAGACAGACAGAGAGGACAGATTGATAGGTAGATAGATAGGCAGAAAGACAGATAGATAGGTAGATAGATAGACATATAGATAGATAGATAGATAGATATGGATAGACAGATAGATCACAGTCGCCTGAGAAGACAAATACATGATACTTCACTTTAAGGATGTACCGGTAATTCAATATCATTATCATATATTCTTATAGAAAACGAGAGAGAGAGAGAGAGAGAGAGAGAGAGAGAGAGAGAGAGAGAGAGAGAGAGAGAGAGAGAGAGAGAGAGAGAGAGAGAGAAAAAAGATAGAGCGAGCAATACCAAGAGGCATTAAGCGGAGGTATTGAAGATGCACAATTGAAACAAAAACAAAACAATTCTCCTGCCTTCAGCAATAACAACAACGTGCTTTCATTCCTACTGCTACTAACATTACTACTACTACCAACATTACTGCTACAAACATTACTACTGCTACCAACATTACTGCTACCAACATTACTACTGCTACCAACATTACTACTGCTACCAACATTACTACTGCTACCAATATTACTACTGCTACCAACATTACTGTTGCTACCAACATTACTGCTACCAATATTACTACTGCTATCAACATTACTGCTACCAACACTATTACTGCTACCAACATTATTACTACTACCAACATTATTACTACTACCAACATTACTACTGACATAAAATTCCTGTAACACTTTTAGTATGAATGTGTTTGATTATTCCTGCCAAAATAATATCAGAAAACGCAAATTTGACTCTCCAATTTGACATTCTAGTTGAACATATAAAAAAATGAGAATATAATAATATTTCACACCCTCAATACTTCCTTTAAGGGAAAATGGGTCGTTTTTCTGGTACCCCTTCTTCCTCATGTTTAGCCCCATTACATTTCAGATGTTATGACTTTCGGACCATTAGTTTGGCAATTTTAAAACCTTTCGTCCCATTTCTTTGTCAATATTAACACTTTTCGTATATTTTTGGTGTCGATTTTTTCATGGCGAGCATTAGCGAGCCTGTAATTTAAGAGGTAGCTCCCTCCCTCCACACTCTACAGCTCCTTTGGGGTATCTCACACCCCACTTCTCGCTTTGGATGCAAGTAACTACGAAATTATAATTTTCACCTGTCGTTTATATGCCAAATTCTAATGCACCCATTTAACCCGTATAACCATCATATTATGTCTTGATAAATTCCCCATCACTTTATGATTCATTTACAGTGATTTGACAGTATTTACCTTGTCATATGAATGTTTCTAATAAATTGAATTTCTCTACTTTTCAACAGGTAAGCACGGATGTTCTGGATGTTCTGGGGTGCACAGGGGGTTCCCCCAACATCAGGCAATCAACCTCTTGTGTTTCAACTAGTTTGGTCAGTAATTTTCTTTTAAATATATATATATTTCAAGGTAATATGTTTTATTTATGAAATTTCATAACAAAGTGCCTGTTAATTTTAATACTCACGGAAACTTGCTCAAATATGGTTCAGATGATGGTCATGAAGCCAAAGTATATTTTTGACCATTGAAGGCTTAATAATAGTCATAAATATATTTGTTTACAAATGTATATTTCCTAGGAGTATGCTGTACCCCACTTCTCGATGTGTGTCCCAGTTACAGGAGCTTCTCGGTTTTAGGGTTAAAGCAGTCCAAGTCAGAGTATGAAGGAAAGATTGATTGAGGATATATTATAAAAAGTAACTCGCAGTCCACCCTTCTATCTGTCTCCCTTCTTACAGTGTGCGTGTCTGTCTGTCTGTCTGTCTGTCTGTCTACAATCTTACCTACTACATTCACGCTTGCCTCAATCATTATTTACCTGTCTGTCTGCCTGTCTATCTGTCTCTTCTTGTCTACCTCTCTGTCTGTCTGCTTGTCTACCTGTTTATCTGTCTGTCTGCCTGTATATCTGCTTGTCTGTCACTACCTGTCTACCTGCCTATCTGTCTGTCTTGCTGTATGTCTGTCTTCCTGTATATCTGTCTGCCTCTCTGCCTGTCCTCCTGCCTGTCTGTCTGCCTCTCTACCTACCAGTCTACCTGCCTGTCTGTCTGTCTACCCCTCTGCCTGTCTTCCTGCCTGTCTGTCTGTCTGTCTACCTGCTTATCTGTCTGCCTTTCTCTCTGTATGTCTGTTTTGTCTGTCTGCCTACCTGCCTGTATTCCTGCCTGTCTGTCTGTCTGTCTGGCGGGCTGTATGTCTACTTGTCTGTCTGTATGTCTGTCTGTCTACCTGCTTATCTGTCTGCCTGTCCTCCTGCCTGTCTGTCTGCCTATCTGCCTGTCTTCCTGCCTGTCTGTCAGTCTGTCAATCTATCTGTCTGTCTGTCTACCTGCTTGTATGTCTGTCTACCTGCCTGTCTGTCTGTCTACCTGCTTATATGTCTGTCTACCTGTCTGTATGTATGTCTACCTGTCTGTCTGTCTGTCTACCTGCCTGCCTTGCTGTATGTATGTCTACCTGTCAGCCTGTCTGTCTGTCTGCCTATCTGCCTGTATTCCTGCCTGTCTGTCTGTCTACCTGTCTGTCTGTCTACCTGTCTGTATGTCTACCTGCTTATATGTCTGTCTACCTGCTTGTCTGTCTGTATGTATGTCTACCTGTAAACCTGTCTACCTGTAAACCTGTCTGTCTACATGTTTGTCTGTCTGTCTGTCTACCTGCCTATCTGTCTGTCTTTCTATCTACCTGTCTGTCTGTCTGTCTGTATACCTGTCTGTCAGCCTGTCTATCTGTCTGTCAGTCTTCCTGCCTGTCTGTCTGTCTGATGCTTGTTTATCTGTGTTATAAGCCCTGGAACTGTCGGCCGGGTTGGCAAACTCACGCACCCTCGTAAATAATTGTTTACACACCAGTAAGTCACGTGTCCGGATTGGCATACCTACAGCAGCACACATACACACGCACACACCTAGAGATACACACGCAAACACACACATACACTCATACTCACATACACACACACACACACACACAAACACACATACTGTACACATACCTACCAACACACATCCACACACATACTGTACACACACCTACTAACAAACATCCACACACTAATACACATCAACACTAACACACATACACACACCTAGTAACACATACTCACAAATACAGATAGGGGTTACACACACCTACAAAGACACATACACATATACTCACCCACATATGAACAACACCATAAACACCCGCACTTACACAAACACACACACGATAGCACAAAAACATTAACAAACATACCTACACACCAAATCGCATGCCAAGCAACATTTACCATTAAGCAAAGAACGACCCAGAAGAAATATGCACACAACACATCCAAATCTACCAAAATTACCGTCATTACGCCCAACTACTTTGTAAAGCATAATCTAGGGTATAAAACATTATATGAGGTAAATGAGGAGATTATTAGGAGAACACGTAATGGAGGGTACAACTACAGACAGATGTTCGTAAGCTCTCCAGATTTTCTGTATGCAAATACATCCATTTAGGTTTGATGTTTAGATCAAATCAGCTATATAAAAATAAATACATAATATGTATTCAGTAATATATAGTTGATTTGATCTAAACGTTAATCTAAATAGATATACTGTATTTGCATAAAGGAAATTGCAAGAAGTCACGAACATTTGTCAGCAGCTGTAAAGTCGCGCTAATAAGTCATGTCCCAGCTGTCATTACGTTTGGCTTGCTCTGCGCCGTATTAATGTCTGTCAGATGTTGAATAGGGTGGGTAAGTGTAGGAAAATGTTTGTATATTTCACTCGATATAAAGAACTGAAGCTTAGATATTGCTGATACCAATTATTGATCAAAATGTACTTCGTGCCGAGACATCACTTATTAGCGCGACTGTACACTCGGATACCATAGCCTGTAGCACACTCACATACATTCGTGGACATCACCTATTTCTAATTATCGAAGCATTTATCTGGAAACTAATTTATGAATATAATTATAAATAAATCAACTACAAAACTATATATACTATTTATTGAAAAACTAATGTCAGGGGACATCCTGACGATGTATACAGGCTAACACACATAACAAAGCCACTCCAACAGCTTCCTATCTCTCCAACACCCTTTCTCCCCTCTCTACACTCTTCAGAAAAAAATAGGAAAAGTAGAATGTAGATACGAGGTGCCGTTGTAAAGGCTTATCCGTCAATACCTTTATCTAGTTAGATCCTAAAATCAATTCAGCTAGGTATAATTACACAGCATGTGAGGAGGTATGTGGAGTTAGGAGAAGAGGGAGGGGAGTGAAAGGTACAGCATAGTGGACAGAAGAGGTCAAAATAGCTGTGGAAGAAAAGAAGAAAGCATATATAGGGTGGTTGGGTAGTAGAAGGAATGAAGATTTCGAGAGACAGAAACGAGCGAGGTACGTGGAGAGTAAGAGGGTGGTGAAGAGAGTAGTGAAGGAAAGTAAGAGAAGAGTAGATGAGGAATTTGGAAGGAATCTGAGTGTAAAATGGAGGGAGAGTAAGAAACTGTTCTGGAAAGAAGTCAAGAAAGTTAGGGAAGGTAGCAAGGGAAACAGTAAGGGTGTGAAAGATAAGAATGGGAGAATGCTAGCCAAGAAGCAAGAGAGAGTCGAAAGATGGAGGGAGTACTTCAATGAGTTGCTAAATGTAAGGAATGAAGAGCCAGCAAACATAGTTGGATATGGTATGGGAGGGAGAAGCAGAGAAGTAGTGGAGGAGGAGGTGGGGATTAGGAGGTCAGAAGTGTGCGAAGCCATGAAAAGAGTGAAGTTGGGGAAAGCACCAGGAACAGATGGAGTGTGTGGGAAAATGTTGAGGTATGGTGGAGAGATAGTGATCGAATGGGTATAGAAAATGTGCAAACTAGCATGGGAGAAGGGGAGTGCACCCGACGACTGGAAGACTGGCATAATAGTCCCCCTATATAAGGGCAAAGGGGAAAGAGGAGTATGTGGTAACCACCGAGGAATATGTATTCTAAGCGTAGTAGGGAAGGTATACAGTAGGGTTGTGGTAAACTATCAATGGAAGTTAAATATTACTAAGCTATAATGAATCAAAATAAAATCAATCTAAATGAAAACTACTCTATATCTAAATTGAATTCAATCTGAAACAAGCTAATTTATATCCAAAGGTCTCACATAATAAATGTATATATAGGGTAAGGTTATAAGGGTTAATATTAGCCAGGAATTAACTCACCAATAGTTCCTCGTGGCAATGAGGCAAGGGAGAACGTTTTACCCAATATGGCGGTGGACAACGGGAAACGAGACTTCGGTCCCGAGACTCGAGTCCAGTTAAAGAAAGAATAAATGATTACATGGGAATGGACATGATTATTATGCTTATCTATCAGTCAGTCATGGTGTCGATGAGAGCGTCGTGATGGTCTAGCGGAGTGTATTGCTGTATGTGTATTGTGATTAGAGGCACAAAAGCATGATCAACTGAGGGCGGAAATTTAGATGTTAACTGGTTGGTGTTCGTGAAGGCTCTGGCGTTCCTCGAAAGCACACCTTGCTGCCTTGGCAAACCGCCAGGAGCCCAATTATCGTACCGCATCTAGGTTGCTCTATACGATAAATTATATTAATATATACGATAAATTCATATATACTACATATGACCATGGCAATATTGCTTAATAGCATATTAGGCCTTTTATAACTTTACTTATTTACAATCTTATAATATACGATCTACTCGTCCTACGTCGTGCTGTAGGAGCGATCGTGACGTCACAGAGACATACGAGATCACAAAAGTCATATTCTATCGTATTTATATGATACACTCCCCCCACAAAAAAAGACCTGAACCCCACCTTAAACCTAAAGTTGCCCAGAGGCTATCTTCTGATGCCACAAGTCGATGGCGCCAGCACCAGCGCGTCTGGGACGCGTCCCGGTCCGAGAATGATCACCATCAGTAAGAGGTGAGTCGTTCCTTTGAGAATCCTCGGACCCAGCAATAACAGGTGGAGCATCAGATTGCAATGCGGAATCGAGACCCAAAGCGTACAAACGTGCGATAGGACGTTCAGTAGTTCCAGTGGCTGTCTTCAATAGCGCCACCCGCTCTACAGAGTCTGCCACCTTGTATACCTCCAATACGCGGCCTAATTTCCAGTATAAACGAGGACTATCTTCTTTAATTAAAATAACTTCGCCAACTGTAGGTCTACTACTGGTTGGTCTACCAGAGGGAGTAACACTCCTTTCCCTCAATGCTAGCAGATATTCACTAATCCACCGTTTCCTAAAATCCTCGATTATCCTGGTTATATACTGGTATCACTTAGACACCGCTACCTCAGAGTACAACGAGGGATCCTCTAACTCTACTATGGATTGGAAAGCAGATGGAAACGCAGTCAATGGTTTCCCATATAGCAAGTGAGCTGGCGTTAATGGTAGTGGTTCTTGCAGGTCGGTGTACACATATGTAAGCAGGCGATCATTCACGACTGCCTCTATCTCTGTGAGGACTGTCGTCAACTCACTCTTCTTTAATAGAGCACGTCCTACAACCGCTCTGAGTCCTGACTTTACTATGCCGACACACTGTTCCCACATTCCACCAAACCAAGGTGCCTTAACTGGAATGAACCTCCATTCGCACTTCTTCTCTCCCAAAAAAGTGATGATAGTAGGATCACTACTCATATCCTTTAGATATTTTGATGCTTGGACATAAGTGGGAGCATTGTCGCTAAGAATGAGTTGAGGGAATGAACGACGGGAACAAAACTGTCTGAACGCCAGCATAAATTCTTCGCTAGACATATTATCACATAGTTCTAGGTGTACCGCTCGAGACGTCGCACAGGTAAACAATAATATATAAACCTTCTCATGCTCCCTCGTCTTCAATGCCCCTGTGTAATCTAATCCTACCGCTTGGAAAGGTTCTACGTGCTTTACACGGCATTAAGGTAGAGGTGGAGCTGGTCCAGTTGCATATGGTTTACCCTTTAGTGGATAAAAAAACCCATCTGAGGAAGAGCACTTTATTGACAACGTTTCGCAGATAGCTTCATCAGGTCACTAACAAATGCTGGTACATAGGAGGCCTTAAATATCCGTCCAGACAGGTGGCGGGGGAGGAGTGGGAGGTAGGGGTTGGGAGGGAGGAAGGAGGCAGGAAAGGGAGGGGGCAGAAGCATGGGGGGAGGGGAGGCGGAGCCTATATATGGGTCAAATACATCAGTAGGAACTAGCAAAAACAGACATACAAACATGCATACAGGGTAACAACTCTACTAGTACAAAATAATAAAAGAACTATAACAATAATAATAATAATAAAAATAATAATAACAATTATAATAATACAAATAATAATAATAATAATAATAATAATAATAATAATAATAATATTAACACCTTAAGAGCGGCCTATGCGGTTTATTTATATGTACCGCCCAGCGGGGTGTTTTTAGCCAAAATAGGGCTGTTTACGTGATCATTTTCATGCCTAAATAAGACCCAGAACGTAAAACAAGTATCTATCCCTGAAAGGGCATAAACAGAGCTTTCGAATGACACCATAACGATCCTTTTATGATGGCTAGTTTTCTTGCAATAACCGTGCAAGCGAGTGCAAAAAGCATGTAATTAGCCACTTTCCCGATACAATTCCGTATATAGCGAGTGAGAGAGGGAGGAGGGAGGTGGGATTCGTGTCAGTAGGTTCGCCGCGGTGGTCTGGAGCAGTCATACGCTCGCTACTCTCCTGCCACCACTTGTCTCTCTCTCTCAGCAACATTACGTGCTGAAATTGCCACTCGACCTATGTCGAACGCCGCCACATAATCCAGCTTTATTTAACTCGACTTATGTTGCTCGCCGACATTTAGGGGTTAATCGTAACAATTAAAATGCAAACAGTGAAGATAGTGCTAATATAATTTATAGTGGTACAGTACTAGCAATAAAGAAAAGAGAGAGAGAGAGAGAGAGAGAGAGAGAGAGAGAGGAGCCGGGAGTAGGGAAGAGATTAGCTGAATTGTAAAGCGAAAGCGAGGGATTGGCGCATTTAGTGGGTAGGGTTGAAGGTGTGACAGGTATAAAGGAGGGTATTTTTTTTTTTTTTTTTTTTTAGTTGGATTATAAGGGAAAGAGAGAGAGAGAGAGAGAGAGAGAGAGAGAGAGAGAGAGAGAGAGAGAGAGAGAGAGAGAGAGAGAGAGAGAGAGAGAAAGATAGAGAGAGAGAGAGCGGGAGAGAGGGAGAGGGAGGACAATAAAGGGGCGGCATCTGAAAGGACAGGGGAGGGTAAAGGTGGATGGCATATAAGTGTGAGCTGGGGCTTAGAGAGTCTTAGAAGACAACTATCTCGAGTCGAAAGAGTGTGACGGCGAGGGTTTGTTAGTGACCTGATGAAGCTATCTGCGAAACGTTGTCAATAAAGTGCTCTTCCTCAGAAGGTGTTTTTTATCCATTCTGTCTACTTTTCAAGTACCACTCAATACCCTTTAGTCTCTGGCATATTACACACTTTCTTACTACGCGTCGAGCTACTTGTCGAACTCTGGGTATCCACCATGTGAGACGTAAATTTGATATAATATGACATACACCGTAGTGTTTTACTTCCCTATGTGCACGTATGATCAATAGATCAGTAACGTGATGTCTTGTTGGCATAAGTATAGGGCGGTTTGTGCCGTCTGGTACACCCGACCACTTCAGGCAACCCTCACACCTGATGAGGCCATTGTCTAGGTGCAACCTTAGTTGACACACTATATTAGGCATTAATGTCTTATTCGAGCTTTTCAAGGATTCTAATTCATTGGAAAAGGTTTCTACTTGAACCCATTTGATCAAAGTTACTTCAGCTGCTTTAAATTCACGAGCATCAATGTTGTGACCCCTGTTGCAGAGTTGGCCCGTTACTGTAAGCTTGAGATTGGATACATATCGCAACACCCAAGCTACAACTCTGACTAGTTTATTATAGTCACCGAATCTTGCCCACTTTATGATAGGACCCGGTGGCTCATTTGGTTGGGCTGTAACTGCCACTGTTTCCAGTGGCAGAAGTCCCTCACCAACAGCATGCCGTATCGTCCATTCACTTTCATGGAGCAGCCACTTTGGATCATGCCACCACAATTCGGACTTCATTAACTGGCTAGCCGTTATACCCCTAGTTATGAGATCACTAGGGTTTTCTTTTGTATTTACATAATGATAAGCAACGTCTGGCAATAGGGCCCTAATCTCATCTACCCTATTCCGCACATAAACTGGCAGAGACTTCTTGCTATGTATCCAGTGGAGTGCGACCTGACTATCGTACCAAACGTGAACGATTTCAATATTTAATTCGCTCTCGTATGCTGCGCGTACATGTTGCACCAGACGTGCTAATAGCAGCATGGCAGTCAATTCCATTTTAGCAATAGTTACCTTTTTAACCGGGGCTACCTTGGCCCGGGCTGTAACTAAACGTGCCCCAAATGAAGTAACAACATATATGGCTACCCCGTATGCTGTGGCGCTAGCATCGCAAAACGTGTGTAACGTAACGTCACCGAACGCCGCCACTTTACGAGGTATAGGTTTAGTACATAGGATGGCATATTCATTCAACAACAATGTCCCTTGGTCATTCAGATCCTCGGGCAAACTGTCATCCCATCCTATTTTACGTCTCCAAACTTCCTGCATTAGAATCCTAGCTCTTATGGTAACGGGTAATGCTAGACCCAAAGGATAACAAAATTGCGCAATTTGCTCAACAGACTGCTTTTGGTGTGCGCTCCTGTCTGCTGAGCAAAAGACCTTGTTTGAAAAGTTAGTATGTCATGTTTAGGTTGCCAGATCATCCACAAATTTCTAGACTTTTCCTGGTTAAGAGATGCCATACCATCCACCTGTATTAAACTCTGAAGATCTTCACTATTAGTAACCCACTCGCGGAGAAATAGATGTGCATCTGCAAACAATCTGCGTGCTTGCCAGTGTGCATATAACAAATCATCCTGACTATCGCTAGAACCCTGCAAATTGTCAATATATAATCCACAAGATAGTTTACTTGTGTCCTCATGAGTGTCAGCTAGATGTTTTCTGATTGTGGCATTTAACAAAAACTGCGAGCACGTGGCCCCAAAGAGTACAACCCGAAAACGGTAAATTATGATTGGACTTTCAGAGTCGCTAATGTCGCTGAACCAAAGAAAGCGGGTAACATCTCTATCTTCCTCCTTTAGCTTCACCATCAAGAATGCTTTCTCGATGTCACTGGTATAGGCGTACTTCCCCAGCCTAAACTGCAATAGATGTTGGGACAGGTCCGACACCATGG
Organism: Paralithodes platypus; assembly: GCA_032716605.1. NCBI lineage: Eukaryota > Metazoa > Arthropoda > Malacostraca > Decapoda > Lithodidae > Paralithodes > Paralithodes platypus. Next base: position 16,197,096 of record CM064510.1, on the reverse strand, counting down.
ACGGACCTGTCAACAGGCAGTCATTTAGACTGGGTTGTTGTCCTTGGTGGGCAGAACAGTCATACACCACCCGTATTGGTGTGGTGACGCTGTCTTTCTGTACCCCATGATGGGCCAGATAGTGAACCCTACCCTTCTTAAACGGTTCCTCGACATCGACTCTCTCAATAAAGCCCCTATCTTCATAACTCCGAAATACATCGTCATACGCCTGGCGCGTGCTCGGTTCGTTAGACAATTTACGCTGCAATGCGCGCAAGCGACCTAATGCCAAACCATAGTTGGTAGGCAGGCTTATCTCACTGTTCTTCCAGGGTAAACTAACTTTATGTTGCTTGTCTGAGGCACAGTAGCACACAGACTCGTCAAACCTTTGTAGCGCAACTTCAGAGTCATAATCAGTCTCCATAGGATTAATGCCTATGTGATCCAATCTTCACAGTCGTTCCAGGTCGAACTCGGCAGCCAACTTAGGGTCACTAGGTTGGGAATCCTCCCTTCCCAACTCCTCTGCCGCGGTTACATTGACTCTATATATCGAGACCGTGTCGACCAGGACCTTTGACTGTGTAGTATGCACCTTTCTGCTCATGCAATATCCGAATTTAGTGGGGATTGAAATTACACCACACATCTTTTTAAATCCAGGGTATACTACTTCATAATAATGATCCACACCAAGTAGAACATGCACCTCACTCTGATATCCCATGGGATCTGACAAGTTAACCCCTTTGCTACGTAATGCGTGTTCCACCTTCTTCACACCCACAGATACATATTCTGGTAGGGTGTCTACTACGATACAAGTCATAAAGTACCGGTTTTTACGATAGAAATATGAAATCTCCGCTATCTCGTAGTCTTGTTTATCAGTAACCCCTGTGAAGCCCTGTAATCGAAGAGTCTCAGCCCCTACGATTCGGTGCTTCAGTCCCACTAGTACGGACCTCTTTATAAAGGAATGTTGAGACCCTTGATCTAGAAGTACCCGACAAACTTTGTTACTGTCATTACCTTCCATGGGAATCTGTATTGTGGGCAATATAGTGGTGTCTTGCATGCTACCTACTGCCACAGTTGTAGTACCCTCTTTTTTTACGTCTTTGACTTTATCTGCTGTAGGACACAACTTATCAAAGTGATGTCCTTTGCAGTGGTGACAGGGCCTTAAGTATGTAGCAGTACATTGTCCCTGCTTACCATGTTCTTTACTTAGACAACCTACACATAGCTTCAATCTTTTCGCCTGTGCTAGTTTTGTCTCATTTGTTGGGTATTTTACGCAAAAACTCCATTTATGTTTGTTGTTACATAGCTTACATAGAATCTGAGCAGGTTTCTTATACGCACCCTCTTTCTTTTCTTTAGTCCCCTCTGTCATGCTTATTGTTCCCCTCTTCTCCACATTCTCACTCCCTCCCGACACATACATTCTCCCTTTGTTCAACTGTAGATTATTGATCTCCTTGCTGAACTGAGTTTTGAACTCCCCCGGCTCAAATGATCTTACCTTATCAAGTATTGCCATAGGAAGTTTCTGACGCAAGATAATGACTATGATTTCCTGTGTGGTAAGCCCTAGAGTGTCTAGCGATCGAGTATGGCACTCCATATTTGCCCTGAAGTTTGTCAACTCATCAACCTTATACTGTGGTTCTGCGAGCCCCAACAAGGCAACGACATGGGACATCTTCAACTGCTCTCTATCCCCATATGTGGACTCTAATAAGTGTACCGCTTCAAGATAACTACCACCCACTACTGCAAAACCCTCTATTAAATGTAAGGCCTCTCCTTCCATTTGTCCCTTCAGATAGTGAAACTTGCGGACATTATCCAAAGAGGATTCATGAACCGTAGATCGAAATACGTCCCAGAAAGCTAACCACTCGGTTAACTTGCCCCCAAATGTAGGAAGATTGAGCTTTGGGAGGTGTACAGTATGTTTTGGGTCAGCCATTCTATGGGCCTCATTATCGCTTCCCTTCTTACTTGCGACAGCACGCTGTAATAGGTAATTCGCTCTAAAGACAGGTTCGTCATAGAGGGCGCGATTATCACACTCTGTAACTATCTCTTCCTCTATCATGTCAGCCACAATCACCTCACTCAGAGCCGTAATACGACCGTGGGTAGCCGGGACGTTTTCTAATCTAGTCTCCAATTCCTCTAGTTCAGAAGTAGTGATGAAAGTGTTGACGTCCACAATTTGCCTATTTAATACTCCCCGAAGTCCCGCCCTTTGATTTTTAGGGGCTTTGATCAGCACCCCACCAGACGGTGTCTCTTTATTGTCTTTATTCATTTTGCATGTGAGCCTATAGGCTATGTATCTAAATGTTACGTTACAAAAACAACGGCCAAATAATAGTCTATTTAACCCTGGATCACTATCGCTCCAAAAGTGAGATATTCATCTATCGCTGTTGCACATTTTATACTGCCACTTTAAAAATCCATATCTCCATAACCATTTGGTATTTTGCATTATCCTTCCTACACAACATTAATCTATCATTCCTTAGTATACTCTCAGGTTTAAGGCAAAAGTAAGTTATTCTATCATATTTAATTAACAAAATATATATAGCCACAATATATTCAAATACCAGCATCAAATGTGAAAGTTTTGCAAAATTGGAAATATTTCCTATCAGGTTTCAGAGCCTCTAGTCCAGCATAGGCCAACCCTACCCAAACCAATATGGTGATCCTGTTAGATTAGGCTTACATGCATATACGGTCGAAATATCATAGACCTAGTTACTATATATGGCTCACAATCTGCCTAAATATGCAAGTATTGCATAAACACAAAAGGTAATTACTTCCTATCGCAGTTGCACCAATGCAACCGGAAAACTTGCTGAGCTGGAGCTGGAGCGGCGTAGGTCTACTCGCCATCGAAGCATGCCTCAGACTGCCCTGGCGCAGTCCGAGAACCAAGATATTGCCCACCAGGGCTGAGTGGCATGAAAATAATCGTTTTTGCGCATGCGTTGGTTGCCCAAATGCACCCTTCATAGTGCACCAGGGTTAAGAGACGCCAACTGGCGGACTTCTATGTTATGGAGAAAAAATAGTACACTAAATAGCAATACCTACTAATGGATCATATTGAACAAGAAAAAATGTTAGGTCAGGTCATATGTCAAAGGAAGTCTACAACGGAAAAGAAAATTATTGGGGAAAGATGAGGGGTGGGATGCAGGACTTAGGCAGGCGCAATGATACAACCCCGGCGTCCCTCTCCAGCCAACGATTTCGTTAGCCCTACAATCTTGTCATACAGGACTTGATTGGTGTCTAAATCGAGGTGGACACCATCCTGGTCAAGGTCCCGGATGCTGAGAGTGAGAGATACAAAGCGGTGCCTCGTTTCTACTAACCGACATCTCAGGGCGCGGTAAACAGAATTTGTTATGGCTTGATAGTCCTCCGATGAGAACCCTCGGACTCTCGTCCGGCTCTCAATTGCCACGATCTTACAGCTCCCCCAGGACTCACGCTCCAGATCCAGCACCACCTCTTTGATAGCGTCAGCTAACTCGCTGGGTACTGTACCGGGGCGTATATCATTGCCGCCTATAAACAAAAAGATCATATGCGGCCTAAACCGAACCACGTGCCCCCACTGTGGGGAGGCTCTCAGGGTGTCAACGGTTGCTCCCGGTACCCCGAAGTAGGTCAGCTTGAAAATCTTTTCCCCCTCGGACGCCCGATACGACTCAGTTCCTCCGTCAGCTGCCCTTAGCCTAGTTGCATATGAATGCCCTACTATGGCTATTCGCTGAGGTACCGGCACCCGAGGTACAGGAAGATAGCCAAGCCCCACCCCTCCGGGGTCCTTGCTCCTGCATCCCTGGGCTAATCCCTTGCTCATTGCCGTAAAATCCCTTACTGGTAGCTAATTCCCGGGGTCTGGGCACCAATGTGGTAAACTATCAATGGAAGTTAAATATTACTAAGCTATAATGAATCAAAATAAAATCAATCTAAATGAAAACTTCTCTATATCATAATTGAATTCAATCTGAAACAAGCTAATTTATATCCAAAGGTCTCACATAATAAATGTATATATAGGGTAAGGTTATAAGGGTTAATATTAGCCAGGAATTAACTCACCAATAGTTCCACGTGGCAATGAGGCAAGGCAGAACGTTTTACCCAATATGGCGGTGGACAATGGGGAACGAGACTTCGGTCCCGAGACTCGAGTCAAGTTACAGAATGAATAAATGATTACATGGGAATGGACATGATTATTATGCTTATCTATCAGTCAGTCATGGTGTCGATGAGAGCGTCGTGATGGTGTAGCTGAGTGTATTGCTGTATGTGTATTGTGATTAGAGGCACAAAAGCACGATCAACTGAGGGCGGAAATTTAGATGTTAACTGGTTGGTGTTCGTGAAGGCTCTGGCGTTCCTCGAAAGCACACCTTGCTGCCTTGGCAAACCGCCAGGAGCCCAAATTATCGTACCGCATCTAGGTTGCTCTATACGATAAATTATATTATTATATACGATAAATTCATATATACTACATAAGACCATGGCAATATTGCTTAATAGCATATTAGGCCTTTTATAACTTAAATTATTTACAATCTTATAATATACGATCTTCTCGTCCTACGTCGTGCTGTAGGAGCGATCGTGACGTCACAGAGACATACGAGGTCACAAAAGAGTCATATTCTATCGTATTTATACGATAAGAGTAGTGATTGAGAGAGTGAGAGTTAGAACGGTGAAATGGATAGGCGATGAGCAGGGAGGTTTTAGGAAGGGAAGAGGATGTGTAGCTCAGATTTTTACCATGAATTGTATTGTGGAGAAATATCTAGAGAAGAAACAAAAGGTGTATGTTTCCTTTATGGACTTGGAGAAGGCCTATGACAGAGTGGATAGAGAAGGTTTGTGGAGAGTACTTAGAATATACGGAGTAGATGGTAAGTTGCTGCAAGCAGTGAAGAGTGTGTATGAGGGTGCAAACGCGGCAGTACGTGTGGAGAGTGAGCAGAGCGAGTTCTTTGACCTGAATGTTGGTTTGAAAAAAGGGTGTGTGATATCCCCGTGGTTGTTTACTGTATATATGGATGGAGTCATGAAAGAAATACTATCAAGAGCAGTGGATGTTGGTGTATCGCTGAAAAGTGAGGGAAATGAGTGGAAGCTGCCTATACTGCTGTTTGCGGATGATACAGTTCTGATGAGCGATAATAACTTGGAGCTGCAGGGTTTGGTAAATGAGTTTGGAACAGATTGCGAAAAACGGAATTTGAAGGTAAATGCGGGGAAGAGCTAGGTTATGGTCTTCGAAAGGGGTGAAGTCACAGAGTGTGAGGTGAAGTTAAACGGTCAGACTATGGAGATCGTCAACTCTTTTAAGTATCTGGGCAGTGTGTTGAGTAAAGATGGGAATATGGATGAAGAAGTGCGGGAGAGGGTACAACAGGGGAAGAGGGTTGTAGGAACGCTGAAATCAGTAACAAGAAATAGGGTGGTCAGTATGGAAGTGAAGAAGTCCTTGCATGACAGTGTGGTAATCCCGACACTGACTTACGGAAGCGAAACATGGACGTTGGTTGAGAGACTCAGACCAAGAGTGAAAGCAGTGGAAATGAATTACTTAAGAAGTGCGTGCGGAGTTACATGGAGGGATAGACAGACTAATGAAGAAGTAAGAAGGAGGTGTGGTGTGGAGGTAGATGTGCTGGGAAGTGTGAAAAGAAATGACTTGCGATGGTTCGGCCATATGGAACGTATGGAAAGCGAGAGAATGACTAGGGGGGTGTACGAGAGCGAGGTGGAAGGACAGAGAGGGAGAGGTAGACCGAAGGAGAGGTGGAAGGATGGAGTGAGGAAGTATATGATCGAAGGCGGTGCTGGTTGGGGGGAGGGGCGTTGACTGACTGGGGACAGAGGTGCATGGGTGCGGTTCGTTCGTGGCCACCCCTTCGGGGATCACGGCGTCAGGCAATAGATAGATAGATAGATGATTACACAAAGAAAAACATAGAGGATTGACAAATTCTTACGAGTGGGCTAAAGACTATGGCATCCGAGAGTACCTTCCATTAAGCCTGTATCACACGAGAGCATTTTTAGTCAGCATTTGATAATCAACATATTTCTTGCAACATTTCTGGACTATTTTGCACTGGCATCAGAAACTAGACTGCTGATAGATGACTTTACGTAACCGAAACATTTAAAATGGTGACCTTATAAGCTGCCAGATCAGTGTTGAGGATACATTTTGAGGGAAAAAAGCTCTCATGTGATACCTTCCATTACGTTATATTTTAATATTCACCTTCTCTTCAGACTTCTAAGAGCACACCAACCAGCTCTCAGATCCTAGTAGTTAGACCTTAATTTAAGACCCTCAGAGCCTGGCAGAGACCATTGAGACTGCGTTCGTGGTCTCAGGGTAAAGCCACTCTACACTGTGTATATATTGGTTGATGGAGAGAGAGCCTGGCTGGATCTGTATCAAAGGTGAGAGAGAGAGAGAGAGAGTGTGAGTGAGTGAGTGAGTGAGAGAGAGAGAGGGGGTGTGTGTTATAGTCTATTCGCTGTAAGTAGGCGAGAAATCATGACCTCTATTCTCTGTAACTAAAAAACGACTAGAGTAAACGAGCTAATATTTCTACCATTTGAGAAGAGACAGTCAAGGAATAGAGTGAAAATCTACAGCCAATTTGCTCCAGCCCTTTGTGAGCTACAGAGGATAGAGGTCATGATTTCTAGCCTACTTAAAGCGAATAGAGTTCAATAGACTATAGCTTGTGAGACAGGTATGTGGAATAGGCGTGGCCGGGGTCAGCTGCCGCCTGAGGAGTGCCTGTATGTGTGTGGAACTGTACAAAATGAACAACATGTGGTACAAAACTGTCCGCTCACCAATCACCTCAGGCAGACCTATCATTTCGAAAATTTACAACAGTTAGTGCTTTCAGATCAGTTCACACCTGATATCTTGAGTAAAAACATTCATGATATTTTGGCTGCTTAATTATTGATAGTTATTCGGACGATCAAAGGCGCGGAGGATAATAAGTGTGTGCTTATATTGCATATTGTGTCATATACAGTATATTTGGTAAGGGTTTTGTATTTGGACTACAGTTCTCACTTTTGTTGTAAGATTAGACAGTGAGATCTGCATTGCTTGTTGGAAAACTAAAATTGCAATATGTATACATTTTACGATGTATGCTGTGGTCAATAAAGTATCTATCTATCTATCTATCTATGTGTGAATGCAAATAAATAAATGAACACTACTTTCAGGTAATTGTAATTATATACCACAAGAGTCACCTATTTCTAATTAGGAAAGTTTGTTTCTGGAAACAAAATTATGCATATCATTTTCTATACATTCCCTATCCCCCCCCACACTCTCTCTCTCTCTCTATCTATATATCTATTTATCTATATTTATCCGTCTATCCCCCACACACACACACACACTCTATCTCTCTCTCTCTCAACACACTATCCAATCACGCTTCCCTGGCCATAAACAAGGTCTTGGTTGCAACATTGAAGGGTCTGCCACGGTTCAATATTCGGTATATACTTACGTCCTGCAACACCACAACACTCTCTCTATCAATCAATGGTAAGAGAGAGAGAGAGAGATAGAGAGAGATAGATAGATAGATAGATAGATGGAAAGGGGAAGTTTGAATGAAAGAGAGAAGTGTGTGTGTGTGTCAGGTGAGAGAGAGGAAGAGAGAGAGAGAGAATGTATGGGTGTGAATGAGAGAGAGAGTGAGTAAGAGGTAGGTAATTAGGATTAGATTACATACAACATGACTAGAATTTGAATGTTGGTGATGAATTCAGTAACAGCGACCATCGTACGATAACTTTCACTTTAAAGTTTACTAGTAACGAACCAAATAGTAGCATCGAAAAAGTCCCTAATTTCAAGAAAGCAAACTTCCATAAACTTAGAGCTATGTTTAAAGAAACTGACTGGAGCTTTTTAATTCACAATAACGACATAAATACATCTTGGAAGTTATTCGAAGCCACTTACCTAAAAGCAGTGCAAGACTGCATACCATCGAAAATACGGCGTCCAGGCCATAATAATAAGCCCAAATGGTGGAATAAAGATATTTCAAACTGCCTGCTTGCTAAAAAAATTGCTAATGATAGATTAAAATCCTCACAAAATGACGAAGAACGGCTGAAATTTGTAGAGCTACGACGCAAAGCCAAAAAGTTAATTAAGCAAAGTAAAAAGACCTTAGAGTTACATATTGCGAATCAAAGTAAAACAAACCCGAAAGAATTCTATAGTTATATCAGAAAGAAAAAAGTAGTTACTTCAACTGTTGGACCGTTAGTCGATGAAAATGGAGAATACACCAAAGACGAAGTACAAATGAGTAATGCCCTCAATACCTTCTTTGCATCAGTTTTTACAACAGAAGACCTCAGTGTGTGGGGAGGTTCCTCTCACACCGCTCTCCTAGACAAAGTTGAAAGGAAGGCCTTTCGTATCATTAACTCCCGTCCACTCACCAACTCTCTGCAATCTCTCTCTCCACCGCAATGTTGCATCTCTCTCGCTATTCTATCGCTACTATAATAATCAGTGTTCCTCAGAGCTATCCCAGTGCATACCACCTCCTTTACGTAGGGCACGTGGTACCCGTCTTGCAACTCAATCCCACCCCTACTCTGTGCAACTCTCCAACCCAAGAGTGAAACGTTACTCTCAAACTTTCTTCTACTCAACATCTGAGCTCTGGAACTCTCTCCCAGAATCAGTCTTTCCCTCTTCCTATGACTTAAATTGCTTCAAACTCTGTGTCCAGGCATTTTGGCTCGAACGTCCCTTGATTTTGGCCCTGTCACTCTTTCAACTATGGGGGAGGCACTCGCTATAGGCAGTTATGCCTTTTGCCTCCCTCAATCACATAGAAAAAAAAAAAAAAAAAAAAAAAAAAGTGATATCCCTACACCATCGCCGATTCAGATTGATAATTCAGATGTTCTAAGCAATATCACCGTTACAGAGAGAGAAGTATTGAATTGTTTAGATAAACTCAAGGTAAATAAAAAGCCTGGGCCTGATACAATCTCGCCTAGAGTTCTAAAGGAAGCGAAGGATGAGCTCTCCAAACCACTGACATTACTATTCAATAAATCCTTGCAGTCTGGAACTATGCCCGATCAGTGGAAACTAGCCAACGTAACACCGATATTCAAAAAAAGCAGCAAATCCCTACCCAGTAACTATCGTCCAATTAGCTTAACCTCGGTTGTATGTAAAATGCTAGAAACGGTCATACGAGACAGACTCGTAAATCACTTAGAGGAAAATAACATACTTAAAGATACTCAACACGGCTTTCGTAAAAAACGTTCCTGTTTAACAAACCTCTTAGACTTCTTCCACGATATCCTCAACCTCTACGATGAGAGTAAAGCTGTAGATATTATATACCTTGATTTTCAAAAGGCCTTTGACAAAGTTCCCAACAAACGTTTACTGCTAAAACTAAAAGCGCATGGAATACAAGACGGTGTGTTGAAATGGATAGAAAATTGGCTCAGCGACAGAAAGCAAAGAGTAGTCATAAACGGTAAGGCATCTAAATGGACCAATGTAAGTAGCGGGGTACCCCAGGGATCGGTACTAGGACGAATTCTCTTTCTAATCTACATCAACGACATAGATGAGGGTCTCACCTGTACAATCTCAAAATTTGCTGACGATACAAAAATTGCAAATAGCGTACTCTCAAAAGAACAAGTTGACGATATGCAACACAATCTAGATAAATTGTCATGTTGGGCCCAAATTTGGCAAATGAGTTTCAATGCGGATAAATGTAAAGTACTACATATCGGATACCTAAATGAGAAAGCAAACTATTCGATGAATGGCACTCAGCTTAAGAATGTAAACAGAGAAACCGATCTGGGAGTAACAATATCGAGTAACCTAAAACCGAGTCAACAATGTTCAGAAGTTGTTAAGAAGGCAAACAAAATAATTGGCTTTATAGGCAGGTCATTTGAGCATAAATCCCAAGAAGTTATCCTAACCCTTTACAATTCCTTAGTCCGCGCCCTCTTCTGGAATACTGCGTTCAATCCTGGTGCCCTTATTACCAAAAAGATATAAACAAGCTAGAACGAGTTCAACGTAGAGTTACCAAAATGATACCTAGCCTAAAGAACAAACCATACGAAGAGCGTCTTAGAGAATTAAATCTATTTCCTTTAACCCAGCGCAGATTAAGAGGTGACTTAATTCAAGTGTTCAAAATCATCAAAGGCATCGACAATATGAACTGTAGTAAGTACTTCACTATCGACCAATCTAATTACACGCGGGGAAACGGTTGCAAAATTATTGGTAAATCTTTTAACTCACACGAATCTAAGAATTTCTTCTTCAATCGAGTTGTCAACTTGTGGAATGGGCTTCCCTGAAACATTATAGACTGCATCACCGTTGATTCATTTAAACTCCGCCTAGACAAATATCTCGCATCAAACCCGCGACTGACTGCGTTTGTAAATGAATAACTTTATTTTATCCCCCCCTCAGTTACTAACCCATCTGTCCCCTACTAACTTCCTAATCCTGCCACGGACATTAGTTCCAGGGCAGTAATTCCCTTTCAAATGTTCCCTTACCCACTCTAAACCACTGTTTGGACACTTGATCCTCAGTGTTTTGGAGGACAAGCAACCTAGAAGGGTCACTAGATCTGTTGTTGCTTGTTTTCCTTTGTACTCCTTTGTACTAGGATAGGTTAGATTACGAGTCTAGGTTCACTAATATCAAGGTGTTTAAAATGATATAGACACTAACTAGCCTAGCAAATATAGCAAACACAGAGAGAGAGAGAGAGCGAGAAAGAGAGAGAGAGAGAGAGAGAGATACGAACAATGATTCTTTAGAATCGGAAATGCAAATGTACATCGCAAATAAAAAATAAGAATGAAGCAGGGCGAACTCATTTAAACTACAATGAAGTTTGTGCTGCTGAGTGTCCTGGGTGGTGCCTCTCTTGCCATGGTGAGTCTGTCCATCCTGGCATGTCACCATAAACACACCATCACCACCAATAATATCACCAAGTTACTATCACCATCACCACTACCACCACAAGAACACGATCATCACCATCACATCTAAATTATCACCAAGTTGCTACCACCACCATCATCACTATACCATGATCACCACAAACACACCATCATCACCACACTCTTATAATATCACCAATCTATCACCACCACAACTTTAAATGATCACCAACCTACTATCACCATCATCAACATCACACTTTTAAATTATCACCAATTTACTATCACCACCACCATCAACACTTCCACAAATGATCACCACAAACACACCACCATCACCACAACTTTAAATGATCACCAACCTACTATCACCATCATCATCATCACACTTTTAAAATATCACCAATTAGTTACTATCACCACCACCATCACTTCCATAAATAATCACCACTACCACGCCATCATCATCATCATCACCATCTCCACAAAGTATCAACAACCATCACCACTTCCATAAATAATCACCACTACCACGCCATCATCATCATCATCTCCACAGAGTATCAACAACCATCACCACTTCCATAAATAATCACCACTACCACGCCATCATCATCATCATCACCATCTCCACAAAGTATCAACAACCATCACCACTTCCATAAATAATCACCACTACCACGCCATCATCATCATCATCACCATCTCCACAAAGTATCAACAACCATCACCACTTCCATAAATAATCACCACTACCACTGCATCATCATCATCATCACCATCTCCACAAAGTATCAACAACCATCACCACTTCCATAAATAATCACCACTACCACGCCATCATCATCATCACCATCTCCACAAAGTATCAACAACCATCACCACTTCCATAAATAATCACCACTACCACGCCATCATCATCATCATCACCATCTTCACAGAGTATCAACAGCCATCACCACTTCCATAAATGATTACCACAAAGACATTCTCATCCATCACCATTATCACCACACCTTTAAGAAGGGATGGCGTATTTATTTGCTCATTTATTTACCGGTTTAATATATTTTAGTTTCTTCCCTAAACTTCTATCAGGATTTTAATAACACCCCCAAGACCCTCCTACAAGATAAACTTGTACATTTTTCTTTAGAAAAATGACCCCGGGGAAAATATACCCAATATCTCTCTCTTTCTCTCTCTCTCTCTCTCCCCCCCTTTTCAGGATATAAGTTTATATTTTTCTATCGAAAAATATCCCGGCCATCTCAATTAACTCTCTAACGTCCATATACTCTTCCCAATCTGAATAAAATCGTCTAAAGATAGCCAGAGCGCAGAAAGGAAATGCAACATCGTAGCTGTGTTAAGGTGGGATGGGCTAATTTATTTGCTTGTTTATTTATATATATATATATATATATATATATATATATATTAGTTTTCTCCCTAGACCTACATCAAGGGTTAAAAAAACACCCCGCAGATTCCCCTTCTAGATAAATTTGTAAATTTTTCGGTAGAAAAATGTGACGGCCAAAGGCCGGTTCCTCTTAGAATTACAGGCTCGCTTTTGCTCGCCAGGAAAAAATCGACACCTAAATGGTACGAAAGGTCTTGATATTGATATATAAATGGGACGAAAGGTCTTAAAATCGACAAACTAATGGGGCAAACTTCTTAAAATGTCTAAAACTAATGGGGCTAAATATGAGGGAGAAGGGGGGCCAGAAAAACTAATATCTTCCCCTCTTAAGTTATATAATATCTTCTCTGTGGTGTACCAGCAGTATATGGAGGAGGAAGCTGAGGATCTTCACCTCAGCGCCAGGCATTCATTTTGTGCTCAAGGAGGGTAAGGGTATTATTAGGGGTTCGTCCCCTACGGGGAACCCCTATTGTAATCATTAAACCCGGTTTTTCATCCAAATTCTTTACGCGCCGGTTTCGACGCAATAACTCCAGAACCGCATTTTGGATCGGGATCAAACTTTCACAAGAGGTGCGTTTTTGTATTGGGCAACTTTTGATATGCTAAACATCCGGCATGGCGGCCAAACAGGTCCGTGGCAGCCAATTTCCCGAAAAACTTGACGCCTAAATACCGTCTCTCCCACTCATAGGAAACCACTGGGCTTTGGCATACGGACTCCCCTACTAATGCTCCGCAAATGTTATAGAGAAGGTTTTGCTTTTGCACGTGGGGTTTTTTCCGGCAATCTTGAAAAAACCTCGAATTCCACTTTAAATTCCACATCTTGAAAACTACGCCGATGATCAAAGCCATGCTTGCGTAGTTGGGTAAGGCTCGCGATTCCGAACGTTTTGATAACAAAAGAATATAAATGGGTGGAATAGTTTGGCCGCAGCATTGAAAACTGTCTATTCTTAAATGACTTTAAAACCGCATTCGCTACCCACACAAAGTTTACCGTCTACAGTCTATAGGCTTCCACTCATCCCCCAGTTTTGCTTAACACCTAATGAGCGGCCTAGGTGGTAATTTATACGTACCGCCCAGCGGGGTGTTTTTACCCTAAATAGGGTTGTTTACGTGATAATTTTCATGCCTAAATAAGACCCAGAGCATAAAACAAGTATCTATCCCTGAAAGGGCATAAACAGAGCTTTCCAATGACACCCCAACCATCCTTGTACGACCACTGGTTTTCTTGTAACGATCGCGCAACACGAGTGCAAAAACCATGTAATTAGGTACTTTCCCTACATAATTCCCTGTGTAGCGAATGTGAGGGGGGATGGAAGGGTGGTTTTCACTTCTGTTGGCCCACCGCGGTGGTGGTCGGCGGTCATAGCATTACTACGCTCCTCACACCGCTCAGCTCTATCTCTCTGCAACATTACGTGCTGAAAATGGCACACGACATAAGTTGTGAACCGCCACTTAGTCCAAATTTATTTCACACGACATAAGTTGCGCGCTGCCAAAGAAGGGTTAATAACATAATCTCTTTATTATTCAGATCTATTATTTGTTTTGTATTTAACTCTCTCAAAACAATTCGAGTCCCTACGAATTCCAGCAATTATTTAGCCAACCTACCTATACATACCTACCCTACCAAATAATAATGATAATTCAAATTTATTTTTGGTGAATGACAGAGTATTGGCTAAGGTTTTTTAACAATTCCTCCCTTTGCCAAATGCTTTGTTTAACCCTTAATTAGCGGCGAGCAACATAAGTCGAGTTAAATAAAGCTGGACTATGTGGCGGCGCTCGACATAGGTCGAGTGGCAATTTCAGCACGTAATGTTGCTGAGAGAGAGAGACAAGTGGTGGCAGGAGAGTAGCGAGCGTATGACTGCTCCAGACCACCGCGGCGAACATACTGACACGAATCCCAGCTCCCTCCTCCCTCTCTCACTCGCTATATAAGGAATTGTATCGGGAAAGTGGCTAATTACATGCTTTTTGCACTCGCGTTGCACGGTTATTGCAAGAAAACTAGCCATCATAAAAGGATCGTTATGGTGTCATTCGAAAGCTCTGTTTATGCCCTTTCAGGGATAGATACTTGTTTTACGTTCTGGGTCTTATTTAGGCATGAAAATGATCACGTAAACAGCCCTATTTTGGCTAAAAACACCCCGCTGGGCGGTACATATAAATAAACCGCATAGGCCGCTCTTAAGGTATTAATAACAATGATATGGACCTTTAAAGTTTTGGCAATTGCCTGTGTGACTTACCCTGCCCTTCCTTCCTACTTCCCTCCTCCCTCATATCTAGCAAATGTATTAACAACCACTCTAGTGAACTTTCGGTATTTAGTTTATTCAGCTTAATACTATTTATCCACATAAAATAGAAACCTCTCACGAATTTTGTCTAATACAACCATAGACAGTGCTATTACATCTTATTTGAACATGATGTCGAATTTAGCAGTTGCTGTTTACCTTGAACAGTAATGACAGAACCGAAAGCTTCTCTTGCCGTGTAGTACTCAAAGAAAGCAGGGTTACTTAAGCCGGCCCATACCGAACTGTTACCAAGTCAGAGATTCCGAGGTAACTTTCACAATGCATTATATCCCTAGACAGACACCAATATACCACTAAATCATACAAATATCACTACAAAAAAGATAGGAAAATATTATATTAATGTCCTAGGTATTTGAAATTATGTAAATGAGTAAAATACATTATGATATAATGAAAATGGCATTGATTGGTATCTGGCAACAGTGTTGCACTATAATTTTCTACGTATGCGAACTTCGGAGTATTTATCCCATTAATATACACATCTATCACTATTTAAATTTCATACAACCATACACAGTGCTATTACATAATATTATAACTTTAATATAGGATGGTCTTTCCTTTAAACCATTTTCTATAAATCTATTCACGAGAAATATAGGCCTAGCCTAGGCAGCGCTACCGGTAGGTACGAATTTAGCAGTTCGAATTTTGATTGAGAGTGGGATTAGGCCTAGGCCTAGCCTAGGGCTTAACATGGGATACTGTTTGAGGGTTGGGAATAGGCTCAGGCTGCTTTAGGCCTAATTAGGTCAACATATTCAAATCGAGACAATTGCACAGCCAACATAGGCTAGCCTATTTATAGGCTACCTTTCATTACTGCAGTTAAGCACAAACTTATTTTACAATGGTAAATAATGCATGAGGAGGGCAGGGTAGGCCTATTAGTATTTTGTGAAATAACTTAAATTAGGTTAGGCTATAGTATACTTCATTATAGTTATATTATTTTTATTTTTTTTTGCTGTTGAGCTCTGCATATATTCAGGTAGGCTTGGGTTTTAGTAAAACTGCATTAGGCTAGGCTACATATTTATACTTCTATTGGAAAGCACAGGCCTACACAATAGGATAGTACACATGTTAAAGAATTTAGCCTAGCCTACCACAATTTAGCCTAGACTGAAAGACCTAACAAAAATAGGCTAGGCTAATTGCAGCTAAATAATTTAGCCTAGCCTCCACAATTTAGCCTAGACTGAAAAAACAAACAAAAATAGGCTAATTGCAGTTTTGGTAAGAGTTGTAGTTGTGGGCATACCAAAAGCTTTGTTTATAATAGCCTAGTCGCACGCTCGCAGTTAGGTCTACATTCGCTTCTAATTTAACTGCTGGGGTAAAGCAGGGTGTCAAACCGAAGAAATTTTGTGTGGAGACTCGAATGAATATGAGAAGGAATATGCCTACAAGAAAATTAACTTGGAATAGCATTGTTTTGGCCACTTTATCACTTCCAAAGACATAATTATTTTAAAATATAAACCATAATTTTATCTTTACATATACAATAATAAAGACAACAAATATTGGACTCGGCTCTCGTTTGACACCCTGGGGTAAAGCCACCCTCAATCCGCCGGCCGGTAACAAAACAATTTACCCAACGCCTGGCCAAGGGATACAATAATGGGTTGAGGGGGCTTTATCCCCCTATGACTTAGGCTATTGTCATCATCATATATATCACCAGCAGGGGCAAATAACCACAGTCAAATTAGACGCGAATGTAACTGCGAGTGTGCGACTACGTAAATAAAGGGGACGATATACCCGCTAACACAACTCTTAACGCATTTTTTCCTAATGTATCAGATTTTTTTATATTTATGACCTCAACAGTTGAAAGATGACAATTTTTTTTTTTTTTATACAAAAACATTTTCTTTGTACCGTAACTTAGATACTCATATTTATGCTTATAATTGCAGTACGAGTGAGTTTTTTCTTTTTATATGTAGGCCTAGGCTAAACAAATGTTAGTTTTTGTTTTATAGGCTAAACTAGGCTGAATTTATGCTAATAAATAGTAATGATCACTGTCTGATACAGGCCACCTGTCTATCACCTACCACACCTTCCCATTCTGAACCTGTTTTGGTGACTAAATGGCATTACGATAGGGCAGACTGGGAGGGTCTTCAAGGTTTCTTTATTGATATTCCCTGGACCTCTTTCTTTTCTAATGATGCACACTCCACCTTGAGCCACATACAAGATTTTGTAAACATTGGAATGGAAACTTTTATTCCTCATCAAAAGTACAGTAAAAGATCTAATTCACCTAAATGGTTTGACCATAATTGTGCTAGAGTAACTGAACAAAAAGCAATAGCCTACAATGCATACACAAGATCAAAAACACATGAAGCCTTTAATTACTTTAGAAACATCAGAAATCATGCTAAAACTGTATTAAACCTAACTAAATCAAACTTTCTCCACAAGCAGGCAAATAAACTTCTAATAATCCAAATGATAACAAAATATTTTGGTCTACTCTTAACTCATTTAAATCCAACTTCACTACTGCTTCATATATTCCACCATTAAAATCTCCGACTGGCAATCTTGTAAGTGACCCACGAGGTAAAGCTAACCTTCTTGCGGATATTTTCTCCACCAACTCAACCTTAGATGAAATAAATCAAGATGTCCCTGTACTTAATTTGAATTCGCCTGAAATTCCCTCACTTAAGATCCACACCAGACATGTCAAAACTATTTTGCAGAATCTCTCGGTAGATAAGGCTCCTGGTCCAGATGAAATTCCTCCAATAGTACTTAAGAATTTCTCCTTGGTGCTCGCTCCTGTATTGGCAACAATTTTCCGTCTGTGTACTCATACCTCATGCTTCCCAGTACCCTGGAAAGAAGCAAACATCCATCCAGTTCCTAAAAAAGGTGCCTCTTCAGATCCATCAAACTACAGACCAATAGCTATAACGTCCACTCTTGGTAAAGTCTTTGAAATTATATTAAATAATCACATAATTAAGCATCTTGAGAATAATAAATTAATCAGTGATAGGCAATATGGTTTTAGACGATGTCGATCAACTGCAGACATGCTTTGCCTTCTTACGCATCAAATCAACCAAGCTACAGACCAACATGGTGAAACACATACAATAGCACTGGATATATCAAAGGCATTTGATAGAGTCTGGCATCAATCCTTATTGTCGAAGATGTCACACTACGGCCTTGCATCATTAGTTCCACTAATTTCTTCTTATCTTCATAACAGAAAATATGTGTAATGGTAGATGGCCTTTATTCTCAATTTCACTCAATAAATGCTGGTGTTCCCCAGGGATCAGTTTTGGCCCCAATTTTGTTCCTCATTCATATCAATGATCTCATATCTACCACTCATAATCCAATTCCTACGCAGATGACTCAACACTCCACAGTTCCTTCACATTTACCAATTCTTTCACCCAATCCGATCTTATAAATTCAAAAATAAACACTGCAATTTCTCTGAACCAGGACCTTTCTAGAATTAATGGATGGGGACAAAAGAATCTAGTTTCCTTTAATGCACAGAAAACCAAGTACGTTAAATTTTCTAACCGACAGAATCTCACTGACTCCCATATTTGTTAATGATGTAAATATTCCCACTTCCCCTAGTATTGACATAGGTGTAACATTAACTACTAACTTGAGCTGGACACATTATGTTAGAAGCATTGCTAAGAATGCCTCTAAAAAACTGGGACTCCTGTACAGAGTTCGAGAATTCTTCACTGACGAGCAGTTGGCCGTGATATATAAAAGTCATGTGCGTTCTCAGATGGATTACTGTTCACCTCTGTGGGGTGGAAGTGGAGTGGTTGCATTGAGGCAGTTGGACAAAATTCAAAATAAAGCTATTAGATTAATCAATAACCTGCAATCACACAGGACCTTCCTACATTATCCATACGAAGAAACGTTGCATCCCTTGCATTATTCTACAGATTTTTTCACAGCAATTGTTCCGAGGAACTTGCTTAAATTGTGCCGCCTCTCCACATCTTTCCCCGTAGAACTAGGGCAGCGGAGAGCGCCCATGAATTTACACTTTCTCCTCCACAATGCAGGACTTCTGCTTATCAGAATTAATTTATCCCCAGAGCTACTACTCTTTGGAATTCACTTCCCTCGAATTGCTTTCCACAAACTTACAATCTACAAATGTTTAAATCCAGTTGTTACAAACATTTTATGAATGGAGGATGCCTTTAGGCACATGGACCTTTTTGTTTTATCTGTGTTTTTCCTTCCTCCGTTCATTGTCTCTTAAAAAAAAAAAAAAAAAATTGGAGGGAGCAAATCTCTCAAGGAATTGCCTAGATGTGGAAATTTAAAGCCAATTTGCTCTAGCCTTTTTTGAGATACAGAGGTTAGAGATCGTTGGATGCAATAATATGTTGAGAGGGTCAAGCACCCCCATGACATATTGTCATCATCATATATATTGCCAGCAGGGGGCAAATAGCCTAGGCCTAGCCTATCTAAAACAAAAATCGCCGTCAAAATAACCGCAAACTTATATTAACTACGGCGATCGACCATTGCCCCCACCGGCCGTCCCCCGGTTATTGTTGAGGTCCTCAGGAACCGTATGACTTTGACGACCTCTTCCCTCCGCAGTCTCCGCATCCCATGTATCGTCGTATGGTACCTCTTCCCCTCCACATCCTATATCTGGTCGTCCTACATATGCCTCCTAAGCCTCGCCTCGTCCCGTCACTGAGCATGTGGATGGGCGTCCCTTTTTGGCTTCAAAGATGGATTCCTTCCGACAGCTCCTACTGGATTGTCTGGGGTTGGTTGATAAGGGCACCTCGCTTCAAGACATTGCTCTGGCCCTAGTACCGCGGTTTGTAGGTCTCTGGTTCGCCACCTGGTGACCTGCTATTGGGTTGTTGCCTTTACAGTGTTACGGTTCTAGGAATGACCTAGAGTGAAAGTGACACGGCGGTGAATTTTAACCTTAACTATAAACTAATTTAATTGTGACATAGGATCTACGCGACTACAGTAGGGCCGGAGCGGGCGAGTATTCGCCTGAGGATGCCCTTAACCCCCAAGACAAGACAAGACAAAATTCTAGTGCTGGTTTTACTAAGATTTTGTGAGTTTTAATTTAGCCTAGCCTAGGCCTAAGAGTTCAGAAGATTTGCAAAATGCACCCTATACTAGCCTACCCATAGCATAATAGGCCTAGTGATTCTTTTTTGTCAGACCACCCACAAATTTTCATATAGCCTTGGCCTAGGCTAGCCTAAGTTCTTGAATGCATGTTGGAATAGCCTTCCTATAAATTGTAGGCTAGGCTACTTCCTTTTAATTTAAGTTTGATTCTTTGGAAAAATCTATTAGGCCTAGACCAGGGCAGGAAAGTAACATTTAAAATGACGTGTAAAAAGTCGCCCATAAACGGCGGGCCGCTATGTTATTGTAATTTGGGTGCTTATTTCGTCTGTTGATTGATTTTGTCCTTAATTGGGGATCCTATGAATTAGCACAGATGATGATGACTTACCGTACATCATAATACGTGACGGGCCGACGTGGTGGGGCAGAGCCGCAGAGACCCCCTCAACATATTTTGTGTCCCACTGTAACTTTTAATAGGATGGATGTAGTTACCGGGTGTACGGTCGTCATGTTTACATAGGGCGATCGCCGCGGTTAACTTCGCGTCTATTTTGACGGCGATTTTTTAGGCATATTTCATTTTATTCACTTCCTTTTATATTTAGGCTATAATCTAGCTTTTGCACGACAAATATCCGAACCTAGTCTTTCTTAACCCCTTATTGGCGGCACGCAACATATGTCGAGTGAAATACATTTGGACTAAGTGGCGGTGCACGACAGCTGTCGAGCGCCATTTTCAGCACGTAATGTTGCTGAGAGAGAGAGCTGAGCGGTGGGACGAGCGTAGTAACCATATGACCGCTCCCCACGACCACCGTGGACATACTGAACTGTATTCTACTTTCCTCCACCCTCCCTACCTCGCCACACAGGGAATTATGTCAGGAAATTACCTTATTTCAGGGCTTTTGCACTTGTGTTGCACGATCGTTGCAAGAGAACCAGTGGTCGTACAAGGATAGTTCGGGTGTCATTGGAAAGTTCTGTTTACGCCCTTTCAGGGATAGATACTTGTTTTACGCTCTGGGTCTTATTTAGGCATGAAAATGAGCACGGAAACAACCCTATTTAGGGTAAAACAAAAACTGCTGTGCGGTACGGTCAAATAGACCGCCTAGCCCGCCAATAAGGTGTTAAAGATTCTTCTAATCTTCCAGTAGCCAATAGCCTAATTTAGGTCATTTTTAAAGGCACACAATTAAATGGTTGGTATTTTAAAGGACACTACTGCAGCATTATGAGAAACAATTTATTACAGATAATAGGCAACAATAGATTCGCCATATTTTTCTCCATAGGCTATAGTCCGCATGGAGGATTTTCGTTATCGACAAATTGAAAAAATTCCCACTTCACAGACAAAATAGACAAATACACAAAAAATCGGGGTGTGGGGGCAGCAGCCCCCACCCATAATAGCCTACTATATTAGGTTAGGTAAGGTTGTTAGGTTAGGCTAGGCTAATGTCCTTTCAAAGGGGTATAGGCCTAGTAAACACTAGGATAGCCTATACCTGGTCAAGGGTAAGTCCTGCTGTAGTCAACTTGAATGCTACCTTAAATTGTAATATTAGACTAGGCATAGCCTATAGATAAAATAGCCTAGCTTACTTATTTATTGTAGCCTATAATATAGGCCTAGCCGGGTAGAATGTAGAGTTCGGGCGTACCGCCACCATTGTTTACACTGCGCAGAGCGGCGACGGAAGCTTGCCCTCATGTTCCCGTCCATTTTGAATGCCGTTGGATACGATAATATGTTGAGGGGGCAAACAACCCCCATGACATATTGTCATCATCATATAATTTGCCAGCAGGGGGCAAATAGGCCTAACCAAAAATAATCGTCGTCAAAAACTCAAAATAAACGCGAACTTACAGTAACTGCGGCGATCGACCATGTAAACATGACGGCGGCGGCGGCGGTGGACGCTTGCGATCATGTTCCCGTCTATTTTGACTGCCATTGGATACAATAATATGTTGAGGGGAGGGCTTTGCGGCAAGTTTTTTGGTTGTTTGCCCCCTACTGGCAATATATATGATGATGACAACATGTCATGGGGGCAAAGCCCCCCTCAACATATTATTGTATCCCATGGCATTCAAAATAGACGGGAACATTATCGCACGTGTCCGACGCCGACACCACCGCCGTCTTGTTTACATATGTCGATCACCGTGGTTAACCCTTAAAAAGCGGCTCACCACATAAGTCGTATTTAATAAAGCTGGACTATGTGGCGGCGCTCGACATAGGTCGAGTGGCAATTTCAGCACGTAATGTTGCTGAGAGAGAGAGACAAGTGGTGGCAGGAGACTAGCGAGCGTATGACTGCTCCAGACCACCGCGGCGAACCTACTGACACAAATCTCAGCTCCCTCCTCCCTCTCTCACTCGCTAAATACGGAATTGTATCGGGAAAGTGGCTAATTACCTGCTTTTTGCACTCGCGTTGCACGGTTATTGCAAGAAAACTAGCCATCATAAAAGGATCGTTATGGTGTCCTTCGAAAGCTCTGTTTATGCCCTTTCAGGGATAGATACTTGTTTTACGTTCTGGGTCTTATTTAGGCATGAAAATGATCACGTAAACAGCCCTATTTTGGCTAAAAACACCCCGCTGGGCGGTACATATAAATAAACCGCATAGGCCGCTAAAGAAAGATTAAAGGCTGGTTCACACATAGCCGAGTCGGTGCGCGAGTCCAACACAAGTCACACTCGTCGATTATCGCCGTCGCTGGAGGCTGAGTCGGCCGCGAGAAGCAATTGCTCCTGAGTCAAGGAGAGTGTAACACGAGTTAACTCGAGTCAATACGAGTCACCACGTGTTCATGCAAGAGTCTGTACGAGTAACTGAGAGTCAAAACGAGTGTAACACGAACCCAACACGAGTGTCAAAAATTTGAAAAATAATGGTCACATTCCAGGGCACGTAAACAAAGAGTATGGACGAGTCTAACACGAGTCAACGCGATTGTTACTCGGATCAACATGATTATTATACGGATCAACACGAAAGACAACGCATTGACTCTCGTTGGATCTCTGTTGCGCACGTGTTGACTCGTGTTACATCCGTGTAAACTCGTGTAAACTCTCTTTGATTCGTCCTACATTTTTTAAATAACGGTATTTCAAATGACACATGCTTTTTCGTGTTACACTCGTGTTTTTTTCTCAGTGGATCGTGTTTACTCTTGTTTACTCGTGTTTTCACTCGTGTTTGAATTGTGTAAACTCTGGCATCATGGGGGCACCAAATTTTGGCACTCACATTCGTGCTTTCTACTCTTGTTGATACGTGTTGCATGTGTGTTATATACGTGTTGTTGCGTGTAGACACGTGTTGCTTCGTCAACGTCGAAATGATGATGAAAAGCGACGAATCACCAAAGAGTGTTACACAGGTTTACTCGAGTAAACACGAGTTAACACGTATGTAAACGAGTCTACACGTATTTAGGCCACACTCGGGGGTACTAGCCACAGGGCCCAAAAATGTCATGCATGCCTGAAATTTTTGGACCCCGTGGCGCGTACCCACGAGTGTGTCGAGTAAACAATGAGTATACACGAGCGTAGCACGAGTCTATACGAGTGTTGAGGAGTATCGACGAGTCATGGTTGAATAGAAAAATTTCATCACTCGTGTTGGACTCGCACACTGACTCGGCTATGTGTGAACCAGCCTTTAGTTCGCGTCTATTTTGAAGGCGTTTTTTTCGGTTAATTGCCTCCTGCTGGCAATATATATGATGATGACAATATGTCATGGGGGGGTGACACCCCTCAACCTATTATTGTATCCAAAAGCAGTCAAATAGACGGGAACATGATGGCCAGCGTCCGCCGCCGCTCCGCGTAGTGTAAACAAGGCTGGCGGTACTCCCGAACTCTACATTCTACCCCGCTAATTTTCCAACTAGCATAACCGATGATTATCAATGATCAATACTAGTCAGAAACGTCCATGATTCCCTCCCATAAGTCAATGTCGGGATTACCACACTGTCATGCAAGGACTTCTTTACTTCCATGCTGACCACCCTATTTCTTCTTACTGCTTTCAGAGTTCCTACAACACTCTTACCCTGTTACACTTTCTCCCACACTTCTTATTCATCCATAGGCCTACTCACATCTTTACTTAACACACTGCCCAAATACTTAAATGAGCTGACATTCTTCATAGCCGTTCAACCTCACTTCACACTCTATGGTTGCACCCCTTTCAAAGACCATAATATTGCTCTTCCTAGCATTTACCTCCGGATTCCGTTTTTCACACACTGTTCCAAACATATTTACCTGACCCTGCAACTCCCATTCACTATCGCTCATCAGAACTGTGTTGTCAGCAACAGTAGTACCGGTACTGTACTGTTGAGGCAACTTCCACTCGTTTCCTTCCCTTATCAGCGGTACACCAACATCCGCTGCTCTTCCTTGTATTTCTTTCATGATTCCATCCATATACTGTACCGGTATATATTGAACAACCATGGGGACATCACACACACCCTTGCTTTAACCCAACATTCAGATTAAAGACCTCGCTCTGTTAATTATCCACACATACTGACACCTTTGCACTCTCATACATGCTCTTCATTGCTTTCAGCAACTTGCCATCTACTCCGTATATTCTCAGTACCGGTACTTTCCACATACCTTCTCTATCAATTCTGTCATAGGCCTTCTCCAACTCCATAAATGCAGCATACAACTTTTGTCGCTTCTCCAGATATTTCTCCACATCACATTTCTGGGCAAAAATCTGAGCTACACATCCTCTTCCCTTCCTAAGATGACTACAGTATGCTAACCGGTTCCCAAGCAATACTGACTGAAAATGCCCAAATATATTGCATGTCCTCTTCAGATTTATCTAAAATATGTAAAATTACACCAAATACCACTACAGTAGCACTGAAATCAATAAAACTCACTAAAAGGATAAATAAATGGAAGAAATACTCCAAAAGAATAAAATTTTAACCCTTTACCCAGCAATACTGACTGAAAATGCCTAAATAGATTGCATGTGCTCTTCAGATTTATACATACATACGTACATAACATTTTAAGACTGAGTGCTCCACACAGATGTGCAGTTTCAATCTCTTTTCCTAATGGTGGTGTTCCAGGCAACCCTGTTAAGGGATGTTTTACTTGTCAAGTTTTTTGGATTTGAGATCGGCACGTATAGTCCGATCCCAGGTCTTACTCGGTCCACCCCTTGGTGCAGCTCCCTCCACAATCGCAGACCTGCATCTTTTCACCCAATTTTGTTCATCCATTCTCTCCACATGTCCATACCATCCCAGTTTACTTGTACGCATCTCCTCGCTAATACTCTTTATACCTAAACGTCTCTTCAGCTCATAATTTGTTATTCTGTTGACATCCTTTATCTGATATATGTAAAATTACACCAATTACCAACTACATTACCAAAAATTTTAATAACATACACTAACAGGATAAAGAAAATGTAAGAAATAGCCCTAAAGATGAATTTATCTATCTATCTATTGACGGACGCCTTGATCCCCGAAGGATTGGCCACGAACGAAACACCCCTATGCACCTCTGTCCCCAGTCAGTCGACGCCCCTCCTCCCATCCAGCACCGCTTTCACGCATATACTTCTTAACTCCATCCTTCCACCTCTCTCTCGGTTTATTTCTCCCTCTGTCATTCCACCTCACTCGTACACGCTTTTAGTCATTCTCTCGCTTCCCATACGTTCCACATGGCCGAACCATCTCAAGGTGTTCTTTTTCGCACTTTCCAGTACATTCACATCACACCTCTCTCGTACTTCCTCATTCGTCTGTCTATCCCTCCATGTAACTCTGCACACACTTCTCAAGTAACTCATTTCCATCCCTTTCACTCTTGGTTTGAATCTCTCCAACAACGTCCATGCTTCGCTTCCGTAAGTCAGTGTCGAGATTACCACACTGTCATGCAAGGAGTTCTTCATTTCCATGCTGACCACCCTATTTCATTTTACTGCTTTCAGCATTCCTACAACCCTCTTCCCCTGTTGCACCCTCTCCCACACTTCTTCATCCATACTCCCATCTTTACTCTGTACACTGCCAAGATACTTAAATGAGCTGACAATCTCCATAGCTTGACCGTTCAACTTCACCTCACACTCTGTGGCTTCACCCCTTTCGAAGACCATAACCTTGCTCTTCCCCGCATTTACCTTCAGATTCCATTTTTCGCACACTGTTCCAAACATATTTACCAGACCCTGCAACTCCCATTCATATCGTCAGCAAACAGCAGTACACAAACATCCACTGCTCTTCCTTGTATTTCTTTTATGACTCCATCCATATACTGTATACATAGAACAACCATCGGGACATCACACACCCTTGCTTTACCAAACATTCAGATCAAAGAACTCCCTCTGTTCATTCTTCACACGTACTGATACCTTTGCACTCTCATACATACTCTTCACTGCTTTCAGCAACTTGCCATCTACTCCATATATTCCCAGTACTTTCCACATACCTTCTCTATCAACTCTGTCATTCCACTCGTTGCCTTCCCTTATTAGTGGTACACCAACATCCACTGCTCATCCTTGCATTTCTTTTATGACTCCATCCATATACAGTACAGTAGATATTGAACAACCACAGGGACATCACACACCCTTTCTTTAACCCAAAATTCAGATCAAAGAACTCGCTCTGTTCATTCTCAACACATACTGACACCTTTGCACCCTCATACATGCTTTTCACTGCTTTCAGCAACTTGCTATCTGCTGCGTATATTCCAAGTACTTTCTACATACCGGTACCTTCTCTATCAACTCTGTCATAGGCCTTCTCCAAGTCCATGAAGGCAGCATACAAGTTTTGTCCCTTCTCAAGATATTTCTCCACAACATATTTCAGGGCAAAGATCTGAGCTACACATCTTCTTCCCTTCCTATGATGAATACTGTATGTTAACCATTTCCCCAGCAATACTGACTGAAAATGCCCAAATATATTGCATGTGCTCTTCTGATTTATCTAAAATATGTAAAATTATACCAAATACCAATTACATTAGCACAAAACTCAATCAATCACAGAAACAGGATAAAAACATAGAATAAATACCCCAAAAGATGAATACGTTAACTCTTTCCCCAGCAATACTTACTGAACATGCACAAATAAATTGCATGTGCTCTTCAGATTTAGCTGATATATGTAAAATTACACCAAATACTAACTACATTAGCACAAAAATCAATCAAGCACTTTAACAGGATAAATAAAATGGAAGAAATAGCCCAAAAATGAATTTATATATAGCCTACCGGTATATATTGCCGGACACCTTAATCCCCGAAGGGGTGACCATGAACGAAACGCCTGCGTATTTCAAGCTCGTTTGAGTTATCACTCGATCGTCTTTTAGAGCTTTTTGGCCCGGGGTAAATACCACACCATCGCGTCATAAGGAGTTTTAGGGGGTTAAATTGCTAGATACATAGAGGAAGAGGAATGCAAAGGAATGGTAATCAAAAATATATAAGATATTTTTAACATGAGGTTACTTATAATAATTTGTACCTCCGCAGTTTCTCCATGGCTAACCAAAAAGGTCACATTCCTAAGAAGCCCTAACCAAAAAGGCCAAGCTTCTGTATAGAAAAAATGCCACACCATTACCCTTATGGTGACCCTATCACATAATCAAAACAACCACACTTCTTAACCCAATTCCCGCGGGGCCCCTCATATGACGGAGACGATTTTCCGGCTATTTTGTAGCCTGTGAGCCAGGCCAGCTTTTGCAAGCAACACGGATGGACGTCAGCCGGAGCCTACAGGCCCCGACACGACACTCAGGTTTGTGTGAGAGAGAGCTCACATATGTGAAGCGTCACACATAGCGAAAACAGAAAATAATTGGAAATTTTTAGCGATTTCGCCGATCGGATTTGGTCATTTTTAGCAATTTTGCCCTTCGTTTGCAAGATCCTTACAAGAAAACTAGATGTCGTACAGGGATGATTCAGGCGTAATTTGAAAGCTATTACCGTACTTTCACGAATACATAATTGTATTACGCTCTGGCTTTTGTTTATGCATGAAAATGAGCAGGGAATGAAGGCAATTTCGGGCAATTATGCCTACTCATACAGGAGTCCTTGGAGCAGCTTCGGTCGCGCCGGGAATTTCCACACCTCTCACACCACACACACACATCACACAGTTTTTCCTACACCGAGAAATGACTCTCAGGCTGTCATTTCTCGAAGACTTCTTCTAGCCGGAGACATTGAGAGCAACCCAGGACCCACCTACACATACATATGTCCAACTTGCTCAAAACCCATCACTTCCAGTCGCCACACTAATGGTTCAGTTCTCTGCAATTCATGCAGGAACTGGACCCACTTCACCTGCACAACACTTGCCTCCAAGAAACACTACACGAACACCTGGACCTGTTCCTCATGCCCCTCCCTCTCCCAGTCAAATCCCTCGCCTAAAACCCGTCCACCTCTCCTCCCCAACACACCTAACCTTCCCATATCATCCACTCCCCCCCTAAAACCCGTCCACCTCTCCTCCCTAACCCACCTATCCTTCCTATACCATCCACATCCTCAACTCAACACACCACACCCCATCCTAATCCATTCCAACCCCAATCTCCTGCTCCCCAATCCCCACCCCCACCTCACCTATCCCAACCCCCAGCCCCTCCCTCACCCCCACCCCATCCTCGTGCAGCAGCACCCAACATACATCGTGCACATAACATTAACATTCTCCAATTGAACATAGATGGCATCAACACAAAGAAACACAAACTCTCATACTTCAGCAAACAACACAACATTCACATTGCCATCTTACAAGAAACAAAACTCCGCACAACACAAAAACCAACCACATTTCATGATTTCACCACCATCAGACAAGACCGGGCTGTCGGCGGAGGCGGTGGACTCATCAAACCTGGTACACAAAGAAAAATCATACATAGTTACCAGTGTACAAACCAAATCCCTCCTCCCCCCAAATGATAACACAACAGAAATACAATCAATTAAAATACGCACTGGCAACAACTCCAACATAATCATCATAAACACATACATTCCTCCCCAAACATCCCCTACAGTACCAAATTAATACAGACCACACTTACAACACATCACAAACACCCCCCACATCATCCTGGGTGGTGACTTCAACGCCAAGACGTCGGCCTGGTTTGTCGACAACCCCGACACAGACAGAGGGCTGGTACTACAAAACCAAACTGATAACCTCATCATCCTTAACGACATCCATCAACATACCCATATTCCTCACCAAGCCCTCTATAACTCATCATCTGCAGACATCACCTTTTGCTCCCCAGAACTCGCCACCACAACATCCTGGAGGGTGGTCAGAACCTTAGGGTCTGACCATCTCCCGATCATTATCACCACCAAAACCAGACTCACCCCAGCTAGCCACAAACACACATACACCAATTATAAAAGAGCTAACTGGGAAGCATTCACAGATGAGACAGAACAACACTTCACAACTCTAAACAGTACACCCATCACTAACATCAACAATGCTGTATACATACTCAATAAAACTATCCAAAACGCTGACAAGAAACACATTCCAAGAGGTAACAGAAAAAGACACAACCCAAACTTCACACCAGAAATTCAAAACCTCATCAGACAATGCGACATACTGAAACACTCCCCAGCACCCCACACACAAGACATCACACAACAAATCCAAGCACTCAACACCCAAACTAACAACAAAATACAAGAACAACAAAAACTAAATTGGAATAACTTCCTACAAACACTTGATCACAAAACAAACCCCAAAAAACTCTACAAAACACTAAACAGAATCACACTTTCCAACAGCAACACAACACAATCACATGCTGCAATCACAACAACAGACTCTACTCCTTCATGTAAACAACAAGCAAACACTCTCATCAATCACTTCTCACATGTAAGCCACCTAAAACCTCACAAAGACGACCGACGTGTCATCCGACGTAAGAGACAATTCCCCACAGACCCTGACTATACACCCTTCACCAATCACCAGACAAAGCATAATATCATCAACAATCTCAAGCACTCACCCGCTTGTGGCCTAGACAACATAAGCAACATACACCTGTGACGCCTGCCAGCGTTGGCAGAATCGCCTCCCGGTAGCCACTAGCACTCGCCAGGGCAGTGAAATGGGCTACAGTCTGTCTACAATGTTGTACTTTCTTTCTTGTGAATCTTCATGTCACAGGCAGGGTAGAAGTGGTCTTTGTTTTCGCCTGTGACAATGCATTGTATTTTATATCATGAGTTGAACATAAGATGCATTGTAGTGAAGGAGAGAGAGAGAGCGAGCGAGCAGGGTGGGGGAGGTGAGTGTTGCTTTTCCTCCTCCTCCCTCCTCCCTCCCGGAGGAGTTGCTCGCCCGCGTTGTCTTTTCTCTCGGTTTTGATTGGCTGGTGGTTCCTGGCGCCTTCTGCAGGCCTGCTGCCGGGTGACGTAGCGGCCTGTGATTGGCTGACCACCGTGCCTTTGTGTGGGATCCTGGAGGGGTCCAGAGGAGCTATTCTCCTCAGAGCTTGCCTGACACACGTATCGCCTACATCCTTTGTAATTCTGTCCCCCATACTCGCTACTTTGCATACTATTTCTCTCTCTCGATTTCTCTTTTCTCATTCTCTAATCTTTATTAACCCGTACAGCCCCAGCGACGCGTCTGACGCGTCGGCGATGTATGTAACGCACAGCCCCAGAGACGCGCCTGACGCGTCACCCTAATTGCGCCGACCGTAACCTCAGGTGTAGCCACTCAAGAGGGCTCAGATTTGTATGGGAACTGTGTACGTATCCCACGCAACCGTGCCGATGGTTGAAAACTCTCAAAGTCCACGTGCGTGCGCGCGAGCGCTCAATAACCTGTTTTTTTTGGGATAATTGCCTTCAATTTTTTACTCTTGTAAAACCCATTTTCGGGGGCTCTGTAGGACCATTTTTTAAGCTTTTTGAGCAGTTTTTCGTGGTTTTTCCTTCATTCCTAACCCATTCGCTATTGTTTCTGGAATAAAACCATTTTTTGAAAACCGGCCGGGTTCTGGTGCGCAAACATTACAAAACTAGCCGGGGCTCCACGGGTTAAACTCAACATCCCTTCTGGTTTCAGCATAGACGTTCACCGTCGACCAGTCGTATTGTACGCGAAGCTCTCAGATATTTCCATGTATTAGGTTATGGAGGTATTATGCTTTATTGAGGTTTAGAGAGACGGACTTTTCCGTATGTGTCCTCTCTCGGGAAGGTTGTAGACCGGTATATGTCTCCCTTGCAAGGTGTTGAGTCATTCTGCTTGGTTATCTAAAGCTAGACTAGGGGTAAGGTTACTGTGTCGTTGTCTCCGATGTGTGCAGTGTTAGCTAAGCTCTGCACGACATCGACAGGTACTGTGGGAGCCTAAGTTGTCTTCGGGTTGGTTTACTTTGCGAGCACAGCGCTGTGGTGTGAGAGGGCCATAGCCTATCCCTCACAACATAGTGCTGCCTCTTTGTGTTGACTTCTGAGGGATCGCCAGGATAGAGCTAGCTACTAGAGACATAGATTTAGCAAGAGAGCATCCCCGTCATATAACGTAATCTTCATTATACCACCCTTGGACAACGTTAGGCTACGAGCCGCATGCTCGCCCATTGTTGCCCTGCCTTGATACCCCAGCTAGACTTTATTAACTGAGCAGACACTGGTTAGAGATAAGCCCCATTATTATATGTATGCAGCATTATTATTCACTGCACTTTTGAGCCGATGTTGTTGTTGAGTTGCACAACCCGAGTAGGCTGTTGCGTTGTGTCACGAAGCATTTCTTTAGTTGTCGAGCATTACTACCTTTGCGCAGTCTTCATTATTCGCCTGCCTATTATTACTATATGTCCTAGCATTTATTGTGACCCGTATTCTGCATTATAATTGTTCAAGATTCTTTACGAACATCTTCCCAGCATCAGACTTATTTCAGAAGTTTCCAGTTGATGTTGCAGGACTAGCATTGCACTTTCTTTAATACAGGAGTGCCAGTTATTTGAGTATCTACCGTAATGTTAATTAATCACGTTAACTATCTTTTCTTTGTGTAACATAATCGAGTAATCTTTTACTGTTTGAGAATAGGCTGTTTCATTGAGCGTCAGCCTAGTGTGTGTGCACCAGTTACCGAGTCATAGGATACCTCGTTGTCCAGGCACGACTCAGGGCGGTAATGGTGTTTTGTTTTCCAGTGTTTAAGGCAGGGGTTGGATCTAGTGTTACTGTTGTTGCTTTTTGCCATTATCTAGTCCAAGGTTGAAGAGCCCTGTGTCTTTCAGAACCTGGATCGTAACAAATGGCGACCTAGCTCAGGATCTTGTGAACTAAGAGATATTTGCAGGATCGTTGTGGTCATTTGTTTTATTGATGAATATAGTGGGCACGTTAGATTTTTTTCGGCAAAGTAGTATAGCACTTGAGAGTCTTCAGACATTTTTGGCAAGTGAATAGTGCTACATAGGAGCTTGGGTACTTCTTCTTTTTTTTTATAAACGTGATAAATTTTGGTGGACACCATGGGAGACGAATCAGATCATACTGAATGTTCAGGGAATGATGCAGGCTCTGATGGGCAGATGCCAGGGGGGTTAGTAACTAGTGAGGAGGCCTCAAAGAAGTTTTTGGAGGTGCCTATAACAGCTGATCGACTAGAGGGAATTAGCAAGTATGGTCTACAGTGTTTGGCTCCCCTCATGGGGCTTAAGGTGGTTCATGGCATCAAGAATAACGATTTGAGGGCTTGCGTACTGGGGGCGGCTAGTGAGGTCCAGGGTGGAGAGGGTGCTCGGGGACTTCTGCTCGAGCCCCCCCTCCACTCTACTCCCATCGGGATCTCTAGGATGCCGGAGTTTAGTACGTT
Organism: Paralithodes platypus; assembly: GCA_032716605.1. Lineage (NCBI taxonomy): Eukaryota > Metazoa > Arthropoda > Malacostraca > Decapoda > Lithodidae > Paralithodes > Paralithodes platypus. Next base: position 16,164,051 of record CM064510.1, on the reverse strand, counting down.
CCCGCAGGCCGATACCCGCTGGCAGCGTGGTTTAGGATCGCTGGGTGGGCCTCCAATAGTTGCACCTCCTCCTCAAAGTTTCACTACAGAAATGCTCTTCCAGCTTGAGATGGCTAAGGTTAAACAACAGACTGATCTCGAACTCGCGAGAATAAAAGCCCAGTCGGAGGCTGAGTCTACCAGGTACCGTGCAGATATCGATCTTGAGAAGACTCGGGTGGAAACGACAGGGCAACGTCTCGGTGGTGGAAATTGTGGGCATGATCAGTCTTTGTCGCACCTGTTGAAGCTAGTCCCTGTATTTGATGAGTCGGGTGTCACCGAATTTTTCATAAAATTCGAGAAGAAGTGCCAGGAACACCAGTGGCCTGGAGAGAAGTGGGCAGCCCTTGTTTCCTCTAGACTTGTGGGCAATGGACTCAAGGCTTATGATGCATTGCCTATAGAGTCGTGTATTATCTATGAGGAACTCAAGGAGGCTGTCCTGAGAGCATACGAACTACAACCAGAGACGTACAGGTTGAGGTTCCGGGATGTTACCAAGGGTCGGGAGAGCACCTTTTTGGAACATGCCCGGGAGCTGTCCGATGCTTTTGGGAATTGGCTGAGGTCGGAGAAAGCTACTATGTTTGACGACATTAAACAGTTGGTGCTTTTAGAACAGTTTTTCAAATGCACGGGCGGCGACCTGACGTTAAACCTGAAAGAAAAGCAACCAAAAACTCTACAGGAGGCAGCTGAGATGGCTGACCTCCGGCTATAACTAATTCGTGGGTGCGGGTCTGCCCAGCATAGTGAGGCAGGTAACAAGGGGCGTGACGCCCCACCCCCCCGAGTTAGTGATATACCTTATGCAAACAAGTACAAGAGCCATGATACCAAGACTGACCACCGTCCCGTTTAAGAAGGGGCCGGGCCCTTCCCAGTACCAAGGGAAGCCCAAAGGGGAGTTGGAGTGTTATCATTGTCATAAAAAGGGGCACTTTGCAAGAGTCTGTCCTAGCAAACCACCTACAGCAGCTGTGTCTTTGGCCTGCAACATTGGTGTGTCTCCGAAGTCGTCTGAGTTTGCCCGGGGCAGTTCGTCAGAGGCTCAGGCACAGCCAATGCAGAAGCACCTGGGAGGCTCGAACCCTGCTCAGGATGTTTTTTGCGACCATAGAGGGCGGGGTTGCGTGATGTGGGCGGGGCCCAAGTATGGAGTAGAGGTCTTGCATGATACAGTTGCTTCCCAGACTCTGATGAAAAACTTGACTGGCTACCCTATAAATGCGGCTCGGGTGGTAGTGGTGCAGGGTATTAGTGCAACTCGGTCATACCCGCTGGTGCGGTTGGAGTTGGAGGTGGATGGTGTGGCACGTGAATTGGATGTCGGGATTGTTGAGAAACTGCCAGTGGAGGGCGTCGACCTTCTTCTCGTCAACGACTTTGCAATGCCCGCTTCTGAGGTTCTACCCTTAGTCGTTGCCGAGAGGCCGGCCGACGTGAGTAGGGAAGAGCAAGAGTGGGTCGAGCGGTGCCAGACACAACCCATGGCGTGTGCTGTCACCCGAGCTCGGGCAGCTAAAGTGTCACAGCCTAGTCCTCCGTCTTCAGACCAGCGGAGGAACGATCAACAGGAGGAGGCTAAAGCTGGAGTTGGTTTTAAGAGTTTTGACTTGGCGGCTCTCCTGGGTGATTCAGTATTAGCACCATTACTTAATTCTGGAGTAGCCCCTGGGCCTGTCATCGAGAGTGAAGAGGCTGGGCATGACGAGTCTCCACGACAGCAACGTTATGTACATCGAGAGAGACAGAGGGAGCAGCCCAGTATCGGGGAAGGTCATGCATTGCTCCGGCAGCAGTTAGATCGCTTGGCACCCTCAGATATACGTCGGTTGCAACTAGAGGACCCTGAGCTCCAAACGTGTGCTAATGGAGCTGTAGAGCTCGACGAGGACGGCGATGCACAGCCAGGAGATTTTGTTTATTTAGAAGGCATCCTCTATAGTCGTTTTCAAGACCCTAAACGTAGTTGGCAAGAGGGGTCCGGAGTAGTGGACCAGTTGGGGGTGCCACGGGAGTGCAGGGATAGCCTACTGAGGTTGGCGCATGACATACCACTGGCAGGACATCTAGGGGTGAGAAAAACGGTGGCGGCTTTAGAAAAATTGTTTTGGTGGCCGGGGTTGAAGGGGCAGGTGGTAACCTGGATAGCAAGGTGTCATACATGCCAGAGGGTTAGAAAACCTAACCAACCAATTCCGAGAGCCCCGTTGCACCCGATTCCTGTCAGTGGACCGCCCTTCATTAACCCCTAAAAGTCGGGGCGCAACATAAGTCGTATTTAATAAAGCTGGACTATGTGGCGGCGCTCGACATAGGTCGAGTGGCAATTTCAGTACGTAATGTTGCTGAGAGAGAGAGACAAGTGGTGGCAGGAGACTAGCGAGCGTATGACTGCTCCAGACCACCGCGGCGAACCTACTGACACGAATCTCAGCTCCCTCCTCCCTCTCTCACTCGCTACATACTGAATTGTATGGGGAAAGTGGCTAATTACCTGCTTTTTGCACTCGCGTTGCACGGTTATTGCAAGAAAACTAGCCATCATACAAGGATCGTTATGGTGTCATTCGAAAGCTCTGTTTATGCCCTTTCAGGGATAGATACTTGTTTTACGTTCTGGGTCTTATTTAGGCATGAAAATGATCACGTAAACAGCCCTATTTTGGCTAAAAACACCCCGCTGGGCGGTACATATAAATAAAACGCATAGGCCGCTCGTAAGGTGTTAAGGTCATCATTGATATGGTCGGACCCCTACCCCCTACTAGTGCCGGTAATAAATTTCTATTAACTATCATGGATGTGGCCACTCGTTATCCTGATGCACATCCAATGAGAAATGGCACGGCGAAAACTGTTGTCCGGAACCTGCTCTTGTATTGCTCGCGGTATGGTTACCCGCAAGAGGTGCAATCGGACCAAGGTTCTAATTTTACATCTAATCTGTTCAAACAAACTATGATTCAGCATGGCATCAGCACTGTCGTCTCTTCTGCGTATCACCCGGAGAGTCAAGGGGTGTTGGAGAGGTGGCACGCCACGCTGAAAAGCATGCTTCGATGTTACTGCGCAGAGAACGGAAATAATTGGGACCTTGGTCTGCCGTATGTTTTGTTCGCGGCAAGAGAAGTACCTGGAGAGAGTCTCGGTTTCAGTCCGAATGAGCTTGTTTTCGGGCATCAGGTGAGGGGCCCTCTCCACATGGTGAAGGAGATTTGGGAGGGTTCCGCTAAGCCATGTTCTATGTTGAGATACGTCCTCGAGAGCAGGGAGAGAATGCTTAGAAGTCTGGAGCTGGCCGGGCGTAATATGGTGAGTTCGCAGGCCCGTATGAAGGACAGGTACGATACTAAGGCGAAACTCCGGGAGTTTCAGGTAGGTCAAGAGGTGTTGGTCCTGTTGCCTTTGTCAGGCCATCCTCTGGCTGCCAAGTACGCTTGGCCTTATCGGGTGGTGTCAAAGATCTCCGATCTAGATTACCTAGTTGCCACTCCAGACCGGAAGAAGCGTAACCAACTATGCCACATTAATTTGTTGAAGGAGTTTGTGAGGCGCCCACCTGAGTCACTAGCTGTCCCTGTGTTGACCTGCCGCGGTCATGGTGGCGAAGGAGGGGGCGGGGGGCAGCAATGATCAGGTGGATGATAACTGGGATTGTCATGCCTCGGCTGATCAGTGGGCGGGGAATTCGAGCCAATGTGCGCACGATGCTCTGGCGCACCTGCCGGAGGAACAGCAGGTGGCAGTGCAGCGCCTGTTCGATTCACACCCCACTGTATTTGCCGAGCACCCAGGCCTCACTACTCAAGCGGTGCATGATGTCGACGTAGGAGAGCACCCCCCCTTCAAGTCGATACCTTATCGGGTGCCACCCATTAAACTCCCAGCGCTCAGGGATGAGCTGGAGTATATGCTGGCGAGAGGCTTGATCGAGAAGGGGGCAGTACGGTGGACTTCTCCTGTCACTCTGCAGCCCAAACCTGATGGAAAAGTTCGGTTCTGCATTGACTTTAGGCGGTTGAACGGGTTGACCCCCACCAATGCATATCCTCTTCCCCGGGTGGATGACAGTGTGGATAAGATCGGGAAAGCAAGGTACTTGACCCAGGTAGACCTCGTCAAAGGCTAGTGGCAAGTACCACTGTCTGAGCGTGCTAAAGAGGTGTGCGGGTTTGTGGTGGATGGCAGTACTTACCGTTGCAACGTGATGCCATATGGTCTGAAAAATGCACCGGCCACTTTCCAGAGCTTATTGAACGACATCGTAGCAGACATCCCAAACTGTACTGTCTACCTTGATGACGTGATCATTTATGACAACGATTTCCAAAGTCACTGTGAGCACATAGAAGCCTTATTTAGTCAACTTAGTAAAGCAGGCTTGGTGGTTAATCTGGGCAAGTGTGACTTTGTGCAAGCCACGGTGCAGTATCTGGGGTTTATGGTTGAGTTAGGGCAGGTGAGCCCGCCCCAACAGAAGATACAGGCTATCGACTTGTTCCCCAGGCCGACCACCAAGCGGCAGATCATGAGATTTTTGGGTATGATTGGGTATTACCGCCGCTTTATAAGAGGCTATTCTACTGTGTTAGCCCCTTTGACAGATCTACTAGCCAAAGATAAAAAGTTCCGCTGGGCACCTGAGTGTGAGCAGGCGTTTCGAGTAGTTAAACACCTTTTATGCACTCACCCTATCCTCAGGGCCCCGGACTTTGAACGACCATTTCAGTTGGCGACTGATGCCAGCGGAGTAGGGGCTGGTGCCGTACTTTTGCAGACAGACGAGGAAGGTCTTGAGCATCCAGTCAGTTTCTTTTCAAAGAAATTTAATTCAGCACAGAAAAACTATTCAGTTGTTGAAAAGGAACTGCTGGCAATCGTGTTAGCGCTCAGACACTTTGAGGTCCATGTTCCTGCATATAGGCCAGTCGTGGTAGTGTATACCGACCACCACCCGCTTAAATTCCTCAATCAATTCCACAACCGGAATATGAGGCTGACCAGATGGTCGCTCATGTTGCAAGAGTACAACTTAGACATTCGCCATATTGCCGGTTGTGAGAATGTGATTGCGGACTGTCTGTCGCAGGTGGAGGATCCGGGGTAGGCTACCACAGTATGTTGGTATAGCCTCCTGTCTTGGCTCGCGATGTATTTTTGCGCTGGTGCTTGTTGGCTCGCGTGTGTAGCATCAGCGTAGGGTCGCAGAGCAGGAGTTGTTGGCTTTGATTAGAAGAAAATTAGGCTACATCTATAGTAGCCGCCAAAAACAACATTAAAATAAAATATAAAAAATCACATAAAAACTCTTTCTTTTGATAGTTAATTGTAAGTTGCCTATGTTATAGCTAAAGTCCTAAGTTGAACCTGTCTTTCAATTAGGAGGCTGGGTTCTGTGAAGCTCGCTCTGGGAGCATAACAGGCTAAAATTATACTATTATGTTTGGGAGGGGTTATAAGATTTTCTTTATGTTGATATGTTGTTTTATGTAAGATTGAGCTTTGCATTTCATTTCTGGCGGAGTGGCTATGTGTGACGGGTCTTGTCGGCATTCTGCCTTGTCAGATATCGTGCTCGCCTAATGTTGAGTGTCCTATATCTTGGGCGGGGTGTGACGCCTGCCAGCGTTGGCAGAATCGCCTCCCGGTAGCCACTAGCACTCGCCAGGGCAGTGAAATGGGCTACAGTCTGTCTACAATGTTGTACTTTCTTTGTTGTGAATCGTCATGTCACAGGCAGGGTAGAAGTGGTCTTTGTTTTCGCCTGTGACAATGCATTGTATTTTATATCATGAGTTGAACAAAAGATGCATTGTAGTGAAGGAGAGAGAGAGAGCGAGCGAGCAGGATGGGGGAGGTGAGTGTTGCTTTTCCTCCTCCTCCCTCCTCCCTTCCGGAGGAGTTGCTCGCCCGCGTGGTCTTTTCTCTCGGTTTTGATTAACTGGTGGTTCCTGGCGCCTTCTGCAGGCCTGCTGCCGGGTGACGTAGCGGCCTGTGATTGGCTGACCACCGTGCCTTTGTGTGGGATCCTGGAGGTGTCAAGAGGAGCTATTCTCCTCAGAGCTTGCCTGACACGCGTATCGCCTACATCCTTTGCAATTCTGTCCCCCATACTCGCTACTTTGCATACTATTTCTCTCTCTCGACTTCTCCTTTCTCATTCTCTAATCTTTATTAAACTCAACATCCCTACTGGTTTCAGCATAGACGTTCACCGTCGACCAGTCGTATTGTACGCGAAGCTCTCAGATATTTCCATGTATTAGGTTAAGGAGGTATTATGCTTTATTGAGGTTAAGAGAGACGGACTTTTCCGTATGTGTCCTCTCTCGGGAAGGTTGTAGACCGGTATATGTCTCCCTTGCAAGGTGTTGAGTGATTCTGCTTGGTTATCTAAAGCTAGACTAGGGGTAAGGTTACTGTGTCGTTGTCTCCGATGTGTGCAGTATTAGCTAAGCTCTGCACGACATCGACAGGTACTGTGTGAGCCTAAGTTGTCTTCGGGTTGGTTTACTTCGCGAGCACAGCGCTGTGGTGTGAGAGGGCCATAGCCTATCCCTCACAACATAGTGCTGCCTCTTTGTGTTGACTTCTGAGGGATCGCCAGGATAGAGCTAGGTACTAGAGACCTAGATTTATCAAGAGAGCATCCCCGTCATATAACGTAATCTTCATTATACCACCCTTGGACAACGTTAGGCTACGAGCCGCATGCTCGCCCATTGTTGCCCTGCCTTGATACCCCAGCTAGACTTTATTAACTGAGCAGACACTGGTTAGAGATAAGCCCCATTATTATATGTATGCAGCATTATTATTCACTGCACTTTTGAGCCGAGGTTGTTGTTGAGTTGCACAACCCGAGTAGGCTGTTGCGTTGTGTCACGAAGCATTTCTTTAGTTGTCGAGCATTACTACCTTTGCGCAGTCTATATTATTCACCTGCCTATTATTACTATATGTCCTAGCATTTATTGTGACCCGTATTCTGCATTATAATTGTTCAAGATTCTTTACGAACATCTTCCCAGCATCAGACTTATTTCAGAAGTTTCCAGTTGATGTTGCAGGACTAGCATTACACATTCTTTAATACAGGAGTGCCAGTTATTTGAGTATCTACCGTAATGTTAATTAATCACGTTAACTATCTTTTCTTTGTGTAACATAATCGAGTAATCTTTTACTGTTTGAGAATAGGCTGTTTCATTGAGCGTCAGCCTAGTGTGTGTGCACCAGTTACCGAGTCATAGGATACCTCGTTGTCCAGGCACGACTCAGGGCGGTAATGGTGTTTTATTTTCCAGTGTTTAAGGCAGGGGTTGGATCTAGTGTTACCGTTGTTGCTTTTTGCCATTATCTAGTCCAATGTTGAAGAGCCCTGTGTCTTTGAGAACCTGGATCGTAACACACCTCAGACACCTGGGACCACAAGGCATACAAGCACTCACTAACATATCAAACTACAGTTAGTCACACAACCCAATACCAGACATTTGGAAGCATGGTATCATCACAACATTCCCCAAACCCAACAAAGACCCCATGCTACCCTCCTCGCACCGCCCCATCACACTCCTTTGCTCCCCCTCTAAAGTCATGGAACGCCTAGTATTACAACTAATTACACCCGACCTACCCCTAGCTCCAACACAACATGGCTTTAGGCCACTGCACTCCACAAACACGCTTCTCACAGACCTTACACAAAGAGCTATTGACGGCATCAACTCAGCTAGACCACCACACAGATCACTATTAGCCACACTCGACATTAGTAAAGCCTTCGATGCCATCCCCCGCCACAACCTAACAAACAAAATCTACAACACAAACATGCACAACAACACAAAAAGGTGGCTGGCCAACTTCCTAGCAGGCAGATGTGCACACGTATCTTTTGCCGGTCAGTCATCTAAAATCAGAAATTTCCCAAACGGAGTCCCACAAGGATCCATCCTATCGCCCGCACTCTTCAATCTGTACATGCACGATATAACTACACCCAATACGCCCCAAATAAACTTAGCCTCCTATGCAGATGACATAACACTCACATGCACACACCATGACCCAAAAAGAGCAACAGATCTCCTTCAACCCTATCTCAACACACTACATGGCTGGTGCACTACAAACAGATTTAATCTAGGCCCAGCCAAATCCACCGCAACCCTGCTCACAAGCTGGACAGGAGAACATGAATACATCCCTCAACTCACCATAAACAACACACCCCTAACACATACACACACACCCAAAATCCTAGGAGTAACATATGATACTCATATGACATTCAAACAGCACACCACAAACATTAAAAAGAAACTGACACCCAGACTTAACGCCCTCAGGTCACTTGCTCACACAAAATTTGGACACAACAAAGAAACTACCACCACAGTATATAAACAATACATAAGATCAGTGATGGAATACGCAAGCCCAGCCTGGGCTTCTAACCTAGCTGAAACACATCATAAGACCTTACAGACTATTCAAAACAAATCCCTGAAGATCATTAGAGGCTGCACAGCTACTGCACCCACAGATCACCTACATCAAGAAACCAAAATCCTCAAAGACAAAGACCATCTGGACATGAGAGGCACTCAATTCCTGGCAGCAGCCTCCACGAACCAAGACCACTCACTACACTACATGGCAACACACCCACAGACACCAAGAAATATCAAAACAACACCCAGCACACGGTATCAGACACAATTACTGTCCTCTCTCCCTCCCTGCCCACCCCGAACCAACTTCCAGAAGCACATCCATACTCATATCTCTCGCCGATCCATCCACTCACTCACAGACAACACGCAGCTGCAAGCACGACCTCCCGAAAACCATCCTTCCGAATCCTCCATTCCTCGCGAGGACAGAGTCCACCAGGCCGGGCTGAGATGCGGACACCATCCAGCTCTCCTGAGCTATCAGAAGAGACTGGATGACTCCGTTGTCGACGCCTGCCCGGGATGTAACACAGCACCCCATACCATTAAACACATCATAGAAGACTGCATTTCACACAACCACTTACGCCAACAACACAATGAACACTCAATGATAGCTCTGTGGGAAAGCCCAATCGTGGCCATGGCCTTCCTCAGGGACTCGGGGCTGTTCGGCCAGGCAGCTTAGGGAACAACAACAACAACAACAACTCGTACAGGATTACTAGCTTTAACCAAAATGGTCACACTTCTTAATGGTCTAAGTGGCCATTGCCAAAATGGCTACACTATAATTCCTTCTGTACTTCTCCATGCCCAATAAGATACATGATATTTTGATATATGAGGCACAGCCCTTGTATCCAACACAATACCCTGCGTGCAATCCCTCTCGAACCCCGCACAACGTTGCTTGCAACTTTAATTATTATTAGGGGTTCGTCCCCTACGGAGAACCCCTATTGTTATCATTAAACCTGGAATTTCATCCAAATTCTTCTTACGCGCAGGTTTCGACGCAATAACTCCAGAACCGCTTTTAGGATCGGGATCAAACTTTCACAAGAGGTGCGTTTTTGTATTGGGCAACTTTTGATATGCTAAACATCCGTTTTAGCGGCCAAACAGGTCTGTGGCAGCCGATTTCTCGGAAAACTTGAAGCCTAAATACCGTCTCTCCCACTCACAGGAAGCGACTGGGCTTTGGCATACGCACTCCCCTACTAATGCTCCGCAAATGATATAGGGAAGGTTTTGCTTTTGCACGTGGGGTTTTTTCCGGCAATCTTGAAAAAAACTCGAATTCCACTTAAAATTCCAGATCTTGAAAACTACGCCGATGATCAAAGCCATGCTTGCGTAGTTGGGTGAGGCTCGCGATTCCGAACGTTTTGATACCAAAAAAATATAAATGGGTGGAATAGTTTGGCCGCAGCATTGAAAACTGTCTATTCTTAAATTACTTTAAAACCGAATTCGCTACCCACACAAAGTTTACCGTCTACAGTCTATAGGCTTCCACGCATCCCCCAGTTTTGCTTAACCCAGTGAGACCCAGCGTCGCACGTGTTGCGTCGGCAGTGTTTGATCACCAACTCCCAGCGACGCATCACGTGCGTCCGACATATAAAAAACACTTACGTGGCTCGTAAGGTAGGAAATGGCGGGAGAATAGGAGGGGGAGGTACCGTAGTGTGTGTGGGAGCCGGGCCAGTAGGTGTGAGCGGGCCGAGACAGCCGCGCGGCTGGTGGTGGTGGGCTTAGTGGGGATACTTTACACCCTTAGTTCACCGCCACTTTGAACCTTCATTACTCTGGTCGTATGGGAGCTAGAGGCTTGAGATTTATGTGAGACACTCCTTAGGATGTATGCCGTACAATGCCATACTCAGTTTTTACCCGAGTGTTCCTGGGCGGGTGGTGATGTGGGGGAGACGAACTATTGAAACCCCCTCCTCCCGCCCCCCAAATGACCGAAATGATATTTGTTTTTTCTTCATTTCTCACCATTCTCTTCCATTTTGGCTCAACACATTTTGTTGAGGCTCCCCCCCCCCAAAAAAAGATGTCCGAGGTGATTTTTTTTTTTTTTTTTTTTCATTTCTCATCCTTGTCTTCCATTTTAGCAAAAACAAAAAAAAGAAGTGAAAATGGCTTGGGACTGGGGTGAACAAAATATTATAACTAGCCGGGGCTCAACGGGTTAATAACATAATCTCTTTATTTTTCAGATCTATAATTTTTTGTTTATTTAACTCTCTCAAAACAGTCCGAGTCCCTATGAATTCCAGCAATTATTTAGCCAACCTACCTATACATACCTACCCTACCAAATAATAATGATAAATTAATTTTTTTGGTTGGTGAATGACAGAGTATTGGCTAAGGTTTTTAACAATTCCACCCTTTGCCAAATACTTAGTGTAATAACTATGATATGGACCTTTAAAGTTTTGGCAATTGCCCGTGTGACTCGTATTTTAACCCTCCTAAAGTGTTACCACGAAATACCGCTAGATCCTTTCTCAAAAGTTGCTAGCATGTTGCTACATAGCCAAACAATGTTAGGATAATGCTGCAATTTCTAAAGAGTTTTGGTTTGTTTGTTTTGCAAATTTTACAATCTAGTGTGACTAGAATGTCTGAAATTTTCAAATTATCCCTAGTAAATGTCTCTAGATATAAAAGAAATGGGTGCTAGATTGAAGTAAATAGCTCTACATTTAGCGGTAATATGTAGCTTTACAACTGGCACCACTGCAACCACCACCTCCCTCCCACCCTCCCAGTATGTCTCCACAAAATACCGCTAGATCCTTTCTCAAAAGTCGCTAGCATGTTGCTACATAGTCAAACAATGTTAGAAAAATGCTGCAATTTCTAAAGAGTTTTGGTTTATTTGTTTTGCAAATTTTACAATGTAATATGACTAGAATGTCTGAAATTTTTAAATTATCCCTAGTAAATCTCTCTAGATATGAAAACATGGCTGCCAAACTGAAGTAAATAGCTCTACATCTAGCGGTAATATCTAGCGATACAACTGGCAACACTGCCTAGCCCTTCCTTCCTATCTTCTTCCTCCCTCATATGTATCAACAACCACTCTAGTGAACTTTCGGTATTTAGTATATTCAGCTTAATACTATTTATCCACATAAAATATAAACCTATCACGATTGTTGTCTAATACAACCATAGATAATGCTATTACATATTATTTGAACATGATGTCGAATTTAGCAGTTTCTGTTTACCTTGAACAGTAAAGACAGAACCGAAAGCTTCTCTTGCCGTTTAGCACTCAAAGAAAGCAGGGTTACCCATACCGAACTGTTACCAAGTCAGAGATTCAGAGGTAACTTTCACAATGCATTATAACCCTAGACAGACACCAATATACCACTAAATCAGACAAATATCACTACAAAAAAGATAGGAAAATATTATAATAATGTCCTTGGTATTTGAAATTATGCAAATGAGTACATCCATTATGATATAATGATAATGGGATTGATTAGTATCTGGCACCAGTGTTGCACTAAATTTTCTGAACGTATGCGAACTTCGGAGTATTTATCCCATTAATATACACATCTATCACTATTTAAATTTAATACAACCATACACAGTGCTATTACATATTATTTGAACATAATATAGGATGCTCTTTCCTCTAAACCATTTTCTATATTTATTCACGAAAAATATAGGCCTAGCCTAGGCAGCGCTACCGGTAGGTACGAATTTATCAGTTCGAATTTTTATTGAGAGTGGGATTAGTCCTAGGCCTAGCCTAGGGCTTAACATGGGATACTGTTTGGGGGTTGGGAATAGACTCAGGCTGCTTTAGGCCTAATTAGGTAGAAATAGTCAAATCGAGACAATTGCACTGCCAACATAGGCTAGCCTATTTATAGGCTACCTTTCATTACTGCAGTTAAGCACAAACTTATTTTACAATGGAAAATAATGCATGAGGAGGGCTGCGTAGGCCTATTAGTATTTTGTGAAATAACTTAAATTAGGTTAGGCTATAGTATACGTCATTAGGTTATTAGGCCTATGAGAAACCAGGCCTAGGCCTAGCTTAATTTTATTTCACTGCTCAACATATTTATTGTTTGTTTTTTGCTTTTGAGCTCTGCATAGGGCTATATTCAGGTAGGCTTGGGTTTTAGTAAAATTGCATTAGGCTATGCTACATATTTTTACTTCTATTGGAAAGCACAGGCCTACACAATAGTACACATGTTAAAGAATTTAGCCTAGCCTACCACAATTTAGCCTAGACTGAAAGAACAAACAAAAATAGGCTAGGCTAATTGCAGCTAAATATTTTAGCCTAGCCTCCACAATTTAGCCTAGACTGAAAAAACAAAACAAAAATAGGCTAATTGCAGTTTTGGTAAGAGTTGTAGTTGTGGGCATACCAAAAGCTTTGTTTATATAGCCTAGTCGCACGCTCGCAGTTAGGCCTACATTCGCTTCTAATTTAACTGCTGGGGTAAACTTGGTAAAGCCACCCTCAATCCGCCGGCCGGTAACAAAACAATTTACCCAACGCCTGGCCGTGAGATACAATAATGGGTTGAAGGGGCTTTATCCCCCTATGACTTATTGTCATCATCATATATAATCACCAGCAGGGGCAAATAACCACAGTCAAATTAGATGCGAATGTAACTGCGAGCGTGCGACTACGTAAATAAAGGGGACGATAGACCCGCTAACACAACTCTTAACGCATTTTTTCCTAATGTATTAGATTTTTTTATATACATTTTATGACCTCAACAGTTGAAAGATGACAATTTTATGGTTTATTTTAGGCTATACAAAAACATTTGCTTTGTAACTTAGATACTCATATTTATGCTTACAATTGCAGTACGAGTGGGTTTTTTCCATTCATATGTAGGCCTAGGCTAAACAAATGTTAGTTTTTGTTTTATAGGCTAAACTAGGCTGAATTTATGCTAATAAATATTAATTGGACGGAGCAAATCTGTCAAGGAATAGCCTAGATGTGGAAATTTACAGCCAATTTGCTCTAGCCCTTTTTGTGATACAGAGGTTAGAGATCGTTGGATACAATAATATGTTGAGGGGGTCAATTGCCCCCCATGACATATTGTCATTATCATATATATTGCCAGCAGGGGGCAAATAGCCTAGGCCTAGCCTAACTACAACAAAAATCGCCGTCAAAATAGACACGAACTTATATTAAATACGGCGATCGACCATTGCCCGCACCGGCCGTCCCCCGGTTATTGTTGTGGTCCTGAGGAACCGTATGACTTTGACAAGCTCTTCCCTCCGCTGTCTCCGCATCCCATGTATCGTCGTACGGTACCTCTTCCCCTCCACATCCTACATCTGGTCGTCCTACATATGCCTCCTAAGCCTCGCCTCGTCCCGACACTGAGCATGTGGATGGGCATCCCCTTCTGGCTTCAAAGATGGATTCCTTTCGACAGCTCCTACTGGATTGTCTGGGGTTGGTTGATAAGGGCACCTCGCTTCAAGACATTGCTCTGGCCCTAGTACCGTGGTTTGTAGGTCTCTGGTTCACCACCTGATGACCAGCTATTGGGTTGTTGCCTTTACAGTGTTACGGTTTTACAAATAACCTAGAATGAAAGTGACATGGTGGTGAATTTTAACCTTAACTATAAACTAATTTAATTGTGACATAGGATCTCCGCGACCGCGAACTTATATTAACTACGACGATCGACCATTGCCCGCACCGGCCCTCCCCCGGTTATTGTTGAGGTCCTGAGGAACCGTATGACTTTGACGAGCTCTTCCCTCCGCAGTCTCCGCATCCCATGTATCATCGTACGGTACCTCTTCCCCTCCACATCCTACATCTGGTCGTCCTACATATGCCTCCTAAGCCTCGCCTCGTCCCGTCACTGAGCATGTGGATGGGCGTCCCTTTCTGGCTTCAAAGATGGATTCCTTCCGACAGCTCCTACTGGATTGTCTGGGGTTGGTTGATAACGGCACCCCGCTTCAAGACATTGCTCTGGCCCTAGTACTGTGGTTTGTAGGTCTCTGGTTCACCACCTGATGACCTGCTATTGGGTTGTTGCCTTTACAGTGTTACGGTTCTACGAATGACCTAGAATGAAAGTGACACGGTGGTGAATTTTAACCTAAACTATAAACTAATTTAATTGTGACATAGGATCTCCGCGACTACGGTAGGGCCGGAGAGGGCGAGTATTCGCCTGAGGTTGCCCCAAGACAAGACAAGACAAAATTCTAATGCTGGTTTTACTCAGATTTTGTGAGTTTTAACCCTTAATTAGCGGCTCACCACATAAGTCGAGTTAAATAAAGCTGGACTATGTGGCGGCGCTCGACATAACTCGAGTGGCAATTTCAGCACGTAATGTTGCTGAGAGAGAGAGACAAGTGGTGGCAGGAGAGTAGCGAGCGTATGACTGCTCCAGACCACCGCGGCGAACATACTGACACGAATCCCAGCTCCCTCCTCCCTCTCTCACTCGCTATATAAGGAATTGTATCGGGAAAGTGGCTAATTACCTGCTTTTTGCACTCGCGTTGCACGGTTATTGCAAGAAAACTAGCCATCATAAAAGGATCGTTATGGTGTCATTCGAAAGCTCTGTTTATGCCCTTTCAGGGATAGGTACTTGTTTTACGTTCTGGGTCTTATTTAGGCATGAAAATGATCACGTAAACAGCCCTATTTTGGCTAAAAACACCCCGCTGGGCGGTACATATAAATAAACCGCATAGGCCGCTCGTAAGGTGTTAAGTTAGCCTAGCCTAGGCCTAAGAGTTCAGAAAATTTGCAAAATGCACCCCATACTAGCCTACCCATAGCCTAATAGGCCTAGTGATTCTTTTTTGGCAGACCACCCACAAATTTTCATATAGCCTAGGCTAGCCTAAGTTCTGGAATGCATGTTGGAATAGCCTTCCTATAAACTGTAGGCTAGGCTACTTCCTTTTAATTTAAGTTTGATTCTTTGGAAAAATCTCTGAGGCCTAGACCAGGGCAGGAAAGTAACATTTAAAATGACGTGTAAAAAGTCGCCCATTAACATCGGGCCGCTATGTTATTGTAATTTGGGAGCTTATTTCGTCTGTTGATTGACTTTGTCCTTAATAGGGGATCCTATGAATTAGCACAGATGATGAAGACTTACCGTACATCATAATACGTGACGGGCCGACGTGTGGGGGCAGAGCCGCAGAGACCCCCTCAACATATTTGGTGTCCCACAGTAACTTTTAATGGGATGGATGTAGTTACCGGGTGTACGGTCGTCATGTTTACATAGGGCAATCGTCGCAGTTAACTTCGCGTCTATTTCGACGGCGATTTTTTTCGGCATATTTCATTTTATTCACTTCCTTTTATATTTAGGCTATAATCTAGCTTTGGCACTACAATAACCCTAACCTAGTCTTTCTTAAAGATTCTTCTAATCTTCCAGTAGCCTATAGCCTAATTTAGGTCATTTTTAAAGGCACACAATTAAATGGTTGGTATTTTAAACGACACTACTGCAGCATTATGAGAATCAATTTATTAGAGATAATAGGCAACAATAGATTCGCCATATTTTTCTCCATAAGCTATAGTCCGCATGGAGGATTTTCGTTATCGACAAATTGAAAAAAATCCCACTTCACAGACAAAATAGACAAATACACCAAAACTCGGGGTGTGGGGGCAGCAGCCCCCACCCATAAAAGCCTACTATAATAGGTTAGGTAAAGTTGTTAGGTTAGGCTAAGCTAATGTCCTTTCAAAGGGGTATAGGCCTATTAAACACTAGGATAGCCTATACCTGATCAAGGGTAAGTCCTGCTGTAGTCAACTTGAATGCTACCTTAAATTGTAATATTAGACTAGGCATAGCCTATAGAAAAAACAGCCTAGCCTACTTATTTATTGTAGCCTATAATATAGGCCTAGCCGGGTAGAATGTAGAGTTCGGGCGAACCGCCACCATTGTTTACACTGCGCAGAGCGGCGACGGAAGCTTGCCATCATGTTCCCGTCTATTTTGACTGCCATTGCATACAATAATATGTTGAGGGGAGGGCTTTGCGGCAATTTTTTTGGTTGTTTGCCCCCTACTGGCAATATAAATGATGATGACAACACGTCATGGGGCAAAGCCCCCCTCAACATATTAATGTATCCAATGGCATTCAAAATAGACGGGAACATTATCGCAAGTGTCCGACGCCGACACCGCCGCCGTCATTTTTACATATGTCGATCACCGTGGTTAAAGGCTGGTTCACACATAGCCGAGTCGGTGCGCGAGTCCAACACGAGTCACACTCGTCGATTATCGCCGTCGCTGGAGGCTGAGTCGGCCGCGAGTAGCAATTGTTCCCGAGTCAAGGAGAGTGTAACACGAGTTAACTCGATTCAATACGAGTCAACACGTGTTCATGCAAGAGTCTGTACGAGTAACTGAGAGTCAAAACGAGTGTAACACGAACCCAACACGAGTGTCAAAAAATTTGAAAAATAATGACCACATTCCAGGGCACGTAAACAAAGAGTATGGACGAGTCAACGCGATTGTTACACGGATCAACACGATTTTTATACGGATCAACACGAAAGACAACGCGTTGACTCTCGTTGGATCTCTGTTGCACACGTGTTGACTCGTGTTACATCCGTGTAAACTCTCGTTGATTCTTACTACATTTTTGAAATAACGGTATTTCAAATGACACTTGCTTTTTCGTGTTACACTCGTGTTTTTTTCTCAGTGGATCGTGTTTACTCTTGTTTACTCGTGTTTTCACTTGTGTTTGAATCGTGTAAACTCTGGCATCATTGGGGCACCAAATTTTGGCACTCACATTCGTACTTTCTACTCTTGTTGATACGTGTTGCATGTGTGTTACATACGTGTTGTTGCGTGTAGACACGTGTTGCTTCGTCAACGTCGAAATGAAGACGAAAAGCGACGAATCACCAAAGAGTGTTACACGGGTTTACACGAGTCAACACGAGTTAACACGAATAACGAAGAGTTATTCAGAGTCAAACACGAGTTAACACGTATGTACATGAGTCTACACGTATTTAGGACACACTCAAGGATACTCGCCACGGGACCCAAAAATGTCATGCATGCATGAAATTTTTGGACCCCGTGGCGAGTACCCACGAGTGTGTCGAGTATACACGAGCGTAGCACGAGTCTATACGAGTGTTGAGGAGTATCGACGAGTCAACGCTGAATAGCAAAATTTCATCACTCGTGTTGGACTCGCGCATCGACTCGGCTATGTGTGAACCAGCCTTTAGTTCGCGTCTATTTTGAAGGCGTTTTTTTTGGTTAATTGCCTCCTGCTGGCAATATATATGATGATGACAATATGTCATGGGGGTGACCCCCCTCAACCTATTATTGTATACAAAAGCAGTCAAATAGACGGGAACATGATGGCCAGCGTCCGCCGCCGCTCCGCATAGTGTAAACAAGGCTGGCGGTACACCCGAACTCTACATTCTACCCCACTAATTTTCCAACTAGCATAACCGATGATTATCAATGATCAATCCCAGTCAGAAACAGCCATGCTTCCCTCCCATAAGTCAATGTCGGGATTACCACACTGTCATGCAAGGACTTCTTTACTTTCATGCTGATCACCCTATTTCTTCTTACTGCTTTCAGAGTTCCTACAACGCTCTTCCCCTGTTACACTTTCTCCCACACTTCTTCATCCATAGGCCTACTCACATCTTTACTCAACACACTGCCCAAATACTTAAATGAGCTGACATTCTTCATAGCCGTTCAACCTCACTTCACACTCTATGGTTGCACCCCTTTCAATGACCATAATATTGCTCTTCCTAGCATTTACCTCGAGATTCCGTTTTTCACACACTGTTCCAAACATATTTACCTGATCCTGCAACTCCCATTCACTATCGCTCATCAGAACTGTGTTGTCAGCAACAGTAGTACCGGTACTGTACTGTTGAGGCAACTTCCACTCGTTTCCTTCCCTTATCAGCGGTACACCAACATCCGCTGCTCTTCCTTGTATTTCTTTCATGACTCCATCCATATACTGTACTGGTATATATTGAACAACCATCGGGACATCACATACACCCTTGCTTAAACCCAACATTCATATTAAAGAACTCGCTCTGTTAATTATCCACACATACTGACGCCTTTGCACCCTCATACATGCTCTTCATTGCTTTCAGCAACTTGCCATCTACTCCGTATATTATCAGTACCGGTACCGGTACTTTCCACATACCTTCTCTATCAATTCTGTCATAGGCCTTCTCCAACTCCATAAATGCAGCATACAACTTTTGTCGCTTCTCCAGATATTTCTCCACAACACATTTCCGGGCAAAAATCTGAGCTACACATCCTCTTCCCTTCCTAAGATGACTACAGTATGCTAACCGTTTCCCCATCAATACTGACTGAAAATGCCCAAATATATTGCATGTCCTCTTCAGATTTATCTAAAATATGTAAAATTACGCCAAATACCACTACAGTAGCACTGAAATCACTAAAACTCACTAACAGGATAAATAAATGGAAGAAATACTCCAAAAGATTAATATGTTAACCCTTTACCCAGCAATACTGACTGAAAATGCCTAAATAGATTGCATGTGCTCTTCAGATTTATACATACATACGTACAAAACATTTTAAGACTGAGTGCTCCACATAGATGTGCAGTTTCAGTCTCTTTTCCTAATGGCGGCATTCCAGGCAACCCTGTTAAGGGATGCTTTACTTGTCAAGATTTTGGATTTGAGATCGGCATGTATAGTCCGATCCCAGGTCTTACTCGGTCCACCCCTTGGTGGAGCTCCCTCCACAATCGCAGACCTGCATCTTTTCACCCAATTTTGTTCATCCATTCTCTCCACATGTCCATACCATCCCAGTTTACTTGTACGCATCTCCTCGCTAATACTCTTTATACCTAAACGTCTCTTCAGCTCATCATTTGTTATTCTGTTGACATCCTTTATCTGAAATATGTAAAATTACACCAATTACCAACTACATTACCAAAACATTTAATAAAGTACACTAACAGGATAAAGAAAATGTAAGAAATAGCCCTAAAGATGAATTTATCTATATCTATTGACGGACGCCTTGATCCCCGAAGGATTGGCCACGAACGAAACACCCCTATGCACCTCTGTCCCCAGTCAGTCGACGCCCCTCCTCCCATCTAGCACCGCTTTCACGCATAAACTTCTTAACTCCATCCTTCCACCTCTCTCTCGGTTTATTTCTCCCTCTGTCCTTCCACCTCACTCGTACACGCTCTTAGTCATTCTCTCGCTTCCCATACGTTCCACATGGCCGAACCATCTCAAGGTGTTCTTTTTCGCACTTTCCAGTACATTCACACCACACCTCTCTCGTACTTCCTCATTCGTCTGTCTATCCCTCCATGTAACTCTGCACACACTTCTCAAGTAACTCATTTCCACCCCTTTCACTCTTGGTTTGAATCTCTCCAACAACGTCCATGCTTCGCTTCCGTAAGTCAGTGTCGGGATTACCACACTGTCATGCAATGACTTCTTCAGTTCCATGCTGACCACCCTATTTCATGTTACTGCTTTTAGCATTCCTACAACCCTCTTCCCCTGTTGCACCCTCTCCCACACTTCTTCATCCATACTACCATCTTTACTCTGTACACTGCCAAGATACTTAACCCTTAATTAGCGGCTCACCACATAAG
This sequence comes from Paralithodes platypus, assembly GCA_032716605.1. Lineage (NCBI taxonomy): Eukaryota > Metazoa > Arthropoda > Malacostraca > Decapoda > Lithodidae > Paralithodes > Paralithodes platypus. The sequence goes on along the minus strand of CM064510.1, from coordinate 16,143,760 downwards.
TCGTATTTAATAAAGCTGGACTATGTGGCGGCGCTCGACATAGGTCGAGTGGCAATTTCAGCACGTAATGTTGCTGAGAGAGAGAGACAAGTGGTGGCAGGAGAGTAGCGAGCGTATGACTGCTCCAGACCACCGCGGCGAACATACTGACACGAATCCCAGCTCCCTCCTCCCTCTCTCACTCGCTATATAAGGAATTGTATTGGGAAAGTGGCTAATTACATGCTTTTTGCACTCGCGTTGCACGGTTATTGCAAGAAAACTAGCCGTCATAAAAGGATCGTTATGGTGTCATTCGAAAGCTCTGTTTATGCCCTTTCAGGGATAGGTACTTGTTTTACGTTCTGGGTCTTATTTAGGTATGAAAATGATCACGTAAACAGCCCTATTTTGGCTAAAAACACCCCCCTGGGCGGTACATATAAATAAACCGCATAGGCCGCTCGTAAGGTGTTAAATGAGCTGACAATCTCCATAGCCTGACCGTTCAACTTCACCTCACACTCTGTGGCTTCACCCCTTTCGAAGACCATAAACCTTGCTCTTCCCCGCATTTACCTTCAGATTCCATTTTTCGCACACTGTTCCAAAAATATTTACCAGACCCTGCAACTCCCATTCATATCATCAGCAAACAGCAGTACACAAACATCCACTGCTCTTCCTTGTATTTCTTTTATGACTCCATCCATATACTGTATATATAGAACAACCATCTGGACATCACACACCCTTGCTTTACCAAACATTCAGATCAAAGAACTCCCTCTGTTCATTCTTCACACGTACTGATACCTTTGCACTCTCATACATACTCTTCACTGCTTTCAGCAGCTTGCCATCTACTCCATATATTCTCAGTACAGTACTTTCCACATACCTTCTCTATCAACTCTGTCATAGGCCTTCTCCAAGTCCATGAAGGCAGCATACAACTTTTGTCCCTTCTCAAGATATCTCTCCACAACATATTTCAGGGCAAAGATCTGAGCTACACATTCTCTTCCCTTCCTATGATGAATACTGTATGTTAACCGTTTCCCCAGCAATACTAACTGAAAATGCCCAAATATATTGCATGTGCCCTTCTGATTTATCTAAAATATGTAAAATTATACCAAATACCAACTACATTAGCACAAAACTCAATCAATCACAGAAACAGGATAAAAACATAGAATAAATACCCCAAAAGATGAATACGTTAACCCTTTCCCCAGCAATGCTTACTGAATATGCACAAATAAATTGCATGTGCTCTCCAGATTTAGCTGAAATATGTAAAATTACACCAAATACTAACTACATTAGCACAAAAATCAATCAAGCACTTTAACAGGATAAATAAAATGGAAGAAATAGCCCAAAAATTAATTTATCTATAGCCTACCTGTATATATTGCCGGACACCTTGATCCCCGAAGGGGTGACCATGAACGAAACGCCTGCGTATTTCAAGCTCGCTTGAGTTATCACTCGATCGTCTTTTAGAGCTTTTTGGCCCGGGGTAATTACCACACCATCACGTCATAAGGAGTTTGAGGGGGTTAAATTGCTAGATACATAGAGGAAGAGGAATGCCAAGTAAAGCTAAACAAAAATATATAAGATATTTTTTACATCTATCTATCTATCTATTGCCTGACGCCGTGATCCCCGAAGGGGTGGCCAAGAACGAACCGCCCCCATGCACCTCTGTCCCCAGTCAGTCGACGCCCCTCCCCCCCCAACCAGCACCGCCTTCGTTCATGTACTTCCTCACTCCATCCTTCCACCTCTCATTCGGTCTATCTCTCCCTCTCTGTCCCTCCACCTCACTCTCATACACCCTCTTAGTCATTCTCTCGCTTTCCATACGTTCCATATGGCCGAACAATCTCAAGTTGTTCCTTTTCACACTTTCCAGCACATCTACCTCCACACCAAACCTCCTTCTTACTTCCTCATTAGTCTGTCTATCCCTCCATGTAACTCCACACGCACTCCTTAAGTAATTCATTTCCACTGCTCTCACTCTTGGTCTGAGTCTCTCAACCAACGTCCATGCTTCGCTTCCGTAAGTCAGTTTCGGGATTACCACACTGTCATGCAAGGACTTCTTCACTTCCATACTGACCACCCTATTTCATGTTACTGCTTTTAGCGTTCCTACAACCCTCTTCCCCTGTTGTACCCTCTCCCGCACTTCTTCATCCATAGTCCCATCTTTACTCAACACACTGCCCAGATACTTAAAAGAGTTGACGATCTCCATAGCCTGACCGTTCAGCTTCACCTCACACTCTGTGACTTCACCCCTTTCGAAGACCATAACCTTGCTCTTCCCCGTATTTACCTTCAAATTCCGTTTTTCGCAAACTGTTCCAAACTCATTTACCAGACTCTGCAACTCCCATTCATTATCACTCATCAGAACTGTATCATCCGCAAACAGCAGTATAGGTAGCTTCCACTCAATTCCCTCCATTTTCAGCGATACACCAACATCCACTGCTCTTGATAGTATTTCTTTTATGACTCCATCCATATATACAGTAAACAACCACGGGGACATCACACACCCCTGTTTCAAACCAACATTCAGGTCAAAGAACTCGCTCTGCTCACTCTCCACACGTACTGCCGCCTTTGCACCCTCATACATGCTCTTCACTGCCTTCAGCAACTTGCCCTCTACTCCGTATATTCTAAGTACTTTCCAAAACCTTCTCTATCCACTCTGTCATAGGCCTTCTGCAAGTCCATAAAGGCAACATACACCTTTTGTTTCTTCTCCAGATACTTCTCCACAACACAATTCAGGGTAAAAATCTGATCTACACATCCTCTTCCCTTCCTAAAACCTCCCTGCTCATCGCCTATCCATTTCTCCGTTCTCACTCTCACTCTCTCAATCACTACCGGTACCCTACTGTATACCTTGCCTACTACGCTTAAAAGACAAATTCCTCGGTGGTTACCACACACTCCTCTTTCCCCTTTGCCCTTATATAGGGGGACTATTATGCCAGTCTTCCAGTCATCGGGTGCACTCCCCTTCTCCCATGCTAGTTTGCACATTGTCCATACCCATTATATCACTATCTCACCACCATACCTCAACATTTCCCCACACACTCCATCTGTTCCTGGTGCTTTCCCCAACTTCACTCTTTTCATGGCTTCCCACACTTCTGACCTCCTGATCCCCACCTCCTCCTCCACTACTTCTCTTCTTCTCCCTCCCATACCATATCCAGCTATGTTTGCTGGCTCTTCATTCCTTACATTTAGAAACTCACTGAAGTACTCCCTCCATCTTTCGACTCTCTCTTGCTTCTCGGCTAGCATTCTCCCATTCTTATCTTTCACACCCTTACTGTTTCCCTTGCTACCTTCCCTAACTTTCTTGACTTCTTTCCAGAACAGTTTCTTACTCTCCCTCCATTTTACACTCAGGTGCTCGTTTCTGTCTCTCGGAATCTTCATTCCCTCTACTACCCAACCACTCTCTATATGCTTTCTTCTTTTCTTCCACAGCTATTCTTACCTCTTCTGTCCACCATGCTGTACCTTTCACTCCCCTCCTTCTTCTCCTCACTCCACACACCTCCTCACATGCTGCACAGATCTCATCCTTAAACACCTTGCTCATCTCCTCCACTTCCTCCATAACTTCCAGGTCGAACCCACCTAGTCGTCTTTCCACTGCTCTCCTGTACTCCTCCCTGACTTCTTCCTCCTGCAACCTCTCCACCCTCCTCATCATTCCACCCTCCTCTCGCCTCCCTCCAGCTCTCCTCACCCACTTCTTTTGTATCCTAACCTTAACTACCACTACATAATGATCAGACAGACCCCCTCCAATACCCCTATACACCCTAGCATCCATCACAGATTTCTTCATTCGTTCATCCACACATACATAATCAATCAATGACTTTCGTTCCACCACTGTCTTATCCTTCATCGTCAACATCCGTTTCCACGTGTACCTGTGGATCATTCTGTGTCGGAAGAAGGTGTTGGCTATCCACAGCCTCCTCCCCACACATACGTCCACAAGTGCACTACCATTCCCATTCACCTCTGATGGTACACCCCACCCTCCCACCACTCCCTCAACTTTCCTATCACCCACCTTACCATTCACATCCCCAATCGGAAATATTCTTTCGTTCTTGTCAAACTTCTCCAGGCACGCCTCCACATTCATCCAGAACTCCTCTTTCTTTCTTTCAAGTATATCCTCTGTCGGGGCATACACGCATACAATCAATACAATATTTTTAACATGAGGTTGCTTATAATAATTTGTACCTCTGCAGTTTCTCCATGGATAACGAAAAAGGTCACATTCCTAAGAAGCCCCAACCAAAAAGGCCAAGCTTCTGTACAGAAAAAATGCCACACCATTACCCTTATGGTGACCCTATCAAATAATCAAAACAACCACACTTCTTAACCCCATTCCCGCGGGGCCCCTCATAAGACGGAGACGATTTTCCGGCTATTTTGTAGCCTGTGAGCCAGGCCCGCTATTGCAAGCAGCACGGATGGATGTCAGCTCTGGAGCCTACAGGCCCTGCCACGACACTGAGGTTTGTGTCAGAGAGTTCACTTATGTGCAGCGTCACACATAGCGAAAACCGAAAATAATTGGTAATTTTTAGCGATTTCGCCTAGGCCTATCGGATTTGGTAATTTTTTGCAATTTTGCCCTTCGTTTGCAAGATCCTTACAAGAAAACCAGACGTCGTACAGGGATGATTCAGGAGTAATTTGAAAGCTATTACCGTACTTTCACGAATACATAATTGTATTACGCTCTGGCTTTTACTAATGCATGAAAATGAGCAGGAAATGAAGGCAATTTCGGGCAATTATGCCTACTCGTACAAGAGTCGTTGGAGCGGCTTCGGTCGCGCCGGGAATTTCCACACCTCACACCACACACACACATCACACAGTTTTTCCTACACCGAGAAATGACTCTCCGGCTGTCATTTCTCGAAGAATTCTTCTAGCCGGAGACATTGAGAGCATCCCAGGACCCACCTACACATAAATATGTCCAACTTGCTCAAAACCCATCACTTCGAGTCGCCACACTAATGGTTCAGTTCTCTGCAATTCATGCAGGAACTGGACCCACTTCACCTGCACAACACTTGCCTCCAAGAAACACTACACGAACACCTGGACCTGTTCCTCATGCCCCTCCCTCTCCCAGTCAAATCCCTCGCCTAAAACCCGTCCACCTCTCCTCCCCAACCCACCTAACCTTCCCCTATCATCCACTCCCCCCCTAAAACCTGTCCACCTCTCCTCCCTAAGCCACCTAACCTTCCCATTCCATCCACATCCTCAACTCAACATACCACACCCCATCCTAATCCTTTCCAACCCCCATCTCCTGCTCCCCAATCCCCACCCCCACCTCACCCATCCCAACCCCCAGCCCCTCCCTCACCCCCACCCCCCGCCCCCCCCTCCCCCCCCCCCCATCCTCATGCAGCAGCACCCAACGTACATCGTGCACATAACATTAACATTCTCCAATTGGACATAGATGGCATCAACACAAAGAAACACGAACTCTCACACTTCATCAAACAACACAACATACACATTGCCATCTTACAAGAAACAAAACTCTGCACAACACAAAAAAGACCCACATTTCATGATTTCACCTCCATCAGACAAGACCGGGCTGTCGGCGGAGGCGGTGGACTCATCACCCTGGTACACAAAGAAATATCATACATAGTTACCAGTGTACAAACCAAATCCCTCCTCCCCCCAAATGATAACACAACAGAAATACAATCAATTAAAATACGCACTGGCAACAACTCCAAAATAACCATCATAAACACATACATCCCCTACAGTACCAAATGAATACAGACCACACTTATAAAACATCACAAACACCCCACACATCATCCTGGGTGGTGACTTCAACGCCAAGACATCGGCCTGGTTTGTCGACAACCCCGACACAGACAGAGGGCTGGTACTACAAAACCAAACTGTTAACCTCAACATCCTTAACCCGTACAGCCCCAGCGATGCGTCTGACGCGTCGGCGATGTATGTAACCCACAGCCCCAGAGACGCGCCTGACGCGTCACCCTAATTGCGCCGACCGTAACCTCAGGTGTAGCCACTCAAGAGGGCTCAGATTTGTATGGGAACTGTGTACGTATCCCACGCAACCGTGCCGATGGTTGAAAACTCTCAAAGTCCACGTGCGTTCGCGCGAGCGCGCAATAACCTGTTTTTTGGGGATAATTGCCTTAAATATTTTACTCTTCTAAAATCCGTTTTCGGGGGCCCTGTAGGACCATTTTTTAAGCTTTTTGAGCGGTTTTTCCTGGTTTTTCCTTCATTCCTAACCCATTCGCTATTGTTTCTGGAATAAAACCATTTTTTGAAAACCGGCCAGGTTCTGGTGCGCAAACATTACAAAACTAGCCGGGGCTCCACGGGTTAATGACATCCATCAACATACCCATATTCCTCACCAAGCCCTCTATAACCCATCATCTCCAGACATCACCTTTTGCTCCCCAGAACTCGCCCCTACAACATCCTGGAGGGTGGTCAGAACCTTAGGCTCTGACCACCTCCCGATCATTATCACCACCAAAACCAGATTCACCCCAGCTAACCACAAACACACATACACCAATTATAAAAGACCTAACTGGGAAGCATTCACAAAAAAATGAGACAGAACAACACTTCACAACTCTAAACAGTACACCCATCACTAACATCAACAATGCTGTACACATACTCAATAAAACTATCCAAAACACTGACAAGAAACATATTCTAAGAGGTAACAGAAAAAGACACAACCCCAACTTCACACCAGAAATTCAAAACCTCATCAGACAACGCGACATACTGAAACACTCCCCAGCACCCCACACACAAGACATCACACAACAAATCCAAGCACTCAACACCCAAAACACAAATACAAGAACAACAAAAACTAAATTGGAATAACTTCCTACAAACACTTGATCACAAAACAACCCCAAAAAACTCTACAAAACACTAAACAGCATCACACTTTCCAACAGCAACACAACACAATCACATGCTGCAATCACAACAACAGACTCTACTCCTTCATGTAAACAACAAGCAAACACTCTCATCAATCACTTCTCACATGTCAGTCACCTAAAACCTCACAAAGACGACCGACGTGTCATCCGACGTAAGACAATTCCCCACAGACCCTGACTATACACCCTTCACAAATCACCAGACAAAGCATATCATCAACAATCTGAAGCACTCACCCACTTGTGGCCTAGACAACATAAGCAACATACACCTCAGACACCTGGGACCACAAGGCATACAAGCACTCACTAACATATCAAACTACAGTTATTCACACAACACAATACCAGACATTTGGAAGCATGGTCTCATCACCACATTCCCCAAACCCAACAAAGACCCCACGCTACCCTCCTCGCACCGCCCCATCGCACTCCTTTGTTCCCCCTCCAAAGTCATGGAACGCCTAGTATTACAACTAATTACACCCGACCTACCCCTAGCTCCCACACAACATGGCTTTAGGCCACTGCACTCCACAAACACTCTTCTCACAGACCTTACACAAAGAGCTTTTGATGGCATCAACTCAGCTAGACCACCACACAGATCACTATTAGCCACACTCGACATTAGTAAAGCCTTCGATGCCATCCCCCGCCACAACCTAACAAACAAAATCTACAACACAAACATGCACAGCAACACAAAAAGGTGGTTGGCCAACTTCCTAGCAGGCAGATGTGCACACGTATCTTTTGCCGGTCAGTCATCTAAAATCAGAAACTTTCCAAACGGAGTCCCACAAGGATCCGTCCTATCGCCCGCACTCTTCAATCTGTACATGCACGATATAACTACACCCAATACGCCCCAAATAAACTTAGCCTCCTATGCAGATGACATAACACTCACATGCACACACCATGACCCAAAAAGAGCGACAGATCTCCTTCAACCCTATCTCAACACACTACATGGCTGGTGCACTACAAACAGACTTAATCTACCCCCAGCCAAATCCACCGCAACCCTGCTCACAAGCTGGACAGGAGAACACAAATACATCCCTCAACTCACCATAAACAACACACCCCTAACACATACACACACACCCAAAATCCTAGGAGTAACATATGATACTCATATGACATTCAAACAGCACACCACAAACATTAAAAAGAAACTGACACCCAGACTTAACACCCTCAGGTCACTTGCTCACACACAATTTGGACACAACACAGAAACTACCACCACAGTATATAAACAATTCATAAGATCAGTGATGGAATACGCAAGCCCAGCCTGGGCTTCTAACCTAGGTGAAACACATCATAAGACCTTACAGACTATTCAAAACAAAGCCCTGAAGATCATTACAGGCTGCACAGCTACTGCACCCACAGATCACCTACATCAAGAAACCAAAATCCTCAAAGTCAAAGACCATCTGGACATGAGAGGCACTCAATTCCTGGCAGCAGCCTCCACGAACCAAGACCACCCACTAAACTACATGGCAACACACCCACAGACACCAAGAAATATCAAAACAACACCCAGCACACGGTATCACACACAATTACTGTCCTCTTTCCCACCCCGAACCACCTTCCAGAAGCACATCCATACTCATATCTCTCGCCGATCCATCCACTCACTCACAGACAACACGCAGCTGCAAGCACGACCTCCCGAAATCCATCCTTCCAAATCCTCCCTTCCTCGCGACGACAGAGTCCACCTGGCCAGGCTGAGATGCGGACACCATCCAGCTCTCCTGAGCTATCAGAAGAGATTGGATGACTCCGTTGTCGATGCCTGCCCGGGATGTAACACAGCACCCCATACCATTAAACACATAATAGAAGACTGCATTTCACACAACCACTTACGCCAACAACACAATCTACACTCAATGAGAGCTCTGTGGGAAAGCCCGATCATGGCCATGGCCTTCCTCAGGGACTCGGGGCTGTGCGGCCAGGCAGCTTAGGGAACAACAACAACAACAACTCGTACGGGATTAATAGCTTTAACCAAAATGGTCACACTCCTTAATGGTCTAAGTGGCCATAGCCAAAATGGCTACACTATATTCCTTCTGTACTTTCTCCATGCCCGATGAGATACATGATATTTTGATATATGTGGCACAGCCCTTGTATCCAACACAATACCCTGCGTGCAACCCCGCTCGAACCCTGCACAACGTTGCTTGCAACTTTATTTATTATTATTATTATTATTATTATTATTATTATTAGTAGTAGTAGTAGTATTAGGGGTTCGTCCCCTACGGGGAACCCCTATTGTAATCATTAAACCTCGGTTTTCATCCAAATTCTTCTTACGCGCCAGTTTCGACGCAAAAACTACAGAACCGCTTTTTTGGATCGGGATCAAACTTTCACAAGAGGTGCGTTTTTGTATTGGGCAACTTTTGATATGATAAACATCCGGCATGGCGGCCAAACAGGTCCGTGGCAGCCGATTTCCCGAAAAACTTGACGCCTAAATACCGTCTCTCCCACTCACAGGAAACGACTGGGCTTTGGCATACGCACTCCCCTACTAATGCTCCGCAAATTTTATAGAGAAGGTTTTGATTTTGCACGTGGGTTTTTTTCCGGCAATCTTGAAAAAAACTCTAATTCCACTTAAAATTCCACATCTTGAAAACTACACCGATGATCAAAGCCATGCTTGCGTAGTTGGGTGAGGCTCGCGATTCCGAACGTTTTGATACCAAAAAAATATAAATGGGTGGAATAGTTAGGCCGCAGCATTGAAAACTGTCTATTCTTAAATTACTTTAAAACCGCATTCGCTAGCCACACAAAGTTTACCGTCTACAGTCTATAGGCTTCCACGCATCCCCCAGTTTTGCTTAATTATTATGTTCCTTCCAACAACCAACCATACACCTAAAATCGATTAATGAAATTTACAAACACATGTGGCAGTCCGTGGACTCGAACCCAGGATGCTCACACCGAAAATCAACACCTTATACATCGCACCACGAAGACAGTTAAAGGTTGGTGGACACTGCCTACGATTTATTATGCAACTTCGAATCCTGCATATCAATCTAAGCATGTACACACATGCCAACTGCAACTCACGTAGGCTATGCATATGTGAATGGAAAGAGCAATTAATGGGGCCTTAACCACTTAGGGAAGTCCTCTCGATAAATTACTCCTGAACCAATATAAATTAATATGTTCCTTCTAACAACCAACCATACTCCTAAAATCGATTAATGAAATTTACAAACACATGTGGCAGTCCGTGGACTCGAACCCAAGATGCTCACACCGAAAATCAACACCTTGTACATCGCACCACGAAGACAGTTAAAGGTTGGTGGACACTGCCTACGATTTATTATGCAACTTCGAATCCTGCATATCAATCTAAGCATGTACACACATCCCAACTGCAACTCACGTAGGCTATGCATATGTGAATGGAAAGAGCAATTAATGGGGCCTTAACCACTTAGGGAAGTCCTCTCGATAAATTACTCCTGAACCAATATCAATTATTATGTAAAAACATAATCTCTTTATTATTCAGATCTATAATTTGTTCTTTATTTAACTCTCTCAAAACAGTTCGAGTCCCTACAAATTCCAGCAATTATTTAGCCAACCTACCTATACATACCTTTAAAGTTTTGGCAATTGCCCATGTGACTCGTATTTTAACCCTTAATTAGCGGCTCACCACATAAGTCGTATTTAATAAAGCTGGACTATGTGGCGGCGCTCGACATAGGTCGAGTGGCAATTTCAGCACGTAATGTTGCTGAGAGAGAGAGACAAGTGGTGGCAGGAGACTAGCGAGCGTATGACTGCTCCAGACCACCACGGCGAACCTACTGACACGAATCTCAGCTCCCTCCTCCCTCTCTCACTCGCTACATACTGAATTATATGGGGAAAGTACCGAATTACATGCTTTTTGCACTCGCGTTGCACGGTTATTGCAAGAAAACTAGCCATCATAAAAGGATCGTTATGGTGTCATTCGAAAGCTCTGTTTATGCCCTTTCAGGGATAGGTACTTGTTTTACGTTCTGGGTCTTATTTAGGCATGAAAATAATCACGTAAACAGCCCTATTTTGGCTAAAAACACCCCGCTGGGCGGTACATATAAATAAACCGCATAGGCCGCTCGTAAGGTGTTAACCCTCCTAAAGTGTTACCACGAAATACCGCTAGATCCTTTCTCAAAAGTCACTAGCATGTTGCTACATAGCCAAACAATGTTAGGATAATGCTGCAATTTCTAAAGAGTTTTGGTTTGTTTGTTTTGCAAATTTTACAATGTAGTATGACTATAATGTCTGAAATTTTCAAATTATCCCTAGTAAATGTCTCTAGATATAAAAGAAATGGCTGCTAGATTGAAGTAAATAGCTCTACATTTAGCGGTAATATGTAGCTTTACAACTGGCAACACTGCAACCACCACCTCCCTCCCACCCTCCCAGTATGTCTCCACAAAATACCGCTAGATCCTTTCTCAAAAGTCGCTAGCATGTTGCTACATAGTCAAACAATGATAGAATAATGCTGCAATTTCTAAAGAGTTTTGGTTTGTTTGTTTTTCAAATTTTACAATGTAATATGACTAGAATGTCTGAAATTTTTAAATTATCCCTAGTAAATCTCTCTAGATATGAAAAAATGGCTGCTAAATTGAAGTAAATAGCTCTACATCTAGCGGTAATATGTAGCGATACAACTGGCAACACTGCCTAGCTCTTCCTTCCTACCTCCCTCCTCCCTCATCTATGTATCAACAACCACTCTAGTGAACTTTCGGTATTTAGTTTATTCAGCTTCATACTATTTATCCACATAAAATAAAAACCTATCACGATTGTTGTCTAATACAACCATAGACAATGCTATTACATATTATTTGAACATGATGTCGAATTTAGCCGTTGCTGTTTACCTTGAACAGTAATGACAGAACCGAAAACTTCTCTTGCCGTGTAGTACTCAAAGAAAGCAGAGTTACTTAAGCCAGCCCATACCGAACTGTTACCAAGTCAGAGATGCAGAGGTAACTTTCACAATGCATTATAACCCTAGACAGACACCAATATACCACTAAATCAGACAAATATCACTACAAAAAAGATAGGAAAATATTATATTAATGTCATAGGTATTTGAAATTATGCAAATGAGTAAAATCCATTATGATATAATGATAATGGGATTGATTAGTATCTGGCAACAGTGTTGCAGTATAATTTTCTGAACGTATGCGAACTTCGGAGTATTTATCCCATTAATATACACATCTATCACTATTTAAATTTAATACAACCATACACAGTGCTATTACATATTATTTGAACATAATATAGGATGCTCTTTCCTTTAAACCTTTTTCTATATCTATTCACGAAAAATATAGGCCTAGCCTAGGCAGCGCTACCGGTAGGTACGAATTTATCAGTTCGAATTTTGATTGAGTGTGGGATTAGGCCTAGGCCTAGCCTAGGGCTTAACATGGGATACTGTTTGGGGGTTGGGAATAGACTCAGGCTGCTTTAGGCCTAATTAGGTAAAAATAGTCAAATCGAGACAATTGCACAGCCAACATAGCCTAGGCCTATTAAGCAAATATTTTACCAATCTACAATAGGCCTAGTCTATTCACTGTAAGTAGGCAAGAAATCATGACCTAGGCTATAACCTCTGTAACTAAAAAACAACTAGGCCTAGAGTGATCAAGCTAATATGTCTACCATTTGGGAAGAGTCAGTCAAGGAATAGCCTAGATGTGGAGATTTGCAGACAATTTGCTCTAGCCCTATTTGAGATACAGAGGTTAGAGGTCATTGTTGAGGCCCCCCCCTCATGACATATTGTTATCATCTTATATGTTGCCAGCAGGGGGCAAATAACCGAAAAAAAATCGCCGTGAAAATAGACGCGAACTTAACCACGGCGATCGACACATGTAAACATGGCGGTGGCGGGGGAGGTGTCGGACGTTTGCAATAAAGTCCCTGTCTATTTTGAATGCCATTGGATACAATAATATGTTGAGGGGGGCTTTGCCCCCCCTCACCCCCCCCCCCATGACATATTTTCACCATCATATATAGCCTATTGCCAGCAGGGGGCAAATAACCGAAAAAATTGCCGTCAAAATAGACACCTTTATGAATAGGTTAGCCTTTAGGCTAGGCCTATCGGCAAGAGTTGTGTTGTATAGGCCATCCTAGTGTTTACTAATTTAAAGGCTACCCCTTTGAAAGGACATTAGCCGGGTAGGATGTAGTTACCGGGTGTATCGCCAGCCTTGTTTACACTACGCGTACGCGTAGTGGCGTCGGACGCTTGCCATCCTTTTCCTGTGTATTTAGACTGCCTTTGGATACAATAATATGTTGAGGTTGGGCTTTGCCCCCCTTCATCCCCCCATGACATATTGTCATCATAATATATATTTCCAGCAGGGGGCAAATAACCAAAATAAATCTCCGTCAAAATAGACGCGAACTTAACAACGCAGAGCGACAAATGTAAACATGACCGAGGCGGCGGACGTCTGCAATCATGTTCCCATCTATTTTGAATGCCAATGGATACAATAATATGTTGAGGGGTGGCTTTGCCACTCCCCATGTCATGTCATCGTCATATTTGCAGCAGGGGGCAAAATAGACAAATACACCAAAAATTGGGTGTGGGGCGGCAGCCCCCACCCATAATAGCCTACTATGATAGGTTAGGTAAGGTTGTTAGGTTAGGCTAGGCTAATGTCCTTTCAAAGGGGTATAGGCCTAGTAAACACTAGGCTAGCCTATACCTGGTCAAAGGTAAGTCCTGCTGTAGTCTCCTTGAATGCTACCTTAGATTGTAATATTAGACTAGGCCTAGCCTATAGATAAAATAGCTTAGCCTACTCATTTATTGTAGCCTGTAATATAGGCCTAACCGGGCAGAATGTAGAGTTATGGCGTACCGCCACCAATGTTTACACTACGCAGAGCGGCGACAAAAACTTGCCATCATGTTCCCGTCCATTTTGAATGCCGTTGGATACAATAATATGTTGAGGGGGGCAAACACCCCCATGACATATTGTCATCATCATAAAATTTGCCAGCAGGGGGCAAATAGGGCTAACCAAACTGCGGCGATAAACCATGTAAATATGACGGCGGCGGCGGCGGTGGACGCTTGCCATCATGTTCCGTCTATTTTGACTGCCATTGGATACAATAATATGTTGAGGGAAGTGCTTTGCGGCAATTTTTTTGGTTGTTTGCCCCCTACTGGCAATATAATATATGATGATGATAACATGTCATGGGGGGGTGAGAGGGGGCTTTCAACATATTATTGTATCCAATGGCAATCAAAATAGATGGGAACATTATCCCGAGCGTCCAACGGCGACACCGCCGCGGCTGCTGAAGAACAAGGAAGTTAGCAATAGGTTTCATTGTGAACTGGAGGAAATTAATAGAAATAAGGAAGCTTGGCCTAGCGATGTAAATAGTCCAGCAGCCCCTTCTCTGTATCCTCCTACTTTCTCTATCCTAGTTTCAAAGCCAAAGGCGGATGTTGTGCATATGTGCACAACAAACTCACTTGCTCTCGTGTTCCCGATTTCGACTCCTCTGAATTCTTAACTTTATGGCTCAAACTTTCCTGTCATTCTCTTACTAAATATTTCTGTGTTGTCTATCTTTCCCCTAACTCTACCAACTCTCCCAATTTTTTTGACTATCTAAACTCTACAGTGGAACACATTCTATCCATTTCTCCTTTCTCAGAAATCTCCATCTTAGGAGATTTCAACGTTCACCACCGCCAATGGCTCTCCTCTCACACTACTGATCCACCTGGTGAACAAGCCTACGTCTTTTCTATCATAAATGACCTAGAGCAGTTAGTTCAGCAACCCACCCGTATCCCGGATCGCATCGGAAATCGGCCCAACATTCTTGACTTGTTTCTAACTTCTAACCCTTTTTCTTATACTGTCGATCTTTTCTCTCCTCTGGGCTCCTCCGACCATAAACTTATCTCTGTCACCTGTCCTATATCTCCAGTACAGCCACCCGATCCTCCTAGCCGGCGGCGCTTGTGGCACTTTGGCGCTGCCGACTGGGAGGCTCTCCGGCAGTACTTCTTTGATTTCCCATGGAATGATTTCTGCTTCCGTGGCCGGGGACCCTCGGAGAGTGCTGAACGCATTACCGAGGTAATCCTATCGGGCATGGAAGGATACATTCCATTCTCTTTCTCTCAGACTAATGCTAAAAAATCTTGGTTTACTCACGCCTGTTCTACTGCTGTCCGCAATAAGGAGGAAGCATTCAAACGGTACCGATGCCTTAAAACTCAAGACTCTCATTCTTCTTATGTTTCTGCCTGGAATCAAGCCAAATCTGTTCTTCGACTTGCCAAACACTCTTTCATCAATAATAAATGCACTGAACTATCCAACTCTAGCTCTTCCCAAGCTTTCTGGCATCTAGCCAAAAACCTCTCCAACAATTTCTCTTCCTCGTCTTTCCCTCCCCTTTCCCACTCTGATGGCACAACCATCACTTCTTCCTCTGACAAAGCTAAACTCTTCGCTCAAACTTTTGCTAGAAACTCCACCTTGGATGATTCCGGTGCTATTCCTCCCTCTCCGCCCTCATCTCTCTTACTTATGCCTAATATCCTAATCTCTTCTAAAGATGTACTTTCTACCCTCTCTGGGCTTAACACTAATAAGGCGTACGGTCCGGACGGTGTTCCTCCTGTTGTTCTCAAAAACTGTGCTTCCGTGCTGACTCCCTGCCTAGGCAAACTCTTTCGTCCCTGTCTATCCTCTAACGTCTTCCCTTCATGCTGGAAGTTTGCTCACATTCAACCTGTCCCAAAGAAGGGTGACCGCTCTCAACTCTCCAACTATCGTCCAATTGCTCTCATCTCTTGTCTTTCTAAAGTTTTTGAAACTATTCTTGCTTCCAAATTTCTTAAGCATTTCTCTTCTCATAATCTGCTCTCAGATCGCCAGTATGGCTTCCTTAAGGGTCGCTCTACTGGTGATCTTCTTTCATATCTTACTAACTCTTGGTCATCTTCCTTTCCGGACTTCGGTGAGACTTTTTCTATTGCATCAGATATATCGAAAGCCTTCGATAGAGTCTGGCATAAATCTTTAATTTCTAAACTTCCCTCCTTCGGTTTCTATCCCTCCATCTGTGCCTTTGTCTCTAATTTCCTTTCCGGCCATTCCATAGCCGCAGATGTGGACGGCCATTGTTCACTTCCTCACCCTATAAACTCCGGTGTTCCTCAGGGCTCTGTCCTATCTCCTATTCACTTTCTAATTTATATAAATTATCTCCTTAACTGTACCTTAATTCCCATCCATTCATACGCAGACGACTCAACCTTACACTACTCCATTAGTTTTTCAGAACGCCCCAGCCAGCAATTCCTCAACAACAAACGTAATGAAGCCATAGAACTCTTAAATTCTGATCTAAATACTATTTCCAATTGGGGCAGAGAAAACCTTGTTAACTTTAATGCTTCCAAAACCCAATTTCTCTACCTATCTACCCGTCAGGATCTCCCAGCGGACTATCCCTTATTCTTCAACAATACAAAAATCAACCCTTCATCTTCTCTCAATATTCTTGGTGTCTCTTTTTCTTCTGCTCTCATTTGGAAGGACCATATTACCAGTCTTGCTAAGGCAGCCTCCCAGAAGCTGGGTGTGCTCAACCGCCTTAGGGGGTTCTTTTCCCCAGCACAGCTTCTTGCTCTGTACAGGGGCATAGTGCGCCCTTATATTGAGTATTGTTCACATGTGTGGGGAGGTTCCTCTCACACCGCTCTCCTAGACAAAGTTGAAAGGAAGGCCTTTCGTATCATTAACTCCCGTCCACTCACCAACTCTCTGCAATCTCTCTCTCTCCGCCGCAATGTTGCATCTCTCTCGCTATTCTATCGCTACTATAATAATCAGTGTTCCTCCGAGCTATCCCAGTGCATACCACCTCCTTTACGTAGGGCATGTGGTACCCGTCTTGCAACTCAATCCCACCCCTACTCTGTGCAACTCTCCAACCCAAGAGTGAAACGTTACTCTCAAACTTTCTTCTACTCAACAGCTGAGCTCTGGAACTCTCTCCCAGAATCAGTCTTTCCCTCTTCCTATGACTTAAATTGCTTCAAACTCCGAGTGTCCAGGCATTTTGGCTCGAACGTCCCTTGATTTTGGCCCTGTCACTCTTTCAACTATGGGGTAGGCACTCGCTATAGGCAGTAATGCCTTTTGGCTCCCTCAATCACATAGAAAAAAAAATAAAAAATATGCCTAACCAAACTGCGGCGATCGACCATGTTAACATGACGGCGGCGGCGGTGGTGGACGCTTGCGATCATGTTCCGTCTATTTTGACCGCCATTGGATACAATAATATGTTTAGGGAAGGGCTTTGCGGCAATTTTGTTGGTTGTTTGCCCCCTACTGGCAATATAATATATGATGATAACATGTCATGGGGGGGTTAGGGGGGGCTTTCAACATATTATTGTATCCAATGGCATTCAAAATAGACGGGAACATTATCCCAAGCGTCCAAAGCCGACACCAGCGCGGCTGCTGAAGAACAAGGAAGTTAGCAATCGGTTTCATTGTGAACTGGAGGAAATTAATAGAAAAAAGGAAGCTAGGCCTATCGATGTAAATAGTCAATGGAATTTCCTTAACCCGGTGAGACCCAGCGTCGCACGTGTTGCGTCGGCAGTCTTTGATCACCAACTCCCAGCGACGCATCACGTGCGTCCGACATATAAAAAACACTTACGTGGCTCGTAAGGTAGGAAATGGCGGGAGAATAGGAGGGGGAGGTACCGTAGTGTGTGTGGGAGCCGGGCCAGTAGGTGTGAGCGGGCCGAGACAGCCACGCGGCTGGTGGTGGTGGGCTTAGTGGGGATAGTTTACACCCCTAGTTCACCGCCACTTTGAACCTTCATTACTCCGGTCGTATGGGAGCTAGAGGCTTGAGATTTATATGAGATACTCCTTAGGATGTATGCCGTACAATGCCATACACAGTTTTTACCCTAGTGCTCCCGGGCGGGTGGTCATGCGGGGGAGACGAACTATTGAAACCCCCCCCCCCCCGCCCCCCAAATGACCGAAATGAGTTTTTTTTTATTTTTGTCTTCATTTCTCACCATTCTCTTCCATTTTGGCTCAACAAATGTTTTTGAGGCTCCCCCCCCCCCCCCCCACCCCCCCCCCTCCCCCCCCACAAAAAAAAAATGTCAGAGGTGATTTTTTTTGTTTTTTCATTTCTCATCCTTGTCTTCCATTTTAGCAAACAAAAAAAATAAGTGAAAATGGCTTGGGACTGGGGTGAACAAAATATTATAACTAGCCGGGGCTCAACGGGTTAATAATGACAATTATATGTATAGGTATAAAGTAAATACAATATATTTTACGTAATTTATTGCATATCTTACATATTTTAACAAATATATATTAAAAACAGTTTAACCACACCACTGAGATCCCCCAAAATACTCTAATAGGGCTGGCCAGAAGAATTAGATCAAGATGGACAACCAATCAAGACATGATAGGTAGAGAAGGGCAGGTGAACAAATCTAGGACAGTGAAGATACGCAGACATTTCTCGCCATTTCACCAGTTCAGCCGCACCACATGAGTTCCACAGCAGAACTCTTATAGGGTAGAGCCAAAAGATGAGGCAAGAACTGCTACACTTCAGCACAGCACCAATTAAGAAGTGATCAAAAGCGAAGAATGAGAGATCAGGTCAATGGAAAAAATATATCGTACCGAAATGCACAAAAAAAACACACACCGAGGGAAATCGAGTCAGCTCGACCGCATCAGCGACCGAAACAAATCAGGTCAGGAGCTAATAACCTAGCCAGGCCAGGGTGGCATATGATATAGGCCGTCCGGAGGACAACCAATTGAGACAGAATAAGAACAGAAGGGGAAAAACAGAGAAAGAGGAATGAAAAACTTGTCATATCATCGTCATATTGCCAGCAAGGGGCAAAATAGATAAATACACCAAAAATTGGGGTGTGGGGGGCCCCACCCATAATAGCCTACTATGATAGGTTAGGTAAGGTTGTTAGGTTAGGCTAGGCTAATGACCTTTCAAAGGGGTATAGGCCTAGTAAACACTAGGATAGCCTATACCCGGTCAAAGGTAAGTCCTGCTGTAGTCTCCTTGAATGCTACCTTAAATTGTAATATTAGACTAGGCCTAGCCTATAGATAAAATAGCTTAGCCTACTCATTTATTGTAGCCTATAATATAGGCCTAGCCGGGCAGAATGTAGAGTTCGGGCGTACCGCCACCAATGTTTACACTACGCAGAGTGGCGACGAAATCTTGCCATCATGTTCACGTCCATTTTGAATGCCGTTGGATACAATAATATGTTGAGGGGGGCAAACACCCCCATGACATATTGTCATCATCATATAATTTGCCAGCAGGGGGCGAATACCGAAACTCAGGTGTCTGTAGCAACATCCAGCAGCCCCTTCTCTGTATCCTCCTACTTTCTCTATCCTAGTTTCAAAGCCAAAGGCAGATGTTGTGCATATGTTCACAACAAACTCACTTGCTCTCGTGTTCCCGATTTCGACACCTCTGAATTCTCAACTTTATGGCTCAAACTTTCCTGTCATTCTCTTACTAAATATTTCTGTGTTGTCTATCTTTCCCCTAACTCTACCAACTCTCCCAAATGTTTTGACTATCTAAACTCTACAGTGGAACACATTCTATCCATTTCTCCTTTCTCAGAAATCTCCATCTTAGGAGATTTCAACGTTCACCACCGCCAATGGCTCTCCTCTCACACTACTGATCCACCTGGTAAACAAGCCTACGTCTTTTCTATCATAAATGACCTAGAGCAGTTAGTTCAGCAACCCACCCGTATCTCTGATCGCATCGGAAATCGGCCCAACATTCTTGACTTGTTTCTAACTTCTAACCCTTCTTCTTATACTGTCGATCTTTTCTCTCCTCTGGGCTCCTCCGACCATAAACTTATCTCTGTCACCTGTCCTATCTCTCCAGTACGGCCACCCGATCCTCCTAGCCGGCAGCGCTTGTGGCACTTTGGCGCTGCCGACTGGGAGGCTCTCCGGCAGTACTTCTTTGATTTCCCATGGAATGATTTCTGCTTCCGTGGCCGGGGACCCTCGGAGAGTGCTGAACGCATTACCGAGGTAATCCAATCGGGCATGGAAGCATACATTCCATTCTCTTTCTCTCAGACTAATGCTAAAAAATCTCGGTTTACTCACGCCTCTTCTACTGCTGTCTGCAATAAGGAGGAAGCATTCAAACAGTACCGACGCCTTAAAACTCAAGACTCTCATTCTTCTTATGTTTCTGCCCGGAATCAAGCCAAATCTGTTCTTCGACTTGCCAAACACTCTTTCATCAATAATAAATGCACTGAACTATCCAACTGTAGCTCTTCCCAAGCTTTCTGGCATCTAGCCAAAAACCTCGCCAACAATTTCTCTTCCTCGTCTTTCCCTCCCCTTTCCCACTCTGATGGCACAACCATCACTTCTTCCTCTGACAAAGCTAAACTCTTCGCTCAAACTTTTGAAAGAAACTCCACCTTGGATGATTCCGGTGCTATTCCTCCCTCTCCGCCCTCCTCTCTCTTACTTATGCCTAATATCCTAATCTCTTCTAAAGATGTACTTTCTACCCTCTCTGGGCTTAACACTAATAAGGCGTACGGTCCGGACGGTGTTCCTCCTGTTGTTCTCAATAACTGTGCTTCCGTGCTGACTCCCTGCCTTGGCAAACTCTTTCGTCCCTGTCTATCCTCTAACGTCTTCCCTTCATGCTGGAAGTTTGCTCACATTCAACCTGTCCCAAAGAAGTGTGACCGCTCTCAACTCTCCAACTATCGTCCAATTGCTCTCATCTCTTGTCTTTCTAAAGTTTTTGAAACTATTCTTGCTTCCAAATTTCTTAAGCATTTCTCTTCTCATAATCTGCTCTCAGATCGCCAGTATGGCTTCCTTAAGGGTCGCTCTACTGGTGATCTTCTTTCATATCTTACTAACTCTTGGTCATCCTCCTTTCGGGACTTCGGTGAGACTTTTTCTATTGCATCAGACATATCGAAAGCCTTCGATAGAGTCTGGCATAAATCTATAATTTCTAAGCTTCCCTCCTTCGGTTTCTATCCCTCCATCTGTGCCTTTGTCTCTAATTTCCTTTCCGGCCGTTCCATAGCCGCGGATGTGGACGGCCATTGTTCACTTCCTCACCCTATAAACTCCGGTGTTCCTCAGGGCTCTGTCCTATCTCCTATTCTCTTTCTAATTTTTATAATTTATCTCCTTAACTGTACCTTAATTCCCATCCATTCATACGCAGACGACTCAACCTTACACTACTCCATTAGTTTTTCAGAACGCCCCAGCCAGCAATTCCTCAACGACAAACGTAATGAAGCCATAGAACTCTTAAATTCTGATCTAAATACTATTTCCAATTGGGGCACAGAAAACCTTGTTAACTTTAATGCTTCCAAAACCCAATTTCTCCATCTATCTACCCGTCAGGATCTCCCAGCGGACTATCCCTTATTCTTCAACAATACAAAAATCAACCCTTCATCTTCTCTCAATATTCTTGGTGTCTCTTTTTCTTCTGCTCTCATTTGGAAGGACCATATTACCAGTCTTGCTAAGGCAGCCTCCCAGAAGCTGGGTGTGCTCAACCGCCTTAGGGGGTTCTTTTCCCCAGCACAGCTTCTTGCTCTGTACAGGGGCATAGTGCGCCCTTATATTGAGTATTGTTCACATGTGTGGGGAGGTTCCTCTCACACCGCTCTCCTAGACAAAGTTGAAAGGAAGGCCTTTTGTATCATTAACTCCCGTCCACTCACCAACTCTCTGCAATCTCTCTCTCTCTCCGCCGCAATGTTGCATCTCTCTCGCTATTCTATCGCTACTATAATAATCAGTGTTCCTCAGAGCTATCCCAGTGCATACCACCTCCTTTACGGAGGGCACGTGGTACCCGTCTTGCAACTCAATCCCACCCCTACTCTGTGCAACTCTCCAACCCAAGAGTGAAACGTTACTCTCAAACTTTCTTCTACTCAACAGCTGAGCTCTGGAACTCTCTCCCAGAATCAGTCTTTCCCTCTTCCTATGACTTAAATTGCTTCAAACTCCGAGTGTCCAGGCATTTTGGCTCGAACATCCCTTGATTTTGGCCCTGTCACTCTTTCAACTATGGGGTAGGCACTCGCTATAGGCAGTAATGCCTTTTGCCTCCCTCAATCACATAGAAAAAAAAAAAAAAATAGGCCTAATCAAACTGCGGCGATCGACCATGTTTACATGACGGCGGCGGCGGCGGTGGACGCTTGCGATCATGTTCCGTCTATTTTGACTATCATTGGATACAATAATATGTTTAGGGAAGGGCTTTGTGGCAATTTTGTTGGTTGTTTGCCCCCTACTGGCAATATAATATATGATGATAACATGTCATGGGGGGGTGAGGGGGGGCTTTCAACATATTATTGTATCCAATGGCATTCAAAATAGACGGGAACATTATCCCAAGCGTCCAAAGCCGACACCACCGCGGCTGCTGAAGAACAAGGAAGTTAGCAATCGGTTTCATTGTGAACTGGAGGAAATTAATAGAAATAAGGAAGCTAGGCCTAGCGATGTGAATAGTCAATGGAATTTCCTTAATAATGACAATTATATGTATAGGTATAAAGTAAATACAATATATTTTACATAATTTATTGCATATCTTACATATTTAAACAAATATATATTAAAAATAGTTTAACCACACCACTGAGTTCCCCCAAAATACTCTAATAGGGCTGGCCTGAAGAATTAGATCAAGATGGACAACCAATCAAGACATGATAGGTAGAGAAGGGCAGGTGAACAAATCTAGACGGTGAAGATACGCAGACATTTCTCGCCATTTCACCAATTCAGCCGCACCACATGAGTTCCACAGCAGAACTCTTATAGGGTAGAGCCGAAAGATGAGGCAAGAACTGCTACACTTCAGCACAGCACCAATTAAGAAGTGATCAAAAGCGAAGAATGAGAGATCAGGTCAATGGAAAAAATATATCGCACCGAAATGCACAAAAAATACACACACCGAGGGAAATCGAGTCAGCTCGACCGCATCAGCGACCGAAACAAATCAGGTCAGGAGCTAATAACCTAGCCAGGCCAGGGGGGCATATGATATAGGCCGTCCGGAGGACAACCAAATGAGACAGAATAAGAACAGAAGGGGAAAAACAGAGAAAGAGGAATGAAAAACATGTCATATCATCGTCATATTGCCAGCAAGGGGCAAAATAGATAAATACACCAAAAATTGGGGTGTGGGGGGCCCCACCCATAATAGCCTACTATGATTGGTTAGGTAAGGTTGTTAGGTTAGGCTAGGCTAATGACCTTTCAAAGGGGTATAGGCCTAGTAAACACTAGGATAGCCTATACCCGGTCAAAGGTAAGTCCTGCTGTAGTCTCCTTGAATGCTACCTTAAATTGTAATATTACACTAGGCCTAGCCTATAGATAAAATAGCTTAGCCTACTCATTTATTGTAGCCTATAATATAGGCCAAGCCGGGCAGAATGTAGAGTTTGGGCGTACCGCCACCAATGTTTACACTACGCAGAGCGGCGACGAAATCTTGCCATCATGTTCACGTCCATTTTGAATGCCGTTGGATACAATAATATGTTGAGGGGGGCAAACACCCCCATGACATATTGTCATCATCATATAATTTGCCAGCAGGGGGCGAATACCGAAACTCAGGTGTCTGTAGCAACATCCAACAGCCCCTTCTCTGTATCCTCCTACTTTCTCTATCCTAGTTTCAAAGCCAAAGGCGGATGTTGTGCATATGTGCACAACAAACTCACTTGCTCTCGTGTTCCCGATTTCGACTCCTCTGAATTCTCAACTTTATGGCTCAAACTTTCCTGTCATTCTCTTACTAAATATTTCTGTGTTGTCTATCTTTCCCCTAACTCTACCAACTCTCCCAATTTTGTTGACTATCTAAACTCTACAGTGGAACACATTCTATCCATTTCTCCTTTCTCAGAAATCTCCATCTTAGGAGATTTCAACGTTCACCACCGCCAATGGCTCTCCTCTCACACTACTGATCCACCTGGTGAACAAGCCTACGTCTTTTCTATCATAAATGACCTAGAGCAGTTAGTTCAGCAACCCACCCGTATCCCGGATCGCATCGGAAATCGGCCCAACATTCTTGACTTGTTCCTAACTTCTAACCCTTCTTCTTATACTGTCGATCTTTTCTCTCATCTGGGCTCCTCCGACCATAAACTTATCTCTGTCACCTGTCCTATCTCTCCAGTTTGGCCACCCGATCCTCCTAGCCGGCGGCGCTTGTGGCACTTTGGCGCTGCCGACTGGGAGGCTCTCCGGCAGTACTTCTTTGATTTCCCATGGAATGATTTCTGCTTCCATGGCCGGGGACCCTCGGAGAGTGCTGAACGCATTACCGAGGTAATCCTATCGGGCATGGAAGCATACATTCCATTCTCTTTCTCTCAGACAAATGCTAAAAAATCTTGGTTAACTCACGCCTGTTCTACTGCTGTCCGCAATAAGGAGGAAGCATTCAAACGGTACCGATGCCTTAAAACTCAAGACTCTCATTCTTCTTATGTTTCTGCCCGGAATCAAGCCAAATCTGTTCTTCGACTTGCCAAACACTCTTTCATCAATAATAAATGCACTGAACTATCCAACTCTAGCTCTTCCCAAGCTTTCTGGCATCTAGCCAAAAACTTCTCCAACAATTTCTCTTCCTCGTCTTTCCCTCCCCTTTCCCACTCTGATGGCACAACCATCACTTCTTCCTCTGACAAAGCTAAACTCTTCGCTCAAACTTTTGCTAGAAACTCCACCTTGGATGATTCCGGTGCTATTCCTCCCTCTCCGCCCTCATCTCTCTTACTTATGCCTAATATCCTAATCTCTTCTAAAGATGTACTTTCTACCCTCTCTGGGCTTAACGCTAATAAGGCGTACGGTCCGGACGGTGTTCCTCCTGTTGTTCTCAAAAACTGTGCTTCCGTGCTGACTCCCTGCCTAGGCAAACTCTTTCGTCCCTGTCTATCCTCTAACATCTTCCCTTCATGCTGGAAGTTTACTCACATTCAACCTGTCCCAAAGAAGGGTGACCGCTCTCAACTCTCCAACTATCGTCCAATTGCTCTCATCTCTTGTCTTTCTAAAGTTTTTGAAACTATTCTTGCTTCCAAATTTCTTAAGCATTTCTCTTCTCATAATCTGCTCTCAGATCGCCAGTATGGCTTCCTTAAGGGTCGCTCTACTGGTGATCTTCTTTCATATCTTACTAACTCTTGGTCATCTTCCTTTCCGGACTTCGGTGAGACTTTTTCTATTGCATCAGATATATCGAAAGCCTTCGATAGAGTCTGGCATAAATCTTTAATTTCTAAACTTCCCTCCTTCGGTTTCTATCCCTCCATCTGTGCCTTTGTCTCTAATTTCCTTTCCGGCCATTCCATAGCCGCGGATGTGGATGGCCATTGTTCACTTCCTCACCCTATAAACTCCGGTGTTCCTCAGGGCTCTGTCCTATCTCCTATTCTCTTTCTAATTTATATAAATGATCTCCTTAACTGTACCTTAATTCCCATCCATTCATACGCAGACGACTCAACCTTACACTACTCCATTAGTTTTTCAGAACGCCCCAGCCAGCAATTCCTCAACAACAAACGTAATGAAGCCATAGAACTCTTAAATTCTGATCTAAATACTATTTCCAATTGGGGCAGAGAAAACCTTGTTAACTTTAATGCTTCCAAAACCCAATTTCTCCACCTATCTACCCGTCAGGATCTCCCAGCGGACTATCCCTTATTCTTCAACAATACAAAAATCAACCCTTCATCTTCTCTCCCAACTCTCTGCAATCTCTCTCTCTCCTCCGCAATGTTGCATCTCTCTCGCTATTCTATCGCTACTATAATAATCAGTGTTCCTCAGAGCTATCCCAGTGCATACCACCTCCTTTACGTAGGGCACGTGGTACCCGTCTTGCAACTCAATCCCACCCCTACTCTGTGCAACTCTCCAACCCAAGAGTGAAACGTTACTCTCAAACTTTCTTCTACTCAACAGCTGAGCTCTGGAACTCTCCCAGAATCAGTCTTTCCCTCTTCCTATGACTTAAATTGCTTCAAACTCCGAGTGTCCAGGCATTATGGCTCGAACGTCCCTTGATTTTGGCCCTGTCACTCTTTCAACTATGGGGTAGGCACTCGCTATAGGCAGTAATGCCTTTTGCCTCCCTCAATCACATAGAAAAAAAAAATAAAAAAATAGGCCTAACCAAACTGCGGCGATCGACCATGTTAACATGACGGCGGCGGCAGCGGTGGACGC
The DNA here is from genome assembly GCA_032716605.1 of Paralithodes platypus. Classification (NCBI taxonomy): domain Eukaryota; kingdom Metazoa; phylum Arthropoda; class Malacostraca; order Decapoda; family Lithodidae; genus Paralithodes; species Paralithodes platypus. Next base: position 16,117,137 of record CM064510.1, on the reverse strand, counting down.
TTGCGATCATGTTCCGTCTATTTTGACTGCCATTGGATACAATAATATGTTTAGGGAAGGGCTTTGCGGCAATTTTGTTGGTTGTTTGCCCCCTACTGGCAATATAATATATGATGATAACATGTCATGGGGGGGTGAGGGGGGGCTTTTAACATATTATTGTATCCAATGGCATTCAAAATAGACGGGAACATTATCCCAAGCGTCAAAAGCCGACACCGCCGCGGCTGCTGAAGAACAAGGAAGTTAGCAATAGGTTTCATTGTGAACTGGAGGAAATTAATAGAAATAAGGAAGCTAGGCCTAGCGATGTAAATAGTCAATGGAATTTCCTTAATAATGACAATTATATGTATAGGTATAAAGTAAATACAATATATTTTACATAATTTATTGCATATCTTACATATTTAAACAAATATATATTAAAAATAGTTTAACCACACCACTGAGTTCCCCCCAAATACTCTAATAGGGCTGGCCTGAAGAATTAGATGAAGATGGACAACCAATCAAGACAAGATAGGTCGGGAAGGGCAGGTGAACAAATCTAGGACGGTGAAGATACGCAGATCTTTCTCGCCATTTCACCAATTCAGCCGCACCACATGAGTTCCACAGCAGAACTCTTATAGAGTAGAGCCGAAAGATGAGGCAAGAACTGCTACACTGCCGCACAGCACCAATTAAGAAGTGATCAACAGCGAAGAATGAGAGATCAGGTCTATGGAAAAAATATATCGCACCTAAATGCACAAAAAATACACACACCGAGGGAAATCGAGTCAGCTCGACCGCATCAGCGACCGACACAAATCAGGTCAGGAGCTAATAACCTAGCCAGGCCATATATAGGCCTGATATAGGCCGTACGGAGGACAACCGAATGAGACAGAATAAGAACAGAAGGGGAAAAACATAGAAATAGGAATGAAAAACTACGAAAATTTAGTCAATCCGACGACGAAAGCTGAAGGGGAGAGGGAGTATAATAAGCATAACCCTCCCCCATCAATCTCCAGTCGCCAGCCCCCAAACCCCCCCCCCCCCCCCAACTTCTTTAGGGAGCATAATATTAGGGGGGAATTCTTACATAAAGTACACGGTATTACAATATCTAGATTAGTAAACAATTAATGCTCAAATCATAAAATATAGTACAGTACAGTATATAGTATTTAGTATTGCTCAAGTAATCACCTTATTATACAAGGACAACACCACAAAGGCTAAATAAGAAATCAGAATGCTCAATAATGCACTACATAAAAAGATAACGGGTACCGGTAACCAAAAACATTGCAATATTTACAATAGCCTACTGTATAATATATGATTTTATAGGGATTATATTAAAAGTTACAGGAGGGTCATTTCAAATTTCAATGGAAATTCCCTCATGATAGCTGTAATATGTGGGAATAACTTTCACCTTCATATTTCCTAACCTCTTAGCATATACATGATCAATTAGCGTGCCATTTTCAGTTGTTGGTTGTGTTACATGTTGAGTGTATCCACGCTTTTCCATTAACTTTACAACAGAAGAGTTAGTTTGGATGTTTTCATTGAAGTCCCCCATCACAATGCAACCAATTGTGTATTTGTCTAGTTCATTTAGCAATTTACTTCAATTTTCTCTAAAATAATTAAGTCCATATGAAACTGGTCTGTATATTACAACAGTTATTATATTCATTCCATTCAACAGAAAAACAGGCCAGATATTCTAAGTTAGCCACTGACAAATGAATTATATCACACTTAAAATCTTTACGGTAATATACACCAACACCTCCATGAGATTCTAGTTTTAAATGAGCACAAGCTTTGTCTGATGAGTTGTAACATTCCTCTCTTGTTTTATGAAAAAAGGTAAATCCATTCAGCTCTGGCTTTCCTTGAGAGTCATTCTTAGTAAGCCAAGTTTCTGTCACACAAATTACATTAGCTACTAAGAACCGTATGTCTGATCTTATATCTTTAATATGGGATTTTAAACCTTCAATATTGTGCAAGATTATTTTCAACCCCTCTTGATGTTCATTTACTTGATTGTTTGCATAACTAATAAAACGAGGCATACTAGATAGGGCTATTTCTACCTTTTCACTACAGTAAATGGAGGACTCTTCAAAGTCTTGTATTTTAAGTCCTTCCATTGAAGTGGCACGACTTAGTGCAACATAGGCTTGACCTGCTGTAAATATTTTGTCCAAAGACACAACACACTTTCTTAAAGTACATCCTTGGATTTTATGTACAGAACAGGCAAATGCAAGTTTCAATGGAAATTGCCGTCTTACACCACCATTATTAGTTACTCTATCCTCTTCAATCATAATGGGAGTGCTGTTCTTTACTGTTTGTAAAATATGTTTCTGTTTTCCCAATTTGCTTCCAACTTTTGCATCATCAAACACTATGTATATTACTTGAGGAAAGGTAACACCAGGAGTATGTTGTACAAATGAAACTGTTCCAATTACACCGTTTACTAAACCATCTGAAACATCAATATTTGTTGTCAGCATAACGCGTGCATCAACTGCGATTACAAGTTTACTCAAAAGACTGGTGTTAAACACTTTGTTATAAGGAGAAGCTCTTTTTTCCAGCTTTTCAGTTCTAGCATCTCTATAGAAATTTTCTGCATCAATAGAAATAATATTAGAACATGATGAATTTAACCTTGAAATATTGTATGCATCAACCTGATGATTTGTTGCAAATATGTGAAGAGCATCACTATCCTCGCCTGTCTCACATTTGCGTAGTAAGTCCATGTCCTCATTCATTAAAGGTTCAGATTTCATTTGTGTTCTTATGCGATTAAGTGTTTCTGCAAACACACCCTCTTTCTGTCTCATTATTTGTGTTAATTCAGCAATAAAAAATAAATCTGTCAAAAGATTCAAACCAACACTGTCAGTATATAAGGCTTTACCTTTCACTGGATTAAGTTGATACAAATCTCCAACAGCAATGACTGATACAGTACCAAATGGTGAGAAGCTCTTACATTACTTTATTTGTCTCAGTCTTCCATGTATATATGTTAATAATTTGTGGTCAACCATAGATATCTCATCAATAATAAGAATCTGTAAACAGCTATGCCTTGAACGTAAAGAGTTTATTTTATCATCTCCTATACCTGGATAAGGGTAAGTCCTGCTGTAGTCAACTTGAATGCTACCTTAAATTGTAATATTAGACTAGGCATAGCCTATAGATAAAATAGCCTAGCCTACTTATTTATTGTAGCCTATAATATAGGCCTAGCCGGGTAGAATGTAGAGTTTGGGCATACCGCCACCATTGTTTACACTGCGCAGAGCGGCGACGGAATTTTGAATGCCGTTGGATACGATAATATGTTGAGGGGGGCAAACACCCCCATGACATATTGTCATCATCATATAATTTGCCAGCAGGGGGCAAATAGGCCTAACCAAAAAAAATCGTCGTCAAAAACTCAAAATAAACACGAACTTACAGTTACTGCGGTGATCGACCATGTAAACATGACGGCGGCGGCGGCGGTGGACGCTTGCGATCATGTTCCCGTCTATTTTGACTGCCATTGGATATAATAATATGTTGAGGGGAGGGCTTTGCGGCAATATTTTTGGTTGCTTGCCTCCTACTGGCAATATATATGATGATGACAACACGTCATGGGGGCAAAGCCCCCCCTCAACATATTATTGTATCCAATGGCATTCAAAATAGACGGGAACATTATCGCAAGTGTCCGACGCCGACACCGCAGCCATCATGTTTACATATGTCGATCACCGAGGTTAAAGGCTGGTTCACACATAGCCGAGTCGGTGCGCGAGTCAAACACGAGTCACACTCGTCGATTAGCGCCGTCGCTGGAGGCTGAGTCGGCCGCGAGTAGCAATTGCTCCCGAGTCAAGGAGAATGTAACACGAGTTAACTTGAGTCAATACGAGTCAACACGTGTTCATTCAAGAGTCTGTACGAGGAACTGAGAGTCAAAACGAGTGTAACACAAACCCAACACGAGTGTCAAAAATTTGAAAAATAATGGCCACATTCCAGGGCATGTAAACAAAGAGTATGGACGAGTCTAACACGAGTCAACGCGATTGTTACACGGATCAACACGATTGTTATACGGATCAACACGAAAGACAACGCGTTGACTCTCGTTGGATCTCTGTTGCACACGTGTTGACTCGTGTTACATCCGTGTAAACTCGTGTAAACTCTCATTGATTCGTCCTACATTTTTGAAATAATGGTATTTCAAATGACACTTGCTTTTTCGTGTTACACTCGTGTTTTTTTCTCAGTGAATCGTGTTTACTCTTGTTTACTCGTGTTTTCACTCGTGTTTGAATCGTGTAAACTCTGGCATCATGGGGGCACCAAATTTTGGCACTCACATTCGTGCTTTCTACTCTTGTTGATATGTGTTGCATGTGTGTTCCATACGTGTTGTTGCGTGAAGACACGTGTTGCTTCGTCAACGTCGAAATGATGACGAAAAGCGACGAATCACCAAAGAGTGTTACACGGGTTTACACGAGTCAACACGAGTTAACACGAATAACGAAGAGTTATTCAGAGTCAAACATGAGTTAACACGTATGTACACGAGTCTACACGTATTTAGGCCACACTCGTGGATACTCGCCACGGGACCCAAAAATGTCATGCATGCATGACATTTTTGGACCCCGTGGCGAGTACCCATGAGTGTGTCGAGTAAACAAAGAGTATACACGAGCGTAGCACGAGTCTATACGAGTGTTGAGGAGTATCGACGAGTCATTGCTGCATAGCAAAATTTCATCACTCGTGTTGGACTCGCGCACCGACTCGGCTATGTGTGAACCAGCCTTTAGTTTGTGTCTATTTTGAAGGCGTTTTTTTCGGTTATTTCCCTCCTGCTGGCAATATATATGATGATGACAATATGTCATGGGGAGGAGGTGACCCCCCTCAGCCTATTATTGTATCCAAAAGCAGTCAAATAGACGGGAACATGATGGCCAGCGTCCGCCGCCGCTCCGCGTAGTGTAAACAAGGCTGGTGGTACACCCGAACTCTACATTCTACCCCACTAATTTTCGAACTGGCATAACCGATGATTATCAATGATCAATCCCAGTCAGAAACGTCCATGCTTCCCTCCCATAAGTCAATGTCGGGATTACCACACTGTCATGCAAGGACTTCTTTACTTCCATGCTGACCACCCTATTTCTTCTTACTGCTTTCAGAGTTCAACACTCTTCCCGTGTTACACTTTCTCCCACACTTCTTCATCCGTAGGCCTACTCACATCTTTACTCAACACACTGCCCAAATACTTAAATGAGCTGACATTCTTCATAGCCGTTCAACCTCACTTCACACTCTATGGTTGCACCCCTTTCAATGACCATAATATTGCTCTTCCTAGCATTTACCTCCAGATTCCGTTTTTCACACACTGTTCCAAACATATTTACCTGACCCTGCAACTCCCATTCACTATCGCTCATCAGAACTGTGTTGTCAGCAACAGTAGTACCGGTACTGTACTGTTGAGGCAACTTCCACTCGTTTCCTTCCCTTATCAGCGGTACACCAACATCTGCTGCTCTTCCTTGTATTTCTTTCATGATTCCATCCATATACTGTACCGGTATATATTGAACAACCATGGGGACATCACACACACCCTTGCTTTAACCCAACATTCAGATTAAAGAACTCGCTCTGTTAATTATCCACACATACTGACACCTTTGCACCCTCATACATGCTCTTCATTGCTTTCAGCAACTTGCCATCTACTCCGTATATTCTCAGTACCGGTACTTTCCACATACCTTCTCTATCAATTCTGTCATAGGCCTTCTCCAACTCCATAAATGCAGCATACAACTTTTGTCGCTTCTCCAGATATTTCTCCACAACACATTTCCGGACAAAAATCTGAGCTACACATCCTCTTCCCTTCCTAAGATGACTACAGTATGCTAACCGTTTCCCCAGCAATACTGACTGAAAATGCCCAAATATATTGCATGTCCTCTTCAGATTTATCTAAAATATGTAAAATTACACCAAATACCACTACAGTAGCACTGACATCAATAAAACTCACTAACAGGATAAATAAATGGAAGAAATACTCCAAAAGATTAATTTGTTAACCCTTTACCCAGCAATACTGACTGAAAATGCCTAAATAGATTGCATGTGCTCTTCAGATTTATACATACATACGTACATAACATTTTAAGACTGAGTGCTCCACACAGATGTGCAGTTTTAGTCTCTTTTCCTAATGGCGGCGTTCCAGGCAACCCTGTTAAGGGATGCTTTACTTGTCAAGTTTTTGGATTTGAAATCGGCACGTATAGTCCGATCCCAGGTCTTACTCGGTCCACCCCTTGGTGCAGCTCCCTCCACAATCGCAGACCTGCATCTTTTCACCCAATTTTGTTCATCCATTCTCTCCACATGTCCATACCATCCCAGTTTACTTGTACGCATCTCCTTGCTAATACTCTTTATACCTAAACGTTTCTTCAGCTCATCATTTGTTATTCTGTTGACATCCTTTATCTGAAATATGTAAAATTACACCAATTACCAACTACATTACCAAAAAATGTAATAAAGTACACTAACAGGATAATGAAACTGTAAGAAATAGCCCTAAAGATGAATTTATCTATCTATCTATTGACGGACGCCTTGATCCCCGAAGGATTGGCCACGAACGAAACACCCCTATGCACCTCTGTCCCCCGTCAGTCGACGCCCCTCCTCCCATCCAGCACCACTTTCATGCATATACTTCTTAACTCCATCCTTCCACCTCTCTCTCGGTTTATTTCTCCCTCTATCCTTCTACCTCATTCGTACACGCTCTTAGTCATTCTCTCGCTTCCCATACGTTCCACATGGCCGAATCATCTCAAGGTGTTCTTTTTCGCACTTTCCAGTACATTCACACCACACCTCTCTCGTACTTCCTCATTCGTCTGTCTATCCCTCCATGTAACTCTGCACACACTTCTCAAGTAACTCATTTCCATCCCTTTCACTCTTGCTTGAATCTCTCCAACAACGTCCATGCTTCGCTTCCGTAAGTCAGTGTCGGGATTACCACACTGTCATGCAATGACTTCTTCAGTTCCATGCTGACCACCCTATTTCATGTTACTGCTTTCAGCATTCCTACAACCCTCTTCCCCTGTTGCACCCTCTCCCACACTTCTTCATCCATAGTCCCATCTTTACTCTGTACACTGCCAAGATACTTAACCTCTGAAGTGCGCATGGGGGTAATTGGAAACGTCCCCCTGTGCTGACGTATTTGAGGTGTTTCCGTCACTAAAATATTCATTGTGCCATTAATAGCATTAATATTTATCCATATGCGCCTATTATGGGTTGATTATAAAGGTATTAACCTGAAACAACAATAAAACGAGTGAAAACAGCGTTTGGATGGTCAAAATCGGAGATATAGCCCGCGAGTTGTATAATGTATGGGTGAGGCAATCTGCTTTCCCGCCAATTTCCCCCAAGGCCACTGAGACACAGTCGATCGATACTCTCTCTCTCTCTTGCACTCGCTTGCTATCAGTGATGACCACACCCTCCAATCGGATTTCTAATGTTAGCACGAAAATATACCTCAGAATAAGGGAATAACAGGGAAAATAGGTGATAACTGAAGGAGAGGAGGAAAGTGGGGAAGGAGGGGAGGTAGAGGACTGAGATTTTGCATGGCCCAGGGGCCAAAAAAAAATAAAAAAATAAAAAAAAAAAAATATAAAAAAATATTTTGTTTTCGATGTCAAAAGTTGATTTTTATTTTCTCTGACTCTTAAGAGTCTTCCCGCAGTGCGCCGGGGGAACTCTTAAGAGTCTCCCCGCAGCTCCCGGGTTAAATGAGCTGACAATCTCCATAGCCTGACCGTTCAACTTCACCTCATACTCTGTGGCTTCACCCCTTTCGAAGACCATAACCTTGCTCTTCCCCGCATTTACCTTCAGATTCCATTTTTCGCACACTGTTCCAAACATATTTACCAGACCCTGCAACTCCCATTCATATCGTCAGCAAACAGCAGTACACAAACATCCACTGCTCTTCCTTGTACTTCTTGTATGACTCCATCCATATACTGTATATATTGAACAACCATCGGGACATCACACACCCTTGCTTTACCAAACATTCAGATCAAAGAACTCCCTCTGTTCATTCTTCACACGTACTGATACCTTTGCACTCTCATACATACTCTTCACTGCTTTCAGCAACTTGCCATCTACTCCATAATTCTCAGTACTTTCCACATACCTTCTCTATCAACTCTGGCATTCCACTCGTTGCCTTTCCTTACTAGTGGTACACCAACATCCACTGCTCATCCTTGCATTTCTTTTATGACTCCATCCATATACAGTAGAGTATATATTGAACAACCACAGGGACATCACATACCCTTTCTTTAACCCAAAATTCAGATCAAAGAACTCGCTCTGTTCATTCTCTACACATACTGACACCTTTGCACCCTCATACATGCTTTTCACTGCTTTCAGCAACTTTCTATCTGCTCCGTATATTCCAAGTACTTTCTACATACCGGTACCTTCTCTATCAACTCTGTCATAGGCCTTCTCCAAGTCCATGAAGGCAGCATAAAACTTTTGTCCCTTCTCAAGATATTTCTCCACAACATATTTCAGGGCAAAGATCTGAGCTACACATCCTCTTCCCTTCCTATGATGAATACTGTATGTTAACCGTTTCCCCAGCAATACTGACTGAAAATGCCCATATATATTGCATGTGCCCTTCTGATTTATCTAAAATATGTAAAATAATACCAAATACCAACTCCATTAGCACAAAACTCAATCAATCACAGAAACAGGATAAAAACATAGAATAAATACCCCAAAAGATGAATACGTTAACCCTTTCCCCAGCAATACTTACTGAACATGCACAAATAAATTGCATGTGCTCTTCAGATTTAGCTGAAATATGTAAAATTACACCAAATACTAACTACATTAGCACAAAAATCAATCAAGCACTTTAACAGGATAAATAAAATGGAAGAAATAGCCCAAAAATGAATTTATCTATAGCCTAACGGTATATATTGCTGGACACCTTGATCCCCGAAGGGGTGCCCATGAACGAAACGCCTGCGTATTTCAAGCTCGCTTGAGTTATCACTCGATCGTCTTTTAGAGCTTTTTGGCCCGGGGTAATTACCACACCATCGCGTCATAAGGAGTTTGAGGCGGTTAAATTGCTAGATACATAGAGGAAGAGGAATGCCAAGTAAAGCTAATCAAAAATATATAAGATATTTTTAACATGAGGTTGCTTATAATAATTTGTACCTCTGCAGTTTCTCCATGGCTAACGAAAAAGGTCACATTCCTAAGAAGCCCCAACCAAAAAGGCCAAGCTTCTGTACAGAAAAAATGCCACACCATTACCCTTATGGTGACCCTATCAAATAATCAAAACAATCACACTTCTTAACCCAATTCCCGCGTGGCCCCTCATATGACGGAGACGATTTTCCGGCTATTTTGTAGCCTGTGAGCCAGGCCAGCTTTTGCAAGCAGCACGGATGGACGTCAGCCGGAGCCTACAGGCCCCGCCACGACACTGAGGTTTGTGTGAGAGAGAGCTCACTTATGTGCAGCGTCACACATAGCGAAAACAGAAAATAATTGGTAATTTTTACCGATTTCGCCTATCGGATTTGGTAATTTTTAGCAATTTTGCCCTTCGTTTGCAAGAACCTTACAAGAATACCAGACGTCGTACAGGGATGATTCTGGAGTAATTTGAAAGCTATTACCGTACTTTCACGAATACATAATTGTATTACGCTCTGGCTTTTGCTTATGCATGAAAATAAGCAGGAAATGAAGGCTATTTCGGGCAAGTATGCCTACTCGTACAGGAGTCCTTGGAGCGGCTTCGGTCGCGCCGGGAATTTCCACACCTCTCACACCACACACACACATCACACAGTTTTTCCTACACCGAGAAATGACTCTCCAGCTGTCATTTCTCGAAGACTTCTTCTAGCCGGAGATATTGAGAGCAACCCAGGACCCACCTACACATACATATGTCCAACTTGCTCAAAACCCATCACTTCGAGTCACCACACTAAGGGTTCAGTTCTCTGCAATTCATGCAGGAACTGGACCCACTTCACCTGCACAACACTTGCCTCCAAGAAACACTACACGAACACCTGGACCTGTTCCTCATGCCCCTCCCTCTTCCAGTCAAATCCCTCGCCCAAAATCCGTCCACCTCTCCTCCCCAACCCACCTAACCTTCCCATATCATCCACTCCCCCCCCCCCCTAAAACCCGTCCACCTCTCCTCCCTAACCCCCCTAACCTTCCCATACCATCCACATCCTCAACTCAACACACCACACCCCATCCTAATCCATTCCAACCCCCATCTCCTGCTCCCCAATCCCCACCCCCACCTCACCCCTCCCCACCCCCACCCCCTCCCTCACCCACAACCCACCTCCTCCCTCACCCCCACCCCCTCCTCGTGCAGCAGCACCCAACATACATCGTGCACATAACATTAACATTCTCCAATTGAACATAGATGGCATCAACACAAAGAAACACGAACTCTCACACTTCATCAAACAACACAACATACACATTGCCATCTTACAAGAAACAAAACTCCGCACAACACAAAAAACACCCACAATTCAAAATTTCACCACCATCAGACAAGACTGGGCTGTCGGCGGGGGCGGTGGACTCATCACCCTGGTACACAAAGAAATATCATACGTAGTAACCAGTGTACAAACCAAATCCCTCCTCCCCCCAAATGATAACACAACAGAAATACAGTCAATTAAAATACGCACTGGCAACAACTCCAACATAACCATCATAAACACATACATCCCTCCCCAAACATCCCCTACAGTACCAAATGAATACAGACCACACTTACAACACATCACAAACACCCCACACACCCCACACATCATCCTGGGTGGTGACTTCAACGCCAAGACGTCGGCTTGGTTTGTCGACAACCCCGACACAGACAGAGGGCTGGTACTACAAAACCAAACCGATAACCTCATCATCCTTAACGACATCCATAAACATACCCATATTCCTCACCAAGCCCTCTATAACCAATCATCTCCAGACATCACCTTTTGCTCCCCAGAACTCGCCCCCACAACATCCTGGAGGGTGGTCAGAACCTTAGGCTCTGACCACCTCCCGATCATTATCACCACCAAAACCAGACTCACCCCAGCTAGCCACAAACACACATACACCAATTATAAAAGAGCTAACTGGGAAGCATTCACGAATGAGACAGAACAACACTTCACAACTCTAAACAGTACACCCATCACTAACATCAACAATGCTGTACACATACTCAATAAAACTATCTAAAATGCTGACAAGAAACATTTCAAGAGGTAACTGAAAAAGACACAACCCCAACTTCACACCAGAAATTCAAAACCTCATCAGACAACGCGACATACTGAAACACTCCCCAGCACCCCACACACAAGACATCACACAACAAATCCAAGCACTCAACACCCAAACTAACAACAAAATACAAGAACAACAAATACTAAATTGGAATAACTTCCTACAAACACTTGATCACAAAACAAACCCCAAAAAACTCTACAAAACACTAAACAGCATCACACTTTCCAACAGCAACACAACACAATCACATGCTGCAATCACAACAACAGACTCTATTCCTTTATGTAAACAACAAGCAAACACTCTCATCAATCACTTCTCACATGTCAGCCACATAAAACCTCACAAAGGCGACTGACGTGTCATCCGACGTAAGAGACAATTCCCCACAGACCCTGACTATACACCCTTCACCAATCACCAGACAAAGCATATCATCAACAATCTCAAGCACTCACTCGCCTGTGGCCTAGACAACATAAGCAACATACACCTCAGACACCTGGGACCACAAGGCATACAAGCACTCACTAACATATCAAACTACAGCTATTCACACAACACAATACCAGACATTTGGAAGCATGGTATCATCATCACATTCCCCAAACCCAACAAAGACCCCACGCTACCCTCCTCGCACCGCCCCATCACACTCCTTTGCTCCCCCTCCAAAGTCATGGAACGCCTAGTATTACAACAAATTACACCTGACCTACCCCTAGCTCCAACACAACATGGCTTTAAGCCACTGCACTCCACAAATACTCTTCTCACAGACCATACACAAAGAGCTTTCGACGGCATCAACTCAGCTAGACCACCACACAGATCACTATTAGCCACACTCGACATTAGTAAAGCCTTCGATGCCATCCCCCGCCACAACCTAACAAACAAAATCTACAACACAAACATGCACAACAACACAAAATGGTGGCTAGCAGGCAGATGTGCACACGTATCTTTTGCCGGTCAGTCATCTACAATCAGAAACTTTCCAAACGGAGTCCCACAAGGATCCGTCCTATCGCCCGCACTCTTCAATCTGTACATGCACGATATAACTACTCCCAATACACCCCAAATAAACTTAGCCTCCTATGCAGATGACATAACACTCACATGCACACACCATGACCCAAAAAGAGCAACAGATCTCCTTCAACCCTATCTCAACACACTACATGGCTGGTGCACTACAAACAGACTTAATCTAGCCCCAGCCAATTCCACCGCAACCCTGCTCACAAGTTGGACAGGAGAACACGAATACATCCTTCAACTCACCATAAACAACACACCCCTAACACATACACACACACCCAAAATCCTAGGAGTAACATATGATACTCATATGACATTCAAACAGCACACGACAAACATTAACCCGGTGAGACCCAGCGTCGCACGTGTTGCGTCGGCAGTGTTTGATCACCAACTCCCAGCGACGCATCACGTGCGTCCGACATATAAAAAACACTTACGTGGCTCGTAAGGTAGGAAATGGCGGGAGAATAGGAGGGGGAGGTACCGTAGTGTGTGTGGGAGCCGGGCCAGTAGGTGTGAGCGGGCCGAGACAGCTGCGCGGCTGGTGGTGGTGGGCTTAGTGGGGATAGTTTACACCCTTAGTTCACCGCCACTTTGAACCTTCATTACTCCGGTCGTATGGGAGCTAGAGGCTTGAGATTTATGTGAGACACTCCTTAGGATGTATGCCGTACAATGCCATACTCAGTTTTTACCCTAGTGCTCCCGGGCGGGTGGTCATGCGGGGGAGACGAACTATTGAAACCCCCCCCACGCCCCCCAAATGACCGAAATGATTTTTTTTTTATTTTTGTCTTCATTTCTCACCATTCTCTTCCATTTTGGCTCAACACATTTTTTTGAGGCTCCCCCCCCCAACCCCACACCGGACCCCCCCCCCCCCCAAAAAAAAAAAATTTCCGAGGTGATTTTTTTTTTTGTTTTTTTTTTCATTTCTCATCCTTGTCTTCCATTTTAGCAAACAAAAAAAAGAAGTGAAAATGGCTTGGGACTGGGGTGAACAAAATATTATAACTAGCCGGGGCTCAACGGGTTAAAAAGAAACTGACACCCAGACTTAACGCCCTCAGGTCACTTGCTCAAACAAAATTTGGACACAACAAAGAAACTACCACCACAGTATATAAACAATACATAAGATCAGTGATGGAATACGCAAGCCCAGCCTGGGCTTCTAACCTAGCTGAAACACATCATAAGACCTTACAGACTATTCAAAACAAAGCCCTGAAGATCATTACAGACTGCACAGCTACTGCACCCACAGATCACCTACATCAAGAAACCAAAATCCTCAAAGTCAAAGACCATCTGGACATGAGAGGCACTCAATTCCTGGCAGCAGCCTCCACGAACCAAGACCACCCACTAAACTACAGGGCAACACACCCACAGACACCAAGAAATATCAAAACAACACCCAGCATACGGTATCACACACAATTATTGTCCTCTCTCCCTCCCTGCCCACCCCAAACCAACTTCCAGAAGCACATCCATACTCATATCTCTCACCGATCCATCCACTCACTCACAGACAACACGCTGCTGCATGCACGACCTCCCGAAATCCATCCTTCCGAATCCTCCCTTCCTCGCGAGGACAGAGTCCACCTGGCCAGGCTGAGATGCGGACACCATCCAGCTCTCCTGAGCTATCAGAAGAGACTGGATGACTCCGTTGTCGACGCCTGCCCGGGATGTAACACAGCACCCCATACCATTAAACACATCATAGAAGACTGCATTTCACACAACCACTTACGCCAACAACACAATCTACACTCAATGAGAGCTCTGTGGGAAAGCCCGATCGTGGCCATGGCCTTTTTCAGGGACTCGGGGCTGTTTGGCCAGGCAGCTTAGGGAACAACAACAACAACAACTCATACAGGATTAATAGCTTTAACCAAAGTGGTCACATTCCTTAATGGTCTAAGTGGCCATAGCCAAAATGGCTACACTATATTCCTTCTGTACTTTCTCCATGCCCGATAAGATACATGATATTTTGATATATGTGGCACAGCCCTTGTATCCAACACAATACCCTGCATGCAACCCCGCTCGAATCCCGCACAATGTTGCTTGCAACTTTAATTATTATTATTATTATTATTATTATTATTAGTTCAGTTCAGTTCAGTTCTTTATTTCGTATAATATATACATAGATACAAACATTAGGAAAGTTATATATATCTCATTAACACCTTACGAGCGGCCTATGCGGTTTATTTATGTGTACCGCCCAGCGGGGTGTTTTTAGCCAAAATAGGGCTGTTTACGTGATCATTTTCATGCCTAAATAAGACCCAGAACGTAAAACAAGTATCTATCCCTGAAAGGGCATAAACAGAGCTTTCGAATGACACCATAACGATCCTTGTATGATGGATAGTTTTCTTGCAATAACCGTGCAACGCGAGTGCAAAAAGCAGGTAATTCGGTACTTTCGGTACATAATTGAGTATGTAGCGAGTGAGAGAGGGAGGAGGGAGCTGAGATTTGTGTCAGTAGGTTCGCCGCGGTGGTCTGGAGCAGTCATACGCTCGCTAGTCTCCTGCCACCACTTGTCTCTCTCTCTCAGCCACATTACGTGCTGAAATTGCCACTCGAGTTATGTCGAGCGCCGCCACATAGTCCAGCTTTATTTAACTCGACTTAAGTGGTGAGCCGCTTTTTAAGGGTTAAAGGACATATTATAAAAGGTTATCATATTAACCCCTTCATGCATTTATAATGCAGAGGTTGCCAGATTAGCAATACAAATTAGTTCTCTCACTCCTATAATTACCTCTCCAAAATTAGTTTTCTGCCCACAGCTAACTCAAAGACAACTGCAGAGGTTGAAGTAACTAAACTAAGGGTTTCTAAATACCCCGGATGGTAACAAAGGCTTTAAAGTATCCACAATAGGCTCAAAATCGCGTCATATGCGTGAAAGGGTTAATAGATATTGATCTAGTAAATACTTATGTACTAGTTGACTCAACGTAGTAGTAGTAGTAGTAGTATACTTATTATTGTTATTGTCAATACTATTATTATTATTATTATTGTTATTAGGGGTTCGTTCCCTACGGGGAACCCCTATTGTAATCATTAAACCCGGTTTTTCATCCAAATTCTTCTTACGCGCCGGTTTCGACGCAATAACTCCAGAACCGCTTTTTGGATCGGGATCAAACTTTCACAAGAGGTGCGTTTTTGTATTGGGCAACTTTTCATATGCTAAATATCCGGCATGGCGGCCAAACAGGTCCGTGGCAGCCGATTTCCCGAATGACGCCTAAATACCGTCTCTCCCACTCATAGGAAACGACTGGGCTTCGGCATACGGACTCCCCTACTAATGCTCCGCAAATGTTATAGAGAAGGTTTTGCATTTGCACGTGGTTTTTTTTCCGGCAATCTTGAAAAAACCTCTAATTCCACTTAAAATTCCACATCTTGAAAACTACGCCGATGATAAAAGCCATGCTTGCGTAGTAGGGTGAGGCTCGCGATTCCGAACGTTTTGATAACAAAAGAATATGAATGGGTGGAATAGTTTGGCCGCAGCATTGAAAACTGTCTATTCTTAAATGACTTTAAAACCGCATTCGCTACCCACACAAAGTTTACCGTCTACAGTCTATAGGCTTCCACGCATCCCCCAGTTTTGCTTAATAACATAATCTCTGTATTATTCAATCTATTATTTTTTTGTATTTAACTCTCTCAAAACAGTTCGAGTCCCTACGAATTCCAGCAATTATTTAGCCAACCTACCTATACATACCTACCCTACCAAATAATAATGATAATTCAATTATAGTTTGGTGAATGACAGAGTATTGGCTAAGGTTTTTATCAATTCCTCCCTTTGCCAAATGCTTAGTTTAATAACAATGATATGCACCTTTAAAGTTTTGGCAATTGCCTGTGTGACTTACCCTGCCCTTCCTTCCTACCTCCCTCCTCCCTCATATCTATGATGATGATGATATTGTCTAGAAAATGTATCAACAACCACTCTAGTGAACTTTCGGTATTTAGTTTATTCAGCTTAATACTATTTATCCACATACAATAGAAACATATCACAATTTTTGTCTAATACAACCATAGACAGTGATATTACATATTATTTGAACATGATGTCGAATTTAGCAGTTGCTGTTTACCTTGAACAGTAATGACAGAACCGAAAGCTTCTCTTGCCGTGTAGTACTCAAAGAAAGCAGGGTTACTTAAGCCGGCCCATACCGAACTGTTACCAAGTCAGAGATTCAGAGGTAACTTTCACAATGCATTATAACCCTAGACAGACACCAATATACCACTAAATCAGACAAATATCACTACAAAAAAGATAGGAAAATATTATATTAATGTCCTAGGTATTTGAAATTATGCAAATGAGTAAAATGCATTATGCTATATAGGCCTATAATGATAATGGCATTGATTAGTATCTGGCAACAGTGTTGCACTATAATTTTCTGAACGTATGCGAACTTCGGAGTATTTATCCCATTAATATACACATCTATCAGTATTTAAATTTAATACAACCATACACAGTGCTATTACATATTATTTGAACATAATATAGGATGGTCTTTCCTTTAACCCTTAAAAAGCGGCTCACCACATAAGTCGTATTTAATGAAGCTGGACTATGTGGCGGCGCTCGACATAGGTCGAGTGGCAATTTCAGCACGTAATGTTGCTGAGAGAGAGAGACAAGTGGTGGCAGGAGACTAGCGAGCGTATGACTACTCCAGACCACCGCGGCGAACCTACTGACACGAATCTCAGCTCCCTCCTCCCTCTCTCACTCGCTACATACTGAATTATATGGGGAAAGTACCGAATTACATGCTTTTTGCACTCGCGTTGCACTGTTATTGCAAGAAAACTAGCCATCATAAAAGGATCGTTATGGTGTCATTCGAAAGCTCTGTTTATGCCCTTTCAGGGATTGGTACTTGTTTTACATTCTGGGTCTTATTTAGGCATGAAAATGATCACGTAAACAGCCCTATTTTGGCTAAAAACACCCCGCTGGGCGGTACATATAAATAAACCGCATAGGCCGCTCTTAAGGTGTTAAACCATTTTCTATATCTATTCACGAAAAATATAGGCCTATCCTAGGCAGTGCTACCGGTAGGTACGAATTTAGCAGTTCGAATTTTGATTGAGAGTGGGATTAGGCCTAGGCCTAGCCTAGGGCTTAACATGGGATGCTGTTTGGGGGTTGGGAATAGGCTCAGGCTGCTTTAGGCCTAATTAGGTAAAAATAGTCAAATCGAGACAATTGCACAGCCAACATAGGCTAGCCTATTTATAGGCTAGCTTATTTATAGGCTACCTTTCATTACTGCAGTTAAGCACAAACTTATTTTACAATGGAAAATAATGCAAGAGGAGGGCTTGGTAGGCCTATTAGTATTTTGTGAAATAACTTAAATTAGGTTAGGCTATAGTATACTTCATTAGGTTTTTAGGCCTATGAGAAAACAGGCCTAGGCCTAGCTTAATTTTATTTCACTGCTCAACATATTTGTTTTTGTTTTTGCTGTTGGGCTCTGCATAGGGCTATATTCAGGTAGGCTTGGGTTTTAGTAAAATTGCATTAGGGTAGGCTACATATTTTTACTTCTATTGGAAAGCACAGGCCTACACAACAGTACACATGTTAAAGAATATAGCCTAGCCTACCACAATTTAGCCTAGACTGAAAGAACAACAAAAAATAGGCTAGGCTAATTGCAGCTAAATAATTTAGCCTAGCCTCCACAATTTAGCCTAGACTGAAAAAACAAAAAAAAATAGGCTAATTACAGTTTTGGTAAGAGTTGTAGTTGTGGGCATTCCAAAAGCTTTGTTTATATAGTCTAGTCGCATGCTCGCAGTTAGGCCTACATTCGCTTCTAATTTAACTGGTGGGGTAAACTTGGTAAAGCCACCCTCAATCCGCCGGCCGGTAACAAAACAATTTACCCAACGCCTGGCCGTGGGATACAATAATGGGTTGAAGGGGCTTTATCCCCCTATGACTTATTGTCATCATCATATATATCACCAGCAGGGGCAAATAACCACAGTCAAATTAGACGCGAATGTAACTGCGAGCGTGCGACTATGTAAATAAAGGGGACGATAGACCCGCTAACACAACTCTTAACGCATTTTTTCCTAATGTATTAGATTTTTTTATATTTATGACCGTAACATATGACAATTTTATGGTTTATTTTAGGCTATACAAAAACATTTGCTTTGTAACTTAGATACTTATATTTATGCTTATAATTGCAGTACGAGTGGGGTTTTTTTTTTATATGTAGGCCTAAGCTAAACAAATGTTAGTTTAGTTTTATAGGCTAAACTATGCTGAATTTATGCTAATAAATATTAATTGGAGGGAGAAAATCAGTCAAGGAATAGCCAAGATGTGGAAATTTACAGCCAATTTGCTCTGGCCCTTTTTGAGATACAGAGGTTAGAGATTATTGGATACAATAATATGCTGAGGGGGTCAATCACCCCCCATGACATATTGTCATCATCATATATATTGCCAGCAGGGGGCAAATAGCCTAGGCCTAGCCTAACTACAACAAAAATCGCCGTCAAAATAGACGCGAACTTATATTAACTACGGTGATCGACCATTGCCCGCACCGGCCGTCCCCCGGTTATTGTTGAGGTCCTGAGGAACCATATGACTTTGACGAGCTCTTCCCTCTGCAGTCTCCGCATCCCATGTATCGTCGTACGGTACCTCTTCCCATCCCCATCCTACATCTGGTCGTCCTACATATGCCTCCTAAGCCTCACCTCGTCCCGTCACTGAGCATGTGGATGGGCGTCCCTTTCTGGCTTCAAAGATGGATTCCTTCCGACAGCTCCTACTGGATTGTCTGGGGTTGGTTGATAAGGGCACCTCGCTTCAAAATGTTGCTCTGGCCCTAGTACCGTACCGTGGTTTGTAGGTCTCTGGTTCGCCACCTGATGACCTGCTATTGGGTTGTTGCCTTTACAGTGTTACGGTTCTACGAATGACCTAGAGTGAAAGTGACACGGTGGTGAATTTTAACCTTAACTATAAACTAATTTAATTGTGACATAGGATCTCCGCGACTACGGTAGGGCCAGAGCGGGCGAGTATTCGCCTGAGGTTGCCCTTAACCCCCAAGACAAGACAAGACAAAATTCTAGTGCTGGTTTTACTCAGATTTTGTGAGTTTTAATTTAGCTTAGCCTAGGCCTAAGAGTTCAGAAGATTTGCAAAATACACCCCATACTAGCCTACTCATAGCATAATAGGCCTAGTGATTCTTTTTTGGCAGACCACCCACAAATGTTCATATAGCCTAGGCCTAGGCTAGCCTAAGTTCTGGAATGCATGTTGGAATAGCCTTCCTATAAACTGTAGGCTAGGCTACTTCCTTTTAATTTAAGTTTGATACTTTGGAAAAATCTATTAGGCCTAGACCAGGCAGGAAAGTAACATTTATAATGACGTGTAAAAAGTCGCCCATAAACGGCGGGCCGCTATGTTATTGTTATTTGGGAGCTTATTTCGTCTGTTGATTGACTTTGTCCTTAATTGGGGATCCTATGAATTAGCACAGATGATGATGACTTACCGTAAATCATAATACGTGACGGGCCGACGTGGGGGGGCAGAGCCTCAGAGACCCCCTCAACATATTTTGTGTCCCACAGTAACTATTAATGGGATGGATGTAGTTACCGGGTGTACGGTCGTCATGTTTACATAGGGCGATCGCCGCGGTTAACTTCGCGTCTATTTTGACGGCAATTTTTTTCGGCATATTTCATTTTATTCACTTCCTTTTATATTTAGGCTATAATCTAGCTTTGGCACGACAATAACCCTAACCCATTCTTTCTTAAAGATTCTTCTAATCTTCCAGTAGCCTATAGCCTAATTTTGGTCATTTTTAAAGGCACACAATTAAATGGTTGGTATTTTAAAGGACACTACTGTAGCATTATGATAAGCAATTTATTATGAGATAATAGGCAACAATAGATTCGCCATATTTTTCTCCATAGGCTATGGTCCGCATGGAGGATTTTCGTTATCGACAAAATTAAAAAAATTCCCACTTCACAGACAAAATAGACAAATACACCACAAATCGGGGTGTGGGGGTGGCAGCCCCCACCCATAATAGCCTACTATAATAGGTTAGGTAAGGTTGTTAAGTTAGGCTAGGCTAATGTCCTTTCAAGGTGGTATAGGCCTAGTAAACACTAGGATAGCCTATACCTGGTCAAGGGTAAGTCCTGCTGTAGTCAACTTGAATGCTACCTTAAATTGTATTATTAAACTAGGCACAGCCTATAGATAAAATAGCCTAGCCTACTTATTTATTGTAGCCTATAATATAGGCCTAGCCGGGTAGAATGTAGTGTTCGGGCGTACCGCCACCATTGTTTACACTGCGCAGAGCGGCGACGGAAGCTTGCCATCATGATCCCGTCCATTTTGAATGCCGTTGGATACGATAAAATGTTGAGGGGGCAAACACCCCCCATGACATATTGTTATCATCATATAATTTGCCAGCAGGGTGAAAATAGGCCTAACCAAAAAAAATCGTCGTCAAAAACTCAAAATAAATGCGAACTTACAGTAACTGCGGCGATCGACCATGTAAACATGACGGCGGCGGCGGCGGTGGACGCTTGCGATCATGTTCCCGTCTATTTTGACTGCCATTGGATACATTAACCCTTAATTAGCGGCGAGCAACATAAGTCGAGTTAAATAAAGCTGGACTATGTGGCGGCGCTTGACATAACTCGAGTGGCAATTTCAGCACGTAATGTGGCTGAGAGAGAGAGACAAGTGGTGGCAGGAGACTAGCGAGCGTATGACTGCTCCAGACCACCGCGGCGAACCTACTGACACAAATCTCAGCTCCCTCCTCCCTCTCTCACTCGCTACATACTCAATTATGTACTGAAAGTACCGAATTTCCTGCTTTTTGCACTCGCGTTGCACGGTTATTGCAAGAAAACTATCCATCATACAAGGATCGTTATGGTGTCATTCGAAAGCTCTGTTTATGCCCTTTCAGGGATAGGTACTTGTTTTATGTTCTGGGTCTTATTTAGGCATGAAAATGATCACGTAAACAGCCCTATTTTGGCTAAAAACACCCCGCTGTGCGGTACACATAAATAAACCGCATAGGCCGCTCGTAAGGTGTTAATATGTTGAGGGGAGGGCTTTGCGGCAATTGTTTTGGTTGTTTCCCCCTACTGGCAATATATATGATAATGACAACACGTCATGGGGCAAAGCCCCCCCTCAACATATTATTGTATCCAATGGCATTCAAAATAGACGGGAACAATATCGCAAATGTCCGACGCCGACACCGCCGCCGTCATGTTTACATATGTCGATCACCGTGGTTAAAGGCTGGTTCACACATAGCCGAGTCGGTGCGCGAGTCCAACACGAGTCACACTCGTCGATTATCGCCGTCGCTGGAGGCTAAATCATAGGCCTGAATAGCGGCTTTGGTCTTGGCCTATCATTCACTTAACACCTACTACTATCATTCACCTAATAAGTCATTCCTTGTATGATGGATAACACCACATAATATATAGGTACTGAATAGGGCTTTGGTCTTGGCTACTCTGCCACACTTGTCTCTCTCTCTCAGCCACTAATATATAGGGTACTGACTTATGGCCCGCTAATTCACTTAATATATCACACTACACCACACTAATATATAGGGGTACTGAATAGCGGCTTTGGTCTTGGCCTATCATTCACTTAATATATCACACTACACCACACTAATATAGGGGTACTGAATAGCGGCTTTGGTCTTGGCCTATCATTCACTTAATATATCACACTACACCACACTAATATATAGGGTACTGAATAGTGGCTTTGGTCTTGGCCTATCATTCACTTAATATATCACACTACACCACACTAATATAGAGGTACTGAACAGCGGCTTTGGTCTTGGCCTATCATTCACTTAAATATCACACTACACCACACTCTTATATAGGGGTACTGAATAGCGGCTTTGGTCTTGGCCTATCATTCACTTAATATATCACACTACACCACACTAATATATAGGGGTACTGAATAGCGGCTTTGGTCTTGGCCTATCATTCACTTAATATATCACACTACACCACACTAATATATAGGGGTACTGAATAGCGGCTTTGGTCTTGGCCTATCATTCACTTAATATCACACTACACCACACTAATATATAGGGGTACTGAATAGTGGCTTTGGTCTTGGCCTATCATTCACTTAATATATCACACTAATATATAGGGGTACTGAATAGTGGCTTTGGTCTTGGCCTATCATTCACTTAATATATCACACTACACCACACTAATATATAGGGGTACTGAATAGCGGCTTTGGTCTTGGCCTATCATTCACTTAATATATCACACTACACCACACTAATATAGGGGTACTGAATAGCGGCTTTGGTCTTGGCCTATCATTCACTTAATATATCACACTACACCACACTAATATATAGGGGTACTGAATAGCGGCTTTGGTCTTGGCCTATCATTCACTTAATATATCACACTACACCACACTAATATATAGGGGTACTGAATAGCGGCTTTGGTCTTGGCCTATCATTCACTTAATATATCACACTACACCACACTAATATATAGGGGTACTGAATAGCGGCTTTGGTCTTGGCCTATCATTCACTTAATATATCACACTACACCACACTAATATATAGGGGTACTGAATAGCGGCTTTGGTCTTGGCCTATCATTCACTTAATATATCACACTACACCACACTAATATATAGGGGTACTGAATAGCGGCTTTGGTCTTGGCCTATCATTCACTTAATATATCACACTACACCACACTAATATATAGGGGTACTGAATAGCGGCTTTGGTCTTGGCCTATCATTCACTTAATATATCACACTACACCACACTAATATATAGGGTACTGAATAGCGGCTTTGGTCTTGGCCTATCATTCACTTAATATATCACACTACACCACACTAATATATAGGGGTACTGAATAGCGGCTTTGGTCTTGGCCTATCATTCACTTAATATATCACACTACACCACACTAATATATAGGGGTACTGAATAGCGGCTTTGGTCTTGGCCTATCATTCACTTAATATATCACACTACACCACACTAATATATAGGGGTACTGAATAGCGGCTTTGGTCTTGGCCTATCATTCACTTAATATATCACACTACACCACATATATATAGGGGTACTGAATAGCGGCTTTGGTCTTGGCCTATCATTCACTTAATATATCACACTACACCACACTAATATATAGGGGTACTGAATAGCGGCTTTGGTCTTGGCCTATCATTCACTTAATATATCACACTACACCACACTAATATATAGGGGTACTGAATAGCGGCTTTGGTCTTGGCCTATCATTCACTTAATATATCACACTACACCACACTAATATATAGGGGTACTGAATAGCGGCTTTGGTCTTGGCCTATCATTCACTTAATATATCACACTACACCACACTAATATATAGGGGTACTGAATAGCGGCTTTGGTCTTGGCCTATCATTCACTTAATATATCACACTACACCACACTAATATATAGGGGTACTGAATAGCGGCTTTGGTCTTGGCCTATCATTCACTTAATATATCACACTACACCACACTAATATATAGGGGTACTGAATAGCGGCTTTGGTCTTGGCCTATCATTCACTTAATATATCACACTACACCACACTAATATATAGGGGTACTGAATAGCGGCTTTGGTCTTGGCCTATCATTCACTTAATATATCACACTACACCACACTAATATATAGGGGTACTGAATAGCGGCTTTGGTCTTGGCCTATCATTCACTTAATATATCACACTACACCACACTAATATATAGGGGTACTGAATAGCGGCTTTGGTCTTGGCCTATCATTCACTTAATATATCACACTACACCACACTAATATATAGGGGTACTGAATAATGGCTTTGGTCTTGGCCTATCATTCACTTAATATATCACACTACACCACACTAATATATAGGGGTACTGAATAGCGGCTTTGGTCTTGGCCTATCATTCACTTAATATATCACACTACACCACACTAATATATAGGGGTACTGAATAGCGGCTTTGGTCTTGGCCTATCATTCACTTAATATATCACACTACACCACACTAATATATAGGGGTACTGAATAGCGGCTTTGGTCTTGGCCTATCATTCACTTAATATATCACACTACACCACACAAATATATTGGGGTACTGAATAATGGCTTTGGTCTTGGCCTATCATTCACTTAATATATCACACTACACCACAATAATATATAGGGGTACTGAATAATGGCTTTGCTCTTGGCCTATCGTTCACTTAATATATCACACTACACCACACTGATATATAGGGGTACTGAATAGCAGCTTTGGTCTTGGCCTATCATTCACTTAATATATCACACTACACCACACTAATATATAGGGGTACTGAATAGCAGCTTTGGTCTTGGCCTATCTTTCACTTAATATATCACACTACACCACACTAATATATAGGGGTACTGAATAGCGGCTTTGGTCTTGGCCTATCATTCACTTAATATATCACACTATGCCACACTAATATATAGGGGTACTGAATAGTGGCTTTGGTCTTGGCCTATTATTCACTTAATATATCACACTACACCACACTAATATATAGGGGTACTGAATAGCGGCTTTGGTCTTGGCCTATCATTCACTTAATATATCACACTACACCACACTAATATATAGGGGTACTGAATAGCGGCTTTGGTCTTGGCCTATCATTCACTTAATATATCACACTACACCACACTAATATATAGGGGTACTGAATAGTGGCTTTGGTCTTGGCCTATCATTCACTTAATATATCACACTACACCACACTAATATATAGGGGTACTGAATAGCGGCTTTGGTCTTGGCCTATCATTCACTTAATATATCACACTACACCACACTAATATATAGGGGTACTGAATAGCGGCTTTGGTCTTGGCCTATCGTTCACTTAATATATCACACTACACCACACTAATATATAGGGGTACTGAATAGCGGCTTTGGTCTTGGCCTATCATTCACTTAATACATCACACTACACCACACTAATATATAGGGGTACTGAATAGCGGCTTTGGTCTTGGCCTATCATTCACTTATTATATCACACTACACCACACTAATATATAGGGGTACTGAATAGCGGCTTTGGTCTTGGCCTATCATTCACTTAATACATCACACTACAGCACACTAATATATAGGGGTACTGAATAGCGGCTTTGGTCTTGGCCTATCATTAACTTATTATATCACACTACACCACACTAATATATAGGGGTACTGAATAGCGGCTTTGGTCTTGGCCTATCATTCACTTTATATATCACACTATACCACTCTAATATATAGGGGTACTGAATAGCGGCTTTGGTCTTGGCCTATCATTCACTTAATATATCACACTACACCACACTAATACGGATCAACACGAAAGACAACGCGTTGACTCTCGTTGGATCTCTGTTGCACACGTGTTGACTCGTGTTACATCCGTGTAAACTCGTGTAAACTCTCGTTGATTCGTCCTACATTTTTGAAATAACGGTATTTCAAATGACACTTGCTTTTTCGTGTTACACTCGTGTTTTTTTCTCAGTGGATCGTGTTTATTCTTGTTTACTCGTGTTTTCACTCGTTTTTGAATCGTGTAAACTGTGGCATCATGGGGGCACTAAATTTTGGCAATCACATTCGTGCTTTCTACTCTTGTTGATACGTGTTGCATGTGTGTTACAAACGTGTTGTTGCGTGTAGACACGTGTTGCTTCGTCAACGTCGAAATGATGACGAAAAGCGACGAATCACCAAAGAGTGTTACACGGGTTTACACGAGTCAACATGAGTTAACACGAATAACGAAGAGTTATTCAGAGTCAAACACGAGTCTACACGTATTTAGGCCACACTCGTGGGTACTCGCCACGGGTCCCAAAAATGTCATGCATGCATGACATTTTTGGACCCCGTGGCGAGTACCCACGAGTGTGTCGAGTAAACAAAGAGTATACACGAGCGTAGCACGAGTCTATACGAGTGTTGAGGAGTATCGACGAGTCATTGCTGAATAGCAAAATTTCATCACTCGTGTTGGACTCGCGCACCAACTCGGCTATGTGTGAACCAGCCTTTAGTTCGCGTCTATTTTGAAGGCGTTTTTTTCGGTAATTTGCCTCCTGCTGGCAATATATATGATGATGACAATATGTCATGGGGGGGTGACCCCCCTCAACCTATTATTGTACCGTCCGGCTGGCTCAGTTGATAGTGTGCCTGATTCCCTTCTTGAATGTCTCGCTTTCAATCCCCGCTCAGATTGAAAAGTTTTTCTGGGATACAGCCGGCGTTTACCATCTCCCCATGAGCAAGGGGGATGGATAATGGTCTCTGGTAGACTAAAGAAAGCCAAGCGCTTGTGAATCCTCGAAGGAGGAGATACGGGCGCAATATAAGTAACCAGAAGATTATTATTATTATTATTATTTTATCCAAAAGCAGTCAAATAGACGGGAACATGATGGCCAGCGTCCGCCGCCGCTCCGCGTAGTGTAAACAAGGCTGGCGGTATACCCGAACTCTACATTCTACCCCGCTAATTTTCCAACTAGCATAACCGATGATTATCAATGATCAATCCCAGTCAGAAACGTCCATGCTTCCCTCCCATAAGTCAATGTCGGGATTACCACACTGTCATGCAAGGACTTCTTTACTTCCATGCTGACCACCCTATTTCTTCTTACTGCTTTCAGAGTTCCTACAACGCTCTTCCCCTGTTACACTTTCTCCCACACTTATTCATCCATAGGCCTACTCACATCTTTACTCAACAGACTGCCCAAATACTTAAATGTGCTGACATTCTTCATAGCCGTTCAACCTCACTTCACACTCTATGGTTGCACCCCTTTCAATGTCCATATTATTGCTCTTCATAGCATTTACCTCCAGATTCCGTTTTTCACACACTGTTCCAAACATATTTACCTGACCCTGCAACTCCCATTCACTATCGCTCATCAGAACTGTGTTGTCAGCAACAGTAGTACCGGTACTGTACTGTTGAGGCAACTTCCACTCGTTTCCTTCCCTTATCAGCGGTACACCAACATCCGCTGCTCTTCCTTGTATTTCTTTCATGACTCCATCCATATACTGTACCGGTATATATTGAACAACCATGGGGACATCACACACACCCTTGCTTTAACCCAACATTCAGATTAAAGAACTTGCTCTGTTAATTATCCACACATACTGACACCTTTGCACCCTCATACATGCACTTCATTGCTTTCAGCAACTTGCCATCTACTCTGTATATTCTCAGTACCGGTACTTTCCACATACCTTCTCAATCAATTCTGTCATAGGCCTTCTCCAACTCCATAAATGCAGCATACAAGTTTTGTCGCTTCTCCAGATATTTCTCAACAACACATTTCCGGGCAAAAATCTGAGCTACACATCCTCTTTGTTACGATCGGGTCTCGTATAAATCAGTGGCTCTTATACATTGGACTAGACTGGCATAATTGCAACAACGGAAACGCTAGATCCAACCCCTGATATATAATCCCGTCGAACAAAGAACACATATACCCTCCAGAGTTATATCTGCGATAGCGGGGTATCTTAACTCTCAGTATCTATGTGCTTCTACTATAGGCTGATGTTCTCTGAAACAGCCTATTACCTATAACATATGGTTGCTTAGTTATGGTACACAAGGAAAAGATAGTTAACTTAATTAAATCACAAGAGTGATCTAATGCAAACAAGAAGAAGGTTTACTTAACGTTACTTTAATCAATAATATCTGTCACTCCTTTATGAAAGAAAGTGTTGTAAAGTCCTCAAGCACCGAACAAGGAATCTTCTGAATAATGTCGGATGCTACTAAGAAGAACGTATCGGAAATGGAACCACAAAATAGCAGGAGGCAGGACAATGCACGTGTAGGCTAAATACACAAAAAGGCTGGATCTATAATGTTTTTAGACACAAGAATATTATAAGCGGTGCAACAGTAATAATGCTCGCCACGAAAAAGTAGTACTCCTATTAACAAAACCGGTCTATGCTGGTTGTGTCTCTCTACAGCAACCTAGACCTCAAAATGCTTGTATAGAAATAATGGGTATGCATAAAAGAGTATATGATCTAGTCCAGCTAATGTCTACCCGGGTTAATAAAGTCTAGCTGGGATGCGCAAAGGTACAGAACTCTGGTGGAGCAAGGCAGCTCCTAACCTAGTGTGGACCTTGGGTCTGTGCGGCCTGATTACGTTAATATGAAGGGGTGCTCTCTTGAGGATTCTCGATCACAAGTATCGAGTATCCTCCTGGCGACCCTCAAAAGTAAAAGCAAATAGACTTAGAACAGTGTTGGGTGGATTAGGCAAGCAGCCCTCATGCACTACACAGTCTAAACTCCAAGGTACACAGACAAAAGATCCACCCAGGTAATCCACAGAATCCGTAGTGTCGTGCAGCTCAAAAGTAGCCTACACACAGTGAAAACACCAACAGCAAGGTACCTGATCCCTAGTCTAGCATTATTTAACCCTGTAGAAACATTAGTGATTGATGGAGACAGTCCGAGCAATACAATCTCCCAAAAAGACAATGACTATCTTCAACCTTAGCCTAGTACATAAGAAATGTGAGATCCAGCATATAATACAGTCTGGCCACCAATTCAAGGTGTGGATGCAGGGAACCAGAGGGGGATTGATATTAATGAAAGGTGAGGAAGTAGTGGAAATGATAGAGGCAGTAGGAGAGAAAGATTCTAAGACAAGAGTGTGGAACAGTTCATGGGAGATGCTTAGAGTATGCTGTCTGGGACGGATCTGACCAGGATATTTCCAGGGACCGCATGACTGGAGTCCCAGTTCGCAGGAATGGCACGAGGGTGCACGACAGTCGCCCAGTAAGCAGCCGCCTAGTAGGCCGTGTTAGGCAGGAGGCAACGAATCCCGCGAGGCCTATGTAAGGGGGCCAGCCACGCGCCACACTCACCACCAAGTCACACCACCTGGTCTCTCTCTCTCTCTCTCTCTCCCGCTCGCCTTCCCATCATTCAACTACTTAACACAATACTTTCAATTGACTAAATAAAATAGAAAGGATTGTGACAGACGAAAACAAAGATCAGTTTTGAACTGTCTGCAACACAAGCTTTCTCGAGATGGAAAGTACACAATGATAGGTAGACTGTAGCTACATTCTCTGCCCTGGTGAGTCCTAGCGAGTAAGCCATGCGGTTCTGGGGGAAGCGGTGAGCGTCACACCCCCCCCAAGATTTTTAAGAGGCTCCAACTATGAGCTCTAAATCTGACACGCAGAACCCATACAAAATTCGCCACTCCTAGTCACCCAGCGACAATGAAATGTAAAGCACAGTTCTCTTCAAAATAACACATTATAAAAATGAACAACCCTTCCCAACACAATATATTAAATTACATAGTTATGCTCATAAGAGCGAGCTTCACTAGCCCAGCCTTCTGAGAGGAGTACAACTCAGAATTTCTGCTATAACATACTTAAAAAAAAATTAACTATCAAAGAAAGACTTTTTATAGGATTTTTATATTTTTAATATGTTTATGGCGGCTGCACTACAGGGGCAGCCTAGTTTTTTCTTCTATACCAACACAGCAACTCCTACTTTACGACCCAATACGCTGGGCTACCCACGCGAGCCAACAAGCACCAGACGTAAACATACTAATCAATCCAAAGTAGGAGGCTACCCTTGTGATGATCTACCCCGGGTCTTCCACCCTCGATAAGCAATCTGCAATCACATTCTCAGAACCGGCAATATGGCGTTTGTCTAAATTGTATTCCTGCAACATTAATGACCACCTGGTCAGCCTCATATTCCGGTTATGGAATTGATTCAGGAACTTGAGGGGGTGATGGTCGGTGTAGATCACCACAACTGGTCCATAGGCTGGAACATACACCTCAAAGTGCCTGAGCGCTAGCACAATCGCCAGCAGTTCCTTCTCAACTACTGAATAGTTCTTCTGCGCCGAGTTGAACTTTTTTGAGAAGAAACTGACTGGGTGCTCCAGCCCATCTTCGTCTGATTGCATCAGAACGGCACCAGCCCCCACACCACTGGCATCAGTTACCAGCTGGAATGGTCGGCTAAAGTCCGGGGCCCTGAGGATTGGGTGAGTACACAACAGGTGTTTTACTAGCAAAAAAGCCCTCTCACACTCAGGCGCCCACTTAAACTTTCTATCTTTGGCCAATTGGTCCGTCAGAGGAGCCAGCACAGTAGAATAGCCCTTTATAAAGCGGCGGTAGTAACCAATCATGCCCAAAAACCTCATGATCTGCTTCTTGGTGGACGGCCTGGGGAAGTGGTTAATAGCCAATATCTTGTTCTGTGGGGGGCACACCTGGCCCAAACCCACCATGAACCCCAGATACTGCACGGTAGCCCGCTCAAAATCACACTTTCCCAGGTTGACCACCAAGTTTGCCTCGCTTAATTTCTTAAATAGGGATTCTACATGTTCACAGTGGCTCTTGAAATCGTCATCGTAGATAATGACGTCGTCCAGGTACACGGTACAGTTCGGAATGTCAGCTACTAACTCGTTCATCAAGCTTCGGAAGGTCGCTGGTGCGTTCTTTAGACCGTACGGCATGACATTACAACGATATGTAGCACCATCCACCACAAAACCACACACCTATTTCGCCCGTTCAGACAAAGGCACCTGCCAGTAACCTTTTACCAGGTCCACCTCGGTCAAGAACTTGGCCCTGCCAATTTTGTCTACACAGTCATCGACCCGGGGAAGAGGATATCGGTTGGTAGGGGTCAAGCCGTTTAGCCTGCGGTAGTCAACACAGAAGCGCACCTTGCCATCCAGCTTAGGTTGCAGCGTTACGGGAGATGTCCACTTTACCGCCCCCTTCTCGATCAGTCCCTGTTGCAACATATACTCCAACTCCGCCCGGAGGGCCGGAAGTTTAATAGGGGGCACCCTATAGGGCACTGATTTGAAGGGTGGGTGGTCTCCGACGTCAACGTCGTGCACCTCCTGAGTAGTGAGGCCTGGGTGTTCCGCAAATACAGTAGGGTATAAACAAAATAGGCGCTCGACAGCCACACGCTGTTGCTCAGGTAGGTGTTGCAAAGCCTCATGAGCCGCCTGTCTCGTGTTTCCCGCCCACTGATCTGCAGAAGCATGATAATCCCAGTTGTCATCCACCTGCGCATGACTGTCCCGTTCTCCTTCTCCACCTTGACTGCTGAAAGTCATCACGGGGACAGTGAGAGGCTCAGGTAGGCGCCTCACATACTCCTTCATCAGGTTAACATGACATAACTGATTCCTCTTACGCCTGTCTGGAGTGGCCACCAGGTAATCTAAGTCCGAGAGCTTCTCTGCTACCCTATAAGGACCAGCGTACTTTGCGGATAAGGGGTGACCTACAAGAGGGAGTAGTATCAACACCTCCTGACCCACGTGAAACTCCCTGAGTTTCACCTTGTGGTCGTACCTGTCCTTCATGAGGGCCTGAGAGCCTACCAGATTGCGGCCAGCCAACTCCAGACTACGCCACATTCGTTCTCTACTCTCAAGTTCGACAGCACCGTCACTACACTTTAGAACCTCCGGGTCTTCTAGCTGCAATTTGCGAATATCTGAGGGAGCTAGCCTGTCTAAGTGTTTGCGAAACAACTCATGCCCTCCCCCAACATCGAACTTTGCATCCCGTTGCTCTCTCTGTGTATACCGTTGCTGCCTCTGAGTCTCTTTAAGCCCTGCCTCTACACTCTCAGTGACAGGTGGTGGTGCTTCTCCAGACTCTAATAACGGTGCTAATACTGAGTCCCCGAGCAGCGCTGCTGGTACTAGACTCTCCACCGTATCAGCTTTCAGCACCTTCTCGTGACCGTTCCTCCGCTTATTTGAAGACTGTTGGTTAGGCTGTGACTCCCTGGATGCGAGAGATCTGGTTACAACACACGCCATTGGTTGCACCTGACACTTCTCAACCCACTCCTGTTCCTCCCTACTCACGTCGGCCGGCTCCTCGGCATCGACTAAGGGTGAAACCTTAGAAGCAGGCACCACAAAGTCATTGCCGAGAAGGAGGTCGACGCCCCCTACAGGCAATTTCTCCACGATTCCCACATCCAGTTCGCGAGTCACACCGTCAACTTCAAGCTCCATTCTAACAAGCGGGTATGACCTAGTTGCATTAACTCCCTGCACCACAACTTACCGCGCCATGTTTATGGGTCTACCAGTGAAATTCTTCAAGAGTGTCTGAGAGGCACCGGTGCCACGCAAAAGCTGTACCCTGTGCTTCTTGCCCCCCCACTTCACGCAGCCATGCCCTCTATGGTCGCAAAAGGCATCGCGGACAGGGTTCGAGCCTTCCGGATCCTTCTTCACTGGTGGTGCTCCATCCTCTGATCTTATGCCTCCAGCAAACACAGAAGACTTCTGGAACACCCCAATGCTGCGAGCCAATGACACAGCCGCCGTGGGAGGTCTGCTCGGACAAGCTTTTGCCATGTGCCCCTCTTCATGACAGTGATAACACTCAAATTTTCCCTTGGACTTATACTGAGGTGTAAAAGTCCCCTGACCCTTCTTAAACGGGGCGGTGCTAGGTTTGTGATCAGTCTTGGTGTCATTGCTTTTAAATTTATGTGTGTCCATATTCCGGGGAGGGGGAGGGTAACGCTCCTTAACGCCTACATCGTTTCTCGGTGCAGAGCCGCACCCCCGAATTAGTGACAACCGACGATCAGCCATCTCTGCTGCTTCTACGAGAGTTCTTGGGTTCTTCTCTTTAAGGTATAAAGTCAAGTCGCCGCCCGTACACTTATAAAACTGCTCTAGAAGCATCAACTGTTTCATCTCATCAAACGTAGTTGTCTTCTCTGATCTGAGCCAGTTTCCCATAGCGTCGGACAAGTCCCGGGCGTGCTCCAAGAAGGTACTGTCTCGCCCCTTAATCACACCCCGGAACATTAACCTATATGTCTCGGGTTGTAGCTCATATGCCCGCAGGACAGCCTCCTTGAGCTCCTCATAAACAACGCAGGACTCCAAAGGCAGTGCATCGTAAGCCTTGAGCCCCTTACCTACGAGTCTAGAGGACACAAGGGCCGCCCACTTAACTTCAGGCCATTGATGCTCCCGGCACTTCTTCTCAAATCTATTGAAAAACTCTGTGACACCAGACTCGTCAAATACAGGGACCAGTTTGAGAATGTGCGACAGAGACTGATCATGCGCACGGTTTCCAGTACCGAGTCGCTGTCCCGTCATCTCAACACGAGACTTCTCTAAATCCATGTCGGCACAGTATCTTGTAGATTCTAGTTCAGTCCTAAGCTCAGCTTCCCTCGTCTGTTGCTGCATCCTAGCCAGCTCTTTTCTCTCTTCTATCTTAGCTAGCTCATTTCTCTCTTCTATCTTAGCTAGCTCTTTTTTCTCTTCTATCTTAGCTAGCTCTTTTCTCTCTTCTATCTTAGCTAGCTCTTTTCTTTCTTCCATCTTAGCTAGCTCGAGCTGAAAGAGCTTCTCCGGGGTCAAACGTTGAGGAGGAGGAGATGCAATGATGTTAGAAATACCCGGTGATCCCCCCAGGGGCAAACCACCCTGCCAGTCACTACCCACCTGCGGAAGCGTGCTCAGGGTCAGTACTCCAATAGGAGGAATGGGAGTCGAGTGAAGGGGAGGCTCGGCCAAAGGGCTCTGAGCACTCACCCTACCTCGTACGCCAGTCACCCCCCCCAGCACACACGTCATCAGGTCATCCTTGGTCATGCCACTAGTACATACATGACCGATAGCTGCGGCTAAGCACTGGAGACCGTACCGATTTATACCCACCAACCGGTTGGAAGTAACAGGCCATTGTAAAAAATTCCTTGCATCCTCCTCACTGTTCACCAAGTAAACAACCTGCCCATGCTGCTGCTCCTCAGCTTCTACATCACGTACTGTGTCCTCATCCTGCACTGATCCGCTATAAGACATGATGCTCACTGAAGATTTTTCACTTTGATACACAAAAAGAAGTACCCCAAACTCTTATACCACAATATTCACAATAAAAAAAAATCGGAGACCGCTTAAGTGCTATATTACTTTGCTAAAAAAATAATTCTTGCATGTCCTCAAAAAATATTCCACAAAATCAACAAATGTTCACTGCCTAAACTGTGAGAAAAATCTGCACAATAACCTGCAATTATATGTCAGTTCACCAAATCCTGAGCTAGGTCGCCATTTGTTACGATCGGGTCTCGTATAAATCAGTGGCTCTTATACATTGGACTAGACTGGCATAAATGCAACAACGGAAACGCTAGATCCAACCCCTGATATATAATCCCGTCGAACAAAGAACACATATACCCTCCAGAGTTATATCTGCGATAGAGGGGTATCTTAACTCTCAGTATCTATGTGCTTCTACTATAGGCCGATGTTCTCTGAAACAGCCTATTACCTATAACATATGGTTGCTTAGTTATGGTACACAAGGAAAAGATAGTTAACTTAATTAAATCACAAGAGTGATCTAATGCAAACAAGAAGAAGGTTTACTTAACGTTACTTTAATCAATAATATCTGTCACTCCTTTATGAAAGAAAGTGTTGTAAAGTCCTCAAGCACCGAACAAGGAATCTTCTGAATAATGTCGGATGCTACTAAGAAGAACGTATCGGAAATGGAACCACAAAATAGCAGGAGGCAGGACAATGCACGTGTAGGCTAAATACACAAAAAGGCTGGACCTTTAATGTTATTGGACACAAGAATATTTTAAGCGGTGCAACAGTAATATTGCTCGCCACGAAAAAGTAGTACTCCTATTAACAAAACCGGTCGATGCTGGTTGTGTCTCTCTACAGCAATCTAGACCTCAAAATGCTTGTGTAGAAATAATGGGTATGCATAAAAAAGTATATGATCTAATCCAGCTAATGTCTACCCGGGTTAATAAAGTCTAGCTGGGATGCGCAAAGGTACAGAATTCTGGTGGAGCAAGGCAGCTCCTAGCCTAGTGTGGACCTTGGGTCTGTGCGGCCTGATTACATTAATATGAAGGGATGCTCTCTTGAGGATTCTCGATCACAAGTATCGAGTATCCTCCTGGCGACCCTCAAAAGTAAAAGCAAATAGTGTTAGAACAGTGTTGGGTGGATTAGGCAAGCAGCCCTCACGCACTACACAGTCTAAACTCCAAGGTACACAGACAAAAGATCCACCCAGGTAACCCACAGAATCCGTAGTGTCGTGCAGCTCAAAAGTAGCCTACACACAGTGAAAATACCAACAGCAAGGTACCTGATCCCTAGTCTAGCATTATTTAACCCTGTAGAAACATTAGTGATTGATGGAGACAGTCTGAGCAATACAATCTCCAAAAAAGACAATGACTATCTTCAACCTTAGCCTAGTACATAAGAAATGTGAGATCCAGCGTATAATACAGTCTGGCCACCAATTCAAGGTGTGGATGCAGGGAACCAGAGGGGGATTGATATTAATAAAAGGTGAGGAAGTAGTGGAAATGATAGAGGCAGTAGGAGAGAAAGATTCTAAGACAAGAGTGTGGAACAGTTCATGGGAGATGCTTAGAGTATGCTGTCTGGGACGGATCTGACCAGGATATTTCCAGGGACCGTATGACTGGAGTCCCAGTTCGCAGGAAAGGCACGAGGGCGCGCGACAGTCGCCCAGTAAGCAGCCGCCTAGTAGGCCGTGTTAGGCAGGAGGCAACGAATCCCGCGAGGCCTATGTAAGGGGGCCAGCCACGCGCCACACTCACCACCAAGTCACACTACCTGGTCTCTCTCTCTCTCTCTCTCTCTCCCGCTCGCCTTCCCATCATTCAACTACTTAACTCAATACTTTCAATTGACTAAATAAAATAGAAAGGATTGTGACAGACGAAAACAAAGAACAGTTCTGAACTGTCTGCAACACAGGCTTTCTCGAGATGGAGAGTACACAATCATAGGTAGACTGTAGTTACATGCTCTGCCCTGGCGAGTCCTAGCGAGTAAGCCATGCGGTTCTGGGGAAGCGGTGAGCGTCACATCTTCCCTTCCTAAGATGACTACAGTATGCTAACCGTTTCCCCAGCAATACTGACTGAAAATGCCTAAATATATTGCATGTCCTCTTCAGATTTATCTAAAATATGTTAAATTACACCAAATACCACTACAGTGGCACTGAAATCAATAAAACTCACTAACAGGATAAATAAATGGAAGAAATACTCCAAAAGATTAATATGTTAACCCTTTACCCAGCAATACTGACTGAAAATGCCAAAATAGATTGCATGTGCTCTTCAGGTTTTATACATACATACGTACATAACATTTTAAGACTGAGTGCTCCACACAGATGTGCAGTTTCAGTCTCTTTTCCTAATGGCGGCGTTCCAGGCAACCATGTTAGGGATGCTTTACTTGTCAAGTTTTTGGATTTGAGATCGGCACATATAGTCCGATCCCAGGTCTTACTCGGTCCACCCCTTGGTGCAGCTCCCTCCACAATCGCAGACCTGCATCTTTTCACCAAATTTTGTTCATCCATTCTCTCCACATGTCCATACCATCCCAGTTTACTTGTACGCATCTCCTCGCTAATACTCTTTATACCTAAACGTCTCTTCAGCTCATCATTTGTTATTCTGTTGACATCCTTTATCGGAAATATGTAAAATTACACCAATTACCAACTATATTACCGAAAAATTTAATAAAGTACACTAACAGGATAAAGACAATGTAAGAAATAGCCCTAAAGATGAATTTATCAATCTATCTATTGACGGACGCCTTGATCCCCGAAGAATTGGCCACGAACGAAACAACACTATGCACCTCTGTCCCCAGTCAGTCGATGCCCCTCCTCCCATCCAGCACCGCTTTCACGCATATACTTCTTAACTCCATCCTTCCACCTCTCTCTCGGTTTATTTCTCCCTCTGTCATTCCACCTCACTCGTACACGCTCTTAGTCATTCTCTCGCTTGCCATATGTTCCACATGGCCGAACCATCTCAAGGTGTTCTTTTTCGCACTTTCCAGTATATTCACACCACACCTCTCTCGTACTTCCTCATTCGTCTGTCTATCCCTCCATGTAACTCTGCACACACTTCTCAAGTAACTCATTTCCATCCCTTTCACTCTTGGTTTGAATCTCTCCAACAACGTCCATGCTTCGCTTCCGTAAGTCAGTGTCGGGATTACCACACTGTCATGCAATGACTTCTTCAGTTCCATGCTGACCACCCTATTTCATGTTACTGCTTTCAGCCTTCCTACAACCCTCTTCCCCTGTTGCACCCTCTCCCACACTTCTTCATCCATACTCCCATCTTTACTCTGTACACTGCCAAGATACTTAAATGAGCTGACAATCTCCATAGCCTGACCGTTCAACTTCACCTCACACTCTGTGGCTTCACCCCTTTCGAAGAACATAACCTTGCTCTTCCCCGCATTTACCTTCAGATTCCATTTTTCGCACACTGTTCCAAACATATTTACCAGGTCCTGCAACTCCCATTCATATCGTCAGCAAACAGCAGTACACAAACATCCACTGCTCTTCCTTGTATTTCTTTTATGACTCCATCCATATACTGTATATATAGAACAACCATCGGGACATCACACACCCTTGCTTTACCAAACATTCAGATCAAAGAACTCCCTCTGTTCATTCTTCACATGTACTGATACCTTTGCACTCTCATACATACTCTTCACTGCTTTCAGCAACTTGCCATCTACTCCATATATTCTCAGTACTTTCCACATACCTTCTCTATCAACTATGTCATTCCCCTCTTTGCCTTCCCTTATTAGTGGTACACCAACATCCACTGCTCATCCTTACATGTCTTTTATGACTCCATCCATATACAGTTCAGTATATATTGAACAACCACGGGGACATCACACACCCTTTCTTTAACCCAAAATTCAGTTCAAAGAACTCGCTCTGTTCATTCTCAACACATACTGACACCTTTGCACCCTCATATATGCTTTTCACTGCTTTCAGCAACTTGCTATCTGCTCCGTATATTCCAAGTACTTTCTACATACCGGTACCTTCTCTATCAACTCTGTCATTGGCCTTCTCCAAGTCCATGAAGGCAGCATACAACTTTTGTCCCTTCTCAAGATATTTCTCCACAACATATTTCAGGGCAAAGATCTGAGCTACACATCCTCTTCCCTTCCTATGATGAATACTGTATGTTAACCATTTCCCCAGCAATACTGACTGAAAATGCCCAAATATATTGCATGTGCTCTTCTGATTTATCTAAAATATGTAAAATTATACCAAATACCAACTACACTAGCACAAAACTCAATCAATCACAGAAACAGGATAAAAACATAGAATAAATATCCCAAAAGATGAATATGTTAACCCTTTCACCAGCAATACTTACTGAACATGCACAAATAAATTGCATGTGCTCTTCAGATTTAGCTGAAATATGTAAAATTACACCAAATACTAACTACATTAGCACAAAAATCAATCAAGCACTTTAACAGGATAAATAAAATGGAAGAAATTGCCCAAAAATGAATTTATCTATAGCCTACCGGTATATATTGCCGGACACCTTGATCCCCGAAGGGGTGACCATGAACGAAACGCCTGCGTATTTCAAGCTCGCTTGAGTTATCACTCGATCCTCTTTTAGAGCTTTTTGGCTCGGGGTAGCCTAATTACCAAACCATCGTGTCATAAGGAGTTTGAGGCGGTTAAATTGCTAGATACATAGAGGAAGAGGAATGCCAAGTAAAGCTAAACAAAAATATATAAGATATTTTTAACATGAGGTTGCTTATAATAATTTGTACCTCTGCAGTTTCTCCATTTCTAACGAAAAAGGTCACATTCCTAAGAAGACCCAATCGAAAAGGCCAAGCTTCTGTACAGAAAAAATGCCACACCATTACCCTTATGGTGACCCTATCAAATAATCAAAACAACCACACTTCTTAACCCAAATTCCCGCGGGGCCCCTCATATGACGGAGACGATTTTCCGGCTATTTTGTAGCCTGTGAGCCAGGCCAGCTTTTGCAAGCAGCACGGATGGACGTCAGCCAGAGCCTACAGGCCCCGCCACGACACTGAGGTTTGTGTGAGAGAGAGCTCACTTATGTGCAGCGTCACACATAGTGAAAACAGAAAATAATTGGTAATTTTTACCGATTTCGCCTATCGGATTTGGTAATTTTTAGCAATTTTGCCCTTCGTTTGCAAGATCCTTACAAGAAAACCAGACGTCGTACAGGGATGATACAGGAGTAATTTGAAAGCTATTACCGTACTTTCACGAATACAAAATTGTATTATGCTCTGGCTTTTGCTTATGCATGAAAATGAGCAGGGAATGAAGGCAATTTCGGGCAATTATGCCTACTCGTACAGGAGTCCTTGGAGCGGCTTCGGTCGCGCCGGGAATTTCCACACCTCTCACACCACACACACATCACACAGTTTTTCCTACACCGAGAAATGACTCTCCGGCTGTCATTTCTCGAAGACTTCTAGCCGGAGACATTGAGAGCAACCCAGGACCCACCTACACATACATATGTCCAACTTGCTCAAAACCCATCACTTCAAGTTGCCACACTAAGGGTTCAGTTCTCTGCAATTCATGCAGGAACTGGACCCACTTAACCTGCACAACACTTGCCTCCAAGAAACACTACACTAACACCTGGACCTGTTCCTCATGCCTCTCCCTCTCCCAGTCAAATCCCTCGCCTAAAACCCGTCCACCTCTCCTCCCCAACCCACCTAACCTTCCCATATCATCCACTCCCCCCCTAAAACCCGTCCACCTCTCCTCCCTAACCCACCTAATCTTCCCATACCATCCACATCCTCAACTCAACACACCACACCCCATCCTAATCCACTCCAACCCCCATCTCCTGCTCCCCAATCCTCACCCCCACCTCACCCATCCCACCCCCAGCCTGTCCATCACCCCCAACCCCACCCCCACCCCCTCCCTCACCCCCACCCCCTCCTCGTGCAGCAGCACCCAACATACATCGTGCACATAACATTAACATTCTCCAATTGAACATAGATGGCATCAACACAAAGAAACACAAACTCTCACACTTCATCAATCAACACAACATACACATTGCCATCTTACAAGAAACAAAACTCCGCACAACACAAAAACACCCACATTTCATGATTTCACCACCATCAGACAAGACCAGGCTGTCGACGGAGGCGGTGGACTCATCACCCTGGTACACAAAGAAATATCATATATAGTTACCAGTGTACAAACCAAATCCCTCCTCCCCCCAAATGATAACACAACAGAAATACAATCAATTAAAATACGCACTGGCAACAACTCCAACATAACCATCATAAACACATACATCCCCTACAGTACCAAATGAATACAGACCACACTTACAACACATCACAAACACCCCACACATCATCCTGGGTGGTCACTTCAACGCCAAGACGTCGGCCTGGTTTGTCGACAACCCCGACACAGACAGAGGGCTGGTACTACAAAACCAAACTGATAACCTCATCATCCTTAACAACATCCATCAACATACCCATAATCCTCACCAAGCCTTCTATAACCCATCATCTCCAGACATCACCTTTTGCTCCCCAGAACTCGCCCCCACAACATCCTGGAGGGTGGTCAGAACCATAGGCTCTGACCACCTCCCGATCATTATTACCACCAAAACCAGACTCACCCCAACTACCTACAAACACACATACACCAATTATAAAAGAGCTAACTGGGAAGCATTCACAAATGAGACAGAACAACACTTCACAACTCTAAACAGTACACCCATCACTAACATCAACAATGCTGTACACATACTCAATAAAACTATCCAAAACGCTGACAAGAAACACATTCCAAGAGGTAACAGAAAAAAATCACAACCCCAACTTCACACCAGAAATTCAAAACCTCATCAGACAACGCAACATACTGAAACACTCCCCAGCACCCCACACACAAGACATCACACAACAAATCCAAGCACTCAACACCCAAACTAACAACAAAATACAAGAACAAAAACTAAATTGGAATAACTTCCTACAAACACTTGATCACAAAACAAACCCCCAAAAACTCTAGAAAACACTAAAGAGCATCACACTTTCCAACAGCAACACAACACAATCACATGCTGCAATCACAGCAACTGACTCTACTCCTTCATGTAAACAAAAAGCAAACACTGGGTTCTCAGAATGGGTTCTCATTCCGCTAGAGGGACAGTGTAAACAACTCGATCTAAGCTCTTGATATATCATCGTTTTTTGTAATAAAACAGAGCCCTGCCACCACCACAATGCGCTGAGAGACACATTAAGATACCTGGAATATCTTTGTCTCCTGAAGTGAATTTATATATATTTGAACTCTGTTATTTCTTGACTTTAAAGTGGCGATTCTACCATCAATCCCCTACGTCCAAATTGTTCCTGTTCTGCGCATGCGCAGTGGACCTGTGACGTCAGCAACCATAAATTTCACATATATTCGCTCACCACCAACATGGAGCGAGAAGAAGTACTAGCCCTGCTGGAGGTTCAGAGGAAATGCTACAACGACTCCATAGACCGTCTACATCGACAGGTTACTGATGCCTTGAAGGATACCGATAAAAAGGTTAATGATGTCATAACCAGCTTGGAATTTTCCCAAAGTAGTTTGGATGATGCCTTGCCAAGCCTACATAAAATCAACAAGCTTACAGCCGAAAATGAGACTTAAAAATGAGCTAACAGAAATTAAATCTCGTCTAGACTACATCGACGACCAGGGAAGGCGCAATAATTTGAAGTTCTCAGGTGTTTCGGAGCAAGCTGGGGAGAACTGGGAACAGACGCAAATGAAAGTCACCAAATTGTTGCAAGATAAATTAAACATCTCTGTTAAGTCATTTGAGCGTGTTCACCGCATCGGTAGGGGAACCAGTGATCGACCAAGGGATATTGTAACTAAGTTTTCCAGTTTCCCTGAGCGTGACACTGTATATCGCAACCGGAGGATGCTGAAGGGGACTCACGTGTTCATCTCCGAAAACCTTTGCCCATCAACACTGGAGGTGAGACGTATGCAGCTCGGCGCGCTCACAGAGGCAAAGAACAACAGGAAGCTGGCCTATTTCAGCTATAGAACACTGGTGATAAAAGAAAGGCGTGGAGGTGGGGGTGGACCATTTCATCATCAAGCAACAGCCGGCCAACACCGCCGCTTATCAACTGCCGTACCACCCAACCACCGTCAATCATCAACACCTGTTCAGTCCCCCAGGACTAGAGTACCAGCCACCCCTCCCTACAACAACGACCGGCCCTCCACCTCCCTACCCTCCCCTATGATCAGGCCCCCCGTCACCCCTCCACCAGCTCACCATACCCCAGCCATACAACCACAGCCCGCCCGTCGTGGTTCTATCTCCGCCCTCACGCCACCTCGCCAACGTGAAGTAGAGGATACCAGCCACACCAGAGATGTGACACTACCCCGACCATTGTCAACACATGAAGAAAATGGAGCAACTGGACTGTCTCACCGGGAAACATCATGGTCAACAGACAAACAGTCTCGGAATAGAAAGAAGCCTGACAGATTCACCTCTCAGTGAGACACCTTTTTGGGCTTCTTGATTAGAATATAAGATCATATAAGACGTGCATAATGGATACTTATGGTTGTTTACCTTTTTCAAGTCTCAGTGACGATGAATTATTATTAAACATAAACTGCGATATCTTAATTCAAAACGAAGAAAATATCTAACTTAACATTTTAGAAAATTTAACTTACAATCAATTTACTTTTAATCATGATGTCCACAATACCGACACAGATCCTGATAATTATATGATAAATTCCCTAGGCTATAAGAACCCATTATGTAATTACGTTTTTCCTGGCAATCCCGAT
Source organism: Paralithodes platypus (assembly GCA_032716605.1). Lineage (NCBI taxonomy): Eukaryota > Metazoa > Arthropoda > Malacostraca > Decapoda > Lithodidae > Paralithodes > Paralithodes platypus. The sequence continues at coordinate 16,073,319 of CM064510.1, read as the reverse complement.
TCCCACCTTGGAAAAATACCTCTTACAACCTTTTCTTTACTTTATTACAATATTAACAGTATGCCATCACATTTCGAAGATTTTAAAGAACAAACATTAAAACCGCTTAACCTTGACTTCGATAATTTGGGTTTTTGTGAAACCAAATTGACTAAGGATATAGAACATTTATTTCAGCTACCCAATTACACAATGTTTACCAACAGTTTTTCCCGCACCAGTGGCGGTGTAGCATTATACCTCAAGACCGGTTATAGATGCATTATGAGAAATGACCTAACTATGCAGCACAACAGTATAGAGACTGTAGGTATTGAAATATGTGCGGAGAATGCAGATAACGTAATTGTGATGATTGTATATAGGAGGCCTCATTCTGACTTTAAATATTTTCTAGAGAAATTCAATCATATTATTTCCGTTATTAGCGACGAAAAGAAAATTAGCTACATTGGTGGAGACTTCAATATCAATCTATTAAGACATAAAGATGATAATGCAGTAGCAGATTTCACTAATTCATGTCACTCAAAGATATTTTATAATACAATATGCAAACCAACACGAGTCACTCACTCCACAGCAACAATCATTGACCAAATACCCTCTTTGTTCCCTGATTAAATAGCACTGTATGAATATTCCCATATTCAAAATATGCTACAGGGGTGCAATGCCTGGTGAGTTATCTGCTCAACAGGTGGCGTTGTGTGTGTGTGTAAGTGTGAGAGTCCGAGTGTAGGGGGTGGGACAGTGAAGCACGGGAATGAGGTGGCTTCAGAGATGGGGTCGTTTCGGGCCATGAGTGAGCACCGTGCCTCATGTGAAGGCAAGATGGCAGGTGCTCGTTGTACTCTACGTGCTTCACAAGTCTCACTCCCTAGACTGGAACAAGACCTCACGGGCTTCACTGTTCATTGTAAAGCGGTGAATGTTAAGGCTCTCAGCCTATGCCCGAGAGGAAGTAAGTTGGAATATAGAAAAAAAAAAAAAAAAAAAAAATATTTGATCTAATAATTATATTAATAACAGATTAAGTGGAATTGTTTACAATAAAATCTCTGACCATTTTCCAGTATTTTCGGTGTATAATTCTAATATTTCTAAATCGAAATTTAAAGAGGAAAATGATGCCACAATATCTTTCAGAAATTATAATGCTGAAAATCTTGATAATTTTAAGCAATGCATGAAGAGTGTATCATGGGACCTGGTTTATTCTTCTTCCAATCCTAATATTAGTTACAGCAACTTCATACGTATATTCAGTGCGTGTTTCAACAAATATTTTCCCATAATTACGAAACGTATTAAAGCAAATCTCATAAATAAGCCATATATATCGAATAATATTAAATCATTGATCAAAGAGAAGAATAAACTGGCACGGAAATACGCTTTAACCCTTAATTAGCGGCTCACCACATAAGTCGAGTTAAATAAAGCTGGACTATGTGGCGGCGCTCGACATAGGTCGAGTGGCGATTTCAGCACGTAATGTTGCTGAGAGAGAGAGACAAGTGGTGGCAGGAGAGTAGCGAGCGTATGACTGCTCCAGACCACCGCGGCGAACATACTGACACGAATCCCAGCTCCCTCCTCCCTCTCTCACTCGCTATATAAGGAATTGTATCGGGAAAGTGGCTAATTACATGCTTTTTGCACTCGCGTTGCACAGTTATTGCAAGAAAACTAGCCATCATAAAAGGATCGTTATGGTGTCATTCGAAAGCTCTGTTTATGCCCTTTCAGGGATAGGTACTTGTTTTACGTTCTGGGTCTTATTTAGGCATGAAAATGATCACGTAAACAGCCCTATTTTGGCTAAAAACACCCCGCTGGGCGGTACATATAAATAAACCGCATAGGCCGCTCGTAAGGTGTTAAGGCCCATCACGTTCGGGGAGGAATTCCGCACATTACGCAACAAAGTCTCGCAAGAAATTAGACAAGCAAAAGGAAATTATTACAAAACTAAACTAACAGAAAATTCAGGGAACACTAAGAAAGTCTGGAAAATTATGAATTCTGTTCTCAATAAAGACAAACAAAATAAGATTAACGACACATTTATGCATAATGATGTAGAATTAAATATCCCACAACAGATTGCAATTTTTTTTTTTTTTTTTTTTTTTTTATTTAAAGAGACAATGAACGGAGGAAGGAAAAACACTGATAAAACAAAAAGGTCCATGTGCCTAAAGGCATCCTCCATTCATAAAATGTTTGTAACAACTGGATTTAAACATTTGCAGATTGTAAGTTTGTGGAAAGCAATTCGAGGGAAGTGAATTCCAAAGAGTAGTAGCTCTGGGGATAAATTAATTCTGATAAGCAGAAGTTCTGCATTGTGGAGGAGAAAGTGTAAATTCATGGGCGCTCTCAGCTGCCCTAGTTCTACGCGGAAAGATGTGGAGAGGCGGCACAATTGAAGCAAGTTCCTCGGAACAATTGCTGTGAAAATATCTGTAGAATAATGCAAGGGATGCAACGTTTCTTCGTATGGATAATGTAGGAAGGTCCTGTTCTTACTTTATCAATGTGGGGAAATCTCTTGCAGAAAATATTACTGATGAAAATGTAGATTATAATACTTACTTACTAAACAGGCAAGAATCTGTATTTAATATGTCACCTATTACACAAGATGAATTATTGCATGCCATAGAAAACTTGCGGGATTCTTCTCCGGGTTATGATGACATACCTATGTCTATAGTGAGGAAGGTCATCCATATACTGTCACCTATTATTTTACACTGATGTTATAGTTCATTTGCGACTGGGATTTTCCCTGAGGATCTTAAAGTTGCCAAAATAATACCTATTTTTAAGTCAGGAGATGTAGGTCTTTTTAGAAATCATCGACCAGTATCTGTTTTACCTGCCATAAGTAAAATATTAGAAAAGGTTATGTTTGATAGGCTCATGGATTATTGCACTACTAATGGTGTTTTGTCGAATGCCCAATATGGATTTAGGAAGGGACGTTCCACTGAATTAGCCTTATCAAAATTCAAAAGTGATATCCTCAGTTCCTTTGACAATAAAGATGATTTAATAAGCATATTTTTAGATCTGTCTAAGGCATTTGATACGGTTCACCATCCGATTTTGTTAGATAAACTCAAACATTATGGAATTAGAGATATTACACATACTTGGTTTCAGTCATACTTAAGTAATCGGAGGCAATACGTGCAATATAAGGACTGCAAATCTGAACAACAGTTTATAACATATTGAGTCCCACAGGGGTCCATATTGGGCCCACTGCTCTTCATTTTATATATTAATGATTTTATTAAGTCTAGCACTATATTTAACTTCCTGTTATTTGCCGATGATAGCACTTTGTATGCCAGACACAGGGATCTACGTTTCCTAATAGATTTAGTCAATAATGAGCTAAATAACATAGCAAGGTGGATACAAGCTAATAAGCTTACTCTTAATATTGACAAAACTAAGTATATAATTTTTAAGAGGAATAAATCTATCGCTCAAAATGTAGCACCAATTAAGATTGGAAATAATGTACTAAAGGAGGAGGAACATATAAAGTTTCTTGGTGTTGTGGTGGATAGCAGGCTGTCGTGGGGTATACATATACATGATTTGAAAAACAAACTTAATACGCAATGTGGCATACTCTACCTTACACGACACTGCTTTAATATTAGTGCTCTAAAACAATTATATTATAGTCTTATCTATCCACAGTTGTTATATTGCCAAACAATTTGGGGTGCAACTAGTAAAACCAAATTAATAACTATTGAAAAATCACAAAAAAGAATAATTAGAACTATATCACATAAATCAAGATATGCCCACACAAATGAACTTTTTAGTAAACTTGAATTATTTAAATATAAGGATATCAATATTTATTGCAGTGCGCTTTTCGTATTTAAATGTCTGCATAACCTTGATAGAACTGATTTGTTTACACCTAGTAACAATGAAAGGTACAATTTAAGGGGAGCTGATCTATTAAAAATTCCTCTCATGACTTCTAGTCAAGCTCAGACATGTATAAAATATCATGGAGTTAAGGTGTGGAACGGATTACCTCAACATTTTAGAAATATACAGGAAATATCTCGGTTTAAGAGACAATTAAATTTTTTTCTATTAACACGATATCAACAGTGACTACTAAAATAAGTATTTCACCAATTATACTACCAATAATTACAACATCCCTATCACCTAGTTCGACAAATGTATAACCTTTAATAATATTTACGCTGGCTGTGTGTGTATATATATGTAGAGTCACGTAAAGGGTTGAATGAGCTTGAATACTATTTTGTAATAAACATGCTTCTATTTTTGTCTGTAAAGGTGTATATAATGTATGTGTAGTTGGCATTTGTATGCATTTTTTTTGTTTTTTTGTTTTGTTTTATAGAAATGGATATATTATAGTCTACAGTAAATTATTTACCATGTTCTCATATATAGGTCTAAATGAATGGTGTAAGTGTGTATTCCATGCACAACAAAGTTTATGTCCTTTACTAATTAGGCATATACTGTTAGGGAAGCGTATGTGTCTTTGTGTCGAATTGTGGGTATAATTGCGAGTATGGCCTTTGAACATCAAGTCAATAGTTGTACAATGTATGTTATATATATTACATTTTTGTAAATGGTATTACATGGGTAATTGTGATAATGAACAATCAGCTGTGAGCTCTGGGAAGTGAGTGTGACCTCAGGGTTAATTACCATTAATTTAATTTGTTTTATGTTATTATATTTTGCCTACATACATCCCTTTTCGAATTTAGAAAAAATCTTTACAACACATAGTTCCCGGGGCACATAGCTGTGACTAAGTGTATTATATACAATTGCATTTTGATAGATCGAGTTATAGCCAGGTGCCTTTAACCCGGCAAGCGCGATAGGCCTCACGGAAGGCTTCCTATAGGGAACGCAATAGGCCTCACGGAAGCAAGACCATTAAAAAAGACTTCCAAAAAAAAAAGGGCCTATCAAACAAAGGATTTTGTCTCTAGGTGAGATAATTCCCCTCTAGTACTCATCCATGTGTTTCTCACCCCTCCCCCTCCCCTCCTTCCCCACCTTATTCCCCCCTCACCCCCCTCCTCAATTATCACCTATTTATCCTCTTATTATCATCATTTATCGGTTATTTTTCTCTCCCGCGATAATGTAGCACAAGTGGGTTGCATAAAAGATCGTTATGCAACACCCAGACACCGGCACACACCGTCCCGCTCAGTTGACTCCCAGACAGCGAGAGGGGAGGGCTGCCTGTGGCTCTCTCTCGCCTGAGATTATGACCGGGTGGCCAATATCTTCGTTTTTCACCACCCAAATGCTTTTCCCACTTATTTTAGCACTCTTGAAGGTTCATATATACATCATATATGTAAAATAAAAGCATACCGAAAACAAATAATGCTTTATATTGTAAATATAACGAATTCTGTCAGAATCCAGGGCTAGAAATGCACAAATAACTACCCTAGCACCTAGGTCTATATCGCGCTTGTCAGGTTAAGAGAGACATCTCTCAAAAGGCTCAGCCTTATTTTTTTGTATTATTAATATATATTTTTACTTTTGTTTTTTAACAAATCATTTGTAAGCAAAATTGTATTGTATACTAAAGGCTAAATAAAAAGATTTCAATTAAAAAAAAATTCAATTCTCATCAATCACTTCTCACATGTCAGCCACCTAAAACCTCACAAAGATGACCGACGTGTCATCCGACGTAAGAGACAATTCCCCACAGACCCTGACTATCCACCCTTCACCAATCACCAGACAAAGCATATCATCAACAATCTCAAGCACTCACCCGCTTGTGGCCTAGACAACATAAGCAACATACACCTCAGACACCTGGGACCACAAGGCATACAAGCACTCGCTAACATATCAAACTACAGTTATTCACACAACACAATACCAGACATTTGAGGCATGGTCTCATCACCACATTCCCCAAACCCAACTAAGACCCCACGCTACCCTCCTCGCACCGCCCCATCACACTCCTTTGCTCCCCCTCCAAAGTCATGGAACGCCTAGTATTACAACTAATTACACCCGACCTACCCCTAGCTCCAATACAACATGGCTTTAGGCAACTGCACTCCACAAACACTATTCTCACAGACCTTACACAAAGAGCTTTTGACGGCATCAACTCAGCTAGACCACCACACAGATCACTATTAGCCACACTCGACATTAGTAAAGCCTTCGATGCCATCCCCCGCCACAACCTAACAAACAAAATCTACAACACAAACATGCACAACAACACAAAAAGGTGGCTGGCCAACTTCCTAGCAGGCAGATGTGCACACGTATCCTTTGCCGGTCAGTCATCTAAAATCAGAAACTTTCCAAACGGAGTCCCACAAGGATCCGTCCTATCGCCAGCACTCTTCAATCTGTACATGCACGATATAACTACACCCAATACGCCCCAAATAAACTTAGCCTCCTATGCAGATGACATAACACTCACATGCACACACCATGACCCAAAAAGAGCAACAGATCTCCTTCAACCCTATCTCAACACACTACATGGCTGGTGCACTACAAACAGACTTAATCTAGCCCCCGCCAAATCCACGGCAACGCTGCTCACAAGCTGGACAGGAGAACACGAATACATCCCTCAACTCACCATAAACAACACACCCCTAACACATACACACACATCCAAAATCCTAGGAGTAACATAATTATGATACTCATATAACATTCAAACAGCACACCACAAACATTAAAAAGAAACTGACACCCAGACTTAACGCCCTCAGGTCACTTGCTCACACAAAATTTGGACACAACAAAGAAACTACCACCACAGTATATAAACAATACATAAGATCAGTGATGGAATACGCAAGCCCAGCCTGGGCTTCTAACCTAGCTGAAACACATCATAAGACCTTACAGACTATTCAAAACAAAGCCCTGAAGATCATTACAGGCTGCACAGCTACTGCACCCACAGATCACCTACATCAAGAAACCAAAATCCTCAAAGTCAAAGACCATCTGGACATGAGAGGCACTCAATTCCTGGCAGCAGCCTCCACGAACCAAGACCACCCACTAAACTACATGGCAACACACCCACAGACACCAAGAAATATCAAAACAACACCCAGCACACGGTATCACACACAATTACTGTCCTCTCTCCCTCCCTGCCCACCCCGAACCAACTTCCAGAAGCACATCCATACTCATATCTCTCGCCGATCCATCCACTCACTCACAGACAACACGCAGCTGCAAGCACGACCTCCCAAAATCCATCCTTCCGAATCCTCCCTTCCTCGCGAGGACAGAGTCCACCTGGCCAGGCTGAGATGCGGACACCATCCAGCTCTCCTGAGCTATCAGAAGAGACTGGATGACTCCGTTGTCGACGCCTGCCCGGGATGTAACACAGCACCCCATACCATTAAACACATCATAGAAGACTGCATTTCACACAACCACTTACGCCAACAACACAATCTACACTCAATGAGAGCTCTGAGGGAAACCCCGATCGTGGCCATGGCCTTCCTCAGGGACTCGGGGCTGTTCGGCCAGGCAGCTTAGGGAACAACAACAACAACTCGTACAGGATTAATAGCTTTAACCAAAAATGGTCACACTCCTTAATGGTCTAAGTGGCCATAGCCAAAATGGCTACACTATATTCCTTCTGTACTTTCTCCATGCCCGATAAGATACATGATATTTTGATATATGTGGCACAGCCCTTGTATCCAACACAATACTCTGCGTGCAACCCTGCTCAAACCCCGCACAACGTTGCTTGCAACTTTAATTATTATTATTATTATTATTATTATTTTTATTATTTTTATTAGTAGTAGTAGTAGTAGTAGCATTATTATTATTATTATTGTTGTTGTACTTAAATTTCTAAGTTCAAGCACACTACTTAGGTGGGGGAGTAATTCGACAGTTGCTAGAGTTTGTATAGTTTATTTAATAGAACGAACTCTAAATCTAACTACTAGTCCAATAGCCTACTTCCTGTTCTGGTCGAAATGAGTTCAGTATGCGTATTGAATAAGACGTTGTCCCGTGATAGATGGTACGTTGGAACCCAAGAGCTCCCGCACATACTATTCGAATGCCCGCTATTCAGGTAATGCCTTGCTTCGACTTAGATACATCGTAGGTTACCATACTGAATTAATAATGATCGCCGTGCCCTTCGATGTCTTCTAAGAGACCTGGGCTGCTCTGACTCAAACTATTATTAATTTCTTAATCCTAAATGCAAGTGGACAAACAATATATATTTCTATATCCGCTTCCGAAACCCCCAAAATGGCTAACCTTTTCCCGGGCGTTACGAACACCACTCTCGGCTCATACAATAGCCCCTCTGAATACAACACTGGCCTGTGGGCCGTTTAACTCTCTATAAAGGATATAATCTTTAACTCACATTTCCCTTACAACACCGAGCGCGTAGTCCGTTACACATGAACATAAAAGCTTTGTCAATACAATAGTACACCTGAATACAACACTAGCCCGTAGACCGTTTAACTCTCTATCAAAGATATAATATTTAACTCTTAGTTCCCTTACAACACCGAACGCGTAGTCCGTTACACATGAACAAAAACTCTTTGTTAATAAAATATTACACCGGAATACAACATTGGCTCGTAGGCCGTTTAGCTCTCTATAAAGGATATAATCTTTAACTCTTGGTTCTCTTACAACATCGAACGCGTAGTCCGTTACACATAAACATAAACTCTTTGTTAACCTCTTAATGGCGGACAGTTTTTTTTTTGCGGGGTCATACTGTGTGCATGTATGATGATTTTGGGACCCATTGCCAATTTTGATAAAAAGTACATCAGCGTGTAGGGAATGTTTGCGTGCATCGGCCCATATATATTTGACCCCAAAAAATTCTGGGGGGGGTGGGGGAACGGTCCGTAGTTGAAAAACGTGGAGCAAATGGCACCGCGCGGCTAGATTGTCATCGAGCGGCGAGATTTCCCTGCCGAATGTTCACGCGCCCAGGGGATAGAACCAGAGTGAGGAGGGGGTGGGATACCGCGTATTATCATGTATATCTCCTTTTTTTATCCCTTTTAGGCTATGTAGAGTATGTATACGTATGTAGGCCACCCATATAACAATGAATATGCCTCATAGTGACCAAAAATTGCAATATATAAGGTAATTATCAAAGAATTTTTAGGCGGGAATGAAATGTGTTGGAGGTTTGGCGGCAATTTATGAGGTGAGAGTGTGGTTTGCGCTATAATATTACGTATATCTCGTACTTAGAGCACTGTCATGCTATAATACAGACTTGTACGTATGTCTACGTGGCATATATCAATATATATACCGCATATAGACCAATTCATGCGATATTTACGCACATTATGAATGAGTTTCTATGCGTGAACCAAGGTGTGATTGAGTTGTACTGGGAATGAAAGGGGGAAAGGGTGTGTTACGCTATAAATATCACTTATATCTCGTACTTAGAGCACTGTCATGCTATAATACAGACTTGTGCGTATGTAGATGTGCCATATCTCAATATATATACCGCATATAGACCAATTCATGCGATATTTACGCACATTATCAAAGAGTTTCTAGCAGACGGAAGCAAAGGGTGAGTGTGGGAGGGTGGGTGGGAGGGAGGCAGTGAGTGAGTCGTGGAGATCTATCAAGAAACATACGCAGCTGTGTGATAATTGCGCCCGAGGCGTATGGATGTCTTGGTATTTTGAACCTTATGTCTACCAGATGTCTGGGGTTTGTTGCCACACAGATGTCTACAATAACAGGAGTTCTGAATGCGTATGTCATACGTATAAATGGCTTGCCGAATTGCATTTTTATGCAAGCAGACATTGCATTTTAGACACATGTGAAGTACCACAGAAATATGTAGGCCATTGACTTTAAATAAAGTACTATATTATAGACCAGCAATGAGGGTGGTCAGTAAACATAGGCAGATTGCATTTTTTGATAGAGAGCTAAATATAGACTGGTGTCTCCTTACACTTGCGAAAGGGTAGATTGCCACCAGAGAAACTTATATTTATTTATTTCCAAGTAATTTGCAATCTAAATGTATATTCGAGACCTACTGCAAGTATTTGTATGACAGTCATGACTATGTATAATCCAATATACGCGCGTAGGCGAGACATAAGAAAGATGGTTGAGCAATTTTCGACACCCACACAGTTATTATTCATTTTTATTTACAATATTAAACAATACAAATGTATTTGTGAAGAGTATTTTATGCATTATTGTATTTAATCAAATTTTGTTCCCAGACAGAGCTGCTGTGGCTGGAGCAGCAAGGAGCGGCAAGGGTCACCCCGTGACCGCTTGACCGTGTGATAATGAGTGGAGTCACACTGAGAGGGGCAATTTTGCTGAGTGTTTGGGCAATTTTTGACAGAATAAAGTTATATAATTACTAATTTTTGACAGAGACAAACTTTTATAAACCTTTGCATGATATAATTGATTATCCCATCAATTTACAAACGTAAATTGGTGGGATAATTCATTTTTTTTGTATATTGTTATTTCGATTGTAGACACAAAGTTTTGAGTGACATTTGATATGAGCTCATGTGGCATGGTTGGTAAGGTCGCGGACTGGAAAACTCAAAGTGTGGTAGGGTAGTGGGATCGAATCCAGGAGGGGGTTATGGGGAAGGTTTTATACTGTTTAGATAAATTTTGATAAAAACAATTGTTTACAAGATCATGCCATTGTATTCAAACAATATGAAATATTCATAGAATCCATTATATTGTAAGAATACAATGACATGACCTTGTTTATTTGTTTTATTGTTTTATTTTATTATCTTAGTAGGTTTCACAGGATTTATTGAAATATATTTATTTTTGTACAATTCATTTGAGGTAAGAAAATATTTACACACTATTTAGGCTATAACAAACATATATATTGATATACTAAAAAAATAAGGCATATTACATGTAAACCTTTGAAACTTATAAACTAAATGATGAAACATATAATTATATAATGTAAAAGCTATATCACAGGGACATCTTTGGAACTTATACATTATATAATATATATGTTTCATTATGAGGTAGCGTGATCAATTAGGTCAGGTCAGGTAAGGTAGGGCGCGAGTCCCGGGCAGGGCACGGGGCGAGTCCAGGGCAGGGCAGGGCAGGGGGCGACACTCAGTAGTTTTTGAAGGTGTGGTAGTCCCTGAAGCAGTCACCCAAGCAGAGTGCAACTTTGCACTCCGCGCACATTGAGGTGACTCTTTTGGTGACGTGGGATTTTCTCACACTGGAGCTGCAGACGTGGCACTTCACCTGCCTGTGACGAGTGCCAATCAGCTCGGTGCTGGTTGGGTAGTGTCTTTCGACACCCAGCTGGATTCTGTCAGGAACGTGATCCCCACGCCATGCCGTACGTCTGTGAGTGGTGGTGCCATACTTCTCCAGGAGTTGGTATGCCACGTTATACACTAACTCCCGGAATTTCAGCTTCTGGTTTGGGGACATCTCCCTCTTCACCAACCACAAGTTGTAGGCGTTGAGCATCGTGATGTCAACTAGGTGGAGAAAGAGCTTGTGAAACCACTTCACAGTCTTCCTCAGACACTCAACGCCTGACAGCTGACAGTCAGACTTGTCCACCAGGTGCATGTTCTTGGTATAGTCCACTACCATGTTGGGATTGTAGATGGTCTTCCTGGTTTTGTAGTGGATTTTACCAGAGTCCATCTGGGCACCTGTGTGGACGGTGGAAAGCAGGTGGACGTCTCGTTTGTACTTCCACTTCAGGGCTATCACTTTCCCGGACTTTTCTAGTTGCTTGTGGTTCTGCCCCTTTCGTCGCCTTCTTTGGACATGCCTCTCGCGGTGTTCCTGGGCCAGGTCGTCTTCAGAAGGTGTGTCACTGGAGGAGGCATCTGTAAGAGGAATGACATTACCGGTGAACTTAGGCATAAACTTTCTTGTCTTTCTGACAGTCCCACATGACCCCGTTTGGTTGTCATGAAGAAACTGGCAGAGAGCAGGAGAAGTATACCAGTTGTCAGTGTAGATGATGTGGCCTTTGCCCAGGTAAGGTGCCAACATTTTCCTGACGATGGCACCTGACATGCCCATGGGGTCACCTGCAGCGGCTTTCGGTACGTCAATGTCAGTGCCTGTATACACGATCATGTCAAGCACTATTCCAGTTTCACAGTCACACAAAACGAAGAGCTTGATTCCGAACCTATGCCTTTTCAAGGGGATATACTGCTTGAAAACAAGACGTCCTTTGAAGAGCACGAGCGACTCATCAATCACCAAATTGAGGAAGGGGTAAAAGCATTTCCTATACCTCTCCAACAACATGGTGAACACATCCCGAACTTTCCATATCCTGTCAATCCTGTTAGGATATTCGTTGTCTGCAAAGTGCATAAATCTAAGCAGCAAAACAAATCTGTCACGAGTCATGAACTTATTGAAAGTTGGGGTGGCGATGAGAGGGTCCTGCTTCCAGTAGTGTTGCAACACATGCTTCTTGCAAAGAGGCATGAGGAACAACAAGGCAAAGAACGTCATGAATTCTTCCACAGTCGTATCCACCCAGCCTCGTATTCTCGCTTTTGGAGAAGTGACGTCCAATCTGCCAAAGACCCACCTGTAGTAGGTGTTTGTTTGGGCAACGATGTAAGTCATTACCTCAAAATCGAAAAAAGCGAGGAAGAAGTCGCTTTCGTTTGCGTGATCGTCACAGGGCAACTCGTCAGTTGTACCTGACGTCCCAGGATTGAACTGGGGCACGTCAGGTACAAAATTGACCCCGTCAGACCACTCGAACGAAGGCATGCCAGGGATCGGAATGTCGTCTGCGTCTGCTTCTGCGTCTGAAATATCGCTTCCATGATCGCGATACAACACAGCATCATCATCACCCTCCTCTTCACTTGACAGACGCCCTTCCTCATTCTCGTCACCGACGTCGGACTCACTGCCACTGTCCACTCCCAAATCCCCCCACCCTTGGTCCCGTGCTAGGGCGTCGTCGTCGAAACCCGGGCTGCCAATGCCCTGCGAATCACCATCAAACAGCAGGGCGGCATAATTGGATGGTGTCAGAGTTTTTCGGGTCACTCTAGCACGTACGGGAGTCATGGACAGGGTCAGAAGGGCCAGCAGGGGCGGCAGCAGGGACGGCATCGGCAGGGGCGGCAGTGGTGCGTGGTCTTGTGGCCCTGGAGGCAGGCAAGATGATGGTGGTGCCTGTCGCCCCTTTCTATTTCTCTTTCCCTGTTCCTTGGGCAGGGGCGGCATGGGCGGCAGGGGCGGCAGGGGCAGCAGTGGCAGCAGGGCCGGCAGGGACAGCAGGGCCGGCAGGGACAGCAGTCGTTTTCCTTCTCCCTTTCCCCTTCCCCTTTCCCTTCCCTTTTCCTTGGGCAGTGGCAGCAGGGGCGGCAGGGGCAGCAGGGGCAGCAGGGGCAGCAGCGGCAGCCGGGCCAGGGGCGGCTGGTGGTGGTGGTGGTGGTGTTAGGGTCACTGTGGTAGGCGTTCGGGTTCTCTTCCCTACGCCCGTGCCTTTGATTTTGCCTGCCCCCGCAGGTTCTGCAGCCCTAGGGCGGCCTCCTGCGTCGCTGGTACTGGTGACAGGGTTGGCAGTGGTGGTGGTAGTGGTTGTTGCAGTGGCCTGGGTCGTGGTGGCAGTGTCCCGAAACACCAATGACCTCTGTACCTTTGCCGTGCTTGCACAGGTTTTTCGTGCTTTGGGTGTTGGTGTTTCGTCCTCCGAGCTGTAGGGCGTGTCGTACTGGTAGCTAGGGTCTTTAGCAGCCACTCTCTGCCTTCCACGGTGGCTGACACCACCCGAAGGAGGGCTGGTTGTGTCATCAGGGAGCGAGCGTGAGGGACGTGTGGGCTCCATGACTAGTGCTTGGTTACTGGCGCGGTGGTGCTTGTACGAGTGCGGGGCGAGCGTGTGGCGGGGTGGTTTCGAGAGTTGACATGTAGTACTATAGCCACACCAATTTTTAGCCGCCTTACTATAAACGCGCAGTTTTGGTACGTGTTCAAAAGCTTTGCTCTTAAGAGTCTTCCCACAGTCCGCCGGGGGAACTCTTAAGAGTCTTCCCGCAGCTCCTGGGTTAATACAATATTACACCGGAATACAACATTGGCTCGTAGGCCGTTTAACTCTCTATAAAGGATATAATCTTTAACTCTTGGTTCTCTTACAACATCGAACGCGTAGTCCGTTACACATGAACATAAACTCTTTGTTAGTACAATATTACACCGGAATACAACATTGCTCCCCGGACAATATTTCTGGTAGCTTCAAGAGCCGGATACGCCCTTACGTTACTTTCTATTTCAAAAGACGCCCCGTCAGGCCCAATCTTAAAGGTCACTCAACCGAGCTAGGAGGTAGCAAGACTAATCATGAAGTTCCTTTATCGATGATAAGTGACGTTAAACATATTAGGACTAGTGTCTCTTCAATATAATTCGGACGTGTGTCCTTGCAATATAATTTCGGACGTGTTTCCTTACAATATAATCCGGACGTGTGTCCTTACAATATAATTCCTATAACCCTAGCTGAAGCTCATCTCTAAAACAACTATTCACTATTTTCCTCTGAACCCAATAGTTGTTATTTAATCTCTGTCCCTCTTACGTTAATTAAAGAACTTCCTATAAGATCCTAAATACTTGCTAGCTAATGGCTTGGAGCCCTTTCTATCAATAAACACTAGTTACACATAACACATCATCCGTTTATTCTATTTCTTAGTCAAGTCAATTTCTCTTTTCGTTTTGTTCTATAAGAACACATATTTTTATTGAAGATCCCCTGAATTAGTCAAATTCCCCTCTCTCTTTTTCTTGGTTCCTCTGCGGGCCCAATATGGGTCCTGATTAAAAGCTGTTGCTCGTGGTGGGCGTTCTGGCTGCACTACCACCTCAAAGCTGGCCAGTAGTGGTCTGGAAGGTTGTCACTCTTAACCATCTCCTGTCGTCCTGGATGAAGTAGCTGGCTGCGGGTGTGCAGGCATGCAATATGGCGACAGGCCCAGGGATACTGATGGTGTATCCTTCGGGTTGGTGAGAGTGATGCAGGACTCGAGTGCTCTGCTACTGGAACTATTGTGTGGGCTGGAAGGCTACTGTGGTGATCGCCTTGGTTCCTGGTGTGCCCGCAGGAGAGGGGGAGGCTGGGAGGAGAGGTGTTGCTTCCTCGAGGCGTGGTGCCCGTCTGACCCCGAGCGGCTCTCGTCCCCTTCCCTTTATAGGGGGGCCGGCACGCTGATTGGCTGCCCCGCTTCGCGCTGCCAATTGTGCTTTAGCAAGCGTGACTTGCAGTTTAGACTCTGTCCTCTCTCGCTCTCCTTCTCCAAAGTAAGTGCCAGGAAGTTGATTGCCTTTGTCATTTAGTGGCTTACGGGAGTCAGATGCTGGCACTAAGTTGTCTGACAAAAGGCATGTAGAAGATCCTGTACAAGGAGCAAATGAGGTAGATGTAGGAGGGTCACAGGTGGTCATGCCGGGAATTTGGACGTTTGTGGCCCAAAAATTTCGACACAAAGGAGCGCCCTGATTGGTCAGACGCTTTCCTACTTTATCATGCTCTGTGAAGTTAAGGCGAGCTCCTGATCGCCGTAACACAACCCCCCGAAAATCATGGCCCTGATCCTGCCACTCCACCCTTCCTCCATGCTCACACTGACATTTGTGTAGCTGGATTGCAGAAGTTTGGTTTCCCAGGGCCGTTTTGGCCAACAAGATTTGGCCGGGTTTATCCAAAAGGAGCTTCAAAGCCCGGGTGGTCTGTATTCGGTGACCTTACCCGTCGACGATAGCGACTAGACGACGGAGTCGATAGTGGGGTTCAGTGGGGTGAGGCATGGTGCCTTTGAACTGACCAGCTCGCGCCTCAGGGGTCGCATTTATACTCTCGTCCGGGTACCGGATTGGTGGACGACTAACCCTACCACTTCGGGTAACGGTTTCTGCAGGGCCCATTGGTGGAGTGATTAAAGTCTGTGGTTGATTCATACAACCCGCCGGTTTTTCTTTCCTTTCACTCAACCTAGGTAAGGATGAATCTAGTGAAATTTTATCCCCTGGAAACACGGTCTCTTCGTTCTCTTCCCCATCAAAGCTTTTCCCTTCATAACTCACAGTATCCGAAAACACGCTTGGGGTAACTGAAATGTGACCGTCCGGGACCGTAGACTTATTGCAACAACTTGGTGTGAAATATTCTGAGTCACCACCTGTAGCCCCTTCTTCAGTCCCCAAAAGACTCCCATTAGGTTTACTTCCGAAAATCCACCAGAATGGTATTTCCTCAGTATTTTGGCTGCCAACCTGACTACCACCCCAGCGATGGTCATTTACGTCGTTATGTGGGAGCCCTGCCCCAAATTCTGTTTCTTTCTCACTTTCTTCCCCCTCACTCCAGTCACTTAGATCAGTGGGTCACTTCTTAGAACCTAATACCTTCGTACCTTTTTGTATGACGTATGTGTGTGGCCGAGACGATACCCCGTGATGCACAAACAACACCTGATATGGCTCTTTTATTTCAACAATCTTAAAAGGGCCTCATATTTTTCTTCGAGTTTCCCTGTTCGGGTGGGATCATGTTTCCTTACCAGAATATATTCCCCCCGGTAATATGGGTTTTTAAGATCAAGTTTAGGAGGTTGTTGTTGCGTCACACGAGTATAAATTTGTCGTTTTCGCCCCTACTTTATTTTCAAATACTGTTCTGGTTGTGAGTATTTGGTGGAATGGATCGGATAGGTAAAGAATCGTTCCTGAGGCAATTCTGGAGCGACTCCGAAAATAATCTCGTAGGGAGAGTACCCGGTAGTTCTACAACTCGTGGTATTCACCCCCCAGACAATTTCACGCAAGAGTTCTGGCCAGCTCCTGGATATTTCTTCCCCTTGAGAGCTCAGACTGGCCTGTACACAGTTAGCTAGTACCCTGTGGTTCCTTTCGCACACCGCGTTTCCCTGAGGATGATACGGAGACGTGTGTTGGATCTGGTAGCCCAAGGTTTCCCCCAAATGCTGCCAAATGGCATTATTGAACTCTTTCCCCCTGTTACTCAAAAGACAGCCCGGGATACCATACACAAAGATCACTTTTTCCAGGATAGCTTGAGCCACGGTTTCAGCCTTCTTGTACGGAAGAGCACAAGCAACCGTATATTTAGAGAAGACGTCAACACAGGTCAAGATGTACCTTTTGCTCGTCTGTTGGGGGAGGGGTCCCATAATGTCCACTGATAATTTCTCCCATGGTTTTCCTGCCGAAATGTGTCCAGGCAACTGTTTAGGTCCTCGACCATCTTTCCCTCTCTGACACCCCAAACAATTTTGCACGACTTCCTTCACAATTTGGTCAGCTCTCGGGGCCCAGTACCTTTCATTGAATTGTTTAAGGACTCGAGACTGTCTCAAATGAGCCTCCTTCCCTCTTGACCATGTAAGATTTGTATCATGTGCTTGGCCTCAAGATAGTCCAACACCACTCGATCCTTCGAATCCCTCCAGGCTCCCTCAGAAAATTTTACTTTGTCCCTACATCCCGGACTAGTTGGTTCCTGGCCAAATGAAGGGGTTTGAACGGGGGCCTCCGGCAATCTAGATAGGCCATCGGCATTAGTGTGCAATTTCCCCGGTCTATGTCTAATTTCAAAGGAATATTCTTCTAAAATCCCCTTCCACCGAACAAATAAGCCATCTTCCGTTTTCATCTTGCGGAGCCATTGTAGGCTATGGTGGTCCGTAATAACCTCAAACTGGACCCCGGCTAAATAGGGACGGAAATACTGCACAGCCCAGACTAAAGCTAGACATTCCTTTTTGGTAACACTGTAATTTTGTTTCGCCCATGTTAAGCGTCCGGCTGGCGCATGCCACTATGCCCTCTTTCCCATCAACTTTTTGGGCCAGGACAGCGCCTAGTCCTTCATCGGAAGCATCGGTATACAACTGGAAAGGCTTGATGAAATCGGGATGACAGAGTTAGAAGTGAGTTTGTCTTTCAAGTGATCGAAAGCGGTTTGACAATCCTCATCCCAGTCAAACTTCCGCCTTTTCTCCAATCTCTTGGTCATGGTTCGAGCAATTTTCGAGAAATTTGGTATGAATCTCCGGTAATACGACGCCATCCCCAGGAATGCTCGGATCTCTCTGACAGTAGTAGGAGGTGTAATTTCTGCGATCGCTTTGACTTTAAGGGAGTCCGGTTGGATACCTTTTTTTGAAACTACATGCCCTAGGTATGCTAGTTTGCGTGCCCCTAGTTGACATTTAGACGGCTTCAATTTTAGTCCCGCCCTCCTAATTCTCTCCAGCACCTCTTGTAGTCAGATAATATGTTCTTCCCAGCTATTTGAGAATATAATGATATCATCTAAGTAAGCTAAACAAGTTTTCCATGCCAACCCCCTTAGTACTTCGTCCATCTATCAATCTATCTATCTATCTATATGCTCAGGCCCAATCCCCATTTTGGGGGTAGCCGACTCAAGACAGCAAGAACAGGGAAAACACAAAAACAACATAAATCAAAAAATAAACACAGATAAAAAACACAAACTCTCACACATCCAGGTCACCCAGGAGAAGACCCAGAGACCCGGGTTACCAAGGTCGCTCCAGCACTCCCCCGGCCCCTGACCACCCGGAGAGGTTCCGATCTCGGCAGGCAGACATGCAGCAGAGCCAAAGCCACAAGCCCTCCCACCACACTTCCAGGCACACCCTTCATATTAATCGTCTCCCCGGGCCAGGAGCCTGATGGACTATTATCTAGTCCAACTTGCGCCCGCCCCCTTACTCCAAATGACCACGTGTTCACTCAACTATTCACAAGCATTCTTCGTCCATGACCCTAGTAAAACTGGCTGGCCCATTACAAACTCCAAAGGGCATAACCGTTAACTGATAAAGTTTCCCCTCGCTCGTAGAAAAAGCGGTTTTCTCCTGGTCCTCTGGTCTAACTGGAACTTGCCAATAACCACTTTGTAAGTCTAAGGTGGAAAACCAGGTTGACCCATTTAATGATTCTAGCAAGTCATCAATGCGAGGTAGGGGTTGGGCGTCTTTAATGGTGACATCATTTAGTTTCCTATAATCTACACAGAACCTAGTGGACCCATCTCTTTTTGTTACCAAAACTACGGGAGATGACCACGGACTGTAAGATTCCACTACAATTCCTTGTTTTAGCATCTCTACTTGTTCTTTTTCCTTTTGCCTCATGATAGGATTTTGTCGTCGGTATGGTTGTCTAATAGGGGGCCCTTGAGTATGGATCTCATTGGTATGTCGGGTACGGGCGGAGCCGTGGTCCCCTTTATCTTGAGCAAAGGTGTCTCTGTAAGACCAGAGTAATTCATGCAAAGTAGTGGCCTGGTCGGACGTCAGTTGTTCCGGGATTTCCGGTAAGTTAACAGGTCCGTTTGTTCCAACGGTGGTGGGTTGTGCGGGTGTAACTTGTCCTAAAAGTGTTCCCTTCTGATAACCTCCAAAACACTGAGGATCAAGTGTCCAAACAGTGGTTTAGAGTGGGTAAGGGAACATTGGAAAGGGAACTACTACCCTAGAACTAATGTCCGTGGCAGGATTAGGAAGTTAGTAGGGGACAGATGGGTTAGTAACTGAGGGGGGATAAAATAAAGTTATTCATTTACAAACGCAGTCAGTCGCGGGTTTAATGCGAGATATTTGTCTAAGCGGAGTTTAAATGAATCAACGGTGCTGCAGTCTATAACGTCTCGGGGAAGCCCATTCCACAAGTTGACAACTCGATTGAAGAAGAAATTCTTAGATTCATGCGAGTAAAAAGATTTACCAATAATTTTGCAACCGTTTCCCCGCGTGTAATTAGATTGGTCGATAGTGAAGTACTTACTACAGTTCATATTGTCGATGCCTTTGATGATTTTGAACACTTGAATTAAGTCACCTCTTAACCCTTAATTAGCGGCGAGCAACATAAGTCGAGTTAAATAAAGCTGGACTATGTGGCGGCGCTCGACATAACTCGAGTGGCAATTTCAGCACGTAATGTGGCTGAGAGAGAGAGACAAGTGGTGGCAGGAGACTAGCGAGCGTATGACTGCTCCAGACCACCGCGGCGAACCTACTGACACAAATCTCAGCTCCCTCCTCCCTCTCTCACTCGCTACATACTCAATTATGTAGTGAAAGTACCGAATTACCTGCTTTTTGCACTCGCGTTGCACGGTTATTGCAAGAAAACTATCCATCATACAAGGATCGTTATGGTGTCATTCGAAAGCTCTGTTTATGCCCTTTCAGGGATAGGTACTTGTTTTACGTTCTGGGTCTTATTTAGGCATGAAAATGATCACGTAAACAGCCCTATTTTGGCTAAAAACACCCCGCTGTGCGGTACACATAAATAAACCGCATAGGCCGCTCGTAAGGTGTTAATCTGCGCTGGGTTAAAGGAAATAGATTTAATTCTCTAAGACGCTCTTCGTATGGTTTGTTCTTTAGGCTAGGTATCATTTTGGTAACTCTACGTTGAACTCGTTCTAGCTTGTTTATCTTTTTGGTAATAAGGGCACCAGGATTGAACGCAGTATTCCAGAAGAGGGCGGACTAAGGAATTGTAGCGACCATCTGTGGCCGGAGTGTCGTTGTTGTCTCTTTCTACCCACACTGCATCGTTACCCCCAACTGGCTCATAAGATCAATCCCCAAGTACCCATCAACTCCGCTATAAGATTGACCGGATAATACACAAAAAGTAGTAGTGAATTTAATTCCCTTCCACTGTATCACTACCGAACTAGTTATCCCTAGGATGGTCAATGGTTGACCACCAGCTCCTGACAACTGAATACTAGTCTTCTGTAACGTTCCTAATTCTCTGTGGTGGTTTCTCCAGAAGTTCTCCAAAGGACAGCTTCTATTAGCTCCCGTGTCAATTAGCATATTTGCGGTTTTCCCATTGACCACAATAGTCTCACAAGGCGTATGTCTCTCCAAAATATTAACCTCCCTATATCGCCTTTCTATGTGAAGTTTAGGGGAAAATTTACTTCCTCCTCTGGCACGGTGACTACCGGTTTGGTTTCCGTCTTTTGGTACTCGACCGGAAGCAATCTTCTCTGGTTTGGGTTAGTCACCCTGGGTAATGGTTGATCATTTTGGAGTTGAGGCCTTGAGTTAAAGCTAGAGGTTTGGGTTTGAGGTCGGTTTGAACAGTTCCTAGCTAGGTGTCCGGTCTGTCTACAAACAAAACATCGGACAATGGTTCTTGGGTACCCTTTGTTCGGGTTTTCCTCTTCCCATTTCTTTTTCTCTTCTTTTATTTCTCGGGCTTCCATTACCTTTTTGATCACTTCCATAAGTTCCTTGGTGTTAGTCACTTCATGAACAATGCAGTGTTTCTTTACTTCCACAGGACATGCTTGAATCATGATTTCCCTAATTTCTGTTTCTTGGCTCTCGGGGTCCATGTGTGTATACGCAAGTTTGATATACTTCGTGATTCCCCTCCTCAGGACTCTCACATTCTGACCGTCCAGTTTCATCGTCTTTAGTTTCTCTCGGGCCTTTCTTGTGGAAGTTTCTCGGCCAAACTCCTCAATTAGAGAGGCCTTTACTTCTGCCCATGATACTAGTTCCTCCAGTCGTACTCTCACGTCATTTAGGGCCTTTCCTAGGTGTGCCTTTCCATAGGCAATTTGTTTCTCATAATTTCCTACCTCCAGTAACGTGAACTGACATTCTAATTGTTCAGTCCACAGCTCGATTTCTTCTTTGCCCTCTTCCCATACCCTGAACGGTAATATCGTCGTCATTATGTCGGTTCTGTCAGATAATCTACACTTAACCCAACAATTTGTCGAATCCCACCGCTTGCCACCAAAATATTGTACTTAAATTTCTAAGTTCAAGCACACTACTGAGGTGGGGGATTAATTCGACAGTTGCTAGACTTTGTATAGTTTATTTAATAGAACAAACTCTAAATCTAACTACTAGTCCAATACCCTACTTCCTGTTCTGATCGAAATGAGTTCAGTACGCGAATTGAATAAGACGTTGTCCCGTGATAGATGGTACGTTGGAACCAAAGAGCTCCTGCACATACTATTTGGATGCCCGTTATTCAGGTAATGCCTCGCTTCAACTTAGATACATCGTAGGTTACCAGACTGAATTTATAATGATCGCCGTGCCCTTCGATGTCTTCTAAGAGACCTGGGCTGCTCTGACTCAAACTATTACTAATTTCTTAATCCTAAATGCAAGTGGACAAACAATATATATTTCTATATCCACTTCCGAAACCCCCAAATGGCTAACCTTTTCCCGGGCGTTACAAACACCACTCTCGGCTCATACAATAGCCCCTCTGAATATAACACTGGCCCGTGGGCCGTTTAACTCTCTATAAAGGATATAATCTTTAACTCACATTTCCCTTACAACACCGAACGCGTAGTCCGTTACACATGAACATAAAAGCTTTGTCAATACAATAGTACACCTGAATACAACACTAGCCCGTAGGCCGTTTAACTCTCTATCAAAGATATAATCTTTAACTATTAGTTCCCTTACAACACCGAACGCGTAGTCCGTTACACATGAACATAAACTCTTTGTTAATACAATATTACACCGGAATACAACATTGGCTCGTAGGCCGTTTAACTCTCTATAAATGATATAATCTTTAACTCTTGGTTCTCTTACATCATCGAATGCGTAGTCTGTTACACATGAACATAAACTCTTTGCTAATACAATATTACACCGGAATACAACATTGGCTCGTAGGCCGTTTAACTCTCTATAAAGGATATAATCTTTAACTCTTGGTTCTCTTACAACATCGAACGCATAGTCCGTTACACATGAACATAAACTCTTTGTTAATACAATATTACACCGGAATACAACATTGCTCCCCGGACAATATATCTGGTAGCTTCAAGAGCCGGATACGCCCTTACGTTACTTTCTATTTCAAAAGTCAGGCCCAATCTTAAAGGTCACTCAACCGAGCTAGGAGGTAGCAAGACTAATCATGAAGTTCCTTTATCGATGATAAGTGACGTTAAACATATTTGGACTAGTGTCCCTTCAATATAATTCGGAAATGTGTCCTTGCAATAAAATTTTGGACGTGTGTCCTTACAATATAATCCGGACGTGTGTCCTTACAATATAATTCCAATAACCCTAGCTGAAGCTCATCTCTAAAATAACTATTCACTATTTTCCCCTGAACCCAATAGTTGTTATTTAATCTCTGTCCCTCTTACGTTAATTAAAGAACTTCCTATAAGATCCTAAATACTTAGTAGCTAATGGCTTGGAGCCCTTTCTATCAATAAACACTAGTTGAACATAACACATCATCCATTTATTCTATTTCTTAGTCAAGTCAATTTCTCTTTTCGTTTTGTTCTATAAGAACACATATTTTTATTGAAGATCCCCCGAATTAGTCAAATTCCCCTCTCTCTTTTTCTTGGTTCCTCTGCGGGCCCAATATGGGTCCTGATTAAAAGTCTGTTGCTCGTGGTGGGCGTTCTGGCTGCACTACCACCTCAAAGCTGGCCAGTAGTGGTCTGGGAGGTTGTCACTCTTAACCATCTCCTGTCGTCCTGGATGAAGTTGCTGGCTGCGGGTGTGCAGGCATGCAATATGGCGACAGGCCCAGGGATACTGATGGTGTATCCTCCGGGTTGGTGAGAGTGATGCAGGACTCGAGTGCTCTGCTACGGGAACTGTTGTGTGGGCTGGAAGGCTATTGTGGTGATCGCCTTGGTTCCTGGTGTGCCCGCAGGAGAGGGGGAGGCTGGGAGGAGAGGTGTTGCTTCCTCGAGGCGTGGTGCCCGTCTGACCCCGAGCGGCTCTCGTCACCTTCCCTTTATAGGGGGGCCCGGCGCGCTGATTGGCTGCCCCGCTTCGCGCTGCCAATTGTGCTTTAGCAAGCGTGACTTGCAGTTTAGACTCAGTCCTCTCTCGCTCTCCTTCTCCAAAGTAAGTGCCAGGAAGTTGATTGCCTTTGTCGTTTAGTGGCTTACGGGAGTCAGATGCTGGCACCAAGTTGTCTGACAAAAGGCAATTAGAAGGTCCGGTACAAGGAGCAAATGAGGTAGATGTAGGAGGGTCACAGGTGGTCATGCCGGGAATTTGGACGTTTGTGGCCCAAAAAGTTTGACACAAAGGAGCGCCCTGATTGGTCGGACGCTTTCTTACTTTAATTATTATTATTATTATTATTAGTAGTAGTAGTAGTAGTAGTAGTATTTTCTTAGTAAGAGTAGTAGTGTTATTTTTCATGATAGTATTATTTATTATAATACTTTATATTATTGGTAGTAGTAGTACTAGTGAACCCCACAATCTTGATACAGTTATAGGGAGGAAACTAAGAAAACAATAAAAATATAAATAAATAAGTATACAGTACAAAGACGGCCATCCTCCCTTAACCCGGGAGCTGCAGGGAGACTCATAAGAGTTCCCCCGGCGCACTGCGGGGAGACTCTTAAGAGCAGAGACTTTGAACACGTACCAAAACCGCGCGTTTATAGCCAGGCGGCTGAAAATTGGTGTGGGTATAGTACTACATGTCAATTCTCGATACCACCCCGCCAAACGCTCGCCCCGCACTCGTGCAAGCACCACCGTGCCAGTAACCACGCACTAGTCATGGAGCCCACACGTCCCTCACGCTCGCTCCCTGATGACACAACCAGCCCTCCTTCTGGTGGTGTTAGCTGCCGTGGAAGGCAGAGGGTGGCTGCCAAAGACCCTAGCTACCAGTACGACACGCCCTACAGCTCAGAGGACGAAGCACCAGCACCCAAAGCACGAAAAACACGTGCAAGCAGGGCAATGGCACAGAGGTCATTGGTCTTTCGGGACACTGCCACCACGACCCAGGCCACTGCAACAACCACTACCACCACCACTGCCACCACTGCCACCCCTGCCACCCCTGCCACCGGTACCAGCGACGCAGGAGGCCGCCCTAGGGCTGCATTACCTGCGGGGGCAGGAAAAATGAAAGGCACGGGCGTAGGGCAGAGAACCCGTACGCCAGCCACAGTGCCCCTACCACCACCACCACCACCAGCCGCCCTTGGCCCGGCTGCCCCTGCCGCCCCTGCTGCCCCTGCCGCCCCTGCCGCCCCTGCTGCCCCTGCCGCCCCTGCCGCCCCTGCCCAAGGAACAGGGAATGGGAAGGGGAAAGGGAGAGGGAAAGCGACTGGGAAAGCGACTGCTGGCCCTGGTGTCCCTGCCGGCCCTGCTGCCCCTGCTGCCCCTGCTGCCCCTGCTGCCCCTGCCGCCCCTGCCGCCCCTGCCCAAGGAACAGGGAAGGGGAAGGGGAAAGGGAGAGGAAAAGCGACTGGGAAAGCGACTGCTGGCCCTGGTGTCCCTGCCGGCCCTGCTGCCCCTGTTGCCCCTGCCGCCCATGCCGCCCCTCCCCAAGGAACAGAGAGAAGGGCGACAGGCACCACCATCATCTTGCCATCAAGGCCACGCACCACTGCTGCCCCTGCCGCCCATGCCGCCCCTGCCCAAGGAACAGAGAGAAGGGCGACTGGCACCACTATCATCTTGCCATCAAGGCCACGCACCACTGCTGCCCCTGCCGCCGCCGCTGCCGCCGCCCCTGCCGCCGCCCCTGCCACCGCCTCTGCTGTCCCTGTCCA
This sequence comes from Paralithodes platypus, assembly GCA_032716605.1. NCBI lineage: Eukaryota > Metazoa > Arthropoda > Malacostraca > Decapoda > Lithodidae > Paralithodes > Paralithodes platypus. The sequence goes on along the minus strand of CM064510.1, from coordinate 16,047,515 downwards.
TAAGACTCCCGCACGTGCCAAAGTGACCCGAAAAACTCTGACACCATCTAAGTATGCCGCCCTGCTGTTTGATGGTGATTCGCAGGACATTGGCAGCCCGGGTTTCGACGACGAAGCCCTAGCACGGGACCAAGGGTGGGGGGATTTGGGAGTGGACAGTGGGAGTGAGTCCGTCGTCGGTGACGAAAATGAGGAAGGGCATCGTCTGTCAAGTGAAGAGGAGGGTAATGATGATGAAGTGCTGTATCGCGACCATGGAAGCGATATTTCAGACGATGAAGCAGACGCAGACGACATTCCGATCCCTGAGCTGCCTTCGTTCGATTGGTCTGACGGGGTCAATTTTGTACCTGACGTGCCCCAGTTCAATCCTGGGACGTCAGGAACAACTGACGACTGGCCCTGTGATGATCAAGCGAACGAAAGCGACTTCTTCCTCGCTTTTTTCGACATGGAGGTAATGACGTACATCGTTGCCCAAACAAACGCCTACTACAGGTGGGTGTTTGGCAGATTGGACATCCTTTCTCCAAAAGCGAGAATACGAGGCTGGGTGGATACGACTGTGGAAGAATTTATGACGTTCTTTGCCTTGTTGTTCCTCATGCCTCTGATCAAGAAGCATGTGTTGCAACACTATTGGAAGCACGACCCTCTCATCGCCACCCCAACTTTCAATAAGTTCATGACTCGTGACAGATTTTTGTTGCTGCTAAGATTTATGCACTTTGCAGACAACGAAAATCCTAACAGGATTGACAGGATATGGAAAGTTCGGGATGTGTTCACCATGTTGTTGGAGAGGTATAGGAAATACTTTTACCCCTTCCTCAATTTGGTGATTGATGAGTCGCTCGTGCTCTTCAAAGGACGTCTTGTTTTCAACCAGTATATCCCCTTGAAGAGGCATAGGTTCGGAATCAAGCTCTTCGTGTTGTGCGACTGTGAAACTGGAATAGTGCTTGACATGATCGTGTATACAGGAACTGACATTGACGTACCGAAAGCCGCTGCCAATGACCCCATGGGCATGTCAGGTGCCATCGTCAGGAAAATGTTGGCACCTTACCTGGGCAAAGGCCACATCATCTACACTGACAACTGGTATACTTCTCCTGCTCTCTGCCAGTTTCTTTATGACAACCAAACGGGGTCATGTGGGACTGTCAGAAAGACAAGAAAGTTTATGCCAAAGTTCACAGGTGATGTCATTCCTCTCACAGATGCCTCCTCCAGTGACACACCTTCAGAAGACGACCTGGCCCAGGAACACCGCGAGAGGCATGTGCGAAGAAGGCGATGAAAGGGGCAGAAATACAAGCAGCTCGAGAAGTGTGGGAAACTGATAGCCCTGAAGTGGAAGGATAAGCGAGACGTCCACCTGCTTTCCACCGTCCACACAGGTGCCCAGGTAGATTCTGGCAAAATCCACTACCGAACCTGGAAGACAATCTACAAGCCCGACATGGTAGTGGACTACACAAAAAACATGCGCCTGGTGGACAAGTCTGACTGTCAGCTGTCAGGTGTTGAGTGTCTGAGGAAGACTGTGAAGTGGTATCACAAGCTCTTCCTCCACCTAGTTGACATAACGATGCTGAACGCCTACAACTTGTGGTTGGTGAAAAAGGATATGGCCCCAAACCAGAAGCTGAAATTCCGGGAGTTCGTGTACAACGTCTCCTACCAACTCCTGGAGAAGTATGGCACCACCACTCACAGACGTACGGCACGGCGTGGGGATCACGTTCCTGACCGCATCCAGCTGGGTGTCGAAAGACACTACCCCATCAACACTGAGATGCTTGGCACTCGCCACAGGCAGGCTTAGTGCACCGTCTGCAGCTCCAGTGTCAGGAAACCCCATGTCACGAAAAGAGTCACCTCAATGTGCGCCGAGTGCAAAGTTCCACTCTGCCTGGGTGACTGCTTCAGGGACTACCACACCTTCAAGAACTACTGAGTGTCGGCCCCTGCCCTGCCCTGCCCTGGACTCGCCCCGTGCCCTGCCCTGGACTCGCCACCTGCCCTGCCCGGGACTCGCCCCCTGCCCTGCCCTGCCCTGGACTCGCGCCCTACCTTACCTGACCTGACCTAATTGATCACGCTACCTCATAATGTAACATATATATTATATAATGTATAAGTTCCCAAGATGTCCCTGTGATATAGCTTTTACATTATATAATTGTATGTTTCATTATTTAGTTTATAAGTTTCAAAGATTTACATGTAATATGCCTTATTTTTCTAGTATATCAATATATATGTTTGTTATTAGCCAAAGTAATGTGTATATAATTATTTTCTTACCTCAAATGAATTGTACAAAAATAAATATGTTTCAATAAATCCTGTCAAACCTACAAAGATAATAAAAAAAAACAATAAAAAAACAAAAAAAAACAAGGTCATGTCATTGTATTCTTACAATATGATATATTCTATGAACATTTCATATGGTTTGAATACAATGGCATGATCTTGTAAACAAAAAAATTTATCAAAAATGTTCTAGACAATATAAAACCTTCCTGGATTCGATCCCACTACCCTACGACACTTTGAGTTTTCCAGTCCGCGACCTTACCAACCATGCCACAGGAGCTCATACCAAATATCACTCAAAACTTCGTGTTTACAATCAAAATGACAATATAAAAAAAAAAAATGAATTATCCCACCAATTTACCAAATTGATGGGATTATCAATTATATCATACCCAAGGTTTATAAAAGTTTGTCTCTGTCAAGAATTAGTAATTATATAACTTTATTCTGTCAAAAATTGCCCAAACACTCAGCAAAATTGCCCCTCTCAGTGTGACTCCACTCATTTTCACACGGTCAAGCGGTCACGAGGTGACCCTTGCCGCTCCTTGATGCTCCAGCTACAGCAGCTCTGTCTGGGAACAAAATTGGTATAAATACAATAATGGATAAAATACTCTTCACAAATACATTTGTGTTGTATAATATTGTAAATAAAAATGAATAATAACTGTGTGGGTGTCGAAAATTGCTCAACCAGCTTTCTTATGTCTCGCCTACGTGCGTATATTGGATTATACATAGTCATGACTGTCATACAAATAATTGCAGTAGGTCTCGAATATACATTTAGATTGCATATTACTTCGAAATAAATAAGTAAACGTTTCTCTGGTGGCAATCTACCCTTTCGCAAGTGTAAGGAGACACCAGTCTATATTTAGCCCTCTATCACAAAAGGCAATCTGCCTGTGTTGACTCAGCACCATCGCTGGTGGTCTATAATATAGTACTTTATTTACAGTCAATGGCCTACATGTTTCTGTGGTACTTCACATGTGTCTAAAATGCAATGTCTGCTTGCATAAAAATGCAATTCTGAAGTCCATTTATACGTACGACATATGCATGTCTCAGTTTCTCTCTCTCTCTCTCTCCATTCCTGACTCATGTTATTGTAGACCTGTTGATGGCAACGAACACCAGCCATCTGGTAGACATAAGGTTCAAAATACCAAACATCAATACGCCTGGGGCGCCTCCACAATTATCACAAAGCTGGTTATCTATCTAGAGATCTGCCTGACTTCCATCTCTCCACGACTCACTCACTCACTCACTGCACCCCTGCATGCCTCCCTCCCACCCCCCCACCCCCCACCCACCCTTTCAGGCTTCCGTCTGCTAGAAACACATTCACAATTTGCGTAAATATCGCATCAATTGGGCTATATGCGGTATATTCCTTGTTATATGGGACGCCTACATATGTACACGTCTTTATTATAGCATGAGAGTGCTCTAAATACAAGATTTACGTGATATTTATGGCGTAACACACCCTCTCCCCCTTTCATTCCCACCACAACTCACTCACACCTTGGTTCACGCATAGAAACTCATTGATAATGTGCGTAAATATCGCATGAATTGGTCTATATGCGGTATATATTTTGATATATGGCACGTATACATACGTACAAGTCTGTATTATAGCATGACAGTGCTCTACGTACAAGATATATGTGATATGTATGGCGTAAACCACACTCTCAGCTCATAAATTGCCGCCAAACCTCCAACACATCTTCATTCCCGCCTAAAAATTATCTTATAATTCCCTTATATATTGCAATTTTTGGTCACTATGAGGCATATTCATTGTTATATGGGTGCCCTACACATGTATACATACTCTACATAGCCTAAAAGGGCTCAAAAAAGGACATATACGTGATAATATGCGGTAACCCACCCCCTCCTCCCTCTCCTTCTATCCCCTGCGCGCGTAAATATTCGGCAGGGAAATCTCGCCGCTCGATGACAATCTAGCTCCACATTTTTCAACTACGGACCGTTCCCCTACCCCCCACAGACATTTTTTGGGGGGTCAAATATATATGGTCCGATGCACGCAAACATTCCCTACACGATGATGTACTTTTTATCGAAATTGGCAATAGGTCCCAAAATCATCATAGGTGCGCACAGTCTTACCCTGTAGAAAACCCCCTGTGCGCCGCGGAGAGGTTAACCCAGTCCCTTTATGTACTCTCAGATGCACCCAAACTGATGAAAGTTATAATAATATATAAAGATATTATATACACCCATCCCCCCTTAACCTGATCAGTACCAGCTCCGTTCTTTTCATTTAAACTGGCTACTAATCGATGATTTTATTAAGTTTAACCCATTGCCTGCGGGAACGCCATGGCAATTTACAGCATTTTACAGGCTATTAAAGCCTCTTAAAGCCTGTAGCATCGAGTGCGAGGGAGCCGGAGCGCGACTGGCCACATGTCCTTCCCCCAGCCAGGTGGCCACGGCACTGAGGGCTCTGAGTCAGAGTCTCGCGAGATATGGTGCTGCCAAAGGCAAATGTAGCGCGACATTAGCAATAATTGCTCACTTTAGCGAATGTCTACGGTAGCACGAGATACAAAGCTCGTTTTATTGTAATTTTGAAGCTATTTTCTTCTAGTTTATTTGGCTGAATACATTTCATTTAATTCAGACACTTTCCTATTCAATCAGGAGTGCCTGAATGAGCACTAATATGTCGGAAAAAGGCGGAATTATGCCCGCAGCCTAAGTGTTAAGAAGGGCCTCCAGCAATAAACAGGATTCGAACTATCTTAATTAATACTTTTTACTACCACATATCCTGTTTAACTGAGTCCCTTTCTTAAATTAATCTTTTTACTACCACATATCCTGCTTAACCGAGTCCCTTTGTAACCGCTCAGATGTACCCCGACTGAAGACTGCAAGACCCCCTCCAATGCCAAGGGGTTCTGTACGAAATATATGGCGGCCTGCGAAGCCCAATTTTTTTTTTTTTTTAAGACGTTGGTTCTGTTAGTTAAGCGATTTTGAGACCTTTCACCTCATTATTTTATCAATATTTAGACTTTTCATGCCCTTCAAGTGTTTGAATTTTTTCCTGACGAGCGATAGCGAGCCTCTAATTCTAGAAGGAATCAGCCTTTGGCCGGAACATGTTTCTACCGAAAAATGTACAAATTTATCTTGAAAGGGGGTCTAGGGGGTGTTTTTCTTAGCTTGATGGAGGTCTAGCGAGGAAACTCAAAAATACATTAATAAATACATATATAGACCAAAAACAAAGCACTCCCCCCTTTATGTCCTCAGATGCATCCAGACTGAAAAATGCCAGACACCAGCCAATGCCGAGGGGTTCTGTACCAAAAATCCGGTGGGGTGCGAGACCGTACTATATAACTTCTACACGGCCAATAATGATCAGTGCTACAATGGCTGCTATTGCATGATGAAGTGCTGACCTTTGGATGGATGCTCAAGAAACGGCGGGTACTGCGTGCGCCGTGGCCAGGGTTGTGCTAATGGTTACACAGAGAAGATATGCGGCTGCAAGACTAAGAACAAGTGCTCCTGCTATGTCCTAGATAAGATGGGTCGTTTTTCTGGTCCCCATTCTTCCTCATTCTTAGCCACATAAATGTTAATATCAATATCAAGACCTTTTATGCCATTTAGGTGTAGATTTATTTCCTGCCGGGCGATATCGACCCTGTAATTTCAAGAGAAATCGTCTTGGTGTTCCATTGTTTAATTTTTCCTGCGAATTTGACAACATTATTTGATCACACGTATTTGCGATTGAATTGTTCTCTCTCTCTCTCTCTCTCTCTCTCTCTCTCTATATATATATATATATATATATATATATATATATATATATATATATATATACAGTAGTATATACAGTATATATGAAATAATACTATGCTGTTTTTGAAATGATATGAATGAAATATATATTGTCTTTTCAGCTACTTCTTATACCTCCTTCTTTCATATATTATTATTTTCAGATGCATTTGCAAAAAAATTGACTTGCTAGAAGACCATCCTGATCTTCTGAGACTTCGGTGAACTCGATCTTCCAAACCATCGAGACTCCAGAATATACCGACCTATGCCTTCAGAAATATCACTGAACTTTTTTGTCTTCTTCTCACTTACAAAATTAAGTTGCACAAGAACATCCTACTTGATGGTTGATAGGGATTTAAAGTGTCAATAAAGATCAAACTTTTTTGTTCTTTACAAAATTAAGTTGCACAATAACATCCTACTTTTTGGTTGATAATGATTTCACGAGTTATCCATAAAGAACATCTTCCTTATACATAGCTATAACTTTGGTGTATGATTAACTTTACAAAACATAGCTGTAACGTTGGTTCATGATCGAGTTATATGACAAAACAAATATAACGTTGGTTGTTGTTGTTGTTGTTAATGAGTTATACGACATCACATAACTCTATCGTTGGTTTATGAGTTATATGACAAAACAAATATAAAGTTGGTTGTTGTTGTTGTTGTTGTTTATGAGTTATACGACATCACATAACTCTATCGTTGGTTTATGAGTTATATGACAAAACAAATATAAAGTTGGTTGTTGTTGTTGTTGTTGTTGTTGTTGTTGTTCCCTAAGCTGCCTGGCCGAACAGCCCCGAGTCCCTGAGAAAGGCCATGGCCACGATCGGGCTTTCCCACAGAGCTCTCATTGAGTGTAGATTGTGTTGTTGGCGTAAGTGGTTGTGTGAAATGCAGTCTTCTATGATGTGTTTAATGGTATGGGGTGCTGTGTTACATCCCGGGCAGGCGTCGACAACGGAGTCATCCAGTCTCTTCTGATAGCTCAGGAGAGCTGGATGGTGTCCGCATCTCAGCCTGGCCAGGTGGACTCTGTCCTCGCGAGGAAGGGAGGATTCGGAAGGATGGATTTCGGGAGGTCGTGCATGCAGCTGCGTGTTGTCTGTGAGTGAGTGGATGGATCGGTGAGAGATATGAGTATGGATGTGCTTATGGAAGTTGGTTCGGGGTGGGCAGGGAGGGAGAGAGGACAATAATTGTGTGTGATACCGTGTGCTGGGTGTTGTTTTGATATTTCTTGGTGTCTGTGGGTGTGTTGCCATGTAGTTTAGTGGGTGGTCTTGGTTCGTGGAGGCTGCTGCCAGGAATTGAGTGCCTCTCATGTCCAGATGGTCTTTGACTTTGAGGATTTTGGTTTCTTGATGTAGGTGATCTGTGGGTGCAGTAGCTGTGCAGCCTGTAATGATCTTCAGGGCTTTGTTTTGAATAGTCTGTAAGGTCTTATGATGTGTTTCAGCTAGGTTAGAAGCCCAGGCTGGGCTTGCGTATTCCATCACTGATCTTATGTATTGTTTATATACTGTGGTGGTAGTTTCTTTGTTGTGTCCAAATTTTGTGTGAGCAAGTGACCTGAGGGCGTTAAGTCTGGGTGTCAGTTTCTTTTTAATGTTTGTGGTGTGCTGTATGAATGTCATATGAGTATCATATGTTACTCCTAGGATTTTGGGTGTGTGTGTATGTGTTAGGGGTGTGTTGTTTATGGTGAGTTGAGGGATGTATTTGTGTTCTCCTGTCCAACTTGTGAGCAGGGTTGCGGTGGATTTGGCTGGGGCTAGATTAAGTCTGTTTGTAGTGCACCAGCCATGTAGTGTGTTGAGATAGGGTTGAAGGAGATCTGTTGCTCTTTTTGGGTCATGGTGTGTGCATGTGAGTGTTATGTCATCTGCATAGGAGGCTAAGTTTATTTGGGGCGTATTGGGTGTAGTTATATCGTGCATGTACAGATTGAAGAGTGCGGGCGATAGGACCGATCCTTGTGGGACTCCGTTTGGAAAGTTTCTGATTTTAGATGACTGATCGGCAAAAGATACGTGTGCACATCTGCCTGCTAGGAAGTTGGCCAGCCACCGTTTTGTGTTGTTGTGCATGTTTGTGTTGTAGATTTTGTTTGTTAAGTTGTGGCGGGGGATGGCATCGAAGGCTTTACTAATGTCGAGTGTGGCTAATAGTGATCTGTGTGGTGGTCTAGCTGAATTGATGCCGTCGAAAGCTCTTTGTGTAAGGTCTGTGAGAAGAGTGTTTGTGGAGTGCAGTGGCCTAAAGCCATGTTGTGTTGGAGCTAGGGGTAGGTCAGGTGTAATTAGTTGTAATACTAGGCGTTCCATGACTTTGGAGGGGGAGCAAAGGAGTGTGATGGGGCGGTGCGAGGAGGGTAGCGTGGGGTCTTTGTTGGGTTTGTGGAATGTGATGATGATACCATGCTTCCAAATGTCTGGTATTGTGTTGTGTAAATAGCTGTAGTTTGATATGTTAGTGAGTGCTTGTATGCCTTGTGGTCCCAGGTGTCTGAGGTGTATGTTGCTTATGTTGTCTAGGCCACAGGCGGGTGAGTGCTTGAGATTGTTGATGATATGCTTTGTCTGGTGATTGGTGAAGGGTGTATAGTCAGGGTCTGTGGGGAATTGTCTCTTACGTTGGATGACACGTCGGTTGTCTTTGTGAGGTTTTAGGTGGCTGACATGTGAAAAGTGATTGATGAGAGTGTTTGCTTGTTGTTTACATGAAGGAGTAGAGTCTGTTGTTGTGATTGCAGCATGTGATTGTGATGTGTTGCTGTTGGAAAGTGTGATGCTGTTTAGTGTTTTGTAGAGTTTTTTGGGGTTTGTTTTGTGATCAAGTGTTTGTAGGAAGTTATTCCAATTTAGTTTTTGTTGTTCTTGTATTTTGTTGTTAGTTTGGGTGTTGAGTGCTTGAATTTGTTGTGTGATGTCTTGTGTGTGGGGTGCTGGGGAGTGTTTCAGTATGTCGCGTTGTCTGATGAGGTTTTGAATTTCTGGTGTGAAGTTGGGGTTGTGTCTTTTTCTGTTACCTCTTGGAGTGTGTTTCTTGTCAGCGTTTTGGATAGTTTTGTTGAGTATGTGTACAGCATTGTTGATGTTAGTGATGGGTGTACTGTTTAGAGTTGTGAAGTGTTGTTCTGTCTCATTTGTGAATGCTTCCCAGTTATCTCTTTTATAATTGGTGTATGTGTGTTTGTGGCTAGCTGGGGTGAGTCTGGTTTTGGTGGTGATAATGATCGGGAGGTGGTCAGAGCCTAAGGTTCTGACTACCCTCCAGGATGTTGTGGGGGCGAGTTCTGGGGAGCAAAAGGTGATGTCTGGAGATGATGGGTTATAGAGGGCTTGGTGAGGAATATGGGTATGTTGATGGATGTCGTTAAGGATGATGAGGTTATCGGTTTGGTTTTGTAGTACCAGCCCTCTGTCTGTGTCGGGGTTGTCGACAAACCAGGCCGACGTCTTGGCGTTGAAGTCACCACCCAGGATGATGTGTGGGGTGTTTGTGATGTGTTGTAAGTGTGGTCTGTATTCATTTGGTACTTTAGGGGATGTTTGGGGAGGGATGTATGTGTTTATGATGGTTATGTTGGAGTTGTTGCCAGTGCGTATTTTAATTGACTGTATTTCTGTTGTATTATCATTTGGGGGGAGGAGTGATTTGGTTTGTACACTGGTTACTATGTATGATATTTCTTTCTGTACCAGGGTGATGAGTCCACCGCCCCCGCCGACAGCCCGGTCTTGTCTGATGGTGGTGAAATTATGAAATGTGGGTGTTTTTTGTGTTGTGCGGAGTTTTCTTTCTTGTAAGATGGCAATGTGTATGTTGTGTTGTTTAATGAAGTGTGAGAGTTCGTGTTTCTTTGTGTTGATGCCATCTATGTTCAGTTGAAGAATGTTAATGTTATGTGCACGATGTATGTTGGGTGCTGCTGCACGAGGATGGGGTGGGGGTGGGGGTGAGGGAGGGGCTGGGGTTTGGGATGGGTGAGGTGGGGGCGGGGATTGGGGAGTACAAAGGAGTACAAAGGAGTACAAAGGAAATCAAGCAACAACAGATCTAGTGACCCTTCTAGGCTGCTTGTCCTCCAAAACACTGAGGATCAAGTGTCCAAACAGTGGTTTAGAGTGGGTAAGGGAACATTGGAAAGGGAACTACTGCCCTGCCACTAACGTGGCAGGACTAGGAAGTTAGTAGGGGACATATGGGTTAGTAACTGAGGGGAGGATAAAGTTATTCATTTACAAACGCAGTCAGTCGGGTTTGATGCGAGATATTTGTCTAGGCGGAATTTAAATGAATCAACGGTGCTGCAGTCTATAACGTCTCGGGGAAGCCCATTCCACAAGTTGACAACTCGATTGAAGAAGAAATTCTTAGATTCGTGCGAGTTAAAAGATTTACCAATAATTTTGCACCCGTTTCCCCGCGTGTAATTAGATTGGTCGATAGTGAAGTACTTACTACAGTTCACATTGTGGATGCCTTTGAACACTTTAAGTCGCCTCTTAATCTGCGCTGGGTTAAAAGAATTAGATTTAATTCTCCAAGACGCTCCTCTTATAGTTTGTTCTTTAGGCTAGGTATCATTTAGGTAACTAAGTTGAACTCATTCTAGCTCTTCTATCTTTTTGGTAATAAGGGCACCAGGATTGAACACAGTATTCCAGAAGAGGGTGGACTAAGGAATTTTAAAGGGTTAGGATAACTTCTTTGGATTTATGCTCAAATGACCTGCCTATAAAGCCAATTATTTTGTTTGCCTTCTTAACAACTTCTGAACATTGTTGACTCGGTTTTAGGTTACTCGATATTGTTACTCCCAGATCAGTTTCTCTGTTTGCATTCTTAAGCTGAGTGCCATTCATCAAATAGTTTGCTTTCTCATTTAGGTATCCGACATGTAGTACTTTACATTTATCCGCATTGAAACTCAATGAGATGGGGGTTGGAATGGATTAGGATGGGGTGTGGTGTGTTGAGTTGAGGATGTGGATGGTATGGGAAGGTTAGGTGGGTTAGGGAGGAGAGGTGGACGGGTTTTAGGGGGGGGAGTGGATGATATGGGAAGGTTAGGTGGGTTGGGGAGGAGAGGTGGACGGGTTTTAGGGGAGGGATTTGACTGGGAGAGGGAGGGGCATGAGGAACAGGTCCAGGTGTTTGTGTAGTGTTTCTTGGAGGCAAGTGTTGTGCAGGTGAAGTGGGTCCAGTTCCCGCATGAATTGCAGAGAACTGAACCCTTAGTATGGCGACTCGAAGTGATGGGTTTTTGAGCAAGTTGGACATATGTATGTGAACGTGGGTCCTGGGTTGCTCTCAATGTCTCCGGCTAGAAGAAGTCTTCGAGAAATGACAGCCGGAGAGTCATTTCTCGGTGTAGGAAAAACTGTGTGATGTGTGTGTGTGGTACAAAGGAGTACAAAGGAGTACAAAGGAGTACAAAGGAAATCAAGCAACAACAGATCTAGTGACCCTTCTAGGTTGCTTGTCCTCCAAAACACTGAGGATCAAGTGTCCAAACAGTGGTTTAGAGTGGGTAAGGGAACATTGGAAAGGGAACTACTGCCCTGCCACTAACGTGGCAGGACTAGGAAGTTAGTAGGGGACATATGGGTTAGAAACTGAGGGGAGGATAAAGTTATTCATTTACAAACGCAGTTAGTCGCGGGTTTGATGCGAGATATTTGTCTAGGCGGAATTTAAATGAATCAACGGTGCTGCAGTCTATAACGTCTCGGGGAAGCCCATTCCACAAGTGACAACTCGATTGAAGAAGAAATTCTTAGATTCGTGCGAGTTAAAAGATTTACCAATAATTTTGCAACCGTTTCCCCGCGTGTAATTAGATTGGTCGATAGTGAAGTACTTACTACAGTTCATATTGTCGATGCCTTTGATGATTTTGAACACTTGAATTAAGTCGCCTCTTAATCTGCGCTGGGTTAAAGGAAATAGATTTAATTCTCTAAGACGCTCTTCGTATGGTTTGTTCTTTAGGCTAGGTATCATTTTGGTAACTCTACGTTGAACTCGTTCTAGCTTGTTTATATCTTTTTGGTAATAAGGGCACCAGGATTGAACGCAGTATTCCAGAAGAGGGCGGACTAAGGAATTGTAAAGGGTTAGGATAACTTCTTTGGATTTATGCTCAAATGACCTGCCTATAAAGCCAATTATTTTGTTTGCCTTCTTAACAACTTCTGAACATTGTTGACTCGGTTTTAGGTTACTCGAAATTGTTACTCCCAGATCAGTTTCTCTGTTTACATTCTTAAGCTGAGTGCCATTCATCGAATAGTTTGCTTTCTCATTTAGGTATCCGACATGTAGTACTTTACATTTATCCGCATTGAAACTCATTTGCCAAATTTGGGCCCAACATGACAATTTATCTAGATTGTGTTGCATATCGTCAACTTGTTCTTTTGAGAGTACGCTATTTGCAATTTTGTATCGTCAGCAAATTTTGAGATTGTGCAGGTGAGACCCTCATCTATGTCGTTGATGTAAATTAGAAAGAGAATTGGTCCTAGTACCGATCCCTGGGGTACCCCGCTACTTACATTGGTCCATTTAGATGCCTTACCGTTTATGACTACCCTTTGCTTTCTGTGCTGAGCCAATTTTCTATCCATTTCAACACACCGTCTTGTATTCCATGCGCTTTTAGTTTTAGCAGTAAACGTTTGTGGGGAACTTTGTCAAAGGCCTTTTGAAAATCAAGGTATATAATATCTACAGCTTTACTCTCATCGTAGAGGTTGAGGATATCGTGGAAGAAGTCTAAGAGGTTTGTTAAACAGGAACGTTTTTTACGAAAGCCGTGTTGAGTATCTTTAAGTATGTTATTTTCCTCTAAGTGATTTACGTGTCTGTCTCGTATGACCGTTTCTAGCATTTTACATACAACTGAGGTTAAGCTAATTGGACGATAGTTACTGGGTAGGGATTTGCTGCCTTTTTTGAATATCGGTGTTACGTTGGCTAGCTTCCACTGATCAGGCATAGTTCCAGACTGCAAGGATTTATTGAATAGTAATGTCAGTGGTTTGGAGAGCTCATTCTTAGCTTCCTTTAGAACTCTAGGCGAGATTGTATCAGGTCCTGGCGTTTTATTTACCTTGAGTTTATCTAAACAATTCAATACTTCTCTCTCTGTAACGGTGATATTGCTTAGAACATCTGAATTATCAATCTGAATCGGCGATGGTGTAGGGATATCACTGAGGTCTTCTGTTGTAAAAACTGATGCAAAGAAGGTATTGAGGGCATTACTCATTTGTACTTCGTCTTTGGTGAATTCTCCTTTTCATCGACTAACGGTCCAACAGTTGAAGTAACTACTTTTTTCTTTCTGATATAACTATAGAATTCTTTCGGGTTTGTTTTACTTTGATTCGCAATATGTAACTCTAAGGTCTTTTTACTTTGCTTAATTAACTGTTTGGCTTTGCGTCGTAGCTCTACAAATTTCACCCGTTCTTCGTCATTTTGTGAGGATTTTAATCTATCATTAGCAAATTTTTTAGCAAGCAGGCAGTTTGAAATATCTTTATTCCACCATTTGGGCTTATTATTATGGCCTGGACGCCGTATTTTCGATGGTATGCAGTCTTGCACTGCTTTTAGGTAAGTGGTTTCGAATAACTTCCAAGATGTATTTATGTCGTTATTGTTAATTAAAAAGCTCCAGTCAGTTTCTTTAAACATAGCTCTAAGTTTATGGAAGTTTGCTTTCTTGAAATTAGGGACTTTTTCGATGCTACTATTTGGTTCGTTACTAGTAAACTTTAAAGTGAAAGTTATCGTACGATGGTCGCTGTTACTGAATTCATCACCAACATTCAAATTCTCTATCAATTCTTCTTTTGTTGCAAGTACAATGTCAAGAACGTTATTACGTTATTAAGTTATTACGTTATTACGTTATTACGTGGTGTGAGAGGTGTGGAAATTCCCGGCGCGACCGAAGCCGCTCCAAGGACCCGTGCCCCCAGGGAGGGGGCAGGGGATGGTTGTGACGGTTTGGCTCCCGAAACTGCTCCCCGCGGCCGGCATCCGGTTTTCCTCCACTGGTCGTTGATTTTGTCTTCGGCTGTGGAGGGTCGGCAGCCATCCGCGGTTGGCAGCCTTGGGAGGTGGCCCCACGGCGTAGACGCCGCCACATCAGGACGTTGTTGTTGTTGTTGTTGTTTATGAGTTATACGACATCACATAACTCTATCATTGGTTTATGAGTTATATGACAAAACAAATATAAAGTTGGTTGTTGTTGTTGTTGTTGTTTATGAGTTATACGACATCACATAACTCTATCGTTGGTTTATGAGTTATATGACAAAACAAATATAAAGTTGGTTGTTGTTGTTGTTGTTGTTTATGAGTTATACGACATCACATAACTCTATCGTTGGTTTATGAGTTATATGACAAAACAAATATAAAGTTGGTTGTTGTTGTTGTTGTTTATGAGTTATACGACATCACATAACTCTATCGTTGGTTTATGAGTTATATGACAAAACAAATATAAAGTTGGTGTTGTTGTTGTTGTTGTTTATGAGTTATACGACATCACATAACTCTATCGTTGGTTATGAGTTATATGACAAAACAAATATAAAGTTGGTGTTGTTGTTGTTGTTGTTTATGAGTTATACGACATCACATAACTCTATCGTTGGTTTATGAGTTATATGACAAAACAAATATAAAGTTGGTTGTTGTTGTTGTTGTTGTTTATGAGTTATACGACATCACATAACTCTATCGTTGGTTTATGAGTTATATGACAAAACAAATATAAAGTTGGTTGTTGTTGTTGTTGTTTATGAGTTATACGACATCACATAACTCTATCGTTGGTTTATGAGTTATATGACAAAACAAATGTAACGTTGGTTGTTGTTGTTGTTGTTGTTTATGAGTTATACGACATTACATAACTCTATCGTTGGTTTATGAGTTATATGACAAAACAAATATAAAGTTGGTTGTTGTTGTTGTTGTTGTTTATGAGTTATACGACATCACATAACTCTATCGTTGGTTTATGAGTTATATGACAAAACAAATATAAAGTTGGTTGGTGTTGTTGTTGTTGTTTATGAGTTATACGACATCACATAACTCTATCGTTGGTTTATGAGTTATATGACAAAACAAATATAAAGTTGGTTGTTGTTGTTGTTGTTGTTTATGAGTTATACGACATCACATAACTCTATCGTTGGTTTATGAGTTATATGACAAAACAAATATAAAGTTGGTTGTTGTTGTTGTTGTTTATGAGTTATACGACATCACATAACTCTATCGTTGGTTTATGAGTTATATGACAAAACAAATATAAAGTTGGTTGTTGTTGTTGTTGTTGTTTATGAGTTATACGACATCACATAACTCTATCGTTGGTTTATGAGTTATATGACAAAACAAATATAAAGTTGGTTGTTGTTGTTGTTGTTGTTTATGAGTTATACGACATCACATAACTCTATCGTTGGTTTATGAGTTATATGACAAAACAAATATAAAGTTGGTTGTTGTTGTTGTTGTTGTTTATGAGTTATACGACATCACATAACTCTATCGTTGGTTTATGAGTTATATGACAAAACAAATATAAAATTAGTTGTTGTTGTTGTTGTTGTTGTTTATGAGTTATACGACATCACATAACTCTATCGTTGGTTTATGAGTTATATGACAAAACAAATATAAAGTTGGTTGTTGTTGTTGTTGTTGTTTATGAGTTATACGACATCACATAACTCTATCGTTGGTTTATGAGTTATATGACAAAACAAATATAAAGTTGGTTGTTGTTGTTGTTGTTGTTTATGAGTTATACGACATCACATAACTCTATCGTTGGTTTATGAGTTATATGACAAAACAAATATAAAGTTGGTTGTTGTTGTTGTTGTTGTTTATGAGTTATATGACATCACATAACTCTATCGTTGGTTTATGAGTTATATGACAAAACAAATATAAAGTTGGTTGTTGTTGTTGTTGTTGTTTATGAGTTATACTACATCACATAACTCTATCGTTGGTTTATGAGTTATATGACAAAACAAATATAAAGTTGGTTGTTGTTGTTGTTGTTGTTTATGAGTTATACGACATCACATAACTCTATCGTTGGTTTATGAGTTATATGACAAAACAAATGTAACGTTGGTTGTTGTTGTTGTTGTTGTTGTTGTATATGAGTTATACGACAAAACATAGCTCTATCGTTGTTTTATGAGTAGCTTGACAAAACAAATGTAACGTTGGTTTATGAGTAACATGACAAATAATAACTTTATCGTTGGTTTATGAGTTATAAGACAACACATAGCTCTATCGTTGGTTTTTGAGTAATATGAAAACAATGATTGTTATTATAATTTGATAGATTATATGATATAGAGTTCAAAGTAGAGTACACACTTATTAATGAGAATTATAATCAGTATTTATCCAATGGTTTATATACAGTATATATACAGTATATATATATTTATAATGACCTATTTCTAATATAATCAGTGTAATGTATTTGAGAATTATAATTGGCAAATAAGTTAATACATATTTTGGCTTTATTTGGACAAGTTTATTGAACCTATTAGTTAATTAAGGGGCAATGGCTGTTTTTCGCCCTATTTATTTATATATTCATATTTTTTAGTTTCCTCGCTAGACATCCATCAAGCTTAAAATATAATCGCACCCTAGACCCCTTTTCAACATAAATTAGTACATTTTTCGGTAGAAAAATGTCCCGGTCCTCTTAAAATTACAGACTCGCTATCGCTCGCTATGAAAGAATCCACACCTAAATGGCACGAAAGGTCTTGATATTGATAAAGATAATGGTGGCTCGCTATCGCTCGCCAGGTATAAATCAACACCTGGATGGGGATAAACGTCTTAAAACATTTGGCTGAATGGGGCCGAATGGATACAAGCCAGGGAAAGAGAGAAAAGGAGAGAAAGATAAAAAAAAAAAAAACGGTGACCCCGCCTTAACTTATAATTGTCCTTTGAAGATTATCATGCATTTTGACAGACAATTCTAGCTATCATTAGAGGATTCTATACAGCTTAGGAAGGACCTGAGGAAATTAAAAGGGTAAACACTATCTCACCTAAGCCCTCTGACATCCATATACCCTTCCTAATCTGAATAAAATCGTCGAATAATAGCCAGGAAACAGAGAACAAATGCAGCATCGTATCTTCTAAGGCTAAAGTGGTAGTGCTTGTTTGTTTTGTTTAAATTATATATTAATGTATTATTATTTTTTTAAATTCGCTCACTACACTTCCATCGAGCTTAGATAAACACCCGCAAGACCCCCTTTCAAAATAAATTTGTAAATTTTGGGGGGTTTCTTCCGAAATTACAGGCTTGCTATCACTCGCTAAGAACAAAATGTAACATAAATAGGCACGAAAGGTCTTAATATTGACAAAAAAATTAGGTGAAAGTTCTCAAAATCGCCAAACAAACGGAACAAGAGTCATAAAATCTAATATCTAATGGGGCTAAACATGAGGAAGAAGGGGGATGAGAAAAACGAAGCATCTCCCCTTAAGCTCGTAGGTCGTTGTTATGGTAAGTGGCAAGTGAACTCTAGAAATCTCTCCTTCAATCAATCTTTCCTTCATTTTATAACTTATACTGCTCTAAACTTCGTGCGTCCATGCATTTTGACCCCAAATCCCTTGAATTCAGCCCTGTTACTCTTTCGGCTTTGGGGGAGACACTCGTTACAACCAATCTGCCGTTTGTCTCCTTTTTATGTTCTTTTACAAGCAGCCTAGTAAGGATCAGTCAGTCTGGTGTTGCCTGCTTTCCTTTGTATTCCTTTGTATTCATACACACAGATACAAACAGTAGTTCGTTGTTATGGTAAATGGGAATATCAACACATCTCCACCCCCCCCCCCCTTCTCTGTTTAAGCCTTTCAGTACCAGTGACGTCCTTTTCGTTCCTTTTCTGGCAACTATTAGACGATTTCATTCAGCTTAGGAAGGATCTGTGGTAGCTAAAAGGATTAATTGATAGAGTCTGTAGCCTTTTAATTGGTAAACGCCCTTCCTAAGCTGAATATAATCATCTAATAGTTGCCAAAATATAAGGTAAAAGGATTGGTTAAGGGGGAGGTAGCTGCTTTTTCTCCCTCATGTTTAGTTCCATTAGCTTTGAGATTTTAAGACATTCGCCCCATTAGTTTGTCGATTTTAAGAAATTTCACCTCATTTCTTTGTCAATATGCCATTTGTCCATGCCATTTTAGGTGTTAATTTTTTCCTGGTGAGTGATAGCGAGCTTGTAATTTCAAGAGGAAGCGGCCTTCGGCCGGGATATTTTCCTATAAAAACATGTACACCTTTACCTTGGGTTTTTATTTTAAAGCATGAAGGAGGTCCAGGAAGCGAACTAAAGAAATATTATAGAGATAAACAAATGAGCAAATACATAGGCCCAACCCGCCTCATAAGTCTCGAGATATCAGTTATTAAGGGGTTCAATTTAACTGGAAATAGACTAAAATAATAGGATCTGTATACTCCATCTCCCCCTCCCCCCCCCCCCCCCCCACCCCTCCCCACCCCCACCCCTCCCCACCACCCACACCCTGTACACCTGTTCCCGGGGTGAGTCAGACGGGGGTTGATTGGTGTTTTGTTTACCATTTAAGGGGACATGGGCCGTTTTTCTGGTCCCTCTTCTTCTTCATGCTTAGACCCATTAGGTTTCAGATTTTATGATCTTCGGCCCATTAGTTTGGTGATCCTAATACCTTTTTCTCCACTTTGTTGTCAATTTTTAAACCTTTCGTGCTATTTAGGTGTCAATTTTTCCCTGACGAGCGATAGCGAGCCTGTAATATTAAGAGTAATTTATATTGAAAGGGGATCTAGGGTGTGTTTCTCTAAGCTTGATGGAGGTGTGCCGAGGAAAGTAAAAATAAATGAATTCAAGAATGAATAGACCAAAATCCCGGCCACTAGCCCATTAAAACGGAAAGTAGAACATCTTTCGGGCACTATATATCGTGTGTGTCTAGTATTATGTACCGGTATATTTTATATATATATATATATATATATATATATATATATATATATATATATATATATATATATATATATATATATATATATATACTGTATATATATAAAAGTGTTCATACTTTTAACCCTTTTAGTACCGGTGCCGTTCTTTTTAAACGTTGTTCTGACAATTTTGCTAAATTTAAAAAGGGCCTCCACCAATTAATAGGCTTCAAACTTCTCACTTAACCCATTTTACTACCACAGGACTCTCTTAAACTGCACAAAATTGTCTAAATATAGCTAGAATGAAATTATAAAGACGTCACTGGTACAAATGGGTTATTTACCAGACAACAATATACCTATGTTACTCTATGACCCTCAAGGTGGGTTTTTGCGCTTTCAGAGTTATTACACATTACTGTTATCAGTAAATAATCGAATTAATTAGTTTCATTCCCAACACCAAACACCTCCCAATAAAATTAATGAAAGCATGTGATGCTCTCGGGACTCGAACCAGGATTACCACATACAGATTTTAAACACTCTAACCATTACACCATCAAGACAGTTGTATAAGAAAAGATTTATGGAAGCAAACAAATTCTGCATATATTTTTTTGCCGTATATGTCACTGTGTTTTGCTTACTAACACTATTGTTTCATGTGGTAGTATCGAGATGCTGCATGCAACTTAATTTACCGTCTAATAATATACCAACGGAACACAGCATTTGTTGAAATAACTTTGAAAAACTGACAGAATTAATATAAACACCATATGAGGAGGAACACTTATTGACGTTTCACAGATAGCTTCTTTACAAACACACACTATAACTATATGTAGAGAGACTGTTGTGTAGAAAATGTATTGATATGTTCGTGTTATTAGACATATTTAACTAATACGTTCAATAAAACTTCTCCAAATATAGCCAAAACATCAATTTGTTTATTTACTGATTATGGTTCTCAAATACATACACAGAGAACAGAAAAATAGCTAATTATTTACTTAGATTTAACTTAATTTAATCTCATGTATATTTATGGACTTTCACATTGTGTAACTTTCTTAAGTCTATGATTAACCCCTTCTGTACCGGCAATGTCTTTTTCATCGTGTTCTGGCAACTATTAGACGATTATATTCAGCTTAGGAAGAACCTCTAGCAAATAATATGGCTTCAAACTATCTCAACCAACCCTTTTATAAACTACAGATCCTTCCTAAGCTGCATAACATCGTCTAAATACAGCGAAAATTAAATATAACACGTCTGGCAACAACAGGTTGTAAATTATCTCACTCAACTCTTTTTACTGTCCATCCTAAACTGTACACAATCGTCTAAATATAGCTCGAATCAAATTAAAAAAGACGTCGTTGGTACAGTAGGGGTTAATTTACTAAGTTTGTTTTTCTATGTATATGTGGATGAGGGAGACAAAAGGCAGAACTGCCTGTGTCGAGTGCCTCCGCCAGAGTTGAAAGAGTGACCGGGCCAAAATCAATAATAGTTCTGTGATATTTCTTGAAGCATAGGTCGGTGTATTCTGGAGTCTCGATGGTTTGGAAGCTCGAGTTCACCGAAGCCTCAAAAGATGGATGGTCTACCAGCAAGTCAGAAAACCGGCCATTGCAGCTGAAAATAATAATATATGTAAATGATAGATACTATAATTAGCTGAAAGGACAAATTTGTATGTCAATCATCATATTATCGTCATTTCAAGAACAGTATATCATAATATAATTTATACAGTACATATATATCTATCTATCTATTTATAATTATGTAAATACTGAATATATATATGAGTCCCTCCTCACTCACCATCTTAAGCCCACTCACTCACGAATTCTCCTCCAACCTATTATGTTTCTAAGGTATTGTGTATATTTTAGCCTACAATATCTACACGTAGTTCACTTATGGTTTAGCTGTTGCTGTTGTTTGTGTTTGTTTCTATCTCTTTTTTCGCGATTTCTAACTTTTTATGTTTTTCTAAATTATTATTAAAAATATATTTGCTTTAAATGTCAACATAATTTATTAATAAATGTATTTCTTATAGCTTTAGGTCTGATGATGACATATGTTAATGTCGAAACGTTACCGGTACCAGAATAAAGATGCTCGTGTTTACCTTGGTGTTGCTTGCCCTTATAAGACTCCGCTTCCCCCGAGGAGAATCTATTGCCACTACTATAATATATATATATATATATATATATATATATATATATATATATATATATATATATGGTTAAATCACAAATACGTATTATCAAATTATGTTGTAAAACTCGCTAGGAAAATTGAAACAATAGAACACCAAGCTTTCTTCTATTCTCTCAAGACATCTTCAGGGTAAACGATAACCCTGAAGATGTCTTGAGAGAATATACGAAAGCTTGGTGTTCCCTTGTTTCAATTGTTTTAGCGAGTTTTATTATATATATAATAATATATATATATATATATATATATATATATAGATATATCTGTGTGTGTGTGTGTGTGTGTGTGTATGTAATAATCCTCTTACTAGGGACACAGCAGGAGCACTTATTCTTAGTCTTGCAGCCACATTGCTTCTCCATATATCCAGTATCACAAGCCACGCCGCGACGCACACACTTTCCACCGATGTTAGAGCACTCCGGTTTAGCCCTGCACTTCATCATGCATTTACAGCTGCCCTGACACTGTGAATTTTTGGCCTGGTAGACATTTTTTTTTAGAGTCTTACAAGCCGTCACATCCGACACACAAACACCTTCGGCCTCGGAGGGCTTTTTGCACTCATCAGTCTGGGTGCATCTAAGGGGACAGAAATAGACTCAGTTAAGGGGACAGTGGTTCATTTTTGGGGTCTATTAATTTATATTTTATTTTATTTTTATTTCCTTGCTAGCTCTTCATCAAACTTAAAAAAAAAACACTCCCTTCAAGATATATTTGTAAATTTTTCGATAGAAAAATTTCCTGGCCGAAGGCCAGTTTCTCTTAAGATTACAAAAGGTTTGTTAATTTCATTAATCGAGTTTAGGAGTAAAGTTGGTTGGTGGAGAGAACATAATAATTGACAAACTAATGGGACGAACGGCATAAATTCTGAAAACTAATGGTGCTAAACATGAAGAAGAGAGGGGAGCAGAAAAACGATCCATCTCCCCTTAATTCTATTAGGTCCGACGGGGGTCTTTTTGGATCTTCCCCGTTTCGCTCCACTAGATTGGAGATATTAAGACGTTTCACCCCATTATTTAGCTGACTGATCTAGAGGATAGCGTCTTGACTTCCTACCCAGAAGTTGGGAGTGCACACCGTACTCGGGCGTGAAAGTGTTGTCCACTAACCCTGGTTGGTTACCATCTCCCTTGAGCAAAGGGATGGGCAATGGTCTCTGTTGGTTGGTACAGAGTGCTATTGAATCTAAAAGTAGCGAAATTGCATTTAAAAAATAACTGAGATTATTATCATTATAAGAAGACGATTTGCCTTATTCAGGTGTCGATATTTTTGTGGGCGAACAACAGCGAGCCAGTGATGTACAAGAATTATATCGAAAAAAATTACAAATTTAGCTTAAAAGAGGTCCATGTGGGACTTTTTTAGTTTGAAAGTAGTCTGGGAAAGGTTGTTTGTAAGCCTAGTGGACAAACTGTAATACATTACTCAAAAATTGAAAAAAGGGAAATCCTCAAAAAAGTTTACACAAAATATCCTAAGCCAAAACACTATACAATAATATTAATAATAAATAATAATTATTTTTATTAATGTAATAATCCCATCAACCAATCAACGCACTAAGATTTTCCGGACGTCAAGACCAGCTGAGATTGACAGATTGCTCACGGGTGCACACACTGACACACCCAGCGAACCGACCAATCACAAAGCCGGGTTTTCGGAGCACATCACGGCTTCTCCAACGGCTAGAAGAGAGAGATTTAGTTCACTCCCTTCACCTTTAAACTTGATCCCTTCGAGTTCCCAACGGTCTGTTGCTTCAGTGCCAACCTCATACTCCCGTAAGCCACTGAAAGACCGTACAAATCAACTCCCAGGGACCTATTATCAAGATGTGAAAACCGGAGAAGCCAGCGCGAGAAAGTCGAGCAATGCGGCAAACGTGAGTGCCACCCAGGCGGCCGGCTCAGCCAATCAGTGCGGGGGGCGGGCCTATATAGGAGGGGGGGGGGGGGTGATGGGCCGGAGGGCCAGCCTGATACTCCCAGTGCCACCACCAAGCTCACTGGCCACGTTAAGTGGTTCAATGCACAAAAAGGCTTTGGTTTCATCACCTACAGTGGAGGTGACATTTTTGTCCACTCCACTGGCATCTCCAAACCCAATCCTCTCCATCATGTGCCCTCTCTTGCCACCAATGAGATGGTATCATTTAGCATCAAGAGGAGAAGGCGAGGAGATGAGGCCATCAATGTCATGAGCCCTGATGGAGACATCCTGAAGGGTTCCAGGCATGGTAGAAGAGGTAAGAGGGAGGACTACCACCAAGCCACAGCAGCAGTCAGTTGTTCAACACCGGATTTGGTCCAGATTGTTGTTACAACTGCAGTGACCCTCTGTAAAGGGGATCACAAGCTGCTTCAGGAGTATCTTCCTACACTCCTTTTTAATTCACAATAACGACATAAATACATCTTGGAAGTTATTCGAAGCCACTTACCTAAAAGCAGTGCAAGACTGCATTCCATCGAACATACGGCGTCCAGGCCATAATAATAAGCCCAAATGGTGGAATAAAGATATTTCAAACTGCCTGCTTGCTAAAAAATTTGCTAATGTTAGATTTAAATCCTCACAAAATGACGAAGAACGGCTGACATTTGTAGAGCTACGATGCAAAGCCAAAAAGTTAATTAAGCAAAGTAAAAAGACCTTAGAGTTACATATTGCGAATCAAAGTAAAACAAACCCGAAAGAATTCTATAGTTATATCAGAAAGAAAAAAGTAGTTACTTCAACTGTTGGACCGTTAGTCGATGAAAATGGAGAATACACCAAAGACGAAGTACAAATGAGTAATGCCCTCAATACCTGCTTTGCATCAGTTTTTACAACAGAAGACCTCAGTGATATCCCTACACCATCGCCGATTCAGATTGATAATTCAGATGTTCTAAGCAATATCACCGTTACAGAGAGAGAAGTATTGAATTGTTTAGATAAACTCAAGGTAAATAAAACGCCTGGACCTGATAAAATCTCGCCTAGAGTTCTAAAGGAAGCTAAGGATGAGCTCTCCAAACCACTGACATTACTATTCAATAAATCCTTGCAGTCTGGAACTATGCCCGATCAGTGGAAGCTAGCCAACGTAACACCGATATTAAAAAAAGGCAGCAAATCCCTACCCAGTAACTATCGTCCAATTAGCTTAACCTCAGTTGTATGTAAAATGCTAGAAACGGTCATACGAGACAGACTCGTAAATAACTTAGAGTCAAATAACTTACTTAAAGATACTCAACACGGCTTTCGTAAAAAACGTTCCTGTTTAACAAACCTCTTAGACTTCTTCCACGATATCCTCAACCTCTACGATGAGAGTAAAGCTGTAGATATTATATACCTTGATTTTCAAAAGGCCTTTGACAAAGTTCCCCACAAACGTTTACTGCTAAAACTAAAAGCGCATGGAATACAAGACGGTGTGTTGAAATGGATAGAAAATTGGCTCAGCGACAGAAAGCAAAGAGTAGTCATAAACGGTAAGGCATCTAAATGGACCAATGTAAGTAGCGGGGTACCCCAGGGATCGGTACTAGGACCAATTCTCTTTCTAATTTACATCAACGACATAGATGAGGGTCTCACCTGTACAATCTCAAAATTTGATGACGATACAAAAATTGCAAATAGCGTACTCTCAAAAGAACAAGTTGACGATATGCAACACAATCTAGATAAATTGTCATGTTGGGCCCAAATTTGGCAAATGAGTTTCAATGCGGATAAATGTAAAGTACTACGTATCGGATACCTAAATGAGAAAGCAAACTATTCGATGAATGGCACTCAGCTTAAGAATGTAAACAGAGAAACCGATCTTGGAGTAACAATATCGAGTAACCTAAAACCGAGTCAACAATGTTCAGAAGTTGTTAAGAAGCCAACAAAATAATTGGCTTTATAGGCAGGTCATTTGAGCATAAATCCAAAGAAGATATCCTAACCCTTTACAATTCCTTAGTCCGCCCTCTTCTGGAATACTGCGTTCAATCCTGGTGCCCTTATTACCAAAAAGATATAAACAAGCTAGAACGAGTTCAACGAAGAGTTACCAAAATTACACCTAGCCTAAAGAACAAACCATACGAAGAGCGTCTTAGAGAATTAAATCTATTTCCTTTAACCCAGCGCAGATTAAGAGGTGACTTAATTCAAGTGTTCAAAATCATCAAAGGCATCGACAATATGAACTGTAGTAAGTACTTCACTATCGACCAAGCTAATTACACGCGGGGAAACGGTTGCAAAATTATTGGCAAATCTTTTAACTCACACGAATCTAAGAATTTCTTCTTCAATCGAGTTGTCAACTTGTGGAATGGGCTTCCCCGAAACGTTATAGACTGCATCACCGTTGATTCATTTAAACTCCGCCTAGACAAATATCTCGCATCAAACCCGCGACTGACTGCGTTTGTAAATGAATAACTTTATTTTATCCCCCCCTCAGTTACTAACCCATCTGTCCCCTACTAACTTCCTAATCCTGCCACGGACATTAGTTCCAGGGCAGTAATTCGCTTTCCAATGTTCCCTTACCCACTCTAAACCACTGTTTGGACACTTGATCCTCAGTGTTTTGGAGGACAAGCAACCTAGAAGGGTCACTATATCTGTTGTTGCTTGATTTCCTTTGTACTCCTGAAGGCAAACAACCTCCCTCCCATCATCATCCCACCTCTTCCAGGACCACCTTCACCACCCAGCCTCATTCCCACTCAGGTTATGAGGCATAGAAGCCAACCGAGAAGGAGACTGGACATCCAGAAGGCTCTCTCAAGACCTCCATCACCACCACAAACAGTCTTTGCAACACCACCGCCAACACCAATCAACGTTGCCGGACCAGCAGCTGCCTCGACTCCAGCACCTGCCATCCTCGAAGAACCAGTGGCAACCAGCTCCTCTGCATCGTAAGAGTTCACCGATTCCACCCCGGAAGAAGACGTCGATGTGGAGGGGCTGGAGGAAGGAGACGAGGACATAGACCTTGGGATGACCGCCAGCGAGCTGCAGGAGACCATCGGACACATGATTGCAGACATCAAGAACACTGGAGCAGCAGGAAAACGTCCCTCTGTAGCGGCCCAGAAGAAGCTAACAAAATTACTACACTTGTCACTTCAAAATAAAAAAACAATGGAGCATCTTGGTTGAGCCCTTGAACATTTCATCTACTAAAGAAATTCCCATTTCTCCACTTTATCTTCCTCTCTCCAAACTCTTCTACATTCCAACTTTACTCAAGCCATCATTCATTCATTCGGAGGGCCAATACAGCTGGGGCAGCCACAGGGTCAACGTCCTCTCTCACCTCGCTCCTACCATCCCTTATATACTAATGGGAATTTAAAGGCACCAGACCTAGCCTTCCCGCCGGACTACCAGCCACCACCACACACCTTATCCAGCTTTACCGTACCAGTTCCAGTGCCCCGTATATACCACAAGTATCCTGGGGCTTGCCGACACATTGCCGGCTTACACACCATTAGCCAAGCATGCAAGAAGAACGGCAGGTGGTAGACGGGGAAGAAGACTTCGGCGAGTGCTATTGGCCAGCCTTGATGTGGTGAACAGAGAAGACACCCATCCAGTTTTAACAGGACCCTTGTGGGCCCGTAAATGGTAGAAGAGAGAGAGAAAGAAATGTGGACACCACCTGTGGTTGCAGAATAAATAAATAAATGTGTTCTTATAGAACAAACCAGATCAAAGAAATAGACTATTGACAAACATAAAAAATATGCTTTGTTGTTGAGTCCAGAGAATGTTATTTATAGGAAAGGGCTCAAGCCCATTAGAAAGAAATAGTCTAGGTTCTTATAGAATAGTTAATAACTAAAGAGGGAGAGATTCAGGGAACTTCAGAGGGTTCAAAATAAGATTGTTTTATTTGAAGTAGGAACTTTGTTAATGACAGTTTAGCTTTATATCAATAACTAGATAGGAAAGACACCAGTCTAAAATTATTTATCTTTTTTGTTATAAAGGAAACTGTGAGAGTGTAACTTTGACCGTAGAGGAATAAGCGGCCGTTCAAATTGTCATATTAGAGGCTACCGAGTTGACAGAGATATTGTACGTAATTATAAGAAACTTATTTCGTGATCATGAGATATCAATTGTAGAATGAAATGCGAATAGATGATCATATGTTGTATGTACCACAAGGGTCTTATACTGTAATCTTGAAATATTTAATGTAACGTGAAATACGAATAGAGAGTCATTTGCTAAGTGTACCACGAGACTGTTATTCTCTGATGTTGATATAGTAACCAGTCGGGACGACTGAGGGTGATATATATTGTAACCTAACGTGGGAAGTAACGACGTCACAGAGTAGGGCCCAGGGTATAAACTGTAGGTGTAACGAAGACCTGGTCTTCCTGAAGGAAATTATTATTCAAGTATTCAGTATGCGTGTCATGAAATATTAAATAGGGACTGTAGCCTAATGCATTATTAGTTTAAGTTGTATTTCCAAGGAAAGAGCGGAGTAAAGACATTTCTGGTTCAACTAAGTTAGGACAGTTATATCAGTAAGTATTTGTATTAGAGATAGGGAGAGAGAGAGAGAGCAAAGTCATTACAGCCGAGGTCTTTAGATAGGACATATCATGGCCGGACTAACTAGTGTGACTTGGGATCGAAGACGAAGTAAGTCAATGCCTAAATAATGCGAGTTCAAATTGGTTGTAACGGGAGTCCAAGGACTCCAAGGTGCAAGTTCTATTGGATAAACGAATTATTCAATTAGTGGATTGAACTTATCTGGTCCAGAACCGAGAATCATTCGCTAGGTATTACATATAAGGTGAAAGGTTGATTAAATAAATATATGAACTTCTCAACAACTGTCGACCTAGTAGATACTTAAACTAGAGAAAAATAAGTACAACATTTTGGTGGCAAGCTGTGGGATTCGACAAATTGTTGAGATTAACTATATTTATCTAGCAGACCAAAACATCATGACGAGAGTATTACCTTTTACATTATGGGAAGAGGGAAAAGAGGAGATTGAAGTGTGGATTGAACAATTAGAATGTCAGTTCATTCTACTTGACGTGGGGGAGAACGAGAAAAAAATCGCCTATGGAAAGGCACACCTAGGCAAGGCACTAAATGATGTAAGAGTTCGCCTGGAAGGGCTAGACTCATGGGAAGAGGTGAAAAAGGCTCTGGTCGAGGAATATGGCCGAGAAACCTCCACAAGAGATAGGCCAGAGATAAACTGAAGAGTATCAAACTTGAGGGACAAAATGTGAGAACCCTGAGGAGGGAAATCACGATTTTTTTTTAAATCGCCTACCCACACATGGACCAAGAGAGCAAAGAAACAGAGATAAGAGAGATAATGATTCAAGCATGCCCTGTGGAAGTTCGAAGACACTGCATTATTCATGAAGTACCTACCACAAAGGAACTCATGGAAGTAATCAAGAAGGTCATAGAAGCTAGAGATTTAAAAGAGGAGAGAAAGAAAGACGAGGGGCAAATCCTAGATAAAGGGTATCAGAAACCAGTAATCCGTTGCTTTATGTGCCGACAGACTGGACATCTAGCTAGGAATTGCACCAACCGGTCCCAAAATGTAGCACCCAGATTTAACACCAGACCAGTGTATCCCAATGATCGACCCCGTTCAAAGGAAACAAATGCTAACCCTGGGGGGATGATCCCAGTAGAGTACGGGGAGACAGAGACCCAACCAAGAATTACGATGCCCGAAGAGAGAGGAAATTTTCCGGTGAACCTCTCATAGAAAGGCGATATGACAAGGTAAATATCTTGGAGAGACAAGTGCCTTGTGAGATAATGGTGACCAATGGTAAAGTAGCAAACATGTTGGTAGACACCGGAGCAAATAGGAGTTGCCTGTTAGAGAATTTTGTGAAAAATAACTACAGGGAGTTAGGAGCCCTGAACCAAACTAACATTCAGTTGGCAGGAACAGGGGGGCATCCGTTGACTATTTTAGGCAGAACTAATACACTGGTGGTACAGTGGAAGGGAATCAAATTCACCACAGGCTTCTGTGTTTTATCGGGTAAATCTAATAGCGGAGTTGACGGGTATCTGGGAATAGATTTAATGAGCCAATTGGGGGTGAATGTACAGTGTGGACCACAAGACACTACGACCACACTGCGACCCCAGATAGTTGCTACCACGGGAAAAATTTCTATTCCGCCCAGAAAGTGGCGGATGATAGAAATTCCTAGATATGGCGGAATGACTGCCGGGATTTTTTAACCCGATACAAACAACGAAGTTAGAATGTCTCCCACGTTTATTACTGTGGATCAGAGGAAAATAGTTCTCGCTAATTTTGGAGAATCGACGATTAATTATCAAAAAGGAAGATTGTTAGGACAAGTTACTCCCGCGCACCCCACTACTGTTGGAACGGACGGACCAGCTAACTTACCTGAAATCCCTAAACTATTAACGTCAAACCAAGCCGCTACCATACATGAATTATAATGGGAATATAGAGACAAATTCGCCAAAGATGAAGGGGATCACGGTTCGGCCCGAACAAGGCATAAACACGAGATCCATACACAAGGACAACCCTATAGACGACAAAATCCGGTCATGCGACAGAAGGAGAAGGAACAGGTGGATGACATGCTTAGGCAAGGAATAGTAGTAGAGTCCTATAGTCCATGGTCATCACCGGTAATCCTAGTAAAAAAAAAAAGATGGGTCTACTCGCTTCTGTGTGGATTATCGGAACTGAATGACGTTACTATCAAAGATGCTCAACCCCTACCTCGCATTGATGACTTACTGGAATCGCTTAATGAGTCAACGTGGTTTTCCACTCTAGACCTGCAGAGTGGATATTGGCAGGTACCTGTTAAGTCCGAGGACCAGGAGAAAACCGCGTTTGCCACCAGCGAAGGTAAACTCTACCAGTTCACTGTTCTACCTTTTGGGGTTTGTAATGGACCAGCCAGGTTTACTAGAGTTATGGATGAGGTACTGAGGGGATTAACTTGGAAAACTTGTTTAGCCTATCTGGATGATATCATAATATTTTCAAATAGTTGAGAGGAACAAATTAACCGGCTACAAGAAGTATTCGAACGGATCAGAAAGGCTGGCCTCAAATTGAAATCTTCCAAATGCCAACTAGGAGCTCACGAAGTGGCATATTTGGGACACATGGTCTCTAAGAAAGGTAACCAACCTGACCCCCTTAAAGTAAAAGCTATCTCCGAGATCCTTCCTCCCACCACGGTTAAAGGAATCCGAGCGTTTTTGGGAATGGCTTCCTATTACCGGAGGTTCATACCACATTTCTCTAAGATTGCTCGTCCTATGACTAAGAGATTGGAGAAAGGAAGAAAGTTTCACTGGGATCAAGACTGTCAAGTAGCTTTTGATCACCTCAAACAGAAACTTACCTCCAACCCCATAGTTTGCCATCCCGATTTCACCAAACCCTTTCAGCTGTATACAGATGCTTCTGATGAAGGGCTAGGGGCAGTCCTGGCCCAGAAGGTTGATGGAAAAGAGGGAATAGTGGCCTGTGCTAGTCGCACACTTAACAAAGGAGAGAAGAATTACAGTGGTACCAAGAAAGAATGTCTAGCTTTAGTCTGGGCGGTGCAATACTTCAGGTCCTACTTGGCAGGGGTTCATTTTGAAGTTATTACCGATCACCATAGTTTACAGTGGCTTCGAAAAATGAAGACCGAAGACGGATTGTTTGTTAGATGGAAAGGGATCCTTGAGGAGTATACTTTTGATGTCAGACACCGGCCAGGTAAACTACATACCAATGCCGATGGGTTGTCTAGATTGCCCGTAGCACCAGTTCAGCCCACTAGACCAAAAAAATATCCCTGCAGGAGACCATCGGACACATGATTGCAGACATCAAGAACACTGGAGCAGCAGGAAAACGTCCCTCTGTAGCGGCCCAGAAGAAGCTAACAAAATTACTACACTTGTCACTTCAAAATAAATAAACAATGGAGCATCTTGGTTGAGCCCGAGAACATTTCATCTACTACTGAACTTCCAATTTCTCCACTTTATCTTCCTCTCTCCAAACTCTTCTACATTCCAACTTTACTCAAGCCATCATTCATTCATTCGGAGGGCCAATACAGCTGGGGCAGCCACAGGGTCAACGTCCTCTCTCACCTCGCTCCCACCATCCCTTATATACTAATGGGAATTTAAAAGCACCAGACCTAGCCTTCCCGCCGGACTACCAGCCACCACCACACACCTTATCCAGCTTTACCGTACCAGTTCCAGTGCCCCGTATATACCACAAGTATCCTGGGGCTTGCCGACACATTGCCGGCTTACACGCCAGTAGCCAAGCATGCAAGAAGAACGGCAGGTGGTAGACAGGGAAGAAGACTTCGGCGAGTGCTATTGGCCAGCCTTGATGTGGTGAACAGAGAAGACACCCATCCAGTTTTAACAGGACCCTTGTGGGCCCGTAAATGGTAGAAGAGAGAGAGAAAGAAATGTGGACACCACCTGTGGTTGCAGAAAAAATAAATAAATGTGTTCTTATAGAACAAACCAGATCAAAGAAATAGACTATTGACATACATAAAAAATATGCTTTGTTGTTGAGTCCAGAGAATGTTATTTATAGGAAAGGGCTCAAGCCCATTAGAAAGAAATAGTCTAGGTTCTTATAGAATAGTTAATAACTAAAGAGGGAGAGATTCAGGGAACTTCAGAGGGTTCAAAATAAGATTGTTTTATTTGAAGTAGGAACTTTGTTAATGACAGTTTAGCTTTATATTAATAACTAGATAGGAAAGACACCAGTCTAAAATGATTTATCTTTTTGTTATAAAGGAAACTGTGAGAGTGTAACTTTGACCGTAGAGGAATAAGCGGCCGTTCAAATTGTCATATTAGAGGCTACCGAGTTGACAGAGATATTGTACATAATTATAAGAAACTTATTTCGTGATCATAAGATATCAATTGTAGAATGAAATGCGAATAGATGATCATATGTTGTATGTACCACAAGGGTCTTATACTGTAATCTTGAAATATTAAATGTAACGTGAAATACGAATAGAGAGTAATTTGCTAAGTGTACCAAGAGACTGTTATTCTCTGATGTTGATATAGTAACCAGTCGGGACGACTGAGGGTGATATATATTGTAACCTAACGTGGGAAGTAACGACGTCACAGAGTAGGGCCCAGGGTATAAACTGTAGGTGTAACGAAGACCTGGTCTTCCTGAAGGAAATTATTATTCAAGTATTCAGTATGCGTGTCATGAAATATTAAATAGGGACTGTAGCCTAATGCATTATTAGTTTAAGTTGTATTTCCAAGGAAAGAGCGGAGTAAAGACATTTCTGGTTCAACTAAGTTAGGACAGTTATATCAGTAAGTATTTGTATTAGAGATAGGGAGAGAGAGAGAGAGCAAAGTCATTACAGCCGAGGTCTTTAGATAGGACATATCATGGCCGGACTAACTAGTGTGACTTGGGATCGAAGACGAAGTAAGTCAATGCCTAAATAATGCGAGTTCAAATTGGTTGTAACGGGAGTCCAAGGACTCCAAGGTGCAAGTTCTATTGGATAAACGAATTATTCAATTAGTGGATTGAACTTATCTGGTCCAGAACCGAGAATCATTCGCTAGGTATTAAATATAAGGTGAGAGGTTGATTAAATAAATATATGAACTTCTCAACAACTGTCGACCTAGTAGATACTTAAACTAGAGAAAAATAAGTACAACATTTTGGTGGCAAGCTGTGGGATTCGACAAATTGTTGAGATTAACTATATTTATCTAGCAGACCAAAACATCATGACGAGAGTATTACCTTTTAGATTATGGGAAGAGGGAAAAGAGGATTTTGAAGTGTGGATTGAACAATTAGAATGTCAGTTCATTCTACTTGACGTGGGGGAGAGCGAGAAAAAAATCGCCTATGGAAAGGCACACCTAGGCAAGGCACTAAATGATGTAAGAGTTCGCCTGGAAGGGCTAGACTCATGGGAAGAGGTGAAAAAGGCTCTGGTCGAGGAATATGGCCGAGAAACCTCCACAAGAGATAGGCCAGAGATAAACTGAAGAGTATCAAACTTGAGGGACAAAATGTGAGAACCCTGAGGAGGGAAATCACGAAAAATGTTAAAATCGCCTACCCACACATGGACCAAGAGAGCAAAGAAACAGTGATAAGAGAGATAATGATTCAAGCATGCCCTGTGGAAGTTCGAAGACACTGCATTATTCATGAAGTACCTACCACATAGGAACTCATGGAAGTAATCAAGAAGGTCATAGAAGCTAGAGATTTAAAAGAGGAGAGAAAGAAAGACGAGGGGCAAAACCTAGATAAAGGGTATCAGAAACCAGTAATCCGTTGCTTTATGTGCCGACAGACTGGACATCTAGCTAGGAATTGCACCAACCGGTCCCAAAATGTAGCACCCAGATTTAACACCAGACCAGTGTATTCCAATGATCGACCCCGTTCAAAGGAAACAAATGCTAACCATGGGGGGATGATCCCAGTAGAGTACGGGGAGACAGAGACCCAACCAAGAATTACGATGCCCGAAGAGAGAGGAAATTTTCCGGTGAACCTCTCATAGAAAGGCGATATGACAAGGTAAATATCTTGGAGAGACAAGTGCCTTGTGAGACAATGGTGACCAATGGTAAAGTAGCAAACATGTTGGTAGACACCGGAAAAAATAGGAGTTGCCTGTTAGAGAATTTTGTGAAGAATAACTACAGGGAGTTAGGAGCCCTGAACCAAACTAACATTCAGTTGGCAGGATCAGGGGGGCAACCGTTGACTATTTTAGGCAGAACTAATACACTGGTGGTACAGTGGAAGGGAATCAAATTCACCACAGGCTTCTGTGTTCTATCGGGTAAATCTAATAGCGGAGTTGACGGGTATCTGGGAATAGATTTAATGAGCCAATTGGGGGTGAATGTACAGTGTGGACCACAAGACACTACGACCACACTGCGACCCCAGATAGTTGCTACCATGGGAAAAATTTCTATTCCGCCCAGAAAGTGGCGGATGATAGAAATTCCTAGATATAGCGGAATGACTGCCGGGATTTTTTAACCCGATACAAACAACGAAGTTAGAATGTCTCCCACGTTTATTACTGTGGATCAGAGGAAAATAGTTCTCGCTAATTTTGGAGAATCGACGATTAATTATCAAAAAGGAAGATTGTTAGGACAAGTTACTCCCGCGCACCCCACTACTGTTGGAACGGACGGACCAGCTAACTTACCTGAAATCCCTAAACTATTAACGTCAAACCAAGCCGCTACCATACATGAATTATAATGGGAATATAGAGACAAATTCGCCAAAGATGAAGGTTCGGCCCGAACAAGGCATAAACACGAGATCCATACACAAGGACAACCCTATAGACGACAAAATCCGGTCATGCGACAGAAGGAGAAGGAACAGGTGGATGACATGCTTAGGCAAGGAATAGTAGTAGAGTCCTATAGTCCATGGTCATCACCGGTAATCCTAGTAAAAAAAAAAAGAGGGGTCTACTCGCTTCTGTGTGGATTATCGGAAACTGAATGACGTTACTATCAAAGATGCTCAACCCTTACCTCGCATTGATGACTTACTGGAATCGCTTAATGAGTCAACGTGGTTTTCCACTCTAGACCTGCAGAGTGGATATTGGCAGGTACCTGTTAAGTCCGAGGACCAGGAGAAAACCGCGTTTGCCACCAGCGAAGGTAAACTCTACCAGTTCACTGTTCTACCTTTTGGGGTTTGTAATGGACCAGCCAGGTTTACTAGAGTTATGGATAAGGTACTGAGGGGATTAACTTGGAAAACTTGTTTAGCCTATCTGGATGATATCATAATATTTTCAAATAGTTGGGAGGAACACATTAACCGGCTACAAGAAGTATTCGAACGGATCAGAATGGCCGGCCTCAAATTGAAATCTTCCAAATGCCAACTAGGAGCTCACGAAGTGGCATATTTGGGACACATGGTCTCTAAGAAAGGTAACCAACCTGACCCCCTTAAAGTAAAAGCTATCTCCGAGATCCTTCCTCCCACCACGGTTAAAGGAATCCGAGCGTTTTTGGGAATGGCTTCCTATTACCGGAGGTTCATACCACATTTCTCTAAGATTGCTCGTCCTATGACGAAGAGATTGGAGAAAGGAAGAAAGTTTCACTGGGATCAAGACTGTCAAGTAGCTTTTGATCACCTCAAACAGAAACTTACCTCCAACCCCATAGTTTGCCATCCCGATTTCACCAAACCCTTTCAGCTGTATACAGATGCTTCTGATGAAGGGCTAGGGGCAGTCCTGGCCCAGAAGGTTGATGGAAAAGAGGGAATAGTGGCCTGTGCTAGTCGCACACTTAACAAAGGAGAGAAGAATTACAGTGGTACCAAGAAAGAATGTCTAGCTTTAGTCTGGGCGGTGCAATACTTCAGGTCCTACTTGGCAGGGGTTCATTTTGAAGTAATTACCGATCACCATAGTTTACAGTGGCTTCGAAAAATGAAGACCGAAGACGGATTGTTTGTTAGATGGAAAGGGATCCTTGAGGAAAATACTTTTGATGTCAGACACCGGCCAGGTAAACTACATACCAATGCCTATGGGTTGTCTAGATTGCCCGTAGCACCAGTTCAGCCCACTAGACCAAAAAAATATCCCACGACAGGCTGTGAGGAGAAGTTGAAGTTTTCGGAGGGAGCCTGGAGGGACTCTAAAGATCGGGTCGCATTGGACTATTCTGAAGCTAAACACATGATCAGAATCCTCCACGGACAAGAAGGAAAATGGGCTCATTTAGGTCAGTCTAGAGTGTTGAAACAGTTCAACGAAAGGTACTGGACTCTTCGAGCCGATAAAACTGTTAAAGAAGTGATACAAAGTTGTTTAGGGTGCCAACGAGGGAAAGATGGACGAGGACCCAAACAATCACCGGGGCATATTCTTGCCGGGAAACCGTGGGAAAAGTTGTCTGTCGACATTATGGGACCCTTGCCCAGACAGACGAATAAAAAGTACATTCTGATCTGTGTGGATGTCTTTTCCAAGTACACAGTTGCATGCGCTATTCCCGACAAGGAAGCTGAGACTGTTGCCAATAGTATTCTAGAGAAAGTAATTTTTGTATACAGTACTCCCGGATGTATTCTCAGTGACAGGGGAAGAGAATTCAATAATGAAATCTGGCAACATTTGGGGGAGACATTGGGTTACCAGATTCAACACACTTCCCCGTATTCTCCCCAAGGGAACACGGTATGTGAGAGAAATCATCGGGTATTAGCAAATTGCGTCAGAGCCAGTTTAAGTTCACAGGGGGAAGAAATATCCCGAGGGTGGCCAGAGATCCTACCGGAAATTATTTGGGGAATAAATACCACCGTGTGTAGGACTACTGGATATTCCCCTTTCGAGATTATCTTCGGAAGTACCCCTAAACTACCTCAAGAGCGAGTGCTACCTTACCCTATAAATTCTACCAAATACTTCCGACCCGAACACTATTTCCAGAACCAAAAGTGCAAACGACAGCACACTCAGGATCTGGTCCATCGACGACAACCGAAAGAACTTCCTCTAACGAATCCGTATTACCGGGGGGAATATATTCTGGTAAGGAGACATGATCCTACCCGGAAGGGTAAATTCGAGGAGAAATATGAGGGTCCTTTCCGGGTGGTGGAAGTCAATGGACCGTATTAAGTCTTATATGAGCATCATGGTAGCGTGGTCTCAGCTACACATATCCGGCACACAAAAAGGTACGAGGGAATTTTGCCCTCAGATATGAGTGAATGGAGTAGTGGGGAAGACAGCGAGCGGGAACTGGAACTCGAAGGAAATGATTTCGAGAACTTTCCAAATTATCTTGAGACGGGAAATTCTGGACGGGAGGAGCAACACCCTGGAGCTTTTCCCTATTGGAGGTCTGGTCGTGAAAATAAAGGCGACGAGTGTTCATCGTCAGGATACGACGAACAAATGGGAACTCCAGAGGTAGTGACAGATGAGGAGGAAACCTACCGAGAATCTCTCGATAGTGGAAATTCTACGGATCGAGCTAGCCATGTTTCAAGTTATAGAGGAGATTTCAATGAAACCGAGGATAGTGAGGTAGAGCTCCCTACGGAGAAATTCAAGGAAAGTAAGGGAGATACAGAACCTAATCCATTTTTGGCTGAACAAAAGCAGGAGAAGTCTGAAAGAAAGAGTCCGGACTGGTATTCCCCACCCCAGCGTCCAAAGGAGACTATTACTCGCAGTGGCAGGATTAGTCATCCACCAATTAGGTACCCGGACGAGGGTATAAATAGAAGCCCCGAGGCGAGTGCCAGTCAGTTGATAGGCACCATGCCTCTACCTACTGACCCGCAGTACCAACTCCGGCGACTGGTGGCTATTATCGATGGAAAAGGGCAGCAAATCCAAACCACTCGCGCTCTTAAACATCTTTTGAACCAACCGGGTCAAATCCTACTAGCAAAGACGTTTGTAGGATTTCAAAACCCAGCAATTCAACTGCATCGGTGCATCAGTGAACATAGTGGATTGGTTGGTTGGCAAGCAGATGCCATGATTTCAAAGGCATCGTATTGCGGCGATCAGGTGCTCGCCTTAATTTAGCACGGGATGATAATGTAATAATCCCATCAACCAATCAACGCACTAAGATTTTCCGGATGTCAAGACCAGCTGAGATTGACAGATTGCTCACGTGTGCACACACTGACACACCTAGCGAAACCGACCAATCACAAAGCCGGGTTTTCGGAGCACGTCACAGCTTCTCCAGCGGCTAGAAGAGAGAGATTTAATTAACTCCCTTCACCTTTAAACTTGATCCCTTCGAGTTCCCAACGGTCTGTTGCTTCAGTGCCAACCTCATACTCCCATAACCCACTGGAAGACCGTACAAATCAACTCCCAGGGACCTATTATCAAGATGTGAAAACCGGAGAAGGCAGCGCGAGAAAGTGGAGCAATGCGGCAAACGTGAGTGCCACCCAGGTGGCCGGCTCAGCCAATCAGCGCGGGGGCCGGGCCTATATAGGAGGGGGGGGGGAGGGGCCGGAGGGTCAGTACAGCTGGGGCAGCCACAGGGTCAACGTCCTCTCTCACCTCGCTCCCACCATCCCTTATATACTAATGGGAATTTAAAGGCACCAGACCTAGCCTTCCCGCCGGACTACCAGCCACCACCACACACCTTATCCAGCTTTACCATACCAGTTCCAGTGCCCCGGATATACCACAAGTATCGTGGGGCTTGCCGACACATTGCGGGTTTACACACCATTAGCCAAGCATTGCAAGAAGAACGGCAGGTGGTAGACGGGGAAGAAGACTCCGGCGAGTGCTATTGGCCAGCCTTGATGTGGTGAACAGAGAAGACACCCATCCAGTTTTATCAGGACCCTTGTGGGCCCGCAAATGGTCGAAGAGAGAGAGAAAGAAATGAGGACACCACCTGTGGTTGCAGAATAAATAAATAAATGTGTTCTTATAGAACAAACCAGATCAAAGAAATAGACTATTGGCATAAATAAAAATGATGCTTTGTTGTTGAGTCCAGAGAATATTATTTATAGGAAAGTGCTCAAGCCCATTAGAAAGAAATAGCCTAGGTTCTTTTAGAATAGTTAATAACTAAAGAGGGAGAGATTCAGGGAACTTCAAAGGGTTCAAAATAAGATTGTTTGATTTGAAGTAGTAACTTTGTTAATGACAGTTTAGCTTTATATCAATAACTAGATAGGGAAGACACCAGTCTAAAATTATTTATCTTTTTGTTATAAAGGAAACTGTGAGAGTATAACTTTGACCGTAGAGGAATAAGGGGCCGTTCAAATTGTCATATTAGAGGCTACCGAGTTGACAGAGATAGTGTACGTAATTATAAGAAACATATTTCGTGATCATGAGATATCAATTGTAGAATGAAATGCGAATAGATGATCATAATTATGTTGTATGTACCACAAGGGTCTTATACTGTAATCTTGAAATATTAAATGTAACGTGAAATACGAATAGAGAGTCATTTGCTAAGTGTACCACGAGACTGTTATTCTCTGATGTTGATATAGTAACCAGTCGGGACGACTGAGGGTGATATATATTGTAACCCAACGTGGGAAGTAACGACGTCACAGAGTAGGGCCCAGGGTATAAACTGTAGGTGTAACGAAGACCGGGTCTTCCTGAAGGAAATTATTATTCAAGTATTCAGTATGCGTGTCATGAAATATTAAATAGGGACTGTAGCCTAATGCATTTTTAGTTTAAGTTGTATTTCCAGGGAAAGAGCGGAGTAAAGAAACTTTGGGTTCAACTAAGTTAGGACAGTTATATCAGTAAATATTTGTATTAGAGATAGGGAGAGAGAGAGAGAGAGCAAAGTCATTACAGCCGAGGTCTTTAGATAGGACATATCACGGCCGGACTAACTCTCTCGACGTTGTAAATATTGCTGGCGGTGTGACTTGGGATCGAAGACGAAGTAAGTCAATGCCTGAATAACGCGAGTTCAAATAGGTTGTAACGGAAGTCCAAGGACTCCAAGGTGCAAGTTATATTGGATCAACGAATTATTCACTTAGTGGGTTGAATTTATCTGGTCCAGAACCGAGAATCATTCGCTAGGTATTAAATATAAGGTGAGAGGTTGATTAAATAAATATATGAACTTCTCAACAACTGTCGAATTATTCCTACCCTAGTAGATACTTAAACTAGAGAAAAATAAGTACAACAATTATTATTATTATTATAGTTAGGCGTTGCTCTTAGCCTCCATTAGGACAACTATAATAATAATAATAATAATAATAATAGTTGAGTGTCGTTCTTACCCAGTTTTGTCACAGTAGCTTCGGGCAATAAGGTTGAGATCCTTAGCGGTTTTCTCCACATTCTAGTACAAAACATAAAAGAAAATAGTTTATAATCTTTTGTAGCATACACTCTACCTCAAAGGGTAAATACTATCTCTATATAATTTAGTTAAGGGGATAATGCTTGGTTTTTGGGCTATATATTTAATAATTTATTCATTTTTGAGTTTCCTCGCTAGACCTCCATCAAGCTTAATAAAATACCCCCTAGACCCCATTTCAAGATAAATTTTTAATTTTTTTGGTAGAAAAATGTCACGGCCGAAGGCCGTTTCCTTCTGAAATTACAGGCTCGCTATCGCTCGCCAGGAAATATCTACACCTAAATGGAACGAAAGGTCTAAATATTGACAAAGAAATGGGGCAAAAGGTCTCAAAATCACCAAACAGCACGAAAGGTCTAAATATTGACAAAGAAATGGTGTGAAAGGTCTCAAAATCACCAAACTAAAGGAAACATTTCTTAACACTTCAAAACAAATATGCTAAACATGAGGGAGAACGGGGTCCATGAAAAGTACTATACCTCTTAAATGCTTATATTCCAGCTCTAGGATTCAAAGGGGTAAATACAATCTCCAAAAACCCTCCTAGTAACATAGGGATTTCTAAACTATAGTTTAGTTAATGGGGCCCACCTCGTTTTTTTCTTTCTTTCTCACTCTCTCTCTGGGTTGTATCCATTCGACCCTATTCACCCTACTGTTTTAAGACGTTTACCCCCATCCAGGTGTCAATATTTTCCTGGCGAGCGGTAGTAAGCCAGCATAAATATATTTTTTGTTTACAGCAAGCTAAATTTGTACATTTTTCGATACAAAATTTGTCCGGCGAAGCCGGATTTCTCCATACAATGCTGGCTCGCTATCGCTCGCCAGGAAGAA
Source organism: Paralithodes platypus (assembly GCA_032716605.1). NCBI lineage: Eukaryota > Metazoa > Arthropoda > Malacostraca > Decapoda > Lithodidae > Paralithodes > Paralithodes platypus. The sequence goes on along the minus strand of CM064510.1, from coordinate 16,006,147 downwards.
ATAAACACCTGAATGGGGATAAACACCTTCAAACAGTTGGCTGAAGGGGGCCGAATGGATACAAGCCAGAGAAAGAGAGAAAAGGAGAGAAAGATTAAAATAGCAGGTGACCCCCCTTAAAAGCTTATAGGCTAATCTAGCTCTAGGACTCAAAGGGGTAAACACAATCTCAATAAACCCTCTGACTAACATAGGACTCTGGTTCCTATTCCAGCTCTTGGACTCAAAGGGGTAAATACTATCTCGAAAATCCCTCTGAGTAACATAGGGATCTCGTTTATAATTTGAATTAAAAGCTTATAATCCAGCTCTAGGACTCAAAGGGGTAAATACTATCCCAATAAACCCCCTGAGTAACATATGACACTGGTTCTTATTATTGCTCTAGGACTCAAAGGGGTAAATTCTATTTCTAAAAACTCTCTGGTTAAGGGGGTAGTACTCGCTTTTTATGGACCCCCTTCTCCCTCATGATTAGCATATTAGTTTTGAGATTTTAAGACATTCGTTCCGTTAGTTTGACAATTGTGAGACTTTTCGCCCCATTTCTTTGTCAATCTGAAGACCTTTCATGCCATTTAGGTGTCGTATTGGCCGGGACATTTTCTACCGAAAAATGTACAAATGTTTCTGGAGGTATAGGGGATATTTGTTATAGCTCGATGGAGGTCTAGCAAGGAAACTCAAAAATAAATATATAAATAAATATATAGACCAAAAATCAAGCACTACCCCCTTAATAGTTTATAGTTTACTGTTTGTACTTGGTGTGTTAGTGGTGATCATTTATGGTAGTGGTGATGGTGGTGATAGTAGATTGATGATCATTAAAAAGTGTGATGATGGTAATATTAGGTTGGTGATTTGCCAAGGGTGTGATGGTGGTGATGGTGTGCTTGTGGTGGTGATGGTGGTAGTAGTGATGATGATGGTGATAGTGATGATGGTGGTGATAATGATGGTGTAGTGGTGATGGTGGTGATAGTGATGATGGTGGTGGTGATTGTGATGGTGGTGGTGATAATGATGATGTAGTGGTGATAGTGATGGTGATAGTGGTGATAGTAGATTAATGATGATCATTAAAAAGTGTGATGATGGAAATGAGTCTATGGATGATGGTAATATTAGGTTGGTGATTTTTCAAGGGTGTGATGGTGGTGATGGTGTGCTTGTGGTGATGGTCTGTTTGTGATGATGGTGGTGATAGTGATGATGATGGTGGTGGTGATGGTATTGTGGTGATAGTGATGATGGTGGTGATAGTAGATTGATGATATTCTAAGGTTGTGATGATGGTGATGATAATAGTGTTGTTATATTTATGGGGATAGTAATATTTATAGTAGGGAATATGTTAGAGTTATTAGGGTGGTGATCATTTAAGGGGAGGTTTTTAGTTTGTTCTCTAGACCTCCATCAAGCTTAAAATAACACCCCCTAAATCCCCTTTCGAGATAAATTTGTACATTTCTGAGGAGAAAATGTCTTGGCTAAAGGCCGGCTCCTCTTAAATTACAGGCTCGCTATCGTTGCCAGGAACAAAATCAACACGTAAATGGCATGAAAGGTCTTAAAATTGACAGAAATGGGGCGAAGGTTCTTAAAATTGCCAAACTAATGGGGTGAATGTCTTTAAATCTCAAAAGCAATGGGGCTAAACATGAGGGAGTAGGGGATCTAGAAAAATGACCCATCACCCCTTAAGGGTGGTGATGATGGTGATGGTGATGATGGTGTGTTTATGGTGGTGATGGTGATGGTGTGTTTATGGTGACATGCCAGAATGGACAGACTCACCATGGCCAGGGAGGCACCACACAGGACACTCAGCAGCACAAACTTCAGCATGGTCACCTGATTGCTATACCTGGAACAAACAAATCGCTCAAGTCAATATACAGTATGTTACTGAAATACATGAACAAAATAAATAAATATGCGCGGAATTTGGCTGTGAGTATCCTAGGTTCGAGCCCTTGGAGTGCCACATGTATTTGTTGATTGCATTAATTGGGTTTAGAAGTAAGGTTGGTTGGTTACTGAAGTACATGAAAATTAAATATTATATGTCCTCTGATGTTTTCAATCTATCTATCTATCTATTACCTGATGCCATGATCCCAGAAGGGGTGGCCACGAACGAACTGTCCCCATGCACCTCGGTACCCAGTCAGTCGACGCCCCTCCCCCCAACCAGCACCGCCTTCGTTCACGTACTTCCTCACTCCATCCTTCCACCTCTCATTCGGTCTACCTCTCCCTCTCTGTCCCTCCACCTCGCTCTCGTACACCCTCTTAGTCATGCTCTCGCTTTCCATACGTTCCATAACAATTATGGCCGAACCATCTCAAGTTGTTCCTTTTCACACTTTCCAGCACATCTACCTCCACACCACACCTCCTTCTTACTTCCTCATTAGTCTATCTATCCCTCCATGTAACTCCGCACGCACTCCTTAAGTAATTCATTTCCACTGCTCTCACTTTTGGTCTGAGTCTCTCAACCAACGTCCATGCTTCGCTTCCGTAAGTCAGTGTCGGGATTACCACACTGTCATGCAAGGACTTCTTCACTTCCATACTGACCACCCTATTTCGTGTTACTGCTTTTAGCGTTCCTACAACCCTCTTCCCCTGTTGTACCCTCTCCCGAACTTCTTCATCCATAGTCCCATCTTTACTCAACACACTGCCCAGATACTTAAAAGAGTTGACGATCTCCATAGCCTGACCGTTCAGCTTCACCTCACACTCTGTGACTTCACCCCCTTCGTAGACCATAACCTTGCTCTTCTCCGCATTTACCTTCAAATTCCGTTTTTCGCACACTGTTCCAAACTCATTTACCAGACCCTGCAACTCCCATTCATTATCACTCATCAGAACTGTATCATCCGCAAACAGCAGTATAGGTAGCTTCCACTCAATTCCCTCCCTTTTCAGCGATACACCAACATCCACTGCTCTTGATAGTATTTCTTTCATGACTCCATCCATATATACAGTAAACAACCACGGGGACATCACACACCCCTGTTTCAAACCAACATTCAGGTCAAAGAACTCGCTCTGCTCACTCTCCACACGTACTGCCACCTTTGCACCCTCATACATGTTCTTCACTGCTTTCAGCAACTTGCCCTCTACTCCGTATATTCTAAGTACTTTCCACAAACCTTCTCTATCCACTCTGTCATAGGCTTTCTCCAAGTCCATAAAGGCAACATACACCTTTTGTTTCTTCTCCAGATATTTCTCCACAACACAATTCAGGGTAAAAATCTGATCTACACATCCTCTTCCCTTCCTAAAACCTCCCTGCTCGTCGCCTATCCTGATGTTTTGTGTTCTCTTATTTCAAATATGTTTCCACATATTGATTATGATAAGTTCTTTAGTCTTTATACTGTGTCGTCCCTGTTTTGGTTTGTATATTTTGCAAGTTTTACGTTATATTGTGTAAGGATATAATGCGAATTATAAGTGTTTCAAATTGTCTTGCTCTCTTTTTTATTGTGACGCAGTATATAATCAATTTATTAAACTTGTACGATTGGCCAAATAAGTCGTGTTGCCGCTGTCATTACGCTATGCTCGCTGTGTGCTGATTTAATGTCTGTCAGATGTTGAATAGGGTGTGTAAAGATAGGAACACGTTTGTATATCTCACTCGAAACGATGAATTAATGCTAATGGGCCGAACGTCTTATAATCTGAAAACTAATGGGCCTAAACATGAGGAAGAGAGGGGACCAGAATATGTGTGTGTGTGTGTGTGTGTGTGTATGTGTATTTTCAAGATAAATTTGTAGATTTTTCTGTAGGTCAGTTCCTCCTAAATTACAACCTCGCTATCGCTGCCAGGATACATCAACACCTAAATGGTACGAAAGTTCTAAGAATTGAGAAAGAAATGGGGCAGAAGGATTTCAAATCAATCGGCAAGCTAATGGGGCGAACGTCTTAAAATCTTAGAACTAATGGGGCTCAACATGGTGGAGAAGGGGGTCCAGATAAATAACCCCCGAAAGTCCGAGTTAAAGTAGTGCCCTTGGCAACCCTGCTGTACCGGTGTCGTCCTTTTGACTTTATTTTGGCTACTATTAGACGATTTGTCTTAGTTTCAAAAGGGCCTCCAGCAATTAACAGGCATCAAACTATCTCACATACCCGTTTTTACTACCACAGATCCTTCTTAAACTGCATAAAATCGTCTAAATATAGCTAGCATAAAATGTAAAAGGCGTCGCCGATACAGAGTGGATTAAATACCCAAGTGTCAAGTATTGTGATGTTTTGATATGAGAAAAATTGGGAAGTCGATGTTAGAGCATAAATGCAATTTAATACATGCAATCTAAAAGAAAAAATAATATATGTATGTTTAAAAAAAAGGCAAAGATCCCTGTAGCATGTGTCCCCCTTAAAGTGATAAAGGTATGTTAGGGTCAAGATGTACAGATAGCTCTGAAGAACACTTGATTATTGTAATATTTTTAGAAGAGTGAGATATGCAAGAATGCGGTGTGTATAAAGAGATTGTAGAGAATTAGTAAGAGAAGGAGAGTTGATGGAACGATATGTTTTTGAAAGCCATTTGAGAAGTGAGGTATGGGTGGAACCTCCCCACACATGTGAACAACACACATACGTAATACGTTCTAATGTGTTGTTAAGGGGAAGTATTTGTCTGTTTTCTTGGGTGCATGTTTTTGAAGTAATGTAAATGTAAAACTACTATTTTTTGTTTTCTATGTGGATGAGGGAGACGAAAGGCAAGCCTGCATGTGACGAGTGCCTCCCACACAGTTACAAGTATGACAGACTCAAAATCAAGGAATGTTCGAGTCAAAATGTCTGGACACACGGAGTTTAAAATAATTTAAGTCATAAAATGTGAGAAAGATGGATTCAGGGAGAGAGTTCCAGAGCTCAGGTGTTGAATAGAAGAAAGATTGGGAGTATCGTTTCACTCTTGAGTTGGAGAGTTGTACAGAGTAGGGGTGGGATTGTGTTGCAAGACGGGTACTGCGTACCCTACGTAGAGGGGGTGGTATACACTGAGAGAGCTCTGAGGAACACTGATTATTATAGTAGCGATAGAGATGCAAAATTGCGACGAAGAGAGAGAGAGAGAGAGAGAGAGAGATTGCAGAGAGTCGGTGAGTGGACGGGAGTTAATGATACGAATTATGTTCATTACCTCTACGACAATAGGAACGGCAAGCAAAAATACAAATAGGTTAGTTGTATATTGTACAAGCCTCTCCTATAACCAGAGAGGTATAATTACACAAGAAGACATGTATGTATAACTGTGGTCGGGTGTACGATATGTAGTTTGGCGATTTTACCAGAAAACACACTAAGTCCGAGAATGTTGGTAGTTTTTGGTAATATATGGAGAATTTTCTGAGGAACTGGTGTCGAATGTATGTTGGTTTTGACGATTTGCCCGGAAACACGTTAAATCCGAAAATGTTGGTTATTTCGTTAATTTATGCAGATGTTTACCTGTCGTCGGATGTTTGCGGTTTGACGATTTTATTGGAAAACGCTGGAAAACGCTCTAAGACTGGAAATTTCGGTTATGTCAGCTATTTATGCAGAAGTTTAAGCTTAACTGTTCTCAGATGTAGGCTATGTGGTTTGTTGATATTACCGGAAAACACGCCGGAAAATGCGAACGAAGTCAGTAAATTTCGGTTATTTCGGCTAAGTCTCACCTCAGGGGAAGAATAAGCTTGGTATGTATCGGAATGAGGTTGGTCTTGTGGTGGTGGTATGGTCTGGGCTTCTGGTCAAGTGGTAGTGGTGAAGGTAGTAAGTTAAGTGAAAGTAGTAGGTTGGTCCTCACTCCTTATTCTACCCCCACCACCAAGCCTTCAACAACACCTGTGACCAGCGGCGGGGGAGTCTCAGAGTTTAACCAACCTCCTCATTTCCGGTCCCGGATCTTGGCCACTTCCGGTTTTCCGCCCCGTGAGTAATTCCCCCCACATAGATCCCCCGGTGTAAAATAACGGTACGAAAGGGTTACGAATATTAAGATCGACTTTTTAATGGGGCGAAAGTTAGGTTTATTATTCTGTTTAAAGCACAACTGTAAACAGTGTATGTGTTCCAGCCAATCACAGGTGCTTCTGCTTCACAGGTGTTAAGCTTTATCGGTAAATTAAGTTGTTGAGGGTACGCATGTGTGCATATCTTTCGCTCTCTGTCTCTATTTATCTATCTGTCTGTCTTTCTGTCGCTCTATGTCTGTCTATCTGTCCATATCTATCTATGTCTATCTATATATCTACTTATTTATCTATCTATCTATTTGTCTGTCTGTCTATCGTTTATCTACATCTCTCTCTCTCTCTCTCTCTCTCTCTCATCACTTATTTTTCTTTACAACAGAGGCTAAAGAAATTATAACAAATACCTTCACATACATTTAATGCAAGGTTAGTACTGTAGAAATAAAGAATTATAGAACTTAAATATAATTAAATTTGAGAGAGAGATATAGAGCGAGAGTGAGTTATATAGGGTATATGTAACTCCATGTAACTTTCTATATATATCTGTCTGTGTTTTTCTAATATATATATAAGCAGTCAATACACAATCATTAATGCAATAATAAGAACGTAAATATATAAGAATAATGGAACACATCAAAAGTTAACCCGTTCTGAACTGGCGTCGTTTTTTTCTATTTTATTCTAGCTGTATATAGAGAATTTTGTGCAGTTTAGGAAGGATCTGTGGTAGTAAAAGAGGTTAAAAGTGAGATAGTTCCATGCCTACAATTTCTGGAGGCCCTTTAGAAACTGAATAAAATCGTCTAATAGTAGCCCGATAAAGTTATGTAGAGACGTTACCGGTACAGAAGGGGTTAAGCCTAGTTAACCCTTTTCTGTACCGGCGACGTCTATGCTATTTTGTTCTTGCTATATTTACGCTATTTTATGCAGCTTAGGAAGAATCTGTGGTAGTTAAGGGGGTAGTACTCGCTTTTTGTGGACCCCCTTCTCCCTCATGTATAGCATATTAGCTTTGAGGTTTTAAGACGTTCGTTCCGTTAGTTTGGCGATTTTGAGACCTTTCGCCTAATTTGGTTATCAATATTTAGACCTTTCGTGTCCTTTAGGTGTCGATTTTTTCCTGGCAAGCGTAAGCGAGCCTCTAACTGTAGAAAGAACCGGCCTTAAGCCGGAACATTTGTCTACCGAAAAATGTACTAATTTATCTTGAAAGGGGGTCCAGGGGATGTTTTTCTAAGCTTGATGGAGGTCTAGTGAGGAAAGTAAGCAATACATAAATAATTAAATATATAGTCCAAAAACCAAGTACTACCCCCTTAAAAGGGTGGATTGAGGTAGTTCGAAGCCTTATTAATTGCTAGAGATCCTTCCTAAACTGACTAAAATCGATTAGTTGTAGCCAGAATGAGATATAAATGACGTTGCCGGTACAGAAGGGGTTTACCCTTTCAAGATACGATGAAGCGTGTTTCTTTGTGTTCTGGCTATTATTAGACGATTTTATTCTGATGAGGATGGGGACAAGGAAATCAGACGGGTAATTCAGCTAGTCTGTACCCATATATTTCTTACAGGTCTTTCCAAAGCTGTGTAAAATCGTCTTTCTGGCTATTATTCGACGATTTTATTCAGATTAGGAAGGGTATATGGAAGTCAGAGGGTTAGTTGAGATAGTCTTCACCCTTTTATTTTGCACAGGTTATTCCAAATCTGTATAAAATCGTTTAAGGGGATATGGGTATTTTTCTGGGCCCCATTTTTCCTCATGTTTAGCCCCATTTTATTTGAGATTATAAGACGTTCGGCACATTAATTTGACGATTTTAGCACCTTTCACCCAATTGCGTTGTCAATTTTAAGACCTTTCGTGCCATTTAGTTGTCGATTTTATCCTGGCGATTGATAACGAGTCTGTCATTTTAAGAGGAATCGGCCTTCGGCCGAGGAATTTTATCTATTGAACAATGTACAAATCTATCTTGAAAGGGGGTCTAGGGGGTGATTTTTTAAGCTTGATCGAGGTCTACGGAGGAAACTTTAAAACATTGCAGAAAGATACATAAATGATCAAATAAAAAGCCCATCCCCCTTAATGGTAACCAGAATAAAGTGTTAAATTCATAGTTAGTTTCCTAGCTGAATATGTGAAGTGAAATGAGTGTGTACTGATGTATGCTATTTCGCCTTTTGCTTTAACACCTTACGAGCGGCCTATGCGGTTTATTTATATGTACCGCCCAGCGGGGTGTTTTTAGCCAAAATAGGGCTGTTTACGTGATAATTTTCATGCCTAAATAAGACCCAGAACGTAAAACAAGTACCTATCCCTGAAAGGGCATAAACAGAGCTTTCGAATGACACCATAACGATCCTTTTATGATGGCTAGTTTTCTTGCAATAACCGTGCAACGCGAGTGCAAAAAGCATGTAATTCGGTACTTTCCCCATATAATTCAGTATGTAGCGAGTGAGAGAGGGAGGAGGGAGCTGAGATTCGTGTCAGTAGGTTCGCCGCAGTGGTCTGGAGCAGTCATACGCTCGCTAGTCTCCTGCCACCACTTGTCTCTCTCTCTCAGCAACATTACGTGCTGAAATTGCCACTCGACCTATGTCGAGCGCCGCCACATAGTCCAGCTTTATTTAACTCGACTTATGTGGTGAGCCGCTAATTAAGGGTTAAGATGGGTTGGGTGTATTTATTTGTTCATTTATATATATATATATATATATATATATATATATATATATATATACTGTATATATATATATATATATATATATATATATATATATATATATATATATATATATATATATATATATATATATATATATAGAGAGAGAGAGAGAGAGAGAGAGAGAGAGAGAGAGTATACGGTATATATATATTAGTTTTTTATATTTGTCTTAGTTTCGTCCCTAGACATTCATCAAGCTTACCAAAAAATAAAAAAATAAAAATAAAAACAACTCTAAGACCCTCCTCTTAAATTGCAGGCTCGCTATCACTCGCCAGAAAATATCAACTCCAAAATGACACAAAATATCTTAAGGGGCAGTGGCCGGTTTTTTGAGCTATTAATTCATGTATTCATTTATTTTTTAGTTTCCTCGCTAGACCTCCATAAAGCTTAGAAATACACCCCCTAGATCCCCTTCAAGATACATGTCTACATTTTTTCGGTATAAACATTTCCCGTCTCTTGAAATGACAGGCTCGCTTTCGCTCGCCAGGAAAAAATGGACACCTAAATGGCACGAAAGGTCTTAATATTGACAAAGAAATAGGGCGAAAGGTCTTAAAATCGACAAACTAATGGAAGGAACGTCTTAGAATCTCACAACTAATATGCTAAACACTAGGGAGGAGGAGGTCCAGAAAAAACCAAGTAGTACCCCCTTAATATTGACAAAGAAATGGGGTCAAAGATCGTAACATCGCCTAACTAATGAACCGGATGTCATTAATTCTGAAAACTAATGAGGCTAAACACGAGAGAGAAAGGGGACCAGAAAAACGACCCACCTCCCCTTAACACTATCGGAGCCGACGTCTTTGTGGTTATCACGATATTTTGTTTAATTATTATATATTGAGGATTTTTGTGTTCAATTTTCTAGCAATGTATTTAAGTTTTTCCCTTAGGCTAACAAAAATGTCTTCCCAAACTACCTTGAAATTGAGCTAAATAATAATAATAATAATAATAATAATAATAATAATAATAATAATAGTGATAAATACAATGAATACAAAAATGGCCACCCAGACCCGCTTCAGTCTAAATTTGTACATATATCGAGAGAAAAATGTATTGTATTTATATTTATTTAACTGTCTTGATGGTATAATGGTTAGAGTGTTTAAGATCTGTATGCAATATCCCAGGTTCGAATCCCAGGAGGATCACATGCTTTCATTAATTTTGTTGGATGGTGTTTCGTGTTTGGAGTGAATTTAATGCATTATATTATGAACATATTCTGTGTTTCTCGTTTCAGGTAATGTGTTGAACCGAGCCTGTATTTTCGGCAGATCCCTTTCATTCCCATTTCGTAAGTGAATGTATTACTTGTGTTTGTAATATAGTATGTGTAAGTGAATGTATAATTGTGTGTTAATGTGTGTCTGTTTATTCGTATGTGTGCGTATATGTGAATGTGTGTGTGTGTTACTCAGTTACTTGTTCGTCAAGGGGAATCCACGCAATGCGAGCTAAGCTCATTATTATCGCGCCTCCTTAACTGGGAATGTATTGCGTGAAATGCATGTTAAGTGTTTTTATGTATTCTTGGAATGGCTGTGGATGTGTGTGTAGTCTGTATTTTAGCCAATTGGCAACATCGGAAACAAAGGCTTAGGGTGGATCTGTATGGTACCATTCTCACTATAGACGGTACCGTCTCGCCCGAAGGCTTAGGTAGCCATCAGCTTAGGTGAACCATATGATACCCATCTCGCCTTGTACCCTTTTTGCCAACCCCAGATGGGACGTCACAACATCGTCCACTTATTCCAGGTACCTATTTACAGCTAGGTGAACTGAGGCTAACACATGAAAGGAGACAAGCCCAATTTGTCTCCGCCCGGCCGGGAATTGAACCCCCGGCCCCTCGTGTGTGAGACGAGAGCTCTCCCACTAGGCTACGGGCTGTGTGTGTGTGTGTGTGTTTGTGTGTGAAGGAGGGTGTGTTTGTGTAAAGGTGTGTGTGTGTTTGTTCGTGTTTGTGTTTTTAATTGTATATATTTATATATTTGTCATTGTTTTTTAGGGGTGTAATACAATGACTGGTATTAACTGGATTTTTTTTTTCTTTTTTTTTCTTTTTTTATTAAGGTGACAGTTACAAAGTGGTGTACAATCTATCTTATTCTAGTTACATTGTAGTTTATCTTATTGTACCAGTACCTCCCTACAATCAACCTAGTTGTTCCCCAATTCGTCCCTCCGCCACGACCATTTCAAAGTCCAAGTCTCTCACTCTTGTCCTCTGTAGCGGGGAGGACCTTGTACCCCTGAGACATAGGAGTGCAGACCTGAGAAGAGAGAAAGAGAGCCGGCATCTCATCCAAGTTATGACTTGGCTTCTATGCTGGCACTTTTTCTCCGATATTTGTTCAGCTAATCTGGCATAGAAGACACTTGCAGAAGGTCCCATACCTCCCGACGATGAGAAGACCAGAGGAGTAAAGCTTCCTTGATCCCTGTTCAAAATTCTTTCTTCATAAGCGCGTTTTTTCTCACTTTCGTTTCTCAAGTATGCCGCCTTGTGTCCTCGCTCACGATATGTTTGTGCTCTTAGGTTGAAGATTCTGATGTCGAAAAAAGCCCGTTGTCCCCACGTCCAAAAACCTCGAGCACTTACGTCCACTCTTGCTTCATTTGAAGTATTTGCAGGATTGTGGGCCAAGCGCTGTCCGTCCATAGGCAGAAGTTCCGGTTCGATTCTGACATCATGGCACACCTCGTCCAGCATTTGTGCAGTGATGTCTCGTACTTCATCATGCCGGATACAGATGAATCCTCCTTTCTTACAAGTCATACAGTGGTCTGAGTTCTTTATTTCACCACATGCACATTTCAGCAGCAGGTTCGAAACTGGCCACCCATACCTCAAGGCTACGGCATCATTGAATTCTTGTTTATTTAAGCTGAAGCCTTTCTCCTTTATTGGTAATGATGTGAGCCAATTTGAAGCCCCCGTGTCTTGTGCCATCTCAACTCTCATTTTCAGTTCTTCCCTACATCTGGTCTTAATTTGTTCTAGGCTATGTTTCTGTCTCTCTTCTCTGCTCTTTGTAATTTTCTGTCTTGCATTTCGTTGTTCCTCTTCGTCCACCTCATCATTTTCATTTTGCTCCCGTATTTTTTCTGTCAGAGACGTAGTAAGTTTAAGGGAATTTTGGTACTCATGTGGTGCCGCCTCCACTGGGTTTATGATCCCCATACCTCCGAACCTTGGCGGAAGAGCTAATAGATCTCTTAGCTCTTGTGTGACGCCTTCCACCTCTGTTAAGGCCGGTATGAATGTTCCTCTGATTGCTTCTTAAAGCGGTTGGAGCATCTATCTAATGCCAGGCACTGTTCTCATAAGAAAGGTCCATCTGTGCTTAACACCATATGTGAAGGCAGTATATGCAGCATGTGGTTCAGATTTCGCAATGTCTGCCAGGGTTTTCACTTCCTTTACCCACTCTGCTACCTTTTTTCGCACATAGTCTCTCTTGCATTCTTCTGTGCCTATTACTGCTCCCAAATGGAGTTGACCCTCCTTTGTAATCTTCTCTCCTGTCCCATCAAAAGTCCGCACCGCTTCTTCATACTTGTTTTCTTTCACTATTAGTACAGATTTACTAGCATTCGGATGGTACCCAATGACTTCGCCTACCGATTGTACTCTCCGCCACCATTCTTTGAGATCCCCTATTTTTCCTGCACCTGTGAGGTCACCTGCATACGTCACTTGTTTCACTCGGGTTACCTCATGTTTTATTTTCTGCTGCAGAATTGATAGTGCCAGTGCGTACATTGCCATTGCCACTGGATCTCCTTGCGTTGTTCCTTCATTTGATTTGAGAATTTTCATTTCTTCCTTCTTTGTGCTTCCAACTATATACAGGTTAGCTGGCTCTTTATAAGTTTTGTTTATGTACTTTGCGATGCTCTGGCATTTGATCTTGATGTTGTGAATAGCTGCCTCCCTATTAATGGTGTTGTTGTTGTTGTTGTTGTTGTTCCCCAAGCTGCCTGGCCGAACAGCCCCAAGGCCCCGAGCAATTCCAAGGCCATAACCGAGCGCCCCCACAGAACCCTCCCTGCCGACCACAATAAAGCCTGGGTGACCGAAGCCACTCCATGGCGGGGAGCTGAGGAGGGTGCAGAAACGCCCGGGAAACCCAAGCCCCACCCAGGGCCCTGTGCCCCTCAGCAATTATGAAGAGAAAGTTGAGGGGCAAGGGAAAAATGTGACGCTTTGGCTTCCAATCTTGGTAGATTGGGAGGTCAATCCACGGAAAAGACGCCGTCACTTGAGATCTAGAAAATATATAAGTTGAAGGAACAGTCAGAGTAAGCTATGGGTACCTATTAATGGTGTTAAAGGCATTTGTTGCATCCACTAGCAGTACCGCTTTACAATCTTCCTCATGATACACCTTCCCCATTGCATGTATTGCTGCTTCTCCTCCGGCTTGCTGTCCTGCACATACTTGTAAGTTGCCCACTGCTCTTTGTACATCTTTTCCAAATACAGACATGATTGCTTTTCCTATTATCCTTCTAAGAACTTCCCCAACGCCTACTGGTCTAACTCCTGGCTTCTTATTTAAAGGTATCAGGCGACATGCTGTCAGAGCTTCTATGTTCACGCATGGTGATGATGCAAGTTTCTTTGCCAGCATTGCTATTGCTTCACAAAGGTCACCCGCGGCTGAACCAAACTTGTTTTGACTTAGGAAGATCCTCCAAGTCTTAGCATCTACTCCTGATGGACCTGCTCCTCCCTGTGTTTTCAGCGCCTTTCTCCATATGAGGTCTCCAGTTATATTCTCATATATCACCGGGTCTGGAGGAACATTTTCCCCGTCTAGTTTGGCCTCATCACTTGCTGGTTTTGCTTCTGGGTGTTTCTCCTTCAGCTGGTCCAAGATGCGTCGATTCACTTCGTGCACCCAACTTGAGGTTTCCCCAGTGACCATTCTGACTGCCTGTGCCACTTTACCAATCCTCATGCTATTTCCCACTGATCGTGCCATATCATCTGGCTTCCTCTTTCTTCGTTGTTTTGTTTTCAGTCTTTGCTGGATTGCTCGTACTTGGCTAAGAATTTTGTCTAACTCCCCATTTTTCCACCACTCCATTCTCTGTTTCAGCGCTTTAATGTTCTCATTCAGTTTTCCCTTTGGTCTTTTTCTTTGAAGGAACAACTGAGGAATGAAAGAAGCTATCTTGATTGCCACGTGCACCAAAGGGGCATCCTGAACATACTTTAGGATCATACGTCTGAGTTCCCCCAGCATGTCTTTTGCGGCTTCACAAATCGGTAGTTCAAACTTATTATGTTGCCATTGTATCACTTCTGTATAGATTTCATTCACTAATGTTGTGAGTCCATCACCAGAATGTCCCATCCATTCTCCACCATTCATGTTTACGTTACGAGGTCGTTCGTTCTGTTCACGATTTTCGATTATTTCTCTCTCATTATCTTCGTTTAGGCCTACACTATTTTCATTATTTTGTTCCACACCTCTGTTGTCTTGCGAATTATTGATTCCTGCGTTTTCTTCTGCGGGCTGCAGTTGTTGATTGTTATTTTCTGCATTTTCTCTAACAGGGTTTGCTTGTACATCTCCATTAACTTCATTGTCTGTTACACGGTTCATTTGTACTGCATCTCTCACTGCGTTTTGGCTGTCATCAGGATTATTCCTCGACTGGGACCGAGTTAATATCATCTTGTCTTATTATCATAATTTCCTACCTATTCCCTAATACTGAGTCTATCTATCATTTCTTCCTAAGGGACGAGCCTCTGCCCGATAAAGGTGAAAATGTAAACATCCTATGAGTAGCGTTAGAGATAGAAAGAGTAAGATAAGTTATTTAACTCACCTAGTATGATGCAAGGCTACAGAAGATCAGGCTATTTTACAAGACAGTGGGTGCAAAAGAAAATAGAAAAATAAAGTAAAATAAAAGTAGTGTTTAAAAATACGCACAAAGAATAAACACGGGAAAAAAAAGTGAGAAAGGAAATACACTAATTAAGAGAGTAAAATGATTAAAAAGACAAGTGTCACAATAGTGCTAAGGATTAAAGAAGGATGTTAGAAATCTACTATTAGTTTGAGAAAAAGGTCCTGGTTATCAGTATGCACATAATATATCACCGAATTATACCTTATTTTAAATAGTATACTTAGTTACTAGTTCGTTAGAGATAACTCTCACATGAAATATACCACTTCAAGTCTGATTTCCTGACTCGGCCATAAATCATATATAACCTTACCTAATAATCGGCCTGTTTCCTCAAAGCTAAATGACTCTATACAAAGCAAAAGAAACCTTGGCAATTTGAGCCGCTTTACATTCTAAATATGCCTAACTTTAAATGGAAACCAGCCAATTATGTCTTAAGATTTTATTATTTTCAAGTCAAAAATATGTACAAAATATTACATCATGTTACTCATGTAAATTATTAGCATGAGGGACATTGAGGAAAGTGGAAGGAAGAGGGAAGGAGGGAAGAGGGAAGGAGAGGAGAGGGAAGTGAATGTGTGGGTAAGGATGGGGGGGGGGGGGGGAGGGGGGGTTGAATACTTGTTGTCACTGTGTTTCTCTCTCTATTATACAGTAGCTACTACTACTCTTACATAAACACACATTTATTTTTAAGCTGCATTGCATCAAAAACTACCACTGACATTTTGTTTTCAATACAAATCTCCCCCATGGATTTAGATAAGAACCATACTTAAATACACTTTTGTTTTGCTTTTATACTGTCAGGTATCATATACTGTCAGGTACCATCCTACGAGGACATGTCGAAGAGTTCTGCGACAGAGTCCCAAATCAACGAAAAATATTTTGCATCCCAGGAGCTGGACTGGACGACATTGTGGAAGCCTTCGAAGATACCACAAAGGATGCAAATGAAAATACCCTTTTTGTCATCCATGCTGGTTCAAATGACGTCATGCGCACCAGATCCGAAGAGTTGATGGAGAAATATCGCAAGATGATCCAGCATTACAAAAACAAGTCAAGGAATATCATCATCTCAGGCATTCTCCCCAAGATCGACGCACCTGACAAATTCTACGACAAGGCCTTCAGCACAAATAGCCGACTAAAACATTTGTGTCTGAGGGAAGAAGTTGAATTCATCAACCTCTGGGACAACTTCTACAACCAGCCTACTCTGTTCCGCAAGGATGGCACTCATCTAAACCCTGTGGGTTCAGCACGCATGGGTCGTCTCCTACACGAAGCAGTCCGCAGCCATGGATCAAAAAACGCCATCCGAGAAGAAGCAGCAGTGACATAAATCATCCAACGCCAAGAAAAAAACAGAGGCAACCGAGGACCACCAGCGATAAGGACCGGAGACAGCGAGGACCGAGGACAGCCATGAACATAAATGTAGATCCGACAAGAACCAAAATATTATTAAAGCGCGTTCCGTGAGTTCTAAAATAACAAATTTAAAGGTTTTCTATGCAAACGCTCGTAGCATACGCAATAAATTTTCAGATTTAGAGGAGCTAGTGTTTACAGAAAATTATGATGTGATTGGCATAACAGATTCTTGGCTCAATACAGAAGATAGAGACTTTTTAGCAGAGTATTCACTTCCCGGTTATGTAATGTTTGAGAAAAGCCGAATAAATCGAAATGGAGGTGGCGTTTTACTTTATATCAAAGAAAGTCTTAACCCTACCCTCTTGTCAAAACCTCAAATTGTGAACGTCGACGCATCTTTTGAGCTAATAAAGAATAATAAAGGTACCAAAATAATACTTGCATTAATATACAGACCTCCAGCTCAATCAGTGCAAACTGACCGAGAAATTTACGAACAAATTGCAGATGTAAGTAACTCACAAGATACCGTAATTTTTGGTGACTTTAATTTACCTGTGACCAAGAGGGGCGATACTCTTACTTCACACTCCGGACATGACTTGTATACGAACTTGCAAGAGAGTTCGCTTTATCAATTTGTTGGAACGCCGACCCGTGGTAATAACGTTCTTGACATTGTACTTGCAAAAAAAGAAGAATTAATAGAGAATTTGAATGTTGGTGATGAATTCAGTAACAGCGACCATCATACGATAACTTTCACTTTAAAGTTTACTAGTAACGAACCAAATAGTAGCATCGAAAAAGTCCCTAATTTCAAGAAAGCAAACTTCCATAAACTTAGAGCTATGTTTAAAGAAACTGACTGGAGCTTTTTAATTCACAATAACGACATAAATACATCTTGGAAGTTATTCGAAGCCACTTACCTAAAAGCAGTGCAAGACTGCATACCATCGAAAACTCGGCGTCCAGGCCATAATAATAAGCCCAAATGGTGGAATAAAGATATTTCAAAATGCCTGCTTGCTAAAAAATTTGCTAATGATAGATTAAAATCCTCACAAAATGACGAAGAACGGCTGAAATTTGTAGAGCTACGACGCAAAGCCAAAAAGTTAATTAAGCAAAGTAAAAAGACCTTAGAGTTACATATTGCGAATCAAAGTAAAACAAACCCGAAAGAATTCTATAGTTATATCAGAAAGAAAAAAATAGTTACTTCAACTGTTGGACCGTTAGTCGATGAAAATGGAGAATACACCAAAGACGAAGAACAAATGAGTAATGCCCTCAATACCTTCTTTGCATCAGTTTTTACAACAGAAGACCTCAGTGATATCCCTACACCATCGCCGATTCAGATTGATAATTCAGATGTTTTAAGCAATATCACCGTTACAGAGAGAGAAGTATTGAATTGTTTAGATAAACTCAAGGTAAATAAAACGCCTGGACCTGATACAATCTCGCCTAGAGTTCTAAAGGAAGCTAAGGATGAGCTCTCTAAACCACTGACATTACTATTCAATAAATCCTTGCAGTCTGGAACTATGCCCGATCAGTGGAAGCTAGCCAACGTAACACCGATATTCAAAAAAGGCAGCAAATCCCTATCCAGTAACTATCGTCCAATTAGCTTAACCTCAGTTGTATGTAAAATGCTAGAAACGGTCATACGAGACAGACTCGTAAATCACTTAGAGGAAAATAACATACTTAAAGATACTCAACACGGCTTTCGTAAAAAACGTTCCTGTTTAACAAACCTCTTAGACTTCTTCCACGATATCCTCAACCTCTACGATGAGAGTAAAGCTGTAGATATTATATACCTTGATTTTCAAAAGGGCTTTGACAAAGTTCCCCACAAACGTTTACTGCTAAAACTAAAAGCGCATGGAATACAAGACGGTGTGTTGAAATGGATAGAAAATTGGCTCAGCGACAGAAAGCAAAGAGTAGTCATAAACGGTAAGGCATCAAAATGGACCAATGTAAGTAGCGGGGTACCCCAGGGATCGGTACTAGGACCAATTCTCTTTCTAATTTACATCAACGACATAGATGAGGGTCTCACCTGTACAATCTCAAAATTTGCTGACGATAAAAAAATTACAAATAGCGTACTCTCAAAAGAACAAGTTGACGATATGCAACACAATCTAGATAAATTGTCATGTTGGGCCCAAATTTGGCAAATGAGTTTTCAATGCGGATAAATGTAAAGTACTACATATCGGATACCTAAATGAGAAAGCATACTATTCGATGAATGGCACTCAGCTTAAGAATGTAAACAGAGAAACCGATCTGGGAGTAACAATATCGAGTAACCTAAAACCGAGTCAACAATGTTCAGAAGTTGTTAAGAAGGCAAACAAAAAAATTGGCTTTATAGGCAGGTCATTTGAGCATAAATCCAAAGAAGTTATCCTAACCCTTTACAATTCCTTAGTCCGCCCTCTTCTGGAATACTGCGTTCAATCCTGGTGCCCTTATTACCAAAAAGATATAAACAAGCTAGAACGAGTTCAACGTAGAGTTACCAAAATGATACCTAGCCTAAAGAACAAACCATACGAAGAGCGTCTTAGAGAATTAAATCTATTTCCTTTAACCCAGCGCAGATTAAGAGGCGACTTAATTCAAGTGTTCAAAATCATCAAAGGCATCGACAATATGAACTGTAGTAAGTACTTCACTATCGACCAATCTAATTACACGCGGGGAAACGGTTGCAAAATTATTGGTAAATCTTTTAACTCGCACGAATCTAAGAATTTCTTCTTCAATCGAGTTGTCAACTTGTGGACTGGGCTTCCCCGAAACGTTATAGACTGCATCACCGTTGATTCATTTAAACTCCGCCTAGACAAATATCTCGCATCAAACCCGCGACTGACTGCGTTTGTAAATGAATAACTTTATTTTATCCCCCCCTCAGTTACTAACCCATCTGTCCCCTACTAACTTCCTAATCCTGCCACGGACATTAGTTCCAGGGCAGTAATTCCCTTTCCAATGTTCCCTTACCCACTCTAAACCACTGTTTGGACACTTGATCCTCAGTGTTTTGGAGGACAAGCAACCTAGAAGGGTCACTAGACCTGTTGTTGCTTGATTTCCTTTGTACTCCTTTGTACTAGAAGCGAGGGGAGGAGAGGTAGAGAGGGGGGGGGGGAGTGTTGTGGTCAGCGAGGTTTATGGCTCCTTCCTCTATTCCCATACTCCGCCTTTTCGCCTCTGCTGTAGTTCGCTGTCTCTCTCCTGCATATTTCCCCCTGCTGCAGTCGTCCTCTCAGCATTAGCGCCATGCAGAATATTTCGGTCCACTTTCACACGACCAGCTTCTCCATGCACTGGCGCGATGACAGATGGGATGTGGGTGGGGAAGGGGGGGAGGGGGGCACACCCTAGGGTGAGTGGTGTTGGCTGGAGATAGTCAAGGGTGGAGGGTATTTTGCCTGGCATCGGCTTGCCCCTCGTCCTTACGCCTCCCTCGCTGCCTGGCACAGCACTCTTCAATTTTCCCGTCTCTTCTTTCACATGTTGTTTGATTTTGGTTAGATAGATCTCCAGAGTTTCACCCAATATCAAATCACCGTAATTTCCCACTCACCCTGCTGTATATTTCACAATTCCATCACCACCCCTTCCCTCACTAACTTGCTGTTCACCACGGAGAGAAAAATCCATACGTCCTCTCCCTTCAAAGGCTCGAACAACACATACTTGAAATACAAATATATCAATTTGCCACCAATTGAAATATTAAAGTGAGTTTTCTTTACCCTTTCCACCTCAAAAAACCCTTTCTGAGTTGAAGTAAGTCGCTGGGCAATAAATGGGAACTCAATCATTCATAAAAATAATACCACCAAGATCTTCTTTTGAGATAAATGTGTACGTTTTTCCGTAGAAATATATCCCGGTTGCAGGTTCGCTTCCTCTCGCCACGAAAATATCGACATACAAAGGTCTTAAAATTGACACTAAAAAGTGTCGAAAAAGTATCTCAAACCTCCATGTTTGTATTGCATCTATATATCTAAAAACAATAATAATAATAATAATTATAATAATAATAATAATAATAATATCAATAATAATAATAATACAAAAATATATAAATACAACAAAATTACCACGCCTCCCCAGACCCCCTTCAAACTAAGAAACGCCTCCAAATTTCCGCTTCAAACTAAATTTGCGACTTTCGTTAACCCATTCAATACCGGCGCCGTCCTATTCAATATATCCTGGCAATGATTAGACTATTTTATTCAGCTTAGGAAGGACGTCTACCCATTAAAAGGCTGCAGACTATCTCAATTATTCCTTTTAGCTGCCATATATCCTTCCTAGGCTTCATACAATCGTTTAAATGTAGCTAAAATCAATTAAATATGACATCGCTGGTACAGAAGGGGTCAATTTGCTGACTGGCTATCGCTGTGAATGGCAGGAAGCGTCTCATAATCGCTAGACTAATGGGATGAAACGTCTTAAAATTGCCAAACTTAAGGGGTGAAAGTGGAGTAGTCCAAAAGACCACCATTGGACCAGATATATTAAATATGACTTAGAGTATATGAATTATGTATATTATATTATATGACTATATAATTATACTGTATATATATATGTATTAAATTAGTATTATATATTATATAGTATTATATTATATATTAACATATACACTAGTGTATATTATATTGTGTATTAGAGTGTATAAGATGTATCGAATTTGCATTACAGAAGTTAGAGTTCACGATTTCTGTACAACCTATTTGGAACAGGACATAGTATAGAGTATTTGCAACTGGGGCTCATTAAAGGTCTCGCTGGTATACAAATAAAGCCGTAATAAAGTAACATTTTGTTTATGTTTGACCAGGGTGAGCCTCTAAACCGGGCCCATACCGTTATCAGACTAACACTTGTTCTACTGGTTGAACACTACCCACTCCTGTCAACAGAGGCTCTTTAGCCCCCTTCTGTACTGGTATTTGTTTTGTTTTTGTTATGCTATATCTAGACGATTTTGTGTTGTTTAATCCATTGGCTGCGGGAGACGTTCCGGAATGCCATGGCAATTTACAGCAATTTACAGACTTTTAACCCTTAATTAGCGGCGAGCAACATAAGTCGAGTTAAATAAAGCTGGACTATGTGGCGGCGCTCGACATAACTCGAGTGGCAATTTCAGCACGTAATGTGGCTGAGAGAGAGAGACAAGTGGTGGCAGGAGACTAGCGAGCGTATGACTGCTCCAGACCACCGCGGCGAACCTACTGACACAAATCTCAGCTCCCTCCTCCCTCTCACTCGCTACATACTCAATTATGTACTGAAAGTACCGAATTACCTGCTTTTTGCACTCGCGTTGCACGGTTATTGCAAGAAAACTATCCATCATACAAGGATCGTTATGGTGTCATTCGAAAGCTCTGTTTATGCCCTTTCAGGGATAGGTACTTGTTTTACGTTCTGGGTCTTATTTAGGCATGAAAATGATCACGTAAACAGCCCTATTTTGGCTAAAAACACCCCGCTGTGCGGTACACATAAATAAACCGCATAGGCCGCTCGTAAGGTGTTAAAGCCTGTAGAATCGAGTGCAAGGGAGTGGGTGCGAGATAGATCACCTGTCCTTCCCCCAGCCAGCCGGCCGGTGCATTGAGGAGTATGAGCCATACTGACGCGAGATATACAGCGCTGCCAAAGACAAAATTATGTAGCTTAACATTGACGATAATTGCTCATTATAGCGAATGTCTATGGTAGCGCTGCGGGTGAAGCCCATGAGCTGCGAAGCTCGTTTTGGTGTCATTATGAAGCTTTTTTTTTTAGTTTTTGGCTGAATACACTTATTTTCATTCAGACACTTGCCTAATAAATCAGGAGTGCCTGAATGAGCCCTAATATGGCGAAAATAAACAAAATATGCCCACACCGTAAGTGTTAAGAAGGATCTGAGGTGGTAAAAAGGGTTAAGGGAGATAGTTCGAAGCCTGTTAATTGATGGAGGCCCTTTTTAAACTAAATGAGATTGTCTTATAGTAGCCAGAATAAAGAAGGGTTTAACCGAAACTGAAGACTCTGTTATAGAAGTCACCCTCTCCTTCAATTCTTAGGAGAGCTGCTGACATGATTACATTTTCGAATTGTTCTTGAATTCCTCCAACATGATCATGATCCTGCTCCTGATTAACAAAACTTCGGATCTGTTTCTCAAGCATACATCATCAGTATCTACTCGACATAAAGGTATGTAGACTCTATTATTCATTTCACTGTGCTCATATCGCTTAAGCATAATTATGAGAGATTTACATAATCTAATTTTTATTTAACTTATGTTTATTTTATCTTCGTTTGAACAAAAGAAAATAGATGTAGCATATTTTAAGGAACTCTGTTGTTACATACGGGCTCTGAAGATGATACGGGACCATATTAGAACATTAGCAAATATATCTGTACCAGCGCATTTTGAGGGACTGTACACTTGTAAGATCAACCATATAATCACATATATAACTCACACCATTATAACAACCTTTAGAGAACTATAATGTGTTGGTGTGAATCTCCCTATAGAAGTTCACACCATCACAATAGAAGCTGGTAACTTTCCACTCTGCTGAGGCAAGCACGGATCCCACGATCACCAAATGGTATCACACATCCGTTGCCAAGATATCGAGAAGTAATTGCTAGCAACTTTGTCACACAGTTGTCACATGCTGTTGCTGAACCGTGCCCCTCCCCCAAGAGGCAGAGGGGAGTCAGTTAGCACACCACCAAACCCTAAGGAGGGTATCTCTCTCCAACCCTCTGGGTAAAAATAGTGACCTGTATAAGTGTTGAAGTACCTTATAAGTGACATACAAGTAAGCAGTGACATAAAGTATTCAAGTGATTCCCTTCTAATCATATGTTCTCTCTCTTTACAGGAAGATCATTATTACTTGGAAAACAGCTCATACTTCAAGGTTGCTATTATTAAGTACTATTATTAAGTAGTAAGTAGAGTACTTATCTTGGTACACACTCAACATCGAATATACACAACATTAAGAAGTACTTTATAATTGCATTGCCCAACGCAAGGGACGTTTAGTGCAATATATTCTAATATCTCAAAATTAGGATTAAGGGTTAAAGACATATATTTTGCTGATAAAATAAACCAAACAGAAAGCCCCGTGCTTGTTTATTTTAAGACATCCCTACATATTTCCAGTGGTTCCAGATTACTACAGAGTTCATTACAACGTACAGGAAATATTGAGGTAAGATAATAAGTTAACCCTAACCATTCCGCTCAGTGCCTACACCATAAACCGCCCGCTACATATTGGTTGGCAGCTTAATGGGATACGATTAACCCCTAATGTAAAACGAACCATTAAAGTTAAAAAAAAATAAGCCTCCGAAGAACAATTAATTAGACACTTAATAACCGCATAGCAACCTAGAAAAACAACTATAGACAATATATAATACATGAGCAAAAAGGAAATAACAAAGAAAAAGTAGTGTACAAAGACAAAAATATTCAGTGAAGAAAGATGTACAGTGAAAATCAGAGTGAAGTGGTATTGGAGGAGTAGATTACAGACGTTAGCTACAATAATTGCTGACCAGACACTCCCCACTAGGCCCCGCGCATCAACAGGCAAACTCTCACCCGACTCACTCCACTGACTCACCCGAGTCTTTTTTTTTTTTTTTTTTTTTTTTTTTTTATTCAGGCATGGTGATATGTCCAAAACCGGGCCTTTGTCATTAGACGGCCCACAACTCAAAAACTAACCTGCTAAGCTATTTGACATTTGAGCTCTGTGAAACAGTTCGAACTAGGCTGACCTGCTCAAGCTGAGCTAATATCATCGTGGTGGGGGGGTGTCTTGTACTGTCTGGATGAGTAGGTCTGGGTTGTCAGTCCAGGACTTTCTGATGAGTTGTGTTGCAACCTGGATTGCACTGGCATCTGCTGGATCGGTCGTAGGTATGTTGTTTCCTGCTCTTAGGGGTTCGGTGTCTTCGCACTCCAGCAGCCAGTGAAGGAGCGGTAGGGTTGTGTTTGTCTGACAGTGTTTGCAGTCCCTTGCTTCCGGCCTCTTTAATTGCCAGTTGCATTTGTAGCCGAGTCTGAGTCTATGGATGTTGACTCTTACTGCCCTGGGTGTGTTACTGGGAAGGCTGAGCTGCTGGTAATTTGTTGCATTCCTGTACCAGTTGCATGAGAAGGATCCTCTGCTTGTTAGCCCTCTGTGATACTCCTTGCGGAGCTGGTCTTCCTTGTTCCTGATTTTCGCTTTTACCAGGGAGAGGGATGGTCTGACTGCATAGGTAATTTGGGCTATTTGGGTGGCTGACTTGGCTGCTTTGTCGGCTTCCTCGTTTCCAGCAATACCCACATGGCTCGGAATCCAACTGAAATCTACAGTTTTCCCAAGATTGTCAAGTTGGCTAAGGACCGCCAGTATGGATGTTGTGAGGCGGATGTTGTCTTTGAGCCTGGTGCTTTGGAGGTTTCCAAAGCAGATCTTGAGTCCGTGTGTATAACCACTCGATCAGCTGGGTTGTGGAGTGCATGCTTGCAGGCTTGAAATATTGCGCAGAGTTCTGTTTGGAGGGTGGAGCATCCGTCTGTTGTCCTCCAGCAGTAGGACTGTCCTTCGTGGTAGAAGGCAGCCCCGCATCGTCCAGTCTCCTGGTTGACGGATCCATCTGTATAGTAGACGGTTGCTCCTTCTCCTTCTATCCTCGCAATACTGAGCTCCGCCTCAATCCTTGCGACTAGCGGTTCTTCGTGTTTCTTCACTGTGATCTTGGCAAGTGTGTATGATGAGTTCTTTCTTGCCCAGGGCTGTGTTGGGATATAGTCTGGGTGGGGAAGGTCCTCACCAAGATGTGCGATGTGCTGCATTCCAAACATTTTTACTATTTCGGCTACCCTGCGACTCCACTTTCTGTCCTGGAAGAGATCTGGCCTTTGCCGAAGGGCTGTCGTGATCTTGTCCTTGATGATGCTATATCTTGGTCTCATGTAGGTCCTAGCCACCAGGCACGCAACATTCTTGCGGATGCGCGTCTCGATGGGTGCTATCCCAGTCTCCATCTGCATGTTGGCAATGCGTGTCCAATCAGTAGCACCTAACATTAGCCTAAGTGCTTGGTTCTGAGGAACTTGTAGTTTCTGTATCTGGTCCTTGTTGAGTGCTACCAGGGCAGGCGTTGCATAGTCGACCAGAGTCCGTACAGCATGGGTGTAGTAGAGTCTCAGGACCTCTTGATCAGCTCCTGCGTGGAGACCCGTAAGTGATCTCATGATACGTACTCTGCCGATAGTCCTGGTTCGGAGGTAGTCCACTTGCCTGTTGAAGTTTAGGCCTGTGTCGAACCATACTCTGAGGCACTTATGCTCCCTCACCCATTCTATGTTTTCTCCCTGCACCTGGAGCCTCCGATCTGGATGTTGGTGTTTGATGGCCATGGCCTTGGTCTTCCTTCCGTTGATTTTCAACCCGAGGGCAGCACAGGTCTCCTCTATCAGGCGCAGTGCCCTTTGTGCATTTCTGAGTTTGTTTGGTCCCCGTGCGATGAGCTGAAGATCATCAGCATAGCCAAAGAGATGTACGCCGCGGCCAAACTCGAGGTTTACGAGTGTGACGAGTATCTCCATGAGCAGGTTGAAGAGCAGGGTACTCAGGATGCCGCCCTGGGGGGTCCCATTTTCAAGAAGCTTGTATAGAGACTTCTTCCCCTGGAATTTGACTCTGACATAGCGACCACTGAGGTAGTCTCTGATCCATTTGATGAGTTGCCCTCGAACCCCTTTGTTGACGAGAGCTTCCAGTATGGCCGCAGGGCTGGCGAGTTCGAAGGCTTTTTCCAGGTCGAGAAAGACCACCACTGACTGCTGTCCGTCGATTGTTCCAAGGATGGATGCAAGGTTGTCAGCTGTACCCACCCTGTCAGTGTAGGCGAACAGGTGGTTGTGCAGCGGTCCGATGCAGTGTTGCAGCCTCTTTTTAACCATCTTCTCTGTGGTTTTGTTGAGGCAGCTGAGTAGGGTTATTGGGCGTAGGGACCCTGGGTCATTTGGTTTGGGTATTGATTGTATGTCTGCCTCCTTCCAGGTCGTGGGCAGCCGGCCCTGCTCCCATGACTTGTTTATTAAGTTTAGCAGCATTCTCTGGCTCCCCAACCCGCTTTTGGTGATCATCGTGTAAGTGATGCCGTCCGACCCTGGAGCTGTGTCCTTTCCTGACATGCAGATGGAGGTCAATTCCTCAATGGTGAAAGGGTGGTCGAATTCAGAGTCGGTACGGCCGGCCTCCTCGATGATAGCTTCTCGTTGGGGTAGGAGTATCAGCTGCTGCTGCTGCACAGCAGGTGGGAGCTGGATTGTGGCAGCCCGACCAGCAAACAGGCCCACTAGTCTTTCTGCCTCTTGCTGTGGCTCCGGGTGTGTTGGCTGCCTTCTTGTTCTCTTCCCTGAGGCGGTGCGGATTTGTCCCCAGAGATCGGCTAGGTTGGTGTGAGCATTCAGGGCCGAGCACCATTCGAGCCATTTCCTCCTCATGATTGCTCGAAGTTGATTATTTGTGATGCTCACAACTGCTTGTAGTAGTTCCCTGTTGTCGTTGGTCCTGTTCCTCCTGTAGAGCTTTCTTGCAGCGTTGATCCTTGCATACAGCTTTCGAACATCCTTGTCGTAATACCAGTGATCCTTGTATGTTCTGTTGCCATTCCTCATTTGTGGGCAAGCCTTGTCCGCTGCTCTATGTATGGCATTGACCAGGTCTAGTTCAAGGACTTCGAGGCTGGCATTGGGTGAAAGGTTGTAGTTGATGCTCCACTCGTCCATCACTCTTTGGAACTCTTCCCAGTCAGTCATTTTCATGTTCCATTTGGGAGGAGGGGGGGGTGGCTGTGGTGGTTGTAGTCTGTTGATGATTGTGAGTATTGCGAAGTGGTCGCTTGTGAGTGTGGGGTGTATCTCCCAGTGGGTGTTGGGAAGCAGGTCCGTTGATACAAAGGTAAGGTCAAGAACTCCTCCTTGTATGTGTGTGGGTTCTGAATTGTTAAGGATTGTTATCTCAGGGCTGAGGCTTAGGGTGTCGATTATGGGGGTTCCATGTACATTTCTCGTAGCACGTTGTGGGTTTAGGAGGGGATGATGAGCGTTGAAGTCACCCCCTACTATGACTTGTTCATAGGCAGCGAGGTTCAGAAGTTCTCCTATTTCTAGCTCTCCCTCATGCTGCCTGTAGATATTGTATGCTGTAATTTGCACATTCCCAATTTGCACCTCGACCCCGAGAGATTCGACTTTGTCGCCGCAGAAAATTGGGTTCGGGATTTTCCTGGATGATAATTTGTTGGAGACCAGCGTAGCGAGGCCCCTATGGTCGTCATCTTTGGGTAATGTGTAGAGAGTGTACCGTGAGATGTTGAAGTTTTTTGTAGCAGGGAGTAGTGTTTCCTGTAGTATGAAGATGTCGATGTGTTCTGTACCAGCTGCTGCTCTTAAGTTGTGTGCTTGCGCTCGGATCCCTCGGACGTTCCACTGTAGTATTTTTAGAGAGTTGTCAATATCCATGATGTTGATTATTGTTGCCTGTTGTAGACTTCTGCTGTCCTTCCAAGGAATGTTCTTCCCTGAAGTGATTGGAGTCCTCTGTTTCTTCATTGGTTGTTGTACTAATTTCTCTGCTGTCGGTGGTTTCCGTGCGGAGCGTTTTTGTCTTGCTTCGTGTTTTTATTGCTGGTGTGCTAACTGCGTTTCCCTGCTTCACAGTTTTGCTTGTGGTGTAGTGCTCAGTGTGTGAGTTGATGCTCGGTTTGTCTGTTGCATGAACTTGGCCTGGCACCACCGTATCGATTAGCCTGTCAACGTGGTCTTCCAAGGTTTGTGTGTCCATATTGCTACTAAGGATGCCAGCAAGCCCCAGCAGGAGCTCCTTGAGCATGGTTGTTGTCATTGTTATTGTCTTTTGTACATCAGGTTGAGGCGAGACCCTGTTGATATCTTCGTGGTTGTGTAATGGTGCTTGGTGCGCCAGCGGATCTTCTTGTGTTGGTCCGTATCTGTTAAGCTCGGGGAAGTCCTCATGGGTTGGTATAGCATCTGCCTTCTTTGACTCCTCTCTTATTCTCCAGGCGTTCCTTGTTGGGGGTGCAGTCAGTATTTGCTTGTCTCTGCGGAGCTCATGTTGTTGGAGACGTTGTTTTATGCTCTCTTTCCTCACCTTACATCTGTGACTCCATGCGTGGTGCGAGTTACTGCAGTTGGGGCATTTTGCTGTCGTTTCCTGATGATTCTTGAATTTTTCTAGGCAGGTTTCTGTCTTGTGTGGCCCTGAACAAATGCCACAAATAAAAGGCCTGTGGCATGAGTTTTGGTGATGGCCAAACTTCTGGCACCTAAAACAGCGTATTGGTTCAGGGGCGTAGGGTCTGATGCTGAATATACCGTAAGTGCGTAGTTCAATGTGGTCTTCTTGCAGGGGTCCTCTTACTGTGATGATGACTTGTCTGGTAGGTATCTTTACTCTCTCACCTTCCTCGTTTTTGTTGGTGATGGTGCATCTTTCGGCTCTTGTAACTTGTGGGTGCCTGCATAGCAACTCTGGTTCAAACTGAATTGAATATTTCATCACTACTGCCTTCCACAGTCTGTCTTCAGGTAGTATTTCGCTTATGTTGATGGCTTTTGCTCCGAAGCTGTTGAGGTTTTCCAAAACTTTAGCTGCTTCTTCATCCTTGGCGATGATTATGACCTCTTTCTTGTCATTTGGCTTCACTAATATGTTCAGATCTAGGTGTCTGATTTCCAGCTCTTGTACAACGTGCATTCCTGTTGGGAAATCCTCGCTCGGTTGAACTCTGAATTTCCTGGCCTTTCCTTGGATGTGTACTTCCTCATGTTCATTCTGGGTGGTTTCTCCAATTCTCACCCCAGTTCTCTTCAGTCTGCGCCTCTCCTTTTTTTCCTTCTTCTTTTGGTCGGTTGCATTCCAGGGGGCTCCCTCCACGTTTTGGGATGCTTCATCCTCTGATTCACTGTCGCTGGTCCCTCTCCTTGGATTCGATGGTTCTAACATGACTGGATGGTGGGTAGTGGGTGGTAGAGGCAGCGGTCACCCATCCAACTACTAACCAGACCCCCAGCTCCTTAACTCTGATTGGCTGAGATCTCAATAGGACCTTTGTAGATGTAGATTGAAGATTATTCCGAAAATCCTGATTTTTCCATCTTTCTCCTGAAGGTGCTGAAGGTCTTAAAGGACCTTGAAGTGTTCTGGAAGCTGCAGGGGCATAAGCAGGAGGCTACAGCTGCAGGGGTGATTTCCAGGACTGCTGGAGAGAGAGATGTGTCCTCCTCCTCGTTGAGTGGCTGACTGTCACCCGAGTCACTCACTGAGTCACCCTACTCACCCCTCAGACCTCAGCTCACGCGCTCTTCAAGGTCTGACGTGGCGGTGACGTCACAGCAGAGAAGGGAAAGAAAGAGAGAGAGAGCGGCCATAGAATAAAATCACTCTACGGATATTTCACTACAATCTTCAATCAACACAGCTGATAGAAGTCTTCAAGCAACACAACCTACAAGCAGTACCAATTCTTGTATTTGGTTAGTGATTAGTGTTACACTACAAACACACTTAATAATACTAGTGAATTAATAGCCTGCTAGTTAACTTACAACACAGCAATGCCACAGTGAATTATTTTTCTTGATATCTAACTACTGGTTACTTAACGAAATTTGAAGTGTTACTGTACGTACATTTTTAACCATGTTTTCGGTTTAGTCAATTCAAGTATTGTTTCAAGAACTTTCATCTCACACTAAGAGAAAAATAAATGTACTTACTTGCTTAAATAATTCGCCCTTAGACGTTTTACATTTAAAGGTCTCACAGTAATATATTTTATTTGCAGTAACAGTACAATATTAAGAGGTTTCTAACAAGTGATCAAACCCTTCTTTTCTGTTATTTCGTGTTGTGTGTGTCTTTTTCAATTTCTTTGTAAGAGAGTATCCCTATATAGTGCCTTGCTAACTTGAATTTTCCTAGACTTCTTTGTATATATTTGTTTGTGCTGAACTCATAGTCTAACTAACATCAATTCATCCTTCAACTTTGGATAGAGGTGTGACGTTAAAGTGAAACTCCTATGACCTATATTTTATGCTAGTGACCTTGAATGTTACGTCATTTCAGAATTTCAGGTGGGGATTATGTTTCAATGTCCCAGCTCCCGAGATTCCAGGCGCCACAGCAGAGACTGTTCCCGCATCTCTTCTCAAGTTGGTTCCAAGGCTCCACCCCAACAAAAAGTCAAAGCAAATTACTCTTGCCAATCCAAGAAGAGCTCGTGAGATAGTGACAGTATCACAGACAGTATGTACCTACTGCAATCAAAATGCAAGGAGAAACCATTCTTGTGTGGCGAGTCGCAGACCCAGTCCGACGCCTTCGCCTCCGAGAAGAACTGGTAAAATTCCTAAGAAGTGTGGCCACTGCCATAAAGTTGGTCATACAAGAGAGAATTGCTGGACACGCCATCCACAATTACGCTCACAGCAAAATCAAACGTCACAACGCAGGTCCCG
Source organism: Paralithodes platypus (assembly GCA_032716605.1). Classification (NCBI taxonomy): domain Eukaryota; kingdom Metazoa; phylum Arthropoda; class Malacostraca; order Decapoda; family Lithodidae; genus Paralithodes; species Paralithodes platypus. The sequence goes on along the minus strand of CM064510.1, from coordinate 15,975,368 downwards.
AGTGCAGACCAGACCTCGCAGGGCAGGAAAACCACAACGGAACCCTCGCCCTACACAACGTGAGAGACCCACACGAAGAGGATATTGTTTCATTTGTACAGTATATGGACACTACACAAAGGATTGCCCTCGTATAGACATACCACGTAGACCAAGAGATGAGTCGCCTCCTTCGCGATTCTGGTTCCTACCAGCGTGTCAAATCCTGTAGTCCCAAATCTACAATCGCCAGAATCTCTGCAGTACAAACTCCCCGGAGTCGCAGAGAATGAGACCCCTCCACGGTCGACATTCTGCGTCACAATCAACGTGACTTAACCAGTTTTAGGTGGTGGATTAAGCCTCAAACCAAGGTCCCACACGTAGTCCCCAATACATTCTTGTGGGGGTAGACACCTTTTGACACAGGTATCCTACGAAACTAACACATAGTTTGCGTAGCAGAAACACCTAAGCAAATACAAGGTTCCGCACAAGTCCAAATTATCTATATCCAAGACATAATGAATCTGAAGGATAACCACATCAACATGAAGTCTCACAGATTGAGCTTCACCCATAGTTGTTCTGGTACTCAGTACTGTGTTCGATCCGACTTAACCCCAGCACTGATTTAGTAAGAGCTGTTCCAACAAGCATGGGCAGTTAGTTTACGCATCCTTGGAATCTGTTCCAAGTCGATGATGCATAGGTCTCAGTTTGGTCAACACTCTCGAAGTACATACACAACACTCATTACGCGTTCTTTCCTGCATTCGATCATTATAGCAGCGACTGTGTCAACAAGCATGACCAGTTTCACCTGCAAGATCCTAAGGGTGCTAGGATCAAGAGCCGTATTGCATAACAAGATTACTCTCGCTCGCATCCACAGCTCAGAAGGATTCGTACTAGAGAAGGAGCACACCTTCCAATTGGGTTTCATGGATAGTTTCCCTTAGTAGTATCCGGAAGACAAAGGAACTATGAGAAGAATAGGGTATGTCTCTCAGAACTCTACCCGAAAGTTATAGCTGATGTGGAAAGACCTTTTACAGCACAAATAAGTACATTACCAACGGCATCCAGATCTACTTTGTACTAAGACATCCTGGAGGCAAACCCTGTAGAGCATATGAACAGCCGTAGAGTTGTAGAATGATTTGCGCATCTACTCCGGTATTTTCAGCACATAAATAAACATTCTCCTGAAGCTACGAAGACCTAGACTTAGGATTGTAGTCGCCTTCCGCAGTGTACGACTAACAACACTAAATAATTTAACCAAAGCACAATTTCACCCTAAAAGTAATCCTAGGTAAGTCTAAAGCATACGTTCTTCCTTTGGTTGTCACCAACCCGATTGGTAAGCAAGAACGGAATAGTTTTAGGTGGTTGATCACCACAAAGACTACCACGCAGCATATTCTAGCCAAGTTCAGGAAATACTTCCCACAGTCTGATCCATCAGAACTCCTACACGACATAGGAATAAGGGGAACAAAGTTTTTCAGAGTAACTCAAAAGTCTAAGTTAAGTTTTTCTTACGTGGAACTCCATCACCTCATTGATAGACACCAGAAGACTTGACTGTACATTCACGATCAGTATCTGAGATGTCCAAGTAAGCCAATCCCGAGTCGAGCAGAAAGGATTCTCATCGAATAGTATGATCTGTGCAGTTATTTACCTTCTAAAGTCGCACTTAAAATACAAACTTAAGGTGAGAATTATAATAAGATGTTTCCAAGTCTTACGAGGCAGAGCTCATCCAAATGCTTGCCTAAATTCCAGTCAAAACATGCTCAACATTCACACTCGTACACACAACTCTTCTCACAAGAGCTCCGTACAACATTCAAAATGCCAAGTGACATAGTCAAGATGCTAGTCATTGGTTTCATAAGGAAAGTGATGAATAACGTAGAGACTAGATATCACAAAACGGAAAGGTTAACCCTTGTAACATCTTGGGAGCAGTAACCTTCGTGAAATATTAGCCTTGAGCCTTCCTTCGACCTCTACTCAGACAGACAGACAAGGACAAACAGGTACTCAAAGGTGATAACTTCTCACTGGCAGACTAAAGCGGTGGTAAGAGACATTCCTACAGCAAACCCGATACGTGATGGAACCGCACCAATCTTGGAGTATCCAGCGCTTTCACTTCCATTCGACACTGTATCAGTGGACTTGCTGAAGTTGCCGCGGAGTCACAAGGATTAACCGGTATCTTCTAGTATTATGGGTAAGAGCTAACGTAGCAGCCAACGCACTCTCCAGAATTGTGCAAGTTGCCCCGGTGTTCTCGTTACCGACCTAAAAAGAAGCCAAGTGAAAGACGAGCAAGATTAGAACCACTACATATCCAATAAGTAAGCTATTTCTGGAATCGGAGAAGATGATGTCTTTTCCAGAAACCAAGTTCATCCGTCGCAGTTCCGATTGCACTAAGAACTTCTGGTTGGACTCTTCCCGTTGACAACAACACATACAGCCTTGTGTATGTCATTCCAGATAAGATAGTGGTACTCCCGAAACATCATGATGCCATCAATTTGTTACCTAAGTGCAGCAACTGTACCAACAGGTATGGACAGTTCATATGTGCAGACAGGAAACAACTCTGGAGGCCGATAAATAGAAGTACTACTGGAAAACTATTAAGAAGGATAGTAAACAACACTTTGCCAAAAGATAACCTGTGACACTGCTGGAATACCCGACGGCTTCACATCCATTTGACACTGTTTCTTTGGAATTGCTGAAATGCCCAGGCGACGCCAGATGTAAGCAGTACCAGCTGGTTTGTGTTGAATATAATCTTTCAGACTAGTTTGTCCTATTCCTGCTTAAAGACGGATACAAAAGACCCAATTACCAACAGGCTCGTAGGATACTCACTTGTTGGCTCTTCCTCTCCTAGTCACATCCTTGCCGAAAACAGGATGGAAACCAAGCACAATGTGAAATATATAGGTGATATCTACTTGAGGAAGCATGTATTTGCACAACAGATCCCATTCTTAATTGGATTAATTGACTGCAAAGTACCTCAGCTACCATAGCTATCTTTGCAATCTTGGAACATCATGTACATCTTAAGATAATCTAGACGTCAAGGAAAACCTAAATGGCTTTTCATTACCTTGAAGAGTCTTCCTAAGACTATAGACAGGTATAGAAGACTAGCTTCTGAGGGTAAAGACAAGATTCTGACGTAAATTCTGGCTACAGCTAAGCTATGCAGAAATCTATATTCCTCTAGATTATTCTTATCAAGCCAAATCAGATGCTAAGAGACATTTGAAAGTCTTTAGCAAGATCCACCAGTCAATCCGAGATCATTTACATACATCCCGGACTGAAATGATAAGGAAATAACATAAAGGGACACACCAAACTGTCCTGATGTAGGTCACAAAGTTATGTGCCTAGACCCGACGAGAATGTCTAAGCTCTCGCCAAAGTATAATGGACCCTATGTCGTTACGGACACAGCATCCGGTAACCAGTTTGAGGTTCGAGACCCTACCACCAATAAGGTAGAAGTAATTAATGGTGACAGGTTACAACGGGTGAGTCCAGAACTCTCCGTAGATGGCCATACTATACCTGAACCATAACTTTCAGCGGTGCAGCCAAATGCACATACCACAACTTACTCCGCACAGACAGACGAGTATAGGCGGAAGCTTCATTTTGCTAAAATGTAAGTAGGTAAGGCCACTCTAGAGAGAGAGTGAAGTGAGACCACTCAAGTAAGACCACTCTAGCTAGAGAGTGAAGTAATCAATACAAATCATCGTTCTGTTAACGTCATATAACTGACAGAGCAAGCCACTCCCCACGTACATCCTACTGGGCGAGTGAAGTATTCTATTAGTAACCCTACAAGTAGAATATTACCCTTTCTCCCGAGGAAGATGACCTGGTTAGGGTGTTCCCTACTAACTAATCAGATGATGCCTGGTGATTTGCGACTTACACTTACGTTTCACGTTTTAACGTAGCTCGTATTAAATCGTAATCTCCGGATGATTAATTTTGGTACTACCTGATGACTTTACCCAGGTAACCAAACACTCACACACGTGTGAAGAGAGGACTGTTATATTTGCTGACCTACTCTCCTATGAGCTCTTTAGAACAGCCCACGCTTCTGAAGTACAAATACTATGAAAGAGAATCACTGTCCTGGAGACTGCAGCAAAAGCTCTATAGAGTCTAGAATTCTAGATGTAAGACTCACAAGTATAGATGTATGACTCACAAGTAAGACGAATGTGATGAATTAATTGAGTACGGTGATATCAGAGATGGATCATCATTGATCTACTGCCTGTTGCTCATCTCCGTACAGCATCAGCCATAGAGAAGGAACAGTTTGCCCTGTTTCCGCATTATGAGTAAGACAATTGTATACTCTATTTCTCATAAATAGATACAGTTATTACACTCACCATTTTAGTCCACATTCAGTTCCAGTCCTCACATTTAACAATGACTGAAGAATTATGCCGTTCCCGTTTCTTTTACACAGATGATTACTAACCTTTACTGATACAGCAGACATGTTGCTCGTCCCAGACGAACTTCAACTTGTGACTGTGACAAACAAAGACGCATTTATTCTTGTAGGTCCTCGTATCTTCCCCTGTCTGTGCGTCCTGAGTATGTGTTTTCCCTCTGTCCCCGGACATAAATGCATGCGACCTTACCTTGACTCAAGCATCTGTGACTGACTGGTTCATAGTTTAGATTTAGAGTAATAGTTAATAATCATGGGATGTGTCAGGCACATGTTCACTGCGAAGTACGGATATCACTAATCTTCATGCTTCCTTATCGTCAACTTATTGCCTTGATAACTAACCTCTCCTCAGAGTTCATTCCTATTAACATATTCTTTTCACAGGTATTTCTTTAGACCTCATCATCATCTCTTACGAGCATTCTCAAACCTCATGAATTTCATAAATTCTTCAGAGTACTACTAACCTTAGTTTTATTAATTAATCAGGAAATAATTTTTCCTAATACACTAACCCCCTTCCATGAATCTCGTCAATAACCTTATCCTAATAAGTCTCTCCCTTCGTCTTCCGTTCAGGGTTGATCACCTGTTGCTTAGGCGTGAGGTAAAATTTAAGCACCTGTTAATGCTAACGTGTAAGTTTTGGTCCTTACCTTTATCACACTTTCATTGGAATTGCTGAGCGGTGTAACAGCGCATTTTGAGCAACTGTACATTTCTAAGATCAACCATATAATCACATATATAACTCACACCATTATAACAACCTTTAGAGAACTATAGTGTGTTGGTGTGAATCTCCCTATAGAAGTTCACACCATCACAATAGAAGCTGGTAACTTTCCACTCTGCTAAGGCAAGCACGGTTCCCACGATCACCAAATGGTATCACACATCCGTTGCCAAGATATCGAGAAGTAATTGCTAGCAACTTTGTCACATACAGTTGTCACATGGTGTTGCTGAACCGCGCCCCTCCATCAAGAGGCAGAGAGCGAGTCAGTTAGCACACCACCACACCCTAAGGAGGGTATCTCTCTCCAACCCTCTGGGTAAGACTAGTGACCTGTATAAGTGTAGAAGTACCTTATAAGTGACATACAAGTAAGCAGTGACATACTAGTGTTCTAGTGATTCCCTTCTAATCATATGTTCTCTCTCTTTACAGGAAGATCATTATTACTTGGAAAACAGCTCATAGTTCTAGGTTGTTATTATTAAGTACTATTATTAAGTAGTAAGTAGAGTACTTACCGTATCTCGGTACACACTCAACATCGAGTATACACCACATTAAGAAGTACTTTATAATTGCATTGCCCAACGCAAGGGACGGTTAGTGCAATATATTCTAATATCTCAAAATTTGGATTAATAGTGGATCGGCCAACCAGGGTGATTTGTACCATTTTGTGGGGCAAATGCCCACTATATTTTTTTGAAAGATCTATGTCCCTAGATAAAATTTCTGCATGATAACCCTGCAGATCAAGTAGCTTAACAGAGTTATGAGGCCCAACATTAAAAACGCCTCCCGAAATCTGTATGTTGAGAAAATTCAATATATGGTAATAAAACACAAATGGGGAGCTTAACTATAGTCTTATTCCTCATGATATATCTCATAAATAATGCACCTATGTATCTTAAGTATAAATTAATTGTATTTTCCAATCCAAAATGGCTGCCAAATCCAAGATGGCCGCTTCAATCCACGATGGCCGCAAACAACTGTTGATTGTTACGAAAACAATATCATCCCCAGATATATGTGATTAAACTTTGAATATTATATTTTTAGAAGTAAGTATTCATACATTCATAAAATAAAACATCTTGAACATTTACTCATCCAAGTTTGCCATCAGAAAAACATGGCAGACCTTTTTATTTAGCGTAAAATAAAAATGTGCAAATGTGGCGATTTAGATTTATACCTAATGTAAATGTAAACGTATCAATGCAATTCATGCAGGAACTGGACCCACTTCACCTGTACAACACTTGCCTCCAAGAAACACTACACAAACACCTGGACCTGTTCCTCATGCCCCTCCCTCTCCCAGTCAAATCCCTCGCCTAAAACCCGTCCACCTCTCCTCCCCAACCCACCTAGCCTTCCCATATCATCCACTCCCCCCCCTAAAACCCGTCCACCTCTCCTCCCTAACCCACCTAACCTTCCCATACAATCCACATCCTCAACTCAACACACCACACCCCATCCTAATCCATTCCAACCCCCATCTCCTGCTCCCCAATCCCCCCCCCCCCCACACCCCTCCCAACCCCCAGCCCCTCCCTCACCCCGACCCCTCACCCCCACCCCATCCTCGTGCAGCAGCACCCAACATACATCGTGCACATAACATTAACATTCTTTAATTGAACATAGATGGCATCAACACAAAGAAACACAAACTCTCACACTTCATCAAACAACACAACATACACATTGCCATCTTACAAGAAACAAAACTCCGCACAACACAAAAAACACCCACATTTCATAATTTCACCACCATCAGACAAGACCGGGCTGTCGGCGGGGGCGGTGGACTCATCACCCTGGTACACAAAGAAATATCATACATAGTAACCAGTGTACAAACCAAATCCCTCCTCCCCCCAAATGATAACACAACAGAAATACAATCAATTTAAATACGCACTGGCAACAACTCCAACATAACCATCATAAACACATACATCCCTCTCCAAACATCCCCTACTGTACCAAATTAATACAGACCACACTTACAACACATCACAAACACCCCACACACCCCACACATCATCCTGGGTGGTGACTTCAACGCCAAGACGTCGGCCTGGTTTGTCGACAACCCCGACACAGACAGAGGGCTGGTACTACAAAACCAAACCAATAACCTCATCATCCTTAACGACATCCATCAACATACCCATATTCCTCACCAAGCCCTCTATAACCCATCATCTCCAGACATCACCTTTTGCTCCCCAGAACTCGACCCCAAAATATCCTGGAGGGTAGTCAGAACCTTAGGCTCTGACCACCTCCCGATCATTATCACCACCAAAATCAGACTCACCCCAGCTAGCCACACATACACATACACCAATTATAAAAGAGCTAACTGGGAAGCATTCACAAATGAGACAGAACAACACTTCACAACTCTAAACAGTACACCCATCACTAACATCAACAATGCTGTACATATACTCAATAAAACTATCCAAAACGCTGACAAGAAACACATTCCAAGAGGTAAATGAAAAAGACACAACCCCAACTTCACACCAGAAATTCAAAACCTCATCAGACAACGAGACATACTGAAACACTCCCCAGCACCCCACACACAAGACATCACACAACAAATTCAAGCACTCAACACCCAAACTAACAACAAAATACAAGAACAACAAAAACTAAATTGGAATAACTTCCTACAAACACTTGATCACAAAACAAACCCCAAAAAACTCTACAAAACACTAAACAGCATCATACTTTCCAACAGCAACACAACACAATCACATGCTGCAATCACATCAACAGACTCTACTCCTTCATGTAAACAACAAGCAAACACTCTCATCAATCACTTCTCACATGTCAGCCACCTAAAACCTCACAAAGATGACCGACGTGTCATCCGACATAAGAGACAATTCCCCACAGACCCTGACTATACACCCTTCACCAATCACCAGACAAAGCATATCATCAACAACCTCAAGCACTCACCCGCCTGTGGCCTAGACAACATAAGCAACATACACCTCAGACACCTGGGACCACAAGGCATACAAGCACTCACTAACATATCAAACTACAGCTATTCACACAACACAATACCAGACATTTGGAAGCATGGTATCATCATCACATTCCCCAAGCCCAACAAAGACCCCACGCTACCCTCCTCGCACCGCCCCATCACACTCCTTTGCTCCCCCTCCAAAGTCATGGAACGCCTAGTATTACAACTAATTACACCTGACCTACCCCTAGCTCCAACACAACATGGCTTTAGGCCACTGCACTCCACAAACACTCTTCTCACAGACCTTACACAAAGAGCTTTTGACGGCATCAACTCAGCTAGACCACCACACAGATCAGTATTAGCCACACTCGACATTAGTAAAGCCTTCGATGCCATCCCCCTCCACAACCTAACAAACAAAATCTACAACACAAACATGCACAACAACACAAAAAGGTGGCTGGCCAACTTCCTAGCAGGCAGATGTACACACGTATCTTTTGCCGGTCAGTCATCTAAAATCAGAAACTTTCCAAACGGAGTCCCACAAGGATCCATCCTATCGCCCGCACTCTTCAATCTGTACATGCACGATATAACTACACCCAATATGCCCCAAATAAATTAGCCTCCTATGCAGATGACATAACACTCACATGCACACACCATGACCCAAAAAGAGCAACAGATCTCCTTCAACCCTATCTCAACACACTACATGGCTGGTGCACTACAAACAGACTTAATCTAGCCCCAGCCAAATCCACCGCAACCCTGCTCACAAGCTGGACAGGAGAACACGAATACATCCCTCAACTCACCATAAACAACACACCCCTAACACATACACACACACCCAAAATCCTAGGAGTAACATATGATACTCATATGACATTCAAACAGCACACCACAAACATTAAAAAGAAACTGACACCCAGACTTAACGCCCTCAGGTCACTTGCTCACACAAAATTTGGACATAACAAAGAAACTACCACCATAGTATATAAACAATACATAAGATCAGTGATGGAATACGCAATCCCAGCCTGGACTTCTAACCTAGGTGAAACACATCATAAGATCTTACAGACTATTCAAAACAAAGCCCTGAAGATCATTACAGGCTGCACAGCTACTGCACCCACAGATCACCTACATCAAGAAACCAAAATCCTCAAAGTCAAAGACCATCTGGACATGAGAGGCACTCAATTCCTGGCAGCAGCCTCCACGAACCAACACCACCCACTAAACTACATGGCAACACACCCACAGACACCAAGAAATATCAAAACAACACCCAGCACACGGTATCACACACAATTATTGTCCTCTCTCCCTCCCTGCCCACCCCGAACCAATTTCCAGAAGCACATCCATACTCATATCTCTCACCGATCCATCCACTCACTCACAGACAACACGCAGCTGCATGCACGACCTCCCAAAATCCATTCTTCCGAATCCTCCCTTCCTCGCGAGGACAGAGTCTACCTGGCCAGGCTGAGATGCGGACACCATCCAGCTCTCCTGAGCTATCAGAAGAGACTGGATGACTCCGTTGTCGACGCCTGCCCGGGATGTAACACAGCACCCCATACCATTAAACACATCATAGAAGACTGCATTTCACACAACCACTTACGCCAACAACACAATCTACACTCAATGAGAGCTCTGTGGGAAAGCCCGATCGTGGCCATGGCCTTCCTCAGGGACTCGGGGCTGTTCGGCCAGGCAGCTTAGGGAACAACAACAACAACAACAACTTAATGAAAAAAACATGTATTTTCCACACAAAATTTATAAATTCAATCATTCCTTCACTTAAAATATTTAAATTTTTGCTCTTAACTCCAACCACCCACAAATTAATAATTATTTTTTTTATAAAACAATTATGTACTCTTTACCACAAATAGTCACAAAAGCTCTGTTGCCTCAAAACTTTCAAGGTATACTATCAATAATTAAAGTCTTCTAATTGAAACATATATCAAATTTCTATTAACTCTATGAATACCTATTAACTGATGCTTTTTTCAAAACCATCTAACTGCAATGTCATTCTACTTCATCATCATCATCATCATCATAATCATCATTTTCGAAGATGGGATCCAAGTCCATGTCGTCTAATGGTTGATTGCTGCATTCACGCAGTCGACACATGTCTGTGCATTTCAGTCCATTTGCCATACAAACACAGGCAGGAGGGTGACATGAACGGGAGCACTTGCAAGCTATCAATTTCAACACAGCTTCAGGGGCAGGAGATCCTGTCATCCAGTCATTCCGTAGACACTGCTGTCCATCTTCAGTTTCTAATTTCCATCCGTTCCCATGAGGACTTTGACTTTTAGGGTCAGCTTGAAGACTCCTTCTCCAAATAGCTGCTTGATAGTTTGCTCGTTGGGAATGATTGAACAAGCAGTCCTTGCAGGGCGGCAATTGGTGTGATTCTATTTCTCCCTTTCTTGTACAGAATAAGTTGTAGCGCAACTCGTCAATGTCAGACGTTGCTGGTTTGCTGGCATATAGCAGACAGGTGAATTTTTGTAGCTTGCTGAATAGTTCTGGTGTAATTGTCCAGTTCTCCCCCAACTGAATAAAGGCATCTCTGGCATCTGCATTCTTCTTTACTATTTCCAATGCACGCACCTTTCCTTTTCCTGCAAATGCACTCACAGAATCACATCCGGTGAATGAATGTAGTCCAATGAGTGCCTTGCACACTTCAACCCCAAGAGCAGATGCAATTTTACTTATGTCAATTAGTTTGGTACGCGTCTGGGTCCCGCACTTCTGGAACATAGGTGCATTAATGTGTTTACTAAGTGCCAAGCAGAGTACCAAGACATCTGTATCTTCTGAGCAGATGACGATGGCTTCAAAACCTTCTTCTGCTGCATGGGCAGCATGCAACAACATGCGCCCGTCTGCTTCTTCATGGGTACTTGATAGTGATTCAACTTCTTCTGAATGTTCTCCTGTGATCTTCCAACATTTGTCATTGTGGGCCACAATTAGCATCTTTCCTCGTAACTTCTGAGTGTAGATGGTTTTCTGCCATTCCTTCACAAGAAACTTTATCAGGCTAGTCTTGTTGTTAGTTTGTGTCAAGAATTTCCTCCACTGCCGTACAAGTTGGGGAGCACTTATATTCTGCAGCTGAAGTCCTCGTTCTTCTCCTCTGTGTGACCTCTCGGCATTCTTGATGGAGACTTCTTTGTAAGTGTCAAAAACAACATCTATTCTGTTGCTCTCTTGTCCCTGTTGGCAAATCATCCCATGAATGGTATCAGCAATATCACCAAAGGTTGCTAAATCCTTTCTAACTTTCTGGACCAGATTCATGCCATCAATGACTACAGCTGCATGATGTGGAATTGCATCTGCATGGGCTGCAAGTTTCTGCAATTTTATTCCAAGCACAGATTTAGTTGTTTTTCTAAAGGTGCCTTCAGGAGTCGCTAGAGACCATGGTAGAGGTCCGAGTGGATGTGAAAAGACCGCTTTCATATCCAGATTTCTGCATTGGGCAATCACAACCATTCTGCCAAAGAGTGACCTATCTGTCTTCAAGATGATTGACTTGCCATTAACTTGAGTCTGTTTCTTTTGACTAAGGCTTGAGAACGTTTTCAGTTTATTCTTTGCAATTGGTTCATGAAACTTCTTGAGAGGAGGATCACTTTCCAGTCTGTGATGCTTGAAGTTAGAATATGCCTCTTCACCCTTGATATAAGCATTCATCAAATCGTCTCATATTTCTTTGGTGGCTGCCGTTGCTGTTGAGATGCAGACTAGTTCTTTGTGTCCTTCAAATGGGTTTATCCAGTTTTCTAGTACCTCTGTGACAGCAGCTACATTCTTCTCATCTTTTTCTATGCAGGGTTTTTGCAACTCTGAATGACTCAGCATTGATCTGTTTGTGTGAGTCATTGCTCTTAGATGTCCAAGGAAGCCACTGCGATGTTCACGCAGTGAACATCGAGATAAAATCTTCTGGAGCTGTGAGATAAAATCTTTTCACAGCTCCAGACTTTTGGCTGAATTTTGTTGTTCCTCCAGCTGTTTTGGTGTCCTTGTTAATCGTCACTTCTGTTGTCTGATCAACAGGAATCCGTCCGAAAGGATTGTTTCCCCTGAGCTGCACTGAAAATCCACCACTGCTGAAGTGTTGATATGTCTTAGGATGATCTATTTGGAGATTGCTCATTTGAGCGTAGTAAGCTGGAAGATATCTTGCATAATTTATTCGATCATAACTGAAGCACCATGGAATCATCTTGCGTACAGCTACAAGGTGTAACTGCCAGTTGCCCTCCCTGGATGCCTGTATGAGGCCTAGCAAGATATCTCCTACTATGTCTAGGTATGACATCCACAATGCAGATAAATCCCCATTGCTGTGCCGAAGGTGTTCCAGGTATTGGTTCCACATATCAGCCACCTGCACCAAGTCATCATGTTCAATCAGTTTATCAAAGGTATTCTGACACATATTGTCATGCAGCGCCTCGATCTGCACCATCAGCGCTGTGACAGTCTCCATCATATTTGGATGTTTTTCTTGCATCCAGGGAAGGAACCCTTTCCAGGCCATTCTTGCCAAGCCTTCATAGATCGCTTTGTGAACCCGCACTGCATGGTTGTACATCTTCCCATCTAATACACTGGTTATAGACCCCTGAACAATCAGACCAGATTCTATGCAGAGGTCACACAATCCAGCATCCTCATATCGCTTTACAAGAACAGCAGGTATGGTCAAAATTGTAGGGAATGTGCCCAACCTTATGACTATATGGGCATATCTCTCCTGACTTCTCCACATTATTTCAGTGGCTTTTGCATAGAGAGCCTGGTCCATTACAACAACAATATCATACAGCTTCAACTTCTTCCTCATCTATTCTGTCTGGTTTAGTGCTTCAAAGACTGTAGACATTTCTGTTGCTGGCGCATTGATTGTAGGTAAGTAAGCTACAATATCCGGAGATACCATCACTTTGTCTCTGGTACATATGTTGAAGCCTGTCCAGCTAGGAACAGTCTGGTTAGAAGGTTCTACTTGTCTTGTCAGGATCCAAAGCAAATTCTTGTTTTGAGCTCTGTGCAATTGTGTCAGTTGTGACTCTGTTTCAGTCTGTTGAATCTGTAGAGGTTTTGGTCCAACACGGTCTCCTGATATGTACGATGGTAATGGCTTGCTTTCGACTGTGAGAGATCGCTGTTTCATCTTTGGAACTGAGGGGAGCGACTCCTTTGGAAGATGTGGTCCAAACACTCTTTGCTGTACGGCTATACCATTCACACAGTGTGTTGTTCCAGACCCTGTGAGGGTCTCTTCCAGCTGGTCAATATTATCGAAGGCCAGGTTTGTGAATACATAAGGCTGGATGGTCTCTGGAAGAACCACATCTTTGTCCGAGGCAGTTGCTAGTTTCTGGAGACATAGAGCAGTGTCATTTTCCTGAAGCTGCGAGTAGGAAATGCCATGACCAAGCCTATTGAGTGTCTGGATCAACTCCACATTACCTGTGAGTGCTTTGACACCATAGGACAACAGTATATGTTTGGGCGGCTTGAGTTGTCCACCTGTCACAGCATATATGAAATCTTGGCTGAAGGATTCTGTCAGCACATTAACCTTGTGTGGTGTTTCTTTCCTGGCTGATTTACCTGTGAGCAGACAGGAGAAGAAATATCTGAGTTCCTCTGGGACTTCAATGGACTCTGTTGTGTTATCTGATGGATGATAAGGCCACTTCTCTGTGTTCTCCATATTCTTAATGGACGACCTGATAAGAAATGCTGATTTTGCAATAATTGAGTTGTCATCTTGTTCAGTCTTCCATAATTCCAGTTCTTTTTTCATTGCTTGGTAATGTTTAGCCATTTCATAGATGTCCATACCATCAGGAAATACAAGCAGCCTTCCATTAACATCAGGGAATATGTGTAAGCTGTTTCCAAACTCCTTTTCTATCTTTCATCGAATGTGTGTTCTTGTTGAGTCGCTTATGTTTGACTGACCTTTTTTCTGCATGATGGAAAACAGTTTATTAGTCAAAGTAACAAATGGAATAACATCAGGTGATGCTATAACACCTTCTCGGATGTACTGAAAGAGCTCCTCAAATGATTCTTGTTCTATGGCAGCATATTGTTGGTTTTCATTGATCTCCGTATCATCTAGTCTGTCATCTGGAATGTTATGATGAGTGCGATCTGGGTCCCTGGAATAGTCTCTATAGCAACTCCGATGATAATGGGCCTCGGCTGCTACAATATCTCTGCTGGTTACAGCCAATATCTCGTCATCACATCTGGCAGTAGCTACTTTCCGTAAAGCCAGATCGGCCCTCAAATCCACTGCTTTGATAAGTTCCTCTCTTGTATGGGAACCTTTCTGATATCGAGATTCTCCTGCTTGTAGATCCTGCTTTCTGATGTATTCTGCCGTTTTGACTGACGGCTACAGCCTGGAGTGGGATTTTCTTGTTCATTGTGGTCTGACTTGCGTTTCAACGATTCAAGTAATTTCATCATTGTGAACAGGCTTCGGCAATTTCGATGATAATACACGTCTGGTACGGAATCATCATCAGAAAACTGAGCAGCTAATTGTAGAACTGGCAAGTGATTCCTAGCCTTGGCAGCTTCCAGCAAGGTAGCCCAAGATTCATGAGTGATGGGCTTGACCAGCTGCTGAGATGGATTGATTTTTGATGTGTCATAGTGGATAATACATGTAGGTGTGTTATGACGTAACCCCTGCTTATGTATGTTACCTTCCATTGCATCGGCATCAGTAAGTTTTGCACATATCATTCACTGTAATATATTTTAATTTCATTAGTAAAGACAGCTTCTAAAATTATAATAAATTTTATGAAAATTTGGTAAAGACATTTCTAGTTATATTAAGCAGTCACTGTTTACCTCTCCGCGGCGCACAGTTTTTTTTTACAGGGTCATACTGTGCGCATGTATGATGATTTTGGAACCCATTGCCAATTTCGATAAAAAGTACATCAGCGTGTAGGGAATGTTTGCGTGCATCGGCCCATATATATTTGACCCCCCAAAAAAATTCTGGGGGGGGGGAACGGTCCGTAGTTGAAAAATGTGGAGCGAATGGCACCGCGTGGCTAGATTGTCATCGAGCGGCGAGATTTCCCTGCCGAATTTTCACGCGCCCAGGGGATAGAACGAGAGGGAGGAGGGGGTGGGTTACCGCGTATTATTACGTATATCTCCTTTTTTTATCGCTTTTAGGCTATGAAGAGTACATATACGTGTGTAGGCCACCCATATAACAATGAATATGCCTCATAGTGACCAAAAATCGCAATATATAAGGGAATTATAAATTTTTTTTTAGGCGGGAATGAAGATGGGTTGGAGGTTTGGCGGCAATTTATGAGCTGAGAGTGTGGTTTGCACTATAATATTACGCATATCTCGTACTTAGAGCACTGTCATGCTATAATACAGACTTGTACGTATGTAGACGTGCCATATATCAGTATATATACCGCATATAGACCAATTCATGCGATATTCACGCACATTATCAATGAGTTTCTAGCAGACGGAAGCCTAAAAGGATGGGTGGGGGTGGGTGGGTTGGAGGGAGGCAGGGAGTGAGTCGTCGAGAGAGTGAAGGCAGTAAACATATGCAGATGTGTGATAATTGTGGAGGCGCCCCAGGCGTATGGATGTCTTGGGATTTTGAACCTTATGTCTAAGAGGTGTCTGGTGTTCGTTGTCACCAAGAGGTCTACAATAACATGAGTCAGGAATGGAGAGAGAGAGAAAGTGAGACATGCATTTGTCGTACGTATAAATGGACTTCAGAATTGCATTTTTATGCAAGCAGACATTGCATTTTAGACACATGTGAAGTACCACAGAAACATGTAGGCCATTGACTGTAAATAAAGTACTATATTATAGACCAGGAACGAGGGTGGTCAGTAAACATCGGCTTAACCTTTTTTGATAGAGAGCTAAATATAGACTGGTGTCGCCTTACACTTGCGAAATGGTAGATTGCCACCAGAAAACTTATATTTATTTTTTTCCAAGTAATATGCAATCTAAATGTATATTCGAGACCTACTGCAAATATTTGTATGACAGTCATGACTATGTATAATCCAATATACGTGCGTAAGGGCGAGACATAGGAAAGATGGTTGAGCAATTTTCGACACCCACACAGTTATTATTCACTATTATTTACATATTATACAATACAAATGTATTTGTGAAGAGTATTTTATGCATTATTGTATTTATACAAATGTTGTTCCCAGAGAGAGCTGCTGTGGCTGGAGGGAGCAGCAAGGGTCACCCAGTGACCACTTGACCGTGTGATAATGACTGGAGTCACACTGAGAGGGGCAATTTTGCTGAGTGTTTGGGCGATTTTTGACAGAAAATAGTTATATAATTACTAATTCTTGACAGAGACAAACTTTTATAAACCTTGGCATGATATAATTGATAATCCCATCAATTTACAAACGTAAATTGGTGGGATAATTTTTTTTTTTTTTGTATATTGTCATTTCGATTGTAGGCACGAAGTTTTGAGTGATATTTGGTATGAGCTCCTGTGGCATGGTTGGTAAGGTCGCAGACTGGAAAACTCAAAGTGTGGTAGGGTAGTGGGATCGAATCCAACAGGGGAGGGTTTTATACTGTTTAGAAATGTTTTGATAAAAACATTTGTTTACAAGATCATGCCATTGTATTCAAACATTATGAAATATTCATAGAATATATCATATTGTAAGAATACAATGACATGACCTTGTATTTATTTTTATTTTATTGTTTTATTTTATTATCTTAGTAGGTTTGACAGGATTTATTGAAACATTTATTTTTGTACAATTCATTTGAGGTAAGAAAATATATACACATTACTTAGGCTAAAACAAACATATATATTGATATACTAAAAAAAGAAGGCATATTACATGTAAATCTTTGAAACTTATAAACTAAATAATGAAACATACAATTATATAATGTAAAAGCTATATCACAGGGACATCTTTGGAACTTATACATTATATAATATATTTGTTACATTATGAGGTAGCGTGATCAATTAGGTCAGGTCAGGTAAGGTAGGGCGCGAGTCCAGGGCAGGGCAGGGCAGGGGGCGAGTCCAGGGCAGGGCAGGGCAGGGGGCGACACTCAGTAGTTCTTGAAGGTGTGGTAGTCGCTGAAGCAGTCACCCAAGCAGAGTGCAATTTTGCACTCCGTGCACATTGAGGTGACTCTTTTGGTGGCATGGGGTTTTCTCACACTGGAGCTGCAGACGTGACACTGCACCTGCCTGTGACGAGTGCCAATCAGCTCTGTGTTGGTTGGGTAGTGTCTTTCGACACCCAGCTGGATGCGGTCAGGAACGTGATCCCCACGCCATGCCGTACGTCTGTGAGTGGTGGTGCCATACTTCTCCAGGAGTTGGTATGCCACGTTATACACGAACTCCCGGAATTTCAGCTTCTGGTTTGGGGACATCTCCCTCTTCACCAACCACAAGTTGTAGGCGTTGAGCATCGTGATGTCAACTAGGTGGAGGAAGAGCTTGTGATACCACTTCACAGTCTTTCTCAGACACTCAACGCCTGACAGCTGACAGTCAGACTTGTCCACCATGAGCATGTTCTTGGTATAGTCCACTACCATGTCGGGCTTGTAGATGGTCTTCCTGGTTTTGTAGTGGATTTTGCCAGAGTCCATCTGGGCACCTGTGTGGACGGAGGAAAGCAGGTGGACGTCTCGTTTGTCCTTCCACTTCAGGGCTATCACTTTCCCAGACTTTTCTAGCTGCTTGTATTTCTGCCCCTTTCGTCGCCTTCTTCGGACATGCCTCTCGCGGTGTTCCTGGGCCAGGTCGTCTTCAGAAGGTGTGTCACTGGAGGAGGCATCTGACAGAGGAATAACATTACCTGTGAACTTAGGCATAAACTTTCTTGTCTTTCTGACAGTCCCACATGACCCCGTTTGGTTGTCATGAAGAAACTGGCAGAGAGCAGAAGTATACCAGTTGTCAGTGTAGATGATGTGGCCTTTGCCCAGGTAAGGTGCCAACATTTTCCTGACGATGGCACCTGACATGCCCATGGGGTCACCGGCAGCGGCTTTCGGTATGTCAATGTCAGTGCCTGTATACACGATCATGTCAAGCACTATTCCAGTTTCACAGTCACACAAAATGAAGAGCTTGATTCTGAACATATGCCTTTTCAAGGGGATATACTGCTTGAAAACAAGACGTCCTTTGAAGAGCACGAGCGACTCATCAATCACCAAATTGAGGAAGGGGTAAAAGAATTTCCTATACCTCTCCAACAACATGGTGAACACATCCCGAACTTTCCATATCCTGTCAATCCTGTTAGGATTGTCGTTGTCTGCAAAGTGCATAAATCTTAGCAGCAACAAAAATCTGTCACGAGTCATGAACTTATTGAAAGTTGGGGTGGCGATGAGAGGGTCGTGCTTCCAGTAGTGTTGCAACACATGCTTCTTGCAAAGAGGCATGAGGAACAACAAGGCAAAGAACGTCATGAATTCTTCCACATTCGTATCCACCCAGCCTCGTATTCTCGCTTTTGGAGAAATGACGTCCAATCTGCCAAACACCCACCTGTAGTAGGCGTTTGTTTGGGCAACGATGTAAGTCATTACCTCAAAATCGAAAAAAGCGAGGAAGAAGTCGCTTTCGTTCGCGTGCTCGTCACAGGGCCAGTCGTCAGTTGCACCTGACGTCCCAGGATTGAACTGGGGCACGTCAGGTACAAAATTGACATCGTCAGACCAATCGAACGAAGGCATGCCAGGGATCGGAATGTCGTCTGCGTCTGCTTCTGCGTCTGAAATATTGCTTCCATGGTCGCGATACAACACAGCATCATCATCACCCTCCTCTTCACTTGACAGACGCCCTTCCTCATTCTCGTCACCGGCGTCGGACTCACTCCCACTGTCCACTCCCAAATCCCCCCACCCTTGGTCCCGTGCTAGGGCTTCGTCGTCGAAACCCGGGCTGCCAATGCCCTGCGCATCACCATCAAACAGCAGGGCGGCATACTTGGATGGTGTCAGAGTTTTTCGGGTCACTCTAGCACGTACGGGAGTCTTATGGACAGGGGCAGAAGGGCCGGCAGGGGTGGCGGCAGGGGCGGCGGCAGGGGCGGCAGTGGTACGTGGCCTTGTGGCCCTGGAGGCAGGCTAGATGATGGTGGTGCCTGTCACCCTTTTCCCTTTCTCTTTCCCTGTTCCTTGGGCAGGAGCAGCAGGGGCGGCAGGGGCAGCAGGGGCAGCAGGGCCGGCAGGGACAGCAGGGCCGGCAGGGCCAGCAGTCGCTTTCTCTCTCCCTTTCCCCTTCCCCTTCCCCTTCCCTTTTCCTTGGGCAGGGGCAGCAGGGGCGGTAGGGGCAGCAGGGGCGGCAGGGGCAGCCGGGCCAGGGGTGGCTGGTGGTGCTGGTGGTGGTGTTGGTAGGGTCACTGTGGCTGGCGTACGGGTTCTCTTCCCTACGCCCGTGCCTTTGATTTTTCCTGCCCCCGCAGGTTCTGCAGCCCTAGGGCGGCCTCCTGCGTTGCTGGTACTGGTGGCAGGGGTGGCAGGGGTGGCAGTGGTGGCAGTGGTGGTTGTTGAAGTGGCCTGGGTCGTGGTGGCAGTGTCCCGAAACACCAATGACCTCTGTACCTTTGCCGTGCTTGCACGTGTTTTCCGTACTTTGGGTGCTGGTGCTTCGTCCTCCGAGCTGTAGGGCGTGTCGTACTGGTAGCTAGGGTCTTTAGCAGCCACCCTCTGCCTTCCACAGCGGCTGACACCACCAGGAGGAGGGCTGGTTGTGTCATCAGGGAGCGAGCGTGTGGGACGTGTGGGCTCCATGACTAGTACTTGGTTACTGGCGCGGTGGTGCTTGCACGAGTGCGGGGCGAGCGTGTGGCGGGGTGGTGTCGAGAGTTGACATGTAGTACTATACCCACACCAATTTTTAGCCGCCTGCCTATAAACGCGCGGTTTTGGTACGCATTCAAAAGCTCTGCTCTTAAGAGTCTTCCCGCAGTCCGCCGGGGGAACTCTTAACCCTCTCACATCCGAACGCGATTTTTGAGCCTATTATGGATACTTTAAAGCCTTTGTTACCGTCAGGGGTATCTATAAACCTTTAGTTTGTTTACTTCAACCTCTGCAGTTGTCTTTGAGTTAGCTGTGGGCAGAAAACTAATTTTGGAGAGGTAATTATAACAGTGAGAGTAATCTATTTTTCATTGCTAATCTGGCAACCTCTGCGTCCTATGGTCTTGAGAGGGTTAAGAGTCTCCCCGCAGCTCCTGGGTTAAGCTTCACCAAGTAATCTATGGCACCGAATAATTACTGGTAGTATTCAGTCTAGAGACAGCTTTACCATGCAGTCAATAAGCGCCTTCACCAAGCAGTTTACAGACACGTTCGCCATGCAGTTACTTGACACCTTCAGTTGACGGTAGTCGCCTTGAGCCAGTAGACAGCAGGCACCTTCATCCAGTAGACAGTAGCCACCTTCATTCGGTAGACAATAGGGGCACCTTCACTTAGTGGATCTGAAAGAAACAAAATATGTGTCAACAAGCACTTATCCAAGTAATCTAAGACACTGATATAATCACTGTTAGCATTCACCCTATAGACACATTTACACTGCCGTCAATAAACACTTTCACTAGGCAATCAATAGACACGTTCACTATGCAGTCACTTGACACCCCAACTCAGTAGACAGTAAGTACCTTCACTTAGTAGACATGTAGTAGTCGCCTTGACTTAGTAAACAGAAGGCGCCTTCACCCAGTAGACAGCAGGCACCTTAATCCAGTAGACAGCAGGCACCCTCACCCCGGAGACAGTAGCCACCTTCACTTATATTACTGGAACGGATTTTTTTTTTTTAACATAATTATATCGATGGTTTTTGACAATCACAAGGCCTTTTTTTTTCCAATATTCAACAGTTGTTTGCGGCCATCGTGGATTGAAGCGGCCATCTTGGATTTGGCAGCCATTTTGGATTGGAAAATACAATTAATTTATACTTAAGATACATAGGTGCATTATTTATGAGATATATCATGAGGAATAAGACTATAGTTAAGCTCCCCATTTGTGTTTTATTACCATATATTGAATTTTCTCAACATACAGATTTCGGGAGGCGTTTTTATTGTTGGGCCTCATAACTCTGTTAAGCTACTTGATCTGCAGGGCTATCTTGCAGAAATATTATCTAGGGACATAGATCTTTAAAACAAAATATAGTGGGCATTTGGCCCCCCCCCCCCCAAGTGGTACAAATCACCTTAATTTAAGGCACCTGGCCTATCCACTAGGCTATAAGGGTTAAAGACATATTTTGCTGAAAAAATAAACCAAACAGAAAGCCCCGTGCTTGTTTATTTTAAGACCTCCCTACATATTTCCAGTGGTTCCAGATTACTACAGAGTTCATTACAACGTACAGGAAATATTGAGGTAAGATAATAAGTTAACCCTAACCATTCCGATCAGTGCCTACACCATAAACCGCCCGCTACATATCTAGATATGGTTGACAACACTGTCATTGCTCTTCTTTATTTACTATATATATATTTACTATATTCTGTATACTTTATAAGTAACACCCCGTTCTTAACATTAATCATCAATTACAAACCCCAATGTACTTGAATAAACTAATGAAAGCTTATGGTCCTCCCGGGATTCGAACTCGGGACACCACACCCAGAACATAAGCACCTAAACCATTACACCACCAACACATTTAAAGGTTGAGTACACGATCACAATTAATATCCATTTTCGAATTTTGGATACCAATCTAATTATGTACTCAGTCCCAACTGCATTATGGAAAGCGTAATGTTTTAATGAGAGGAAAGAACATTGAATGGGGCCAAGATCACTAAGGACCGGCCTCGCAGAAATAATGAGGTGGGCGGGCATTGTGGTGGTAAAGCTTCGCTGTGTGTCTTCCTGCTGAGACGGGAACGTCTCTAGGAGGTCTGGGACCTGGGAATCTTTTGCTGGATACCCCAAATGGGCCTGGGTCTCTGGGTCTTCGCCTGGGCGACCTAGATGTGTGTGAATATGTGCTTGTTTTTGTTTTTTTGTATTGTTTTGTCCCTCTTCGGATTCTGTCTCGAGTCAGCCACCCCCAACTGTTGGGCATGTGCCTGTGTATATTCATACTTACATACATACATAATGTAATATAATGTAATGCAAAAACAGGCCCTTTTTTCTATATTCCAACTACTCCCTTTCGGGCATAGGCTGATAGCCTTTACACTCTACCCCTGAACACGGTGAGGCCTGTGAGGTCTTGTTCCAGTCTAGGGAGTGAGACATGCGAAGCACCTATTCACGGCTCGAACCCAACTCCACCTCTGAAGCTGCTTCGCCTCTGCCCTTCACAGTCTCACTCCCCAGGCTCGCACCCTCACTCTCAGAACGCCACCTATTGAGCAATTAACTCACTAGGCATTGCCCCCCTGTAGCATGTTTTGAATATGGGAATATTCATACAGTGCTATTTAATCAGGGAACAATGAGGGTATTTTGTTTTGGCATTTCGGTGTGCTGTGGTAATGCACTGAAACTAGGTACAGCACAAATTCCATCCCAATATCTTCCCATTAACATATTGGGATTCGAACCCGGGTCCATTGGATTACCAGTCCAGTTGCAAGACCACTCCGCCACACCTCCCACATACTTTGATATGTTGTTACATTGATGATTACATATGGTTTTATGTTATTGTTTTATTTTAAACTTGTGTGTTTACTGTATAGTTTGTAATTATTGTGTATTGTACTGTTTAAGGTCAAATTTTATTACTATATATACATGTATATATATAAACTTATTTATATACTCCCAGCTGGGATCGAACCTCCGACATTCAGAACGAGTGTCTAAGCATGTAATCCACTACACCTTGTGTAATTGTGAGATATACACTTTGTCAGATACTTCTTTGAACAAGTGTACTTGATATATATATATATATATATATATATATATTCTCATTTAAACAGACGAGGTTAAAGGCAACAGCAGTTTCAGCATTCAGTATTTTATTGTTACAGCTTTCAATAGTTCTAACAATTTTCCTCTGGGGTTCAGAGATGAGGTACAACAGGTTAGCAAAATTCATGGTGGATCCAACGTTTCACAAGTAAACATCTTGCATCTTCAGGGAATGGGCAGGTAATGATTAGAATAAGGACAAAGCAACATTTATACAAAATTCGAGGATCAAGAATAGGTAGGTGGGCGGAGCTACTGGGTGTGGGGTGGCTGTTCATTGGTGGAAGGCAGTCTATTCGCGAGACTGGCACTAAATCTTATCGGTGGTTGGTTGTTGGCTGTGGGTGGCTGTGATTGGTTGGTGTTGTCAGTTGTGTGCTGAGCGCGGAAAGGTAAGGGAGGGGGGCACAGGGCGAGAGGAACGAGGGCAGTATGCCTATAGCGCTTGCCTGAAGGAAGAATTTGAAGGTCTTGTGTTTGGTTGTTGATGCTGGGGTTGAGCGTTTGGATATATAGAGCTTCTAAAATAGCTAATCTTCTGGGGTCTGATTCTTTGTCGAGTATGGTAGTTTGTTTGTCTAGGTCGGCGCGAGTTAGGGCAAGATGGTGGGGGGATTGATAGTGATCTTTTGTAGGGTCCTGGAGGGTGGGGGGGGGGGAGTAAAACCATATTTTGGATCTTAAATCATAACTATTGCACTAATTCAAAAACAAAAAAATGACTAACGTTCGCATTCACCCAACAAATGCTCGTGTGAAATTTGGTAAAAATCCGTCCCAACGGTCTAGGAGGAGTTTCGGGACAGACGGATGATGACGACGACGACGACAGCAACAGATTTTTTTTTCCGGTGGTACCAACTATACGGGGGGGGGGGGGGGGGGGGATACCAAACTCTGCTTACACAGAGTTGATAAAGACTTGCCACAACACAGCCCCATCATGTCATCACAGTGGCTGATGTTGGTATAGCGCTAACAGTGTCTCAGCAAGACTCAACAAAGTCCCCCTGAAGCACTTGCACCCGGCGAAATCGCACCACAATACAGCAGTAACAAGAAATCACCGTAATTGCTAAAGAGGCTGACTCACCACCTATGTGGCGGGCGGTGGGGTCGCTACATCGCTACATCTCTCTCTCTATATATATATATGTATAGAGAGAGAGAGAGAGAGTCGCATATAATTATGTTTACCCCATACAGTATAATTTCCCTATTATCCGTTAAATAAAGTGTAACACCTGCCTCGTGTGTGTGTGTGTGTGTGTGTGTGTGTGTGTGTGTGTGTATCTGTAATATAATTCATATTTATAGGGATGATGTGTGTATGTGTGTGGATATGACATTACCGTTCATTTAGCAAGGACACCTATATATCATTGATATAGCGGTGTATTCAATCTGGACCAGGATATATTTCAAAAGGTTCAAATGCATATGTGGCAGCATAGGTTTATTATATATATAAAAGTGTCTGTCCTCGTTATTATGAGAGAGAGAAAGAGAAAGGGTGTTGTATATGTTTACCCATTGCACTTGTATTCTTCCTCTTAACTTGTTTCTCTGTCTGTATAAATATACCACATTTCGTATTGTGTATCATTCACTTTCAGAAATGAAGGGTAAAAATGGGTAAATATAAGCTTCCGGCCCAGTTTACCCTTACTGTTTTTTATATAATTAATACTAGTAGATCTGTAATAATTTAAAGCTATCATAGTGCAGTTGGGTAAATGTACATGCTTAGATTGTATGTACAGTATGTATGTATATACTCAGGCAAAAACCCCATTGCTGGGGGTGGCTGACACGAGACAGAGCCCAAACAGAAACAACATTTATAGTTCCTATTCTCAGGGTCCGGGACCACTTCCGCGTTCCCTCGTCCATTTCTCTTTTTCGTTGACTAGGAGAATTATACAAGGGGAGGAGGATTCCTAACCCGCTGGCCCCAGAAGAAAAAGTAGGACAGTAAAAGAGACAGACAGAAACAGCTAAGGTTGGGTAGAGGATGTCAAACCTCACGCTGGATAGGACCAGCCCTCGCCCTTAGATTAATATCCGGTATTCGAGAATGGATAACATATTGTGAGATTGTGCATAAACCATTAACTGTCTTGATAGTGTAATGGTTAGTGCGGTGTGAGTTTGGATAACATATTGTGAGCTTGTTCATAAACCTTTAACTGTTTTGATAGTGTAATGGTTAGTGCGGTGTGAGTTTGGATAACATATTGTGAGCTTGTTCATAAACCTTTAACTGTCTTGATAGTGTAATGGTTAGTGCGGTGTGAGATTCGGAGTGAGTGTCTTAGGTTCGAATCCTTGGGGAGTACCATATGTATTCATTGGTTTCATTGACTTAATGAATTAGGTTTTTTGTAAGTTAATTGGTGGGTTGGTGATACTATAAGTATATATTCAAAATAAATCATATAACACCAAGGAATATTTTAAAGATGTTATGAAATCGTAGTGGATGAGTTTAAAAGACTATATAGTGTGAATAATCGTGGTGTATTATTTGTTTCTAATGCTACAATTCTATACCTTACTGAATCAACCTAATATTACAATACACTAACTCCTCAGAGGATCGTAGATATTCTGATATACTTTGAATTATTTGTGCTTATATATAATTTATAAAGCAGTTTAGTAAATGGTAAGCTGTAGACAAGGTTTTACCTTGTTCTTACCTTAACACGGCCAACTTCTTGGTAGGAAGTCAAGACGCTATTCTCTAGACCAGTCAGCTAACTAATGGGGTGTGTCACGATCTTGGTTCTGTTTTTGAAGTTGTCAATACATATCAACTATAATCTATTCATTGTAATTAGGCTAGAATGCTTATCCACTAACCTCTATAACTCACAAATGACTAAAGTAATCGAGCTTCTATTTCTGCCATATGGGAAGAGTCAGCCAAGGAATAAGTGTGGCAATTTACAACTCATTTACTCTAGCCCTTTTTGAGTTGCAGAGGTTAGGGTTCACAATTTCTGGTCTACTTTTAATGAATTGACTCTAGGATACGGGTTCTTTTACAAATAATATTCTTATAATACCAGACCCAAATCATTTGACAGGAGAGAAATACACAAGAAACAATTCTTATTTTAATGAACAAGCCATTTATGGTGGGTAAGAAAATATATGGAGGGTAAAATTATGGGTGGAGAGGTTGCAGGAGGAGGAAGTCAGGGAAGAGTACAGGAGAGCAGTGGAAAGACGACTAGGCGGGTTCGACCTGGAAGTTATGGAGGAAGTGGAGGAGATGAGCAAGGTGTTTAAGGATAAGATCTGTGCAGCATGTGAGGAGGTGTGTGGATTGAGGAGAAGAGGGAGGGGAGTGAAAGGTACAGCATGGTGGACAGAAGAGGTAAGAATAGCTGTGGAAGAAAAGAAGAAAGCATATAGAGAGTGGTTGGGTAGTAGAGGGAATGAAGATTTCGAGAGATAGAAACGAGCGAGGTACATGGAGAGTAAGAGGGTGGTGAAGAGAGTAGTGAAGGAAAGTAAGAGAAGAGTAGATGAGGAATTTGGAAGGAATCTGAGTGTAAAATGGAGGGAGAGTAAGAAACTGTTCTGGAAAGCAGTCAAGAAAGTTAGGAAAGGTAGCAAGGGAAACAGTAAGGGTGTGAAAGATAAGAATGGGAGAATGCTAGTCGAGAAGCAAGAGAGAGTCGAAAGATGGAGGGAGTACTTCAATGAGTTGCTAAATGTAAGGAATGAAGAGCCAGCAGAATCAGAATCAGATTATTTATTTTTCCATTTTACAATGGTTCTTCACATAAAACATTAAAAAATATTAAAATACATCTATCTATCTATCTATTGCCTGACGCCGTGATCCCCGAAGGGGTGGCCACGAACGAACCGCCCCCATGCACCTTTGTCCCCAGTCAGTCGACACCCCTTCCCCCAACCAGCACCGCCTTCGTTCATGTAGTTCCTCACTCCATCCTTCCGCCTCATATTCGGTCTACCTCTCCCCCTCTGTCCCTCCACCTCGCTCTTGTACACCCTCTTAGTCATTCTCTCGCTTTCCATACGTTCCATATGGCCGAACCATCTCAAGTTGTTCCTTTTCACACTTTCCAGCACATCTACCTCCACACCACACCTCCTTCTTACTTCCTCATTAGTCTGTCTATCCCTCCATGTAACTCCGCACGCACTCCTTAACCCTTAAAAAGAGGCTCACCACTTAAGTCGTGTTGAAAAAACTGGCAAAAAACGGGTGAAAAAAGGGTGGAAATCGAGTGAAAATGGGTGGGATAGTAATGATCCATACGTCCGACATCTGTGGCCTCCCGGCCCACACTAACTCCAGTTCCCCCACCGCACGTGAGGATGACAGTGTAACCAATAGTTCGCTAAAAGTGAGCAAGGTAGCAAAATCTGCTAAACTTCCATCTTCGAGGTAACACTGTCAGTGCTCCACGAGTGCTACGTAGCTGTATGTGGCGTCATTGTGTAGCGATTTCCACCTAGTTTTGGGCGCAATACAGTTCCTTTCATACTGATGGTTGATATAGCAGTCAGAACGGCCCAGAAAGGCCCAAAACGGCCACAGAGCACCCGCTAGAGGAGGGTTAAGTAATTCATTTCCACTGCTCTCACTCTTGGTCTGAGTCTCTCAACCAACGTCCATGCTTCGCTTCCGTAAGTCAGTGTCGGGATTACCACACTGTCATGCAAGGACTTCTTCACTTCCATACTGACCACCCTATTTCTTGTTACTGCTTTTAGCGTTCCTACAACCCTCTTCCCCTGTTGTACCCTCTCCCGCACCTCTTCATTCATAGTCCCATCTTTACTCAACACACTGCCCAGATACTTAACACCTTACGAGCGGCCTATGCGGTTTATTTATGTGTACCGCCCAGCGGGGTGTTTTTAGCCTAAATAGGGCTGTTTACGTGATCATTTTCATGCCTAAATAAGACCCAGAACGTAAAACAAGTATCTATCCCTGAAAGGGCATAAACAGAGCTTTCGAATGACACCATAACGATCCTTGTATGATGGATAGTTTTCTTGCAATAACCGTGCAACGCGAGTGCAAAAAGCAGGTAATTCGGTACTTTCGGTACATAATTGAGTATGTAGCGAGTGAGAGAGGGAGGAGGGAGCTGAGATTTGTGTCAGTAGGTTCGCCGCGGTGGTCTGGAGCAGTCATACGCTCGCTAGTCTCCTGCCACCACTTGTCTCTCTCTCTCTCAGCCACATTACGTGCTGAAATTGCCACTCGAGTTATGTCGAGCGCCGCCACATAGTCCAGCTTTATTAAATACGACTTAAGTGGTGAGCCGCTAATAAAGGGTTAAAAGAGTTGACGATCTCCATAGCCTGACCGTTCAGCTTCACCTCACACTCTGTGACTTCACCCTTATCGAAGACCATAACCTTGCTCTTCCCCGTATTTACCTTCAAATTCCGTTTTTCGCACACTGTTCCAAACTCATTTACCAGACCCTGCAACTCCCATTCATTATCACTCATCAGAACTGTATCATCCGCAAACAGCAGTATAGGTAGCTTCCACTCAATTCCCTCCCTTTTCAGCGATACACCAACATCCACTGCTCTTGATAGTATTTCTTTCATAACTCCATCCATACATACATTATATATATATTGTGACGCCTCCCGGCGTTAGCAGAATGGTTGCGTGGGGCATTGCAGCTCGCTAGCGCTCGCCAGGATGGGGGGATAGGCTACAGTTGTCCTAGAATGATCTGCTTTATTTCATTAGTGTCGTGTTGCCACAGACAGTCTAGAAATGGTCTTTGTTTTGGTTTCTGACTGCGCCTTATATTTTATATTCGCTATAATATAAATGTTGCTTGTGTGGGAGGCGAGCGAGAGAGTGTGAGGGGGTACACCCGGCAGCGAGGTGAGCTATGACGCGGCTCGCTTGGGCGCTGACGGCGTTGGCGGCCGGGTGGTCAACTAGTCCCTTCCCGTCGCTGTCTCGTGTTCTTTACCAGCTCAGAGCTTGCCTGACACGCGTATCGCCTACATCCTTTGCAATTCTGTCCCCCATACTCGCTACTTTGCATACTATTTCTCTCTCTCGACTTCTCCTTTCTCATTCTCTAATCTTTATTAAACTCAACATCCCTTCTGGTTTCAGCATAGACGTTCACCGTCGACCAGTCGTATTGTACGCGAAGCTCTCAGATATTTCCATGTATTAGGTTAAGGAGGTATTATGCTTTATTGAGGTTTAGAGAGACGGACTTTTCCGTATGTGTCCTCTCTCGGGAAGGTTGTAGAACGGTATATGTCTCCCTTGCAAGGTGTTGAGTGATTCTGCTTGGTGTATCTAAAGCTAGACTAGGGGTAAGGTTACTGTGTCGTTGTCTCCGATGTGTGCAGTGTTAGCTAAGCTCTGCACGACATCGACAGGTACTGTGGGAGCCTAAGTTGTCTTCGGGTTGATTTACTTTGCGAGCACAGCGCTGTGGCGTGAGAGGGCCATAGCCTATCCCTCACAACATAGTGCTGCCTCTTTGTGTTGACTTCTGAGGGATCGCCAGGATAGAGCTCGGTATTAGAGACCTAGATTTATCAAGAGAGCATCCCCGTCATATAACATAATCTTCATTATACCACCCTAGGACAACGTTAGGCTACGAGCCGCATGCTCGCCCATTGTTGCCCTGCCTTGATACCCCAGCTAGACTTTATTAACTGAGCAGACACTGGTTAGAGAAAAGCCCCATTATTATATGTATGCAGCATTATTATTCACTGCACTTTTGAGCCGAGGTTGTTGTTGAGTTGCACAACCCTAGTAGGCTGTTGCGTTGTGTCACGAAGCATTTCTTTAGTTGTCGAGCATTACTACCTTTGCGCAGTCTTTATTATTCGCCTGCCTATTATTACTATATGTCCTAGCATTTATTGTGACCCGTATTCTGCATTATAATTATTGTTCAAGATTCTTTACGAACATCTTCCCAGCATCAGACTTATTTCAGAAGTTTCCAGTTGATGTTGCAGGACTAGCATTGCACTTTCTTTAATACAGGAGTGCCAGTTATTGGAGTATCTACCGTAACGTTAATTAATCACGTTAACTATCTTTTCTTTGTGTAACATAATCGAGTAATCTTTTACTGTTTGAGAATAGGCTGTTTCATTGAGCGTCAGCCTAGTGTGTGTGCACCAGTTACCGAGTCATAGGATACCTCGTTGTCCAGGCACGACTCAGGGCGGTAATGGTGTTTTGTTTTCCAGTGTTTAAGGCAGGGGTTGGATCTAGTGTTACCGTTTGTTGCTTTTTGCCATTATCTAGTCCAATGTTGAAGAGCCCTGTGTCTTTGAGAACCTGGATCGTAACAAATGGCGACCTAGCTCAGGATCTTGTGAACTAAGAGATAATTGCAGGATTGTTGTGGTCATTTGTTTTATTGAGGAATATAGTGGGCACGTTAGATTTGTTTTTGGCAAAGTAGTATAGCACTTGAGAGTCTTCAGATATTTTTGGCAAGTGAATAGTGCTACATAGGAGCTTGGGTACTTTTTTTTTTTTTTTATAAACGTGAGAATATTTGGTGGACACAATGGGAGACGAATCAGATCATACTGAGAGTTCAGGGAAAGATGCAGGCTCTGATGGGCAGATGCCAGGGGGGTTAGTAACTAGTGAGGCGGCCGCAAAGATGTTTTTGGAGGTGTCTATAACAGCTGATCGACTAGAGGGAATTAGCAAGTATGGTCTACAGTGTTTGGCTCCCCTCATGGGGCTTAAGGTGGCTCATGGCATCAAGAAGAACGATTTGAGGGCTTGCGTACTGGGGGCGGCTAGTGAGGTCCAGGGTGGAGAGGGTGCTCGGGGACTTCTGCTCGAGCCCCCCCTCCACTCTACTCCCATTGGGACCTCTAGGATGCCGGAGTTTAGTACGTTCCCGCAGGCCGATAGCCACTGGCAGCGTGGTTTAGGATCGCTGGGTGGGCCTCCAATAGTTGCACCTCCTCCTCAAGATTTCACTACAGAAATGCTTTTCCAGCTTGAGATGGCTAACCAGCAGCGGCAGTTTGAGATCGCTAAGCGACAGGCTGATCTCGAACTCGCTAAGGCTCAACAACAGACGGATCTCGAACTCGCTAAGGCTAAACAACAGACTGATCTCGAACTCGCGAGAATAAAATCCGAGTCGGAGGCTGAGTCTACCAGGTACCGGGCAGATATCGATCTTGAGAAGACTCGGGTGGAAACGACAGGGCAACGTCTCGGTGGTGGGAATCGTGGGCATGATCAGTCTTTGTCGCACCTGTTGAAGCTAGTCCCTGTATTTGATGAGTCGGGTGTCACCGAATTTTTCATGAGATTCGAGAAGAAGTGCCAGGAACACCAGTGGGCTGGGGAGAAGTGGGCAGCCCTTGTTTCCTCTGGACTTGTGGGCAAGGGACTCAAGGCTTATGATGCATTGCCTATAGAGTCTTGTATTATCTATGAGGAACTCAAGGAGGATATCCTGAGAGCATACGAACTACAACCAGAGACGTACAGGTTGAAGTTCCGGGGTGTTACCAAGGGTCGGGAGAGCACCTTTTTGGAACATGCCCGGGAGCTGTCCGATGCTTTTGGGAATTGGCTGAGGTCGGAGAAAGCTACTACGTTGGACGACATTAAACAGTTGGTGCTTTTAGAGCAGTTTTTCAAATGCATGGGCGGCAACCTGACGTTAAACCTGAAAGAA
The DNA here is from genome assembly GCA_032716605.1 of Paralithodes platypus. Classification (NCBI taxonomy): domain Eukaryota; kingdom Metazoa; phylum Arthropoda; class Malacostraca; order Decapoda; family Lithodidae; genus Paralithodes; species Paralithodes platypus. The sequence continues at coordinate 15,943,254 of CM064510.1, read as the reverse complement.
AAGCAACCAAAAACTCTACAGGAGGCAGCTGAGATGGCTGACCTCCGGCTATCACTAATTCGTGGGTGCGGGTCTGCCCAGCGTAGTGAGGCAGGTAACAAGGGGCGTGATGCCCCACCCCCCCGAGTTAGTGGTATACCTTATGCAAACAAGTACAAGAGCCATGATACCAAGACTGACCACAAGACTAGCACCGTCCCGTTTAAGAAGGGGCCGGGCCCTTCCCAGTACCAAGGGAAGCCCAAAGGGGAGTTGGAGTGTTATCATTGTCATAAAAAGGGGCACTTTGCAAGAGTCTGTCCTAGCAAACCACCTACAGCAGCTGTGTCTTTGGCCTGCAACATTGGTGTGTCTCCGAAGTCATCTGAGTTTGCCCGGGGCAGTTCGTCAGAGGCTGAGGCACAGCCAATGCAGAAGCACCTGGGAGGCTCGAACCCTGCTCAGGATGTTTTTTGCGACCATAGAGGGCGGGGTTGCGTGATGTGGGCGGGGCGCAAGCATGGAGTAGAGGTCTTGCATGATACAGGTGCTTCCCAGACTCTGATGAAAAACTTGACTGGCTACCCTATAAACGCGGCTCGGGTGGTAGTGGTGCAGGGTATTAATGCAACTCGGTCATACCCGCTGTGACGCATGTCCAGTGTGAGCATGCTGTACAGAACGCCTAGTCATGCCCCACTCTCGCTAGGATCGTCAGGGCAGGAACTTTGGCTGTAGTCTATGTAGAGTTTCCTAACTTAGTTCATGTGAGCCGTTGTACTATAAGTATTATGAATATGTATTTTGTTTTCATCTGAGTCAACGAGTTCTATTTTATATCATTAGTTATAAGTATTGTATGTAAAACTTATTTGTAATGATGGGAAGAGAAACAGCTACAGTTGGGCGTCAGTGGGTGCGCCAGGCGGGAGGTGGGCCTAACTCACTAGCACTCCCCCCCCCCCCCCCTCAGTGCTAGGGGAGCCTTTGTCTATCCCAGAGGAGAGAGAGAAATTACGTAATGGTTGTCAGTGGGCGGTCCTTAGTAGTTCACGTTGGGCTCACTAGAGGGCCGGGTATAAAGAGGGAAGTCTAGCCATTTTTTCATCAGAACTCATTAGGCAGAGGGACTTCTCATTTCCCTTGCTAACTATATATATTCTTCTGACTGATGTGAACTTTCTCTACTACCTTACATTCTTGTCTCCTCTTTTCCCTGCCTGTTTAACTTCCATGGTCCCGTTGGTGCAGAGCTAGTCAGCCAACGTATTATCGCTTGAGTTCTTACGAGATACTTGCCTATTAGATAGCCTATTTTGGAGGGGTTAACTTAGAATAGGATTGATTTATGTTTGTTGCACTTGTATATGCATTTCCCTGTGTGTTATTATTATTATTCCTGTTTTCCGCTGGTCTAGGTAATGCTAGACTGGGGTAAGGCTTTTCTGTGTTACGAGTTGTTGTTTGATGCAGTGGTTAAGCGATAAACCTGCATACTCGTTTCGGTTCAGTGAAGCCTAGGTTGTCTTCGTGGCTGACTGTGTTGAGTTAATAATTTACAGTGCGTGACGGCAAGAGCCTAACCACCCTGTATTTTATTAACAGTTTGTTTTTACTTTGTTAAGGAGCCGGGAGAAAACCAGATACAAGGGATCTGGATTTCTCAAAGTGCACTTGTTAGTTTTAACGTAATACTTTAAACAGTTGTGAGGACTTCGCTAGGCTATGAGCCGTTTTTGCTCAGTCACTGCTACCTTTTGCCCACAGTACCCCAGCTAGACTTTACTCGATTAGTAGATACAGAATAGTATTGAAGCTTTCCTTATGTATGATATTGTTTATGCACTATTGATTTCATGTGTTGCAAGCTTGGCTACTTTAGTGATTAGTGGCCCACGAGCACAATCCGAGTAGGCTATTGCCGTTGCATTTGCGGAGTACTTCTTTTTAATGTTTGCCATTTACTATTGCATATTCTTTTAATTATTCTTATGCCAATTTAAACCTTTAATAGTATTTAATTGCCAGTGTTTTTGCTTATTGAATTACTGTTCAAAATCCGATACGTACTTCTTTCGAGCATCCGAGAAGCATCTAACTTTTTTCAGAAGATTCCTTGCTCGATGCTTAACACCTTACGAGCGGCCTATGCGGTTTATTTATATGTACCGCCCAGCGGGGTGTTTTTAGCCAAAATAGGGCTGTTTACGTGATCATTTTCATGCCTAAATAAGACCCAGAACGTAAAACAAGTACCTATCCCTGAAAGGGCATAAACAGAGCTTTCGAATGACACCATAACGATCCTTTTATGATGGCTAGTTTTCTTGCAATAACCGTGCAACGCGAGTGCAAAAAGCATGTAATTCGGTACTTTCCCCATATAATTCAGTATGTAGCGAGTGAGAGAGGGAGGAGGGAGCTGAGATTCGTGTCAGTAGGTTCGCCGCGGTGGTCTGGAGCAGTCATACGCTCGCTAGTCTCCTGCCACCACTTGTCTCTCTCTCTCAGCAACATTACGTGCTGAAATTGCCACTCGACCTATGTCGAGCGCCGCCACATAGTCCAGCTTTATTTAACTCGACTTATGTGGTGAGCCGCTAATTAAGGGTTAAGGACTATTAATTAACGTAACGTAATAGTGCCGATCCGAAGTAGAGGGTGGAGGACTTCTTAAGTTCTTAGTCAAGGGTGGATTACTTAGGCTTCGGCCAATACTATTCTTTGGTGTTGTTGTTTCTTACTTCATTGTTTGATTGATGACCAGACTAGATAATTCCTGTCTCTTTATTAGTCTGTTGTTAAACACTAGTACCGAGTTCTTGTATACCCCGTTATAGCAGATTGAACTTTGGAGGGTATTGGTGTTTTTTGTTCGGCTGGCAGTACTCAGGGGTCGGGATCGTGTGTTTCCGTTGAGGCAGCGAGCCGTATTCGAGTCCTGATTGAGAGGCCTTGTGTACCCGAGTGCCAGTTCGTAACAAATGGCGACCATGCTTAGGATTTTGTGAACAGTATACATTTTTGCAGAGTTGTACAACATTTGTTTGTTTGTATTTTAGCGTGCATATTGAAGAATATTTTTTTTTGTATGGCAATTAGTAAAGCATTTAAGAGACTCCAGTTAATTTAGTAATTAGTGCTTGCATAGGAAGTTTAACACTTATGCCTCGAGAATTTTTTTTTGGACTTCAGTATGTCGTGCATTAGCACTGACGATGAGCGAGAGATGTCATTTGAAGGTGTGCCGTTAGTAACCAGTGAGGAGGATGCTAGAGTTTTTGTGAGTAAGCGGTACCACGTGACGGAGGAGAGACTGACTGGGGTGGATGTTTGGGGCTTGCACCTGATAGCCAAGGTTTTGGGCATTTCCAATGTAGTAGGGATGTCCAAGGGGGAGCTGATTTCCTGGGTGTTGCGTGGGCGACATGGGGTTTCGGAGGAGAGGGCGTTTGGGGGGTTCCTCCCCAGATCCCCTCTCACTCGACTCCCACAGTGCCGTCCACTCAGTTACCGGAGGTTAGCACTCTGCCACAGAGGGATGAGAATTGGCAGATTGGAGTGCCCTCGGGTGGTTCACATGGTGGTTCCCCAGTTTTTGCCCCCCCTCCTTCAGTAGTGGCAGCACCCTCTTCCTGCCTGTCTCCAGATATGGTATTTAGACTTGAGCTTGCTAAGAATGAGGCTAGGAAGCAGGAGAATGAGACCAGGAGGCAGGAGGATGAGACGAGGAGGCATGAGATTGAGGTTAGGAGGCATGAGGCTGAGCTTAGGTACGACTCGGAGAAATATTGTGCTAAATTAGATTTAGATAAGACTCGTGCAGAGTCGACAGGGACTCGGATGGGCCGTGAGGGCCAAGTAAGAGAACAGTCCTTGGCCAAATTAGTCAAATTGGTGCCGGTATTTAGTGAAACTGAAGTCACAGAATTTTTTAATCGTTTTGAGAAGAAGTGTAGGGAGCATAATTGGCCTGAAGAGAAGTGGGCAGCTCTAGTCTCCTCAAGACTTACGGGTAAGGGTCTGAAAGGCTTATGATGCACTGCCTTTAGAGTCTTGCATTGACTACCCAGAATTGAAGAGAGCTGTCCTACGGGCATACGAGTTGCAACCGGAAACATATCGATTGAAGTTTCGGGGTGTTACAAAGACTAGGGAGGCGACCTTTCTTGAACATGCCCGGGACTTAAAAGATGCACTTAAAAACTGGACACGTTCTGAGAAAGCTGAGACGGCAGAACAGTTGACTGAGCTGTTTCTGCTCGAGCAGTTTTATAAGTGTACTGGTGCAGAAATGACTTTAACTATTAAAGAAAAGAACCCAAAAAACTCTACAGGAGGCAGCTGAGATGGCTGACCTCCGGCTATCACTAATTCGTGGGTGCAGGTCTGCCCAGCATAGTGAGGCAGGTAACAAGGGGCGTGACGCCCCACCCCCCCGAGTTAGTGATATACCTTATGCAAACAAGTACAAGAGCCATGATACCAAGACTGACCACAAGACTAGCACCGTCCCATTTAAGAAGGGGCCGGGCCCTTCCCAGTACCAAGGGAAGCCCAAAGGGGAGTTGGAGTGTTATCATTGTCATAAAAAGGGGCACTTTGCAAGAGTCTGTCCTAGCAAACCACCTACAGCAGCTGTGTCTTTGGCCTGCAACATTGGTGTGTCTCCGAAGTCATCTGAGTTTGCCCGGGGCAGTTCGTCAGAGGCTGAGGCACAGCCAATGCAGAAGCACCTGGGAGGCTCGAACCCTGCTCAGGATGTTTTTTGCGACCATAGAGGGCGGGGTTGCGTGATGTGGGCGGGGCGCAAGCATGGAGTAGAGGTCTTGCGTGATACAGGTGCTTCCCAGACTCTGATGAAAAACTTGACTGGCTACCCTATAAACGCGGCTCGGGTGGTAGTGGTGCAGGGTATTAATGCAACTCGGTCATACCCGCTGGTGCGGTTGGAGTTGGAGGTGGATGGTGTGGCACGTGAATTGGATGTCGGGATTGTGGAGAAACTGCCAGTGGAGGGCGTCGACCTTCTTCTCGGCAACGACTTTGCAATGCCCGCTTCTGAGGTTCTACCCTTAGTCGTTGCCGAGAGGCCGGCCGACGTGAGTAGGGAAGAGCAAGAGTGGGTCGAGCGGTGCCAGACACAACCCATGGCGTGTGTTGTCACCCGAGCTTGGGCAGCTAAAGTGTCACAGCCTAGTCCTCCGTCTTCAGACCAGCGGAGGAACGATCAACAGGAGGAGGCTAAAGCTGGAGTTGGTTTTAAGAATTTTGACTCGGCGGCTCTCCTGGGTGATTCAGTATTAGCACCATTACTTAATTCTGGAGTAGCCCCTGGGCCTGTCATCGAGATTGACGAGGCTGGGCATGACGAGTCTCCACGACAGCAACGTTATGTACATCGAGAGAGACAGAGGGAGCAGCCCAGTATCGGGGAAGGTCATGCATTGCTCCGGGAGCAGTTAGATCGCTTGGCACCCTCAGATATACGTCGGTTGCAACTAGAGGACCCTGAGCTCCAAACGTGTGCTAATGGAGCTGTAGAGCTCGATGAGGACGGCGATCCACAGCCAGGAGATTTTTTTTATTTAGAAGGCATCCTCTATAGGCATTTTCAAGACCCTAAACGTAGTTGGCAAAAGGGGTCCGGAGTAGTGGACCAGTTGGTGGTGCCACGGGAGTGCAGGGATAGCCTACTGAGGTTCGCGCATGACATACCACTGGCAGGACATCTAGGAGTGAGAAAAACTGTGGCGGCTTTAGAAAAATTGTTTTGGTGGCCGGGATTGAAGGGGCAGGTGGTAACCTGGATAGCAAGGTGTCATACGTGCCAGAGGGTTGGAAAACCTAACCAAACAATTCCGAGAGCCCCGTTGCACCCCATTCCTGTCAGTGGACCGCCCTTCAGTAAGGTCATCATTGATATGGTCGGACCCCTACCCCCTACAAGTGCCGGTAATAAATTTCTATTAACTATCATGGATGTGGCCACTCGTTATCCTGATGCATATCCAATGAGAAATGGCACAGCGAAAACTGTTGTCCGGAACCTGCTCTTGTATTGCTCGCGGTATGGTTACCCGCAAGAGGTGCAATCGGACCAAGGTTCTAGTTTTACATCTAATCTGTTCAAACAAACTATGATTCAGCATGGCATCAGCACTGTCGTCTCTTCTGCGAATCACCCGGAGAGTCAAGGGGTGTTGGAGAGGTGGCACGCCATGCTGAAAAGCATGCTTCGATGTTACTGCGCAGAGAATGGAAAGGATTGGGACCTTGGTCTGCCGTATGTTTTGTTCGCGGCAAGAGAAGTACCTGGAGAGAGTCTCGGTTTCAGTCCGAATGAGCTTGTTTTCGGGCATCAGGTGAGGGGTCCTCTCCACATGGTGAAGGAGATGTGGGAGGGCACTAGGCATATTGTTCTGCGAGATAAGTTGCAACCTCTTGTTCCTGAGCGACAAGAGGAGTTGTTTACTAGGCTGTGGCAGTCCGTCCGCATGTTTGTTGCTTCTCCAGGCCTGATGTACGGGGTAGAATCCGACATGGAGGCTGGAGACAGTGCAAGGCTCGAGTTGGTTCCCTACCGTGTGAATCCTGCTCGACAGCCTATTGTGAAGGCGGAGCTGGACGGCGTGTGGAGAGGGGGTCTGAGGGATGAGGGATATCGTGAGTGGTCGTTGCCAGTGGCTTTGCAACCTGAGTTTGGTGGCAGAGTCTGTGTGTATGTTGATTGCAAGAGTGTGGAAGCATTATCCCTGACAGACGCCTATCCATTACCCAGAGTTGACGACACTATAGACCGCTTCGGGGCTGCCTCGCTCATCACGAAGGTAGAACTAGTGAAGGGTTATTGGCAGGCCCCGTTGCCGGAAAGAGCGAAGAGAAGTGCCAGTCTTGCGATGAACTGGGCAGTTTATCAGTTGTTGTTGTTGTTGTTCCCTAAGCTGCCTGGCCGAACAGCCCCGAGTCCCTGAGAAAGGCCATGGCCACGATCGGGCTTTCCCACAGAGCTCTCATTGAGTGTAGATTGTGTTGTTGGCGTAAGTGGTTGTGTGAAATGCAGTCTTCTATGATGTGTTTAATGGTATGGGGTGCTGTGTTACATCCCGGACAGGCGTCGACAACGGAGTCATCCAGTCTCTTCTGATAGCTCAGGAGAGCTGGATGGTGTCCGCATCTCAGCCTGGCCAGGTGGACTCTGTCCTCGCGAGTAAGGGAGGATTCGGAAGGATGGATTTCGGGAGGTCGTGCATGCAGCTGCGTGTTGTCTGTGAGTGAGTGGATGGATCGGTGAGAGATATGAGTATGAATGTGCTTCTGGAAGTTGGTTCGGGGTGGGCAGGGAGGGAGGGAGGACAATAATTGTGTGATACCGTGTGCTGGGTGTTGTTTTGATATTTCTTGGTGTCTGTGGGTGTGTTGCCATGTAGTTTAGTGGGTGGTCTTGGTTCGTGGAGGCTGCTGCCAGAAATTGAGTGCCTCTCATGTCCAGATGGTCTTTGACTTTGAGGATTTTGGTTTCTTGATGTAGGTGATCTGTGGGTGAAGTAGCTGTGCAGCCTGTAATGATCTTCAGGGCTTTGTTTTGAATAGTCTGTAAGGTCTTATGATGTGTTTCAGCTAGGCTAGAAGCCCAGGCTGGGCTTGCGTATTCCATCACTGATCTTATGTATTGTTTTTATACTGTGGTGGTAGTTTCTTTGTTGTGTCCAAATTTTGTGTGAGCAAGTGACCGGAGGGCGTTAAGTCTGGGTGTCAGTTTCTGTTTAATGTTTGTGGTGTGCTGTTTGAATGTCATATGAGTATCATATGTTACTCCTAGGATTTTGGGTGTGTGTGTATGTGTTAGGGGTGTGTTGTTTATGGCGAGTTGAGGGATGTATTCGTGTTCTCCTGTCCAACTTGTGAGTAGGGTTGCGGTGGATTTGGCTGGGGCTAGATTAAGTCTGTTTGTAGTGCACCAGCCATGTAGTGTGTTGAGATAGGGTTGAAGGAGATCTGTTGCTCTTTTGGGTCATGGTGTGTGCATGTGAGTGTTATGTCATCTGCATAGGAGGCTAAGTTTATTTGGGGCGTATTGGGTGTAGTTATATCGTGCATGTACAGATTGAAGAGTGCGGGCGATAGGACGGATCCTTGTGGGACTCCGTTTGGAAAGTTTCTGATTTTAGATGACTGACCGGTAAAAGATACGTGTGCACATCTGCCTGCTAGGAAGTTGGCCAGCCACCTTTTTGTGTTGTTGTGCATGTTTGTGTTGTAGATTTTGTTTGTTAGGTTGTGGTGGGGGATGGCATCGAAGGCTTTACTAATGTCGAGTGTGGCTAATAGTGATCTGTGTGGTGGACTAGCTGAGTTGATGCCGTCGAAAGCTCTTTGTGTAAGGTCTGTGAGAAGAGTGTTTGTGGACTGCAGTGGCCTAAAGCCATGTTGTGTTTGAGCTAGGGGTAGGTCAGGTGTAATTAGTTGTAATACTAGGCGTTCCATGACTTTGGAGGGGGAGCAAAGAAGTGTGATGGGGCGGTGCGAGGAGGGTAGCGTGGGGTCTTTGTTGGGTTTGGGGAATGTGATGATGATACCATGCTTCCATATGTCTGGTATTGTGTTGTGTGAATTGCTGTAGTTTGATATGTTAGTGAGTGCTTGTATGCCTTGTGGTCCCAGGTGTCTGAGGTGTATGTTGCTTATGTTGTCTAGGCCACAGGCGGGTGAGTGCTTGAGATTGTTGATGATATGCTTTGGCCGGTGATTGGTGAAGGGTGTATAGTCAGGGTCTGTGGGGAATTGTCTCTTACGTCGGATGACACGTCGGTCGTCTTTGTGAGGTTTTAGGTGGCTGACATGTGGAAAGTGATTGATGAGAGTGTTTGCTTGTTGTTTACATGAAGGAGTAGAGTCTGTTGTTGTGATTGCAGCATGTGATTGTGTTGTGTTGCTGTTGGAAAGTGTGATGCTGTTTAGTGTTTTGTAGAGTTTTTGGGGGTTTGTTTGTGATCAAGTGTTTGTAGGAAGTTATTCCAATTTAGTTTTTGTTGTTCTTGTATTTTGTTGTTAGTTTGGGTGTTGAGTGCTTGAATTTGTTGTGTGATGTCTTGTGTGTGGGGTGTTGGGGAGTGTTTCAGTATGTCGCGTTGTCTGATGAGGTTTTGAATTTCTGGTGTGAAGTTGGGGTTGTGTCTTTTCCTGTTACCTCTTGGAATGTGTTTCTTGTCAGCGTTTTGGATAGTTGTATTGAGTATGTGTACAGCATTGTTGATGTTAGTGATGGATGTATTGTTTAGAGTTGTGAAGTGTTGTTCTGTCTCATTTGTGAATGCTTCCCAGTTAGCTCTTTTATAATTGGTGTATGTGTGTTTGTGGCTAGCTGGGGTGAGTCTGGTTTTGGTGGTGATAATGATCGGGAGGTGGTCAGAGCCTAAGGTTCTGACCACCCTCCAGGATGTTGTGGGGGCGAGTTCTGGGGAGCAAAAGGTGATGTCTGGAGATGATGGGTTATAGAGGGCTTGGTGAGGAATATGAGTATGTTGATGGATGTCGTTAAGGATGATGAGGTTATCGGTTTGGTTTTGTAGTACCAGCCCTCTGTCTGTGTCGGGGTTGTCGACAAACCAGGCCGACGTCTTGGCGTTGATGTCACCACCCAGGATGATGTGTGGGGTGTGTGGGGTGTTTGTGATGTGTTGTAAGTGTGGTCTGTATTCATTTGGTACTGTAGGGGATGTTTGGGGAGGGATGTATGTGTTTATGATGGTTATGTTGGAGTTGTTGCCAGTGCGTATTTTAATTGACTGTATTTCTGTTGTGTTATCATTTGGGGGGAGGAGGGATTTGGTTTGTACACTGGTTACTCTGTATGATATTTCTTTGTGTACCAGGGTGATGAGTCCACCGCCCCCGCCGACAGCCCGGTCTTGTCTGATGGCGGTGAAATTATGAAATGTGGGTGTTTTTTGTGTTGTGCAGAGTTTTGTTTCTTGTAAGATGGGAATGTGTATGTTGTGTTGTTTGATGAAGTGTGAGAGTTCGTGTTTCTTTGTGTTGATGCCATCTATGTTCAGTTGAAGAATGTTAATGTTATGTGCACGATGTATGTTGGGTGCTGCTGCACGAGGATGGGGTGGGGGTGGGGGTGAGGGAGGGGCTGGGGGTTGGGATGGGTGAGGTGGGGGTGGGGATTGGGGAGCAGGAGATGGGGGTTGGAATGGATTAGGATGGGGTGTGGTGTGTTGAGTTGAGGATGTGGATGGTATGGGAAGGTTAGGGGGGTTAGGGAGGAGAGGTGGACGGGTTTTAGGGGGGGGGAGTGGATGATATGGGAAGGTTAGGTGGGTTGGGGAGGAGAGGTGGACGGGTTTTAGGCGAGGGATTTGACTGGGAGAGGGAGGGGCATGCCTTCGGGGCTGCCTCGCTCATCACGAAGGTAGAACTAGTGAAGGGTTATTGGTAGGCCCCGTTGCCGGAAAGAGCGAAGAGAAGTGCCAGTCTTGCGATGAACTGGGCAGTTTATCAGTGTCAGGTGTTGTTGTGCTGCCGGAACACAAGTTGGATGTGTGGCATGCTAAGGGCACTGATAATGTTTTGGCTTTGCTTGCAGGAGAACCCTCGCTGTTCAGTCAGTGTCTGTCGTGGGTGGAGGATCCGGGGTGGGCTACCACAGTATGTTGGTATAGCTTCCAGTCTTGGCTCGCGGTGTATTTTTGCGCTGGTGCTTGTTGGCTCGCGTGTGTAGCATCAGCGTAGGGTCGCAGGGCAGGAGTTGTTGGCTTTGATTAGAAGAAAATTAGGCTACATCTATAGTAGCCACCAAAAACAACATTAAAATAAAATATGAAAAGTTAAATAACATTTTTTTTTTTTAATAATTAATTTTAAGATAATATTGTAGCTGAGTACTGAGTGCAGATGATTTTCCCTCAGTAGGCTGTGCTTCTTAAAGCTCGCTCTGGGAGCACAATGTTATGAATTAATGTATTATATTTGGGAAGGGTGATAAGATTTTTTATATATAAAAATTATGTTGTATTTTTTTTTTTTTTTGAGGAAACTGAGCTTGCATTCCATGAGTGGCAGAGTGGTTAGGAGTGGTAGATTTTAGCGACATTCTGCCTGTTCAGATATGGGCTCATGGTTGAGTGTCCCATATCTTGGGGGGGGTGTGAAGCCTCCCGGCATTAGCAGAATGGTTGCGTGGGGCATTGCAGCTCGCTAGCGCTCGCCAGGATGGGGGGATAGGCTACAGTTGTCCTAGAATGATCTGCTTTATTTCATTAGTGTCGTGTTGCCACAGACAGTCTAGAAATGGTCTTTGCTTTGGTCTCTGACCGCGCCTTATATTTTATATTCGCTATAATATAAATGTTGCTTGTGTGGGAGGCGAGCGAGAGAGTGTGAGGGGAACACCCGGCAGCGAGGTGAGCTATGACGCGGCTCGCTTGGGCGCTGACGGCGTTTTGCGGCCGGGTGGTCAACTAGTCCCTTCCCGTCGCTGCCTCGTGTTCTTTACCAGCTCAGAGCTTGCCTGACACGCGTATCGCCTACATCCTTTGCAATTCTGTCCCCCATACTCGCTACTTTGCATACTATTTCTCTCTCTCGACTTCTCTTTTCTCATTCTCTAATCTTTATTAAACTCAACATCCCTTCTGGTTTCAGCATAGACGTTCACCGTCGACCAGTCGTATTGTACGCGAAGCTCTCAGATATTTCCAAGTATTAGGTTAACCCCTAAAAGTCGGCGCGCAACTTAAGTCGAGTTAAATAATGCTGGACTATGTGGCGGCGCTCGACATAACTCGAGTGGCAATTTCAGCACGTAATGTTGCTGAGAGAGACAGACAAGTGGTGGCAGGAGAGTAGCGAGTGTATGACTGCTCCAGACCACCGCGGCGAACCTACTGACACGAATCTCACCTCCCTCCTACCTCTCTCACTCGCTATATACGGAATTGTATCGGGAAAGTGGCTAATTACATGGTTTTTGCACTCGCGTTGCACGGTTATTGCAAGAAAACTAGCCATCATAAAAGGATCGTTATGGTGTCATTCGAAAGCTCTGTTTATGCCCTTTCAGGGATAGATACTTGTTTTACGTTCTGGGTCTTATTTAGGCATGAAAATTATCACGTAAACAGCCCTTTTTTGGCTAAAAACACCCCGCTGGGCGGTACATATAAATAAACCGCATAGGCCGCTCTTTAAGTGTTAAGGAGGTATTATGCTTTATTGAGGTTTAGAGAGACGGACTTGTCCGTATGTGTCCTCTCTCGGGAAGGTTGTAGACCGGTATATGTCTCCCTTGCAAGGTGTTGAGTGATTCTGCTTGGTTATCTAAAGCTAGACTAGGGGTAAGGTTACTGTGTCGTTGTCTCCGATGTGTGCAGTGTTAGCTAAGCTCTGCACGACATCGACAGGTACTGTGGGAGCCTAAGTTGTCTTCGGGTTGATTTACTTTGCGAGCACAGCGCTGTGGTGTGAGAGGGCCATAGCCTATCCCTCACAACATAGTGCTGCCTCTTTGTGTTGACTTCTGAGGGATCGCCAGGATAGAGCTAGGTACTAGAGACCTAGATTTATCAAGAGAGCATCCCCGTCATATAACGTAATCTTCATTATACCACCCTTGGACAACGTTAGGCTACGAGCCGCATGCTCGCCCATTGTTGCCCTGCCGTGATACCCCAGCTAGACTTTATTAACTGAGCAGACACTGGTTAGAGAAAAGCCCCATTATTATATGTATGCAGCATTATTATTCACTGCACTTTTGAGCCGAGGTTGTTGTTGAGTTGCACAACCCTAGTAGGCTGTTGCGTTGTGTCACGAAGCATTTCTTTAGTTGTCGAGCATTACTACCTTTGCGCAGTCTATTATTCGCCAGCCTATTATTACTATATGTCCTAGCATTTATTGTGACCCGTATTCTGCATTATAATTGTTCAAGATTCTTTACGAACATCTTCCCAGCATCAGACTTATTTCAGAAGTTTCCAGTTGATGTTGCAGGACTAGCATTGCACTTTCTTTAATACAGGAGTGCCAGTTATTTGAGTATCTACCGTAACGTTAATTAATCACGTTAACTATCTTTTCTTTGTGTAACATAATCGAGTAATCTTTTACTGTTTGAGAATAGGCTGTTTCATTGAGCGTCAGCCTAGTGCGTGTGCACAAGTTACCGAGTCATAGGATACCTCGTTGTCCAGGCACGACTCAGGGCGGTAATGGTGTTTTGTATTCCAGTGTTTAAGGCAGGGGTTGGATCTAGTGTTACCGTTGTTGCTTTTTGCCATTATCTAGTCCAATGTTGAAGAGCCCTGTGTCTTTGAGAACCTGGATCGTAACAATATACATATTTACAATAAGAAACATCTCTAGTATGTTACTATGGAGTCTTCAATATCTATACAAAATGACAGTTACATTATTATTACATTTTTTGTTTATAGATCCATTTCATGTTTCAGAATATAATCTTTTAATATTTGCTTAAACGTGTTTAGGTTATTTGTGTCTTTTAATGATCTCGGCAACTTATTCCATATTTTAGGACCTGCTACCAAAAGCGATCGTTCACCATAAAAGGTGTTTGTTCTCTGTACATATAGATGGTTTTGCTGTCTTGTGTTACTATTTATGATTTCAATAACAATAGGAAAGTGTATTAGCCAGTTTGGAATTAGCTTATGCCTTTCTTTATACACCGCAATAGCTGTGTCATATATATATTTTTGCTTTATTTTTAGCCACTCTAATTCCATTGTTATCGGAGTTACATGGTCGTATTTTTGTGTTCCACCCACTGCTACCTTTGCAGCAAAATTCTGCATTTCTTGTACAGTATTAAATATAGTGCAATTAGTTGAATCCCATATCATTATGCAATAATTTATCAAACTTAAAATTAGCGATTGAATTACAATGACCCTAGTAGCTTTGTCAAAATTATCTTATATACGATTCACATACATCAACGTTCCCATGACTTTCTTGTTCAGTTCACTTGTGTGTTTGTTGAAAAGCATGTTACACTCTATATGTAGACTAATGTTGTTACATGTGTACAAGGTATAATTTTATAATCATCGAGTTGTATACATACATGTGAGGGTATTTGGGATAAAAGCTGTCTAGTGCCAAGGAAAATGCATTGAGTTTTATTTGCATTCAACATAAGACAATTTCTCTGGAAATATTGTTTCACTATTTTGAGTGTATTTTCTGTTTTGCTAATTGCATTAGTTAGTTCATCCACAGTGCCTGAGTGAAGTATCTGTGTATCATCAGCATACTGAATGAGCAAACAATCTTTAACATAGTTTATTAATCATTGACAAATATAATAGATAGAATGGGTCCTAGAATAAAGCCTTGAGGTACTCCATATGTTACATGTAAAATAGATGACACTGTATCACCCAACTGCACAGCCTGTGTCCTATCGATCAAGTAATTCATAAGCCAGAATAAGTCAATATTTAATTTTTTGCATTTTTCTAACAATATTTGATGACTGACACTGTCGAAAGCTTTAGACAAATCAAGCAGTGTTAGTAAAGATACTTTTTTGTTATCAATATTAGTATATATTTTATTAGTTAATTAAGTGAGGGCTGTTTCCGTTGATAAATTTGGCCGAAAACCATGTTGACTTATAGAAAGCAGATTGTTGTTTTCCAAGTGTGACATATACTGATTTGTGGCGACTTTCTCTAAAACTTTTGATAATATTGGGAGAAGTAAAATGGGTCGATAATTAACAACACAGGCTTTGTCTCCATTTTTATATATTGGTTTAATTATAGCATGCTTCCACATTTTCGGGAACTTACCAGTTATTATCGAGGTGTTTAGTATACAGGTTAAGTAAGATACTGTAACATACAATGCATCTTTTAATATCTGAAGAGAAATCCCATCAGAACCACAAGCTTTCGTGTCTTAAGCTGCTTAAATGTTAGAATTATAGTATTTGTGTCAATTGGTTTTAGTCTAAACAGATTGTTAGCAGTTGTAGAAGTCACATATCGTTGGTCAGTATTCTCATCTGTGTCTAGTGTAATGTAATTTTGTGATTTCTCATACGATGATTTGCCTACATCAGCAAAAATATCATTAAATTTTTCTACTTTTTCTATCGTGTTATCAAAGGATTGGATACTTGAAGATGTCTTATTACTGGGAACTATTTGTTTTATTAATTTCCAAGTTGATGCTATATCACCTTTACAATTATTAAATTGATCATGGTAAAATTTACTTTTTGTTCCTGCTATAAGAGACTTGACTCGTTTTTTCTCAGTTTTATACTTTGACTCTAGATCTCTGTTTTGTCCATCGTTTTTTAATGCAGCTTGTAGCTTATTCCTTTCGCTTATTGCGGTTTTAATGGTGTTGTTTATCCAAGGGACATAGGGCGTTTTTATCTCCTTTGTAGTTATTGGAGCACATTTATCAAGACATTCTCGACATAGCTGGAAATGGTATGGGAGGGAGAAGAAGAGAAGTAGTGGCGGAGGAGGTGGGGATCAGGAGGTCAGAAGTGTGGGAAGCCATGAAAAGAGTGAAGTTAGGGAAAGCACCAGGAACAGATGGAGTGTGTGGGGAAATGTTGAGGTATGGTGGTGAGATAGTGATCGAATGGGTATAGAAAATGTGCAAATTAGCATGGGAGAAGGGGAGTGCACCCGATGACTGGAAGACTGGCATAATAGTCCCCCTATATAAGGGCAAAGGGGAAAGAGGAGTGTGTGGTAACCACCGAGGAATATGTCTTCTAAGCGTAGTAGGGAAGGTATACAGTAGGGTAGTGATTGAGAGAGTGAGAGTGAGAACGGAGAAATGGATAGGCGACGAGCAGGGAGGTTTTAGGAAGGGAAGAGGATATGTAGATCAGATTTTTACCCTGAATTGTGTTGTGGAGAAATATCTGGAGAAGAAACAAAAGGTGTATGTTGCCTTTATGGACTTGGAGAAGGCCTATGACAGAGTGGATAGCGAAGGTTTGTGGAAAGTACTTAGAATATACGGAGTAGATGGCAAGTTGCTGAAAGCAGTGAAGAGCATGTATAAGGGTGCAAAGGCGGCAGTATGTGTGGAGAGTGAGCAGAGCGAGTTCTTTGACCTGAATGTTGGTTTGAAATAGGGGTGTGTGATGTCCCCGTGGTTGTTTACTGTATATATGGATGGAGTCATGAAAGAGATACTGTCAAGAGCAGTGGATGTTGGTGTATCGCTGAAAAGGGAGGGAATCGAGTAGAAGCTACCTATACTGCTGTTTGCGGATGATACAGTTCTGATGAGCGATAATGAATGGGAGTTGCAGGGTCTGGTAAATGAGTTTGGAACAGTGTGCGAAAAATGGAATTTGAAGGTAAATGCGGGGAAGAGCAAGGTTATGGTCTTCGAAAGGGGTGAAGTCACAGAGTGTGAGGTGAAGCTGAACGGTCAGGCAATGGAGATCGTCAACTCTTTTAAGTATCTGGGCAGTGTGTTGAGTAAAGATGGGACTATGGATGAAGAAGTGCGGGAGAGGGTACAACAGGGGAAGAGGGTTGTAGGAACGCTGAAAGCAGTAACAAGAAATAGGGTGGTCAGTATGGAAGTGGAAGTCCTTGCATGACAGTGTGGTAATCCCGACACTGACTTACGGAAGCGAAGCATGGACGTTGGTTGAGAAACTCAGACCAACAGTGAGAGCAGTGGAAATGAATTACTTAAGAAGTGCGTGCGGAGTTACATGGAGGGATAGACAGACTAATGAGGAAGTAAGAAGGAGGTTTGGTGTGGAGGTAGATGCGCTGGAAAGTGTGAAAAGGAACAAGTTGAGATGGTTCGGCCATATGGAACATATGGAAAGCGAGAGAATGACTAAGAGGGTGTACGAGAGCGAGGTGGAGGGACAGAGAGGGAGAGGTAGACCGAATGAGAGGTGGAAGGATGGAGTGAGGAAGTACATGAACGAAGGCGGTGCTGGTTGGGGGGAGGGGCGTCGACTGACTGGGGAGAGAGGTGCATGGGGGCGGTTCGTTCGTGGCCACCCCTTCGGGGATCACGGCGTCGGGCAATAGATAGATAGATAGAAAATTATGTCTAAATGGAAGGGTATAATGAAGGATATTATTATAGAACTTTAATATATCTTAATATGAGAGTGAAAGAGAGAGAGAGTGGGAGATATACATATATAGATAGGACTGAAAGAGAAAATGCAGAGATAGAGATGCACACAAATTAGCCTACTATACAACTTATTTTATCTGTATAACTGAAGGGTAACACCTGCCTAGTTGGGGTGCGTTGGTCGGTGATTGGCTGGAACACATAAGCTGTTTACAATTGTGCTTTAAACAGAATATAAGCCCAACTTTCGCTCATTAAAGAGTGTATCATAATATTCGTAACTCTTTCGTACCGTTATTTTACACAGGGGGATCAATGTGGGGAGGATTACTCAAGGGGCAGAAAACCGGAAGTGGCCAAGATCTGGCACCGGAAAAGAGGAGGTTGGTTAGACTCTGGAACTCCCCCGCCGAGGGTCACAGGTGTTGTTGAGGGTTTGGTGGTGGTGGTAAAATAACGAGTGAGGACCAGCCTATTTCTCGCACTTCATTTCCTCTCACCACCACCACCAGACCAGCCCAGACTAACTTCAGTCCAACACTTACCTAACTTATTGTTCTCCTGAGGTGAGACATAAACAAAAATCCTAAATATACGAACATAGTGTATTTTCGGGTAAAATTGTGAAAACACATACACCCAACAACAGTTCCACGTATTCAAAAGACTCTTCTTATATTTCATTTGGGATGTTAGCATATTTATAATTCGTATGAATATAGCAGTGGGAAATGAACTTTACAAACTTAATTTTTTTGCTTGCCACTCCAGCTTAGTTAGTTTAAATAGGACTTCAGAGGCTATCAACTTTTCTGGATTATTAAGCCAGAACACTGTAAGTCATGAATAGCGTCAGGACTAGAGCCCCTTTTTGAGAACTCTAGTGAGTCCCTTGCATTCCAGCTCCCCTATGCATATTGTATTATGTAACATGAATGAAATAAGTTCTGTACAATCTGCCATAGTTAGTGGCTGTACATACATACATACATACTTATACATGGAAGACATAATAGCCATCACATTTACCAATCCTCTTACAACACGTTACCTAGATCTTTATAAAAATTTACAGAATTTAAACGCAGTTGGACTGCAAGTATTAATAATAATAATAATAATAATAATAATAATAATAAACGGTTTATTAAAGAACGGCAGCCTCATGAGCTGAAAATACACATTTTATAATTTATTGGATGTACATGAGATATACAGATATGAAGATGGTAAGCTCAGTTTACAAAAAAATAAATAAATACAACAATGATGCAGGTGCAAAATACAAATTGTCATAAATTAACCATGAGAGTAAGCGATATACAGTACATATACACATTTATTTTGCTTACTCATATACAGAACATACATATATACACGTACGTACACACATACATATACATACATATATAAGAACAGAAGAACTTGCAGTAAGTGTGCACATGCCCATATACACAAACGCTCACATATGCACACAAACATACATACATACAAAAACTGTTTTGGTAGGGTCAGGAGAGGAGTTGAAAAGGGTAAAGAGGGAGCGGCCTACAGAGCCCTACAGGTAGGGTCAGGTAAAGCCAACTACAATGGGAGGTTAATCCTCGATAGAGAAAAAAAAAAAAAAGGATATAAAAACAGTAGAGACAGCTTGGGGGAATTATAGTATATAGGACATTCTTTAGTGTAGGTGTGTGTGTGTTTGTATGTTCATGTGTGTGTGTGTGTGTGTGTGTGTGTGTGTGTGTGTGATAGAAGGCGAAATGTGGAAAAGCGGGGCATTCTATTGTTAAGGGTGGAAATACATGGATGAAGATGCACGAACACTTAATAATAGATAATGCTTATGCATAGATTTATAATAAGAAGTTGCGCTAGTGAGCAATATGTACTCACTCATATGTACATATATTTACATACACATGTGCACATGATTATACAAATACACGTACAGTACATATATATATTAAATGCCTTATATTCTCAACTGGGTTCGGAACATTGACAGCACATACACACAGACATACATATACATAAATATATGCACATTTACATGCATATATGCTCTTTAACCTAAGAAGTGCGCATGGGGGTTATTAGAAACGTCCCCCTGTGCTGACGTATTTGAGCTGTTTCCATCACTAAAATATTAGTTTTACCATAAATAGCATTAATACTTATCCATACGCACCTATTATGGGTTGATTATAATGGTATTAACCTGAAACAACAATAAAACGAGTGAAAACAGTGTTTGGATGGTCAAAATCAGAGATATAGTCCGCGAGTTATATAATGTATGGGTGAGGCAACCTGTTTTCCCGCCAATTTCCCAATATGAGCCACACAGTCTCGATATTCTCTCTCTCTCTCTTGCACTCGTTTGCTAACACTGATGACAATGCCCTGCTTGCAACTCGCTAATGTTAGCACGAAAATATACCTCAGAATAAGGGAATAACAGGGAAAATAGGTGATAACTGAAGGAAAAGAAGGAGTGTGGGGAGGTAGAGGAGTGATATTTTGCATGGCCCAGGGGCCCAAATTTTTTTTTTGTTTTTTTTTTGTTTTTTTTTTTCGATGTTTAACCCTCCTCTAGCGGGTGCTCTGTGGCCGTTTTGGGCCTTTCCGGGCCGTTCTGACTGCTATATCAACCATCAGTATGAAAGGAACTGTATTGCGCCGAAAACTAGGTGGAAATCGCTACACAATGACGCCACATACAGCTACGTAGCACTCGTGGAGCACTGACAGTGTTACCTCGAAGATGGAAGTTTAGCTGATTTTGCTACCTTGCTCACTTTTAGCGAACTATTGGTTACACTGTCATCCTCACGCGCGGTGGGGGAACTGGAGTTAGTGTGGGCCGGTAGGCCACAGATGTCGGACGTATGGATCATTACTATCCCACCCATTTTCACTCGATTTCAACACTTTTTTCACCCGTTTTTTGCCAGTTTTTTCAACTCGACTTATGTTGCGAGCCGCTCTTTAAGGATGATATATTGATATATTGATATATTTTGTCTCTGACTCTTAAGAGTCTTCCCGCAGTCCGCCGGGGGAACTCTTAAGAGTCTCCCAGCAGTTCCCGGGTTAAACACTTTTATATTAAAACTTGTAAACTTTTATATAAAACTTGTATAGTAAAACTTGTGTATTAAACACTTGACTCTGTACATCTTATGTTGCAATGAGACCTTACTTTAATTTTATGTTGATCATAACAGGATACTTTTAACTAATTTAGACCACAGCTATTAACCCTTCCTACCCGGGCTGCCTTAGGTAAGGACAGCTCTGCAGAAGGGCCGCTACCCGGGCGTCCTTACCTAAGGTATGCGCTTTAAAGCGCGCTTTTAAATTTAGCGCGGGCAAATTTTAATTGGCGTGGGCGATCGTAGCGCCACCAAGCCTCAACTACCACTCTTATCAGTTTGTACGTTGCCGCCATTGCGAGCTACAGCAAAAAAATTAATTCCGACGCGTCCGATACTGTATAATCTCCCGCGCGTCCCAGTGCTAACCCGCTTGCAACATCTACGCCTCTGCCAACCGAGAAGAAAAAGAAACTAAGGAAAGTGAAAAGTTTGCTAAGTGAGAGTGCAATACACCGTGAACTTTTCAACCCGGATTTGAGCAGTGGTGAAAGCTCTGTGGACAAAAACCTCTATATTCAGAGTAGAAGTGGAAGCGAAGTTGACGATTTTGTGGGATTTGGTGCTGATGACAATGTTGATTTATTTGAGGGGGGTGATAGTAGTGATGATCCTGATGTGGAAGTGGTGGAGGAAGGTGCTATTGAAGTATCAAGTGTGCTAGAGCCATCCCCTTCACCTAGTTTCGTAGGTCAGGGTAGGCCTAGGCCTAGCCCTACCCCTACGCCAGGACCTTCCCCTTTGCCTGCCCGTACGCCCTTGAAAGTGGGTAAATACTTCTATAAACAGTCTTTAGTGAAAAGTGCAGCCAAGAAAGCACGCAGGGAAGCAGAACAAGTGAGGGAAGGCGTAGATAGTGATAGTGACGCCGACCCAGGCCTAGCAACCACCCGCATTCCTTTGTCCCGACGCCTTGACCCGGGACGCCGGGAGGGCCACTCACAGCCCTCGGCTTCATCTGTCCCTCAGGATGACCAAAGGGCCTCTACAAGTGCGTCATTGGCCTCCCACAGTGTGCCACCACAGGCCCCGCATCGTAGGTCATTATTTCCGGCGGAAAAGTCCACGGCTAGCCGCAAAAGGAGCCCAACTCCCGAGGCCGAGGCTCCCATTGCTCAACCTCCCGCAGCCCCACGCCGCCGACGCCCGGTCTATTCTTCACCAGAGTTGTCTCCTGAAGAGGATGCTGACGACCCCAACATTGCCCCAGATGACCTGACGTCGCCTGAGGAAGAGGAAGAGGAAGAGGAAGACGAAGAGGAAGAGGAAGTCCCGACAAGAAGAGTAAAAGGGCGAGGTCGTGGACGTGGTCAGCCTGCCGACGCCGCTGCCCCTGGGCCTGGGCGTGGGCGTGGGCATGGAGGGCGTCCGCCTGGGCGTCCGCGTGGCCAAGGGCGTGTGCCAGGGCGTCCAGGGCATGTGCCTGCTGCAGCTGCACGTCCTCGTCCTCGAGCAGCTGACATGTTTGTGTGGACAGATGGGGCGGATTTTGAGCCAGATTGTCCTGCCTTTGACGAGGTACAACAGGGTTCCGGGGTGTCACCAGCATATCCCTGTGGCCCAAATGCCACCCCCAGTGAACGTTTCTGTGGCTTCTACGACAATGAAGTCATGGAATACCTTGTCAAAGAGACAAATAACCACCAGGCTATCTGTTGAAACTTTCTTGGGAGGAAGACCAGTGCCAAGATGGTGGCATGGAGAGTTCTCACTGTGGCAGAATTATATGTGTTCTTGGCACTCACAATGCTGATGACACACATAAAGAAGCACGTTCTGGCCGACTACTGGATAACTGGCGACCTCGCAACGACTCCAGCATTTGGCAAATACATGTCAAGGGATAGGTACTTCGACATCCTCTCATATTTCCACCTGACAAATAACATGCATGTCCACGAGCCCGACACACTCTGGAAGATCAGGCAACTGTATGACATGATACGTCATCGGTTTTCCACCTACCTGATACCTTTTCAGAAGCTGTGCATCGATGAGTCTCTGGTCCTGTTCCGTGGTAGGCTGCACTTCCGACAGTATATCCCGTCCAAGAGACACCGCTTCGGCATCAAGCTCTTCGTCCTCTGCGACTGCAAGACGGGATATGTGCTTGACTTTATAGTCTACAGCGGCAAGGGTGGTGAAGTCCAGATTGATCCCCTCATTGGTTTTGGCGGCGCTGTGGTAAAGAGGATGATGGAGAGGTACTTCCATGACAACCACATCCTCTATACCGACAATTATTACACGTCGCCTATCCTAGCCAAGTACCTCCATGACCGCAAGACCGGAACTGTCGGCACAGTGAAGGGGAAGAGGAAGGGCATGCCAGCCTACCCAACCAAGACTAAGAAGACGGACATCTTCCATAAGAAGAGTGGCCCCATCCTCTCCATCCACTGGCATGACCATCGCAAGGTCAACCTCCTCACCACATGCCACAAAGCAGAGATGGTCGCCACAGGGAAGGTGGACCGAAGGACGAAGAACCCTATCACAAAACCAGCTGCTGTCCTGGACTATAATATCAACATGCGCCTCGTCGACAAGTCCGACATGCAGATGGGCTTCATAGACTGCCTGCGAACATCTTGCAGGTTGTACAAGAAGTTTGTCCTGCATACAGTAGATATGTCTGTCCTCAACGCGTACAACATCTACCGTTTGAGAACTCCAGTCATGAAGTACAAGAGCCTGCAGACCTTCCAAAAGCAGCTGATACTTGAGCTCCTGGGTAAACATGCGGGTACACCAGGGAGGCCAGTACAAAGACCAGGCATGCTGGACAGAACAGGGTGTGCCGACTTCTTCAGAAAGCACCAGCTCGTTGCCCTTCCTTTCCAGGGTCCTAACAGCAGAATAAGAATGCAGAAGAGGTGCTATGTGTGCAGCCGCACAACTCGACGACCCCGCAAACCTACAAAAAGCACTAGGCAATGCCTCGAGTGTCAGGTGGGACTGTGTGCTGGCACCTGCTTCAATGATTTCCACACTATGACAAACTATTGAAGTGTAAGTGACAGTGATAGTGACACTCAATAATAATAATAATAATATAACTAAGTATAAGTGAAAGAGACACACATAAGTAATAATAAGTGCCTTCAGAACAATATGAACAAGTGTAAGTGACACTAAAATATATATTCCTAACAATAAATAAGTGAAAATGACACTATCAATTACCATAGTCCAGTATAAATAATCATAACTACTATAATAATGACTATAAAACTAAGTCTAAGTGAAAGAGACACACATAAGTAATAATAAGTGCCTTCAGAACAATATGAACAAGTGAAAGTGACACTAAAATATATATTCCTAACAATAAATAAGTGAAAATGACACTATCAATTACCATAGTCCAGTATAAATAATCATAACTACTATAATAATAACAATAAAACTAAGTATAAGTGACAGAGACACAAATTACTTCATAAAAATAACTTTATTGAGTGGAAATAACATAATAACAATTATATATGGCATAATAAACAATAAAACACTAAAAAATCGCTTCCCGCCATAATTCAAGGTAGAGCGACGAGTCAAAACGTTCGTCGTAGCCTGGGCCGCGGTTGAGTGTTCGGACGCGGCGAGGTAAATAGGCGGCAAAAGTTACTTCCACTTCCATCACCATCACTCCGCAACCAGTTGAGCTAGAAAGCTCTACTCAACGCCATTCTACGCAGCAAGGTAAGGCGCCCATTTTGACATATGTTTGATTAATGTAGGTAGTATATTAAGCGAGATTAGCCTTAGTTAACGTATGTTGTGTTTTCAGCCAAATCGCCCGGATACAGCCTCCGTCATTAAGTAAGGCAGCCCGGGGAGGAAGGGTTAAACTCTATAAATATGCTCTAACATTGAAAATTGATTCTTCTTATATTTCTAATTCATCACAACACTTTTGACTTAGTTGAATTACATGCACATATTTCAAGTTTTGTGATATTCTTCTATTAAATTGAGAATAGATTTGTTCTTCTTTTACTACTCTATTGTTTAGCACATTCTTACTACATACAGCATGCCAATTGCATTGTATTAACTATAAATGTATTTTTTAATAGATGGATTTGTATGGTTTTCAATTAAACACACTCTTCTTTGAACATTGATGAATTGCAAATACCAAACACTTTCCTTCTTTGAATGTGAACTCAGCTCCTGTCAGGCGCCCAATCTTGCGATAGGATACATGATATGGGCCGAGCTGATTCCTGGAGCCTGGGGTAATCCCCCGGAGTGGAGTGGGAGGTTGAGCGCGGCTAAGCTCTGTCACAGCTTATGCCCCCATTGATTAATTGTTGTGTTTCAGGGAGAGCAATCACATGACAATGCTGAAGTTTTTGCTGCGAGTGTGCTGTGTGGTGCCTCCCTGTCCATGGTGAGTCTGTCCATCCGGCCATGTCACCATAAACACATCATCACCACATCATCAATATCACGACAACCACCATCGCAACCCTAAATATGACCAACCAACTACCACCACATATCACCACATAACCAACATTAATACTAACATTATCTACATGAACATAACCACATCATTATCTTTCTATGTGTATGGAATGCGAAGGTATCTGTAAAAAGTGTCCTCCCCAAAAAGAATATTAAGAAATATAGAGAGCCAAATTCGAGGTGCATTAGTATCAAAATGGATACATGGAGCTTGAAGGTGTTTGTCATAGGGTGAGGGAAAGCCAGATTGAGGGAGAGAGTTCCAGAGTTTACTAACTTGTTGAGTAGAAGAAAAACTACCTATCATCACCAATATACATATATATATATATATATATATATATATATATATATATATATATATATGTGTGTGTGTGTGTATGCTCAACTGCCTCTGTTTTTTTTTTTACCCATGCACAGCTTCTTGCTCTGTACAGAGGCACAGTGCGTCCATCATTGAGTATTGTTCACGATCCTCTCACACAGCACTTCTTGACAAAGTAGAAAAGAAAGCCTTTCGTCTCATTAACTCACGTCCACTCACTGTCTCTCTGCAGTCTCTCACTCTTAGTCGCAATGTTGCATCTCTCTCGCTATTCTGCCGCTATTACAATAATCAGTGTTCCTCAGAGCTCTCATGTATACCACCTTCTCTATGTAGAGTATGTAGCACCCGTCTTGCAACACAATCCCACCCCTACTCTGTGCAACTCTCCAATCCAAGAGTGAAACAATAGTTTCAATCTGTTTTTCTATTCAGCAGGTGAGCTCTTGAACTCTCCCTGAATCCTCCTTTCCTTCATCCTATGATTAAAGTTGATTCAAATTCCGTGTGTCCAGGCATTTTGACTCGAACATTCCTTGATTTTGGCCCTGTCACTCTTTCAACTTTGGGGGAGGCACTCGTCACGGGAGGTCTACCTTTTGTCTCCCTCATACACATAGACAAAGTATTTACTATCTCAATTAACCCAATCAATTGTGGTGATGGGCTGGTCTATCAGAGTGAGAACTGAGCGATCTCTGCCATACCCATAGCTTACTCTGACTGTTCCTTTTACTTATATATTTTCTAGATCTCAAGTGACGGCGTCTCTTCCGTGGATTGACCTCCCAGTCTACCATGATTTTTTTTTTTTTTTTCTTTTTTTCTATATTCCAACTTACTTCCTCTCGGGCATAGGTTGAGAGCCTTAACATTCACCGCTTTACAATGAACAGTGAAGCCCGTTAGGTCTTGTTCCAGTCTAGGGAGTGATACATGTGAAGCACGTAGAGTACAACGAGCACCTGCCATCTTGCCTTCACATGAGGCACGGTGCTCACTCATGGCCCGAAACGACCTCATCTCTGAAGCCATCTCGTTCCCGTGCTTCACTGTCTCACCCCCTACACTCGGACTCTCACACTTACACACACACAACGCCACCTGTTGAGCAGATAACTCACCAGGCATTGCACCCCTATAGCATATTTTGAATATGGGAATATTCATACACTGCTATTTAATCAGGGAACAATGAGGGTATTTTATTGACGTTTCGGTGGGCTCGTGGTAATGCACTGATACTAGGTACCAGCACAAATCCCATCCCAATAATATCTTCCCATTGATACATCGGGATTTGAACTCGGGACCTTTGGATTACCAGGCCAGTGGCAAGACCACTCCACCTCACCTCCCCTTGGAAGCCAAAGCATCAAATTTTTCCTTTGCCCCCTCAACTTTCTTTTCATAATTGCTGAGGGGCACAGGGCCCTGGGTGGAGCTTTGGTTTCTCGGGCGTTTCTGCACCCTCCTCAGCTCCCCGCCATGGAGTGGCTTCGGTCACCCAGGGTTTATTGTGGTCGGCAGGGAGGGTTCTGTGGGTGTGCTCGGTTATGGCCTTGGCCTTGCTCGAGGCCTTGGGGCTGTTCGGCCAGGCAGCTTGGGGAACAACAACAACAACAACCCTCTAATGCTGGCGGGTGCCCAACCCCGAAAAAGGTTGAAATAGGGGAGCTATCCCCCCGCCAAAGGCGGCTTTCTAGGGCCTTTCCTAGCTGATGCTGAGAGGATTGGGTTCTAGTCATGTGGTGATGGGCTGGTCTATCAGAGTGAGAACTGAGCAATCTCTGCCATACCCATAGCTTACTCTGACTGTTCCTTTTACTTATATATTTTCTAGATCTCAAGTGACGGCGTCTCTAACGTGGATTGACCTCCCAATCTACCAAGATTGGAAGCCAAAGCGTCACATTTTTCCCTTTCCCCTCAACTTTCTCTTCATAATTGCTGAGGGGCACAGGGCCCTGGGTAGGGTTTTGGTTTCCCGGGCGTTTCCGCACCCTCCTCGAGCTCCCCGCCATGGAGTGGCTTCGGTCACCCAGGCTTTATTGTGGTCGGCGGGGAGGGTTCTGTGGGGGCGCTCGGTTGTGGCCTTGGCCTTGCTCGGGGCCTTGGGGCTGTTCGGCCAGGCAGCTTGGGGAACAACTACAACAACAACAACCCTCTCTGGTGATGGGCTGGTCTATCAGAGTGAGAACTGAGCGATCTCTGCCATACCCATAGCTTACTCTGACTGTTCCTTTTACTTCTACATTTTCTAGATCTCAAGTGACGGCGTCTTTTGCGTGGATTGACCTCCTAATCTACCAAGATTGGAAGCCAAAGCGTCACATCTTTCCTTTGCCCTTCAACTTTCTCTTCATAATTGCTGAGGGGCACAGGGCCCTGGGTGGGGCTTTGGTTTCCCGGGCATTTCCGCACCCTCCTCAGCTCCTCGCCATGGAGTGGCTTCGGTCACCCAGGCTTTATTGTGGTCGGCAGGGAGGGTTCTGTGGGGGCGCTCGGTTGTGGCCTTGGCTTTGCTCGGGGCCTTGGGGCTGTTCGGCCAGGCAGCTTGGGGAAAAACAACAACAACAACAACAACAACCCTCTAATGTCCATATACTCTTGTTAATCTGAATAAAATCGTCTAAAGATAGCCAGAAAGCAGAAAAGAAATGCGTCATCGTCACTGTGCTAAGGTAATTTCTTCTATTTCTTTTACCAGCATGTGGAGGAGGAAGATGATGATCTTCACCTTTGCGCTCGACATCACAATTGTGATCATGCGTAAGAGCAACACCAAACATTATTATTATTGTTATAAATATTATTGTTAGTAGTAGTATTAGTAGTAGTATAATTATTGTTATTATTATTACTATTATCATTATTATTATTATTATTATTATAATTAATATAATTGTTATTGTTTGTTTGTGTCATGATATTTTTGTAAACATTATTGCTTCTTTTTTCAATTTTTGAGCAATATATTTCAGTTTGTCCCCTAGGCTAACAAACAACCCTTCTCAGACTTACTGCAAACTAATAAAGGCCCACCCGGACCTCTTTCCTTTCACTTAAGCATTAGACTATTCAGTGTGCAGTAGGGTTTGAGTACATGATTAGATTAATATCCAGTATTAGATAAATTAATATAAAATCGTAGTCATGTGCTTAACCCACTGAGCCCCAGGCAATATAATATAAATGTACACTCCAGGCCAGGCAGATTGTCAACATTTATTTTTTTCCAGAATACACCTGGAATTGGTTAGAAATGAAGGAAAAACCACAAAAAATTATCCCCTAGGTCATTAACACGGTCATGTTTGTTGACATGACCGTGCTGCTGGGCAGGGATATTTACCGAAAACGAGCTTCATTCCATGCTATTTTTCATGCATAAACAAGAGCCAGAGCGTAATACAATTATATATCCGTGAAAGGGCGACAATAGAATTATCCTTGTACGACTACGGGTTATCTTGTAATGATCGCGTAACCAGAGGTGAAAATACTCTAATTTCCGTAGGTGTTTTCCTTGTTTCGCGAGGACGAGCGATGGTGGGGAGACCTAATATGCGCCAGTGACGGCCCGACCATGGTGCCGACCGGTCAAAGCCCAGCTGTCATCCTCCCAACGTGCGGACTCTCTCTCAGAGCTCATAATGTGCTCAAAATGGCGCCCGTCATATGATGGGCAACGCAGGGGTGGCCAATATTCTCTCGCCCGTCATATGACGGGCACCGTCGGTTAGGTGTTAAGGGGTCCTACAGAACAAACTCGTTTTTGCGCGCTCACGCACACACGGCTGGACTTGTTGGTTTTCAACCATCGGCATTGTAATGTGGGATACTTACACAGTTCTCATACAAATCTGAGCCCTCTAGCTGCCATAGAACCAGAGTAATTAACCGTGACGCACCCAATGCAGCGCTGGGGTTTAGCGTTACATACATTGCCAACGCATATGCCGCAGCGCTTGGGTCCAGTGGGTTAACCTTTAACTGTCTTGATGGTGTAATGGTTATAGTGTTTACGATCTGTATGTGGTAAGCCAGGTTCGAATCCCGGTAGGATCACAATATGCTTTCATTAATTTCATTGGGAAGTGTTTGGTGTTGGGAGTGAAATATATATATATATGATTAAGCTTAATTTGTAAATTTTTCGATAGAAATTTTTTCCAAGCGAAGGCTAAAGTTTTCTACATCATAGGCTCGCTATTGTTTGCCAACAAAAAAATCAACACCTGATTAAGGTAAAGCGTCTTCATAAAATAATAATCTCAGTTATTTTATTCAATGTAATTTTGCTTCTTTGAGATTCAATAGTGTTGTAACAACCACCAGAGACCATTACCCATCCCTTTGCTCAAGGGAAATGGTCACCAACCTGGGCTAGTGGAAAAATATTTTTGGCCGAGCGCGGCGTGCATGCCCAACTTCTTCTGGGTGGGAAATCAAGACTATGTTGTAGACTAGACCAGTCAGCTAACTAATGGGGTGAAATATCTTAATGTCTCCAAACCAATGGAGCAAAACGTGGAAGATCCAAAAAGACCCCCCTCGGACCTAATAGAATGAAAGGGAGACGGGACGTTTTTCTGGTCCCCATTCTTCTTGATGTTTAGCCCCATTAGTTTTCAGGTTTTATGACGTCCGCCCCATTAGTTTGTCGATTTTAAAACCTTTCGTCCCATTTGTTTATCAATATCAAGACCTTTTGTGCCATTTAGGTGTCAATTTTGTTCCTGGCGAGAGATAGCAAGCCTGGAATTTTAAGAGAAACCGGCCATTTTTCTATTGAAAAATTTACAAATTTACCTTGAAGGGGTGTCTAAGGAGTGTTATGTTAAGTTTGATGAAGGTCTAGTGAGGAAACCAAAAAAACATTTGAACATATGCTGTATATTAATAGACCCAAAATATAATCACTCTCCCCTTAACTGAGTCTATTTCTGTCCCCTCAGCTGCACCCAGACTGCTTCCTGCATAACACCCTACTCTAAACAAGGTTGTTTTGTCCATGATGTGATGGATCGTTTGAGTTCAAAGAAAGATTTCTAAAAGACCAAGAGCCAAAAGTGTCAGGGCAGCTGTCAGTGCATTAGGAAGTGCAGGCCTAAAGCGAAGTGCTCCAACATCGGCGGAAAGAGTGTGCGTCGCGGCGTGGCTTGTGGAGAAGCAATGTGGCTGCAAGACTAAGAAGAATTGCTCCTGCTGTGTCCCATGTAAGAGGATTTTTGCACACACACACACACACACACACACACACACATATATATATATATATATATATATATATATAGGAGGAAAAGAATGACGAGGGACGTAACAACCAACATCTTTATTACACACATTTTCAAACGTTTCGACATATAGTGTATGCCATCATCAGTGACCTAAAAGTGAACAAAAAAGAAAACATTAATTTATTGAGGGATATAAAGTCTGTAAATTTAAATCTGAGTAACGCTAAAACCTAAAACTAAATAAAATAAAAGGTATAGATACTAAACATTTAAATTTGAAAACATATGGGGGATTAGGCAACACTTAAGGGGAAAGCAGAAGTCGAAATATTGAGTTTAGGTTGAATTTTCTTAATGTGAAGGGATTCCCAAATTCTCAAGTTTATAGAAGAGCAACTATCAATGATTTTAAAGTTGTCCTTGTTTAGCGGAATTTTACATACCTTAGTGCAATGGTCCCTCACAGCAGAGTGAGGAGGGTTTGTGAATGGTTGACCCGTCCTGTAAGACTGACCTAAATGCTCATCAACTCGAGTCTTAAGTGAGCGAACAGTGCTGCCCACATATCCCGCTTGCCAAGCGGGATATGTGGGCAGCACTGTTCGCTCACTTAAGACTCGAGTTGATGAGCATTTAGGTTAGTCTTACAGGACGGGTCAACCATTCACAAACCCTCCTCACTCTGCTGTGAGGGACCATTGCACTAAGGTATGTAAAATTCCGCTAAACAAGGACAACTTTAAAATCATTGATAGTTGCTCTTCTATAAACTTGAGAATTTTTGGAATCCCTTCATATTAAGAAAATTCAACCTAAACTCAATATTTCGACTTCTACTTTCCCCTTAAGTGTTGCCTAATCCCCCATATGTTTTCAAATTTAAATGTTTAGTATCTATACCTTTTATTTTATTTAGTTTTAGGTTTTAGCGTTACTCAGATTTAAATTTACAGACTTTATATCCCTCAATAAATTAATGTTTTCTTTTTAGTTCACTTTTAGGTCACTGATGATGGCATACACTATATGTCGAAACGTTTGAAAATGTGTGTAATAAAGATGTTGGTTGTTACGTCCCTCGTCATTCTTTTCCTCCTGAAGTTGAGATTCCCCAGGAACGCTCCCATTTCCGATAAATATATATATATATATATACTCCCAGCAAACTCGAACCACCAACAGTCCAGGACAAGTGTCCATGCTTTAATCCACTACACCACATCGTGATAATGGATACTTTACCTATTAATATATATTAAGGAGAAGGGAAATCCTTCATGGAGAAAGTATTATCATTTCATACACATGTCGTAGGATCTATATTCCAGGATACAATATAAGGATTTTCACATGTAGCCCCACACGAGAAATAAATTAAATCACTTTAACCCGAGTTGCATGGGGAGACTTGTAAAAATCCCTGTATCATTGGTATCCTGGAATATGGATCCTACGACATGTATATTAAATGAAATACTTCCTCCATGTAGGATTTCCCTTCTCCTTAACCCTCCCGCATCCAGCAACTTAATTATCTAACTTACGGTAAGACATTCTCTAATTTGCCATGAAATATGAGGCTGGGCGAGTTTTCGAAGCCTTGTGTTTTTCTGTATTTTCATCCACCAGAATGCTGTTTATTGTGATGTATCATATGTCAATGGAAAGAGGAATATTTATAGTACATGATAAAACAACAAAAAATGTAAATAAATCGAAATATGAAAGTGTAAATGAGTCCGGAATACAATTATTTCCCATGCAATTGTCTTCACACCGTCCTAGCTCTAAATTGTGAGTGATGACCATATATTTTGTTTTGCTCAAATAATAGTATTTTTTCTCCTCTTTCCAAATCTGAAAACAGAAATTGTTTATCTTGAATAGTTCTCAAGCAGTGACCATTTTTTTTTTTTTTTTTTTTTTTGATTGATATGGTTTATAACATTTTCGATTTTTTTCGTTGCTACAAAGTGTATGGTTTTAAATTTAGGCTGTATGAATTCGGCAAATAATGCTGATGATTATAAAAGAAACTAGAAGTTCCTAGGACAAATACTTTTTGCGCTATGAATATTTGAAATGAAGAGCCAAAATGCGAATATTTACGCTTCACCCGTCTCTTTTACGCCAATGCTAGCCGGGTTCCGAGCTGTTCCCCCACCTCGTGGTTGCGTTATTTTCTCGGATTCGTATATAACTGTATATATCACCAGAATCGGAAAATTGTGCTCTTTCCAATGGTGAAAACAAAAATAATATAGCGTAATTGGTTCGCGAGCTATGCACAATTGTTTCCATGCAGTGACCAAAAAAAAAAAAATCTATATGGTTTATAAAATTTTCGATTTATTTCATTGCTACGAAGTGTATGGTTTTAAATTTAAGCTGTATGAATACGGCAAATAATGCTGATGAGTATAAAACAAACTAGAAGTTCCTAGGACAAATACTTTTTGTGCTATGAATATTTGAAATGAAGAGCCAAAATGCGAATATTTACGCTTCACCCATCTCTTTTCCGCCGATGCTAGCCGGGTTCCGAGCTGTTCCCCACCTCGGCATTGGTTTATTTGCTCGGATACGTATATAACTGTTTATATCGCCGTCATCGGAAAATTATGCTCTTTCTAATGGTGAAAACAAAAATAATATAGCGTTATTGGTTCGCAAGCTATGCGCAATTGTTTCCATGCACTGCTATTGTTTTGTAAATAAATGAGAATGTTTTTACAGATGTTTATCATTGCCACAATATACAACACTTTTATATAATTTTCCTTGCCAATAATTGTATAATGTTCATAGAAGACATGTCAGTCATGAAGGTTGTCAATTTTACTTACCTGATAGGGCCACAACCCTTTCCAACGAGAAGGGAAATGGCTCCTGGGTTGACACTGAAAAAACAAAACAAGAAAGCCAGGTTATCATCAAGTAATAAATTCAGAAATAATTCTATTGTACACACAAATAAAGAAATATATATATATATATATATATATATATATAATTATATATATATATATATATATATATATATATATATATATATATATATATATATATATATATATATATATATATATATATATATATATATATACTGTATATACAAGATGTCATAAATATATATATATATATATATATATATATATATATATATATATATATATATATATATATATATATATATACAAGGTGTCAAACCACAGAAATATGCAGATTTCCAAGCCACCCTAGGAGGTACTGCATTTGACTCGTTATTTTTTTAGAGTGGTTTCCCCAGGAGGCCTATATCCACTTTGATGATGAAGGTGGGTAAATGTAGGTGGGTGAATGTCGGTGGGTGAATGTCGGTGGGTGAATGTCGGGTGGGTGAATGAAGGTGGGTGAATGAAGGTGGGTGAATGAAGCCGGGTGAATGAAGAAGAGAAATGGAGAAGAGAAATGAATGAATCAATGAATGAATGATTGCACATGGCTCCTGACTATAGGACACCTGCATTGTGACGATGGAAAAGGTTGAAGCAGTCGTTGACGTCAATGCAGAGGGCAACCGTGCAAGTCGTGCAGCGGAAGCTTGTGTCCTTGCGAATGCCGTTCATTACTTTGCAGTAATAGCAACGGAGTCGCTTCTTGGCCGGAATCCTCTGCCGAGAATGGTCCAAGGCCCTGTTCAACCGGACATGCTTCAGAACAATAGGACAGGGCCTTGGGACAACTCCAGGTCGAGGTCTCCGGACTCGCACCGCTCCTGCTGCTTCCAGTACTGGTGGCGGTTGCTTGGCAGCTTCAAGAGCTGCTTCCCCATCGTCACCAGCAGCAGCTGCATCAGGTGCTAGTACCACGGGGGTTTGAACCAGGACATAGTTTCCCCCCGGGGCAGCAGCATCAGCAGCAGCATCATCTGGTTCTGGTGGTGGGGAGGGGACATCGAGACGTGGTGCCCTCTCAACGCCTCCACCAGGAGCAGCAACAGGAGAGGGTGGAGTGTTGTCAGGAGCAGCATGGGCTGGGGAGTCTGGATGGTCGTTGTCAGACGACCCAGATGATCCACCGGGTTGCCGTTGCCTGCGTGCATGCCTCTGTGGGTCATGCTGGTCACGCGGCAGATCTTGTGCTTGGTGGACTGGCCTCCCCGACATAGGCCACTCTGCAGGGTTGAAGTGCAGCAAGGAAGTACAGATGTGCTCCTGGAAGTCCAGCAAGGTCATCTTCTTCCTTGGGTAGCACTTCCTGTACAGGACATGGGTGTTGAAGAGGGCCATTTGGATGAAGTAGAAGGTGATCTTCTTCGTCCACTTGACCGTCCTTCGCTGGATGGGGTAGTACTGGACCATCTGGTCGAAGTGATCCACCCCACCCATGTGGATGTTGTAGTCTTCAACGCAAACAGGTTTGAAGACCTCCCTCTGTCCACGACGCCACTTGCCCTGTTGGTCCTTCTCTTTGAAACTGACAAGCTTCGGGATGGTGTCCTGGTTGTGGAAAGTGGACACCATGTTGACGATGCGCTTGACTCGCCAAAGTAGGACCATGGTTAAACCGTTGTTCATTGCTAATGTCGCATCGCCTTCAAGCTGTTTTGCTTTATCAATGTCGCACAACCGCTTAGGAGCTCCTCGTACAAGGCGCAGGGTGCCACACACATAGATGTTTTGTGTGAGCATTTGCTGGCACAGGTCAACTGAGTTGTAATTGTTCTCCATGTACAGCCTGTACCCCTGGCCTCTGAAGGACTCCGTGAGACCCTCCACCGTCTCCTGGAGAGATGTACCCGGACTGGTGTAGACCCGAAAGTCCCACACATAGCCAGTCAACGCCTCTGCCAGGATGTACAGCTTGACACCATACTTCGTCGGCTTCATTGGGTTGTAAACCTTGAATGAAAGGCGACCCTTCCATCCAAGCCTGCCTTCGTCAAGGGACAGCTTTTCGGTGGGGATGTATGCCAGCTTGAAGCCTTCAAGTAGGTATTCCATCACCGTCCGAACTTTCACAAGCCTGTCCTTGTTCTGCCTGCAGACTGCCTTGTTGTTGAAAGCATGGAAATATTTCAACAAGGCAAGAAACTTAGTCCTACTCATCGTTCTCCGAAATACTGGGTAGTCGTGAAGGACAGTTGAACGCCAGTAGTGACTCAGAGAAGGAATCTTGGTGATGCCCATGAGGAAGTACAGGCCAAGGAATTTGGCCATTTCCTCCTCACCAAACAGGTGCCAAAGAGCGGCTGCTCCGTCAACGAACTTGGCGTAAGCATTTGTCTCCACTACCAGGTATTGCAGAATCTCCCTTGTAAAGAAGAGCTGGAAGAACTGGAGAGGAGTCACCGGCTTTGGAACTTGCATGGCAGGGGTCCCTGAGAACAGATCAGGCTGGGGGTCGAAGGGGGTGTCGGTCCAACCGGCATCACGATCGGGGGCAGGATCGCGAGCACGGCCACGACCACCGCGAGGACCACCGCGAGGACCACCGCGAGGACCACCGCGAGGAACACCTCTGCGGCCCCTGGGCCTACCACCTGCCCCCCTACGGGGACCTGGCCTCCAGCGTGGCATAGGTGGTAGGTCGAGGGGTTGAGTGGGGGGGGCTTCTGCATCAGATGATGCAGAAGCCGGTGAACCTGGTGCAGCACCAAGTGGTGAAAGGTGTGGAGCTGGTGAACCTGGTGCAGCTGCACCAGCTTGTGAAAGGTGTGGAGCTGGTGAGCCTGGTGCAGCTGTACCAGTTGGTGAATGGTGAAGAGGAAGCCTTTGGGGAAGAAGCTCCTCGATTGCTGCTGGAGGATTCAACGCTGTGCATGGCACCTCAGCAACAACTGAGCACGCACTGCAGCTTCAGCAACCTCAGCACACATTGCGGCTCGATGCTCAGGCAGAACAAATGCCGAGGGGGTCAACAGTGTGTCGCTGAAGGGGGACACTGCGGGGGTGACCATTCCCATGGCATGCGAAGGCGGGGTATTCAAAGCGCCCACAGCAAGTAGCGTAGCAAACAGGTGTGGGCTGTGGGCTGGTGATCCTGCTGGAAGCCAGGATGAGGCACCGCCACGCGAGGTGGATGGAAGAGGTGACGTGGGAAGTTGGGGGAAGTTGGCTGATGGTAGGAGGTAATCGGCGATGTTATGGATGGGATGAGATGTAGAGGGGATGGGATGAGATGTGGATGGGATGGGATGGGATGTGGATGGGATGGATGGTGGTGGTGGTGGTGGTGGATCCGCTGGGGCTGGTTCAGTTGGTGATGGTGGTGGTGGGTTGTCTGACGTTGCTGGTGGTGGTGGTGGATCGGCCGAGGTGGGGGCGTCGAGGCGGAGTCGCTTGGGCGGAGGTGAAGCCCAATCCTCATCGTCAGACCACCCGTCCGACTCACTCTCGCTCGCCGTCTCATCCGTCGTCGTCATGTCCAGCACCTCATTGACCACATCTTCCAGCTGGGAGTCCCGCAAAGGTTTCTTCTTGTCCGACATGGCAGTTGGCGTATGGCGGTAGGTTGGCGTATGGCGGTAGGCTGGCGTATGGCGGTAGGGTGGCGTATGGCGGTAGGGTGGCGTATGGCGGTAGGCTGGCGTATGGCGGTAGGCTGGCGTATGGCGGCAGGCTGGCGTAGTTAGCTTACGATGATGAAACCAAGAATTGGAAATAAAGGAAAAACGTAATTGACGTTGATAGTTGTCATGACGCAAGTTCGCCATCACTGGATCCATATAACGTTGGTATAGTTCACCATGACATAGTCATAGTTTTGCATTATCCGATTCCAGATGACGTGAGTATAATGGATTCATGACGGTATAGTTCCGCATTTTGTAATTCAAATAGGGGAACACCATGACGTAGTCATAGTATGGCATTATAAGAATATATATATTTATACCTTGGGGCTCTTTGGCCAAACACCCTGGGGAACAAGAACAACACAACAGGGAAGGGGACAAGATTTTTGTTTTATATATATATGGTATATACCTTTATATAAAAAATAAATATAATCAAATAAATCCCAATATATATAAAATAACTATATAAATACTCGATTATGGGCCCTGCCCTTGCTCTGGACATAGGGGGTGGTCCCATTGACACCCTGGGGAACAGGAACAATAAAAACAAAATATATATATAAATGAAACAAAATTATAAATAAAATAAAATGATAGGCCTATAAATAAAATAAATAAAAACAATAATAAATACAAATATATATAAAATAACTATAAACACTCGATTATGGGCCCTGCCCTTGCTCTGGACATAGGGGGTGGTCCAATGGATACCCTGGGAAACAGGAACAATAAAAACAAAATATATATATAAATGAAACAAAATTATAAATAAAATAAAATGATAGGCCTATAAATAAAATAAATAAAAACAATAATAAATAAAAATATATATAAAATAACTATAAACACTCTATTATGGGCCCTGCCCTTGCTCTGGACATAGGGGGTGGTCCAATGGATACCCTGGGAAACAGGAACAATAAAACAAAAATATATATATAAATGAAACAAAATTATAAATAAAATAAAATGATAGGCCTATAAATAAAATAAATAAAAACTATAATAAATAAAAATATATATAAAATAACTATAAATACTCTATTATGGACCCTGCCCTTGCTCTGGACATAGGGGGTGGTCCAATGGACACCCTAGGGAACAGAAACAATAAAAACAAAATATATATATAAATTAAACAAAATTATAAATAAAATAAAATGATAGGCCTATAAATAAAATAAATAAAAACAATAATAAATAAAAATGTATATAAAATAACTATAAATACTCGATTATGGGCCCTTCCCTTGCTCTGGACATAGGGGGTGGTCCAATGGACACCCTGGGGAACAGGAACAATAAAAACAAATATATATAAATGAAACAAAATTATAAATAAAATAAAATGATAGGCCTATAAATAAAATAAATAAAAACTATAATAAATAAAAATATATATAAAATAACTATAAATACTCGATTATGGGCCCTGCCCTTGCTCTGGACATAGGAGGTGGTCCAATGGACACCTTGCGGAACAGGAACAATTAAAAAAAATATATATAAATGAAACAAAATTATAAATAAAATAAA
Source organism: Paralithodes platypus (assembly GCA_032716605.1). NCBI lineage: Eukaryota > Metazoa > Arthropoda > Malacostraca > Decapoda > Lithodidae > Paralithodes > Paralithodes platypus. Next base: position 15,904,854 of record CM064510.1, on the reverse strand, counting down.
ATGATAGGCCTATAAATAAAATAAATAAAAACAATAATACATAAAAATATATATAAAATAACTATAAATACTCGATTATGGGCACTGCCCTTGCTCTGGACATAGGGGGTGGTCCAATGGACACCCTGGGGAACAGGAACAATAACCCAAAAAAATATATAAATGAAACAAAATTATAAACAAAATAAAATGATAGGCCTATAAATAAAATAAATAAAAACAAAAATAAATAAAAATATATATAAAATAACTATAAATACTCAATTATGGGCCCTGCCCTTGCTCTGGACATAGGGGGTGGTCCAATGGACACCCTGGGGAACAGGAACAATAACAAAAACAAATGTATATAAATGAAACAAAATTATAAATAAAATTAAATTATAGGCCTAGGCCTATAAATAAAATAAATAGAAACTATAATAAATAAAAATATATATAAAATAACTATAAATACTCGATTATGGGCCCTGCCCTTTCTCTGGACATAGGGGGTGGTCCAATGGACACCCTGGGGAACAGGAACAATAAAATATATATATATATATATATAAATGAAAAAAATTATAAATAAATAAAATGATAGGCCTATAAAAAAATAAAATAAAAACAATAATAAATAAAAATATATATAAGATAACTATAAATACTCGATTATGGGCCCTGCCCTTGCTCTGGACGTAGGGGGTGGTCCAATGGACACCCTGGGGAACAGGAACAATAAAACAAAAATATATATATAAATGAAACAAAATTATAAATAAAATGAAATGATAGGCCTATAAATAAAATAAATAAAACAATAATATATACAAATATATATAAAATAACTATAAATACTCGATTATGGGCCCTGCCCTTGCTCTGGACATAGGGGGTGGTCCAATGGATACCCTGGGGAACAGGAACAATACAAATATATATATATATAAATGAAACAAAATTATAAATCAAATATAATGATAGGCCTATAAATAAAATAAATAAAAACTATAATAAATAAAAATATATATAAAATAACTATAAATACTCGATTATGGGCCCTGCCCTTGCTCTTTACATAGGGGGTGGTCCAATGGACACCCTGGGGAACAGGAACAATAACAAAAACAAATGTATATAAATGAAATAAAATTATAAATAAAATTAAATTATAGGCCTATAAATAAAATAAATAGAAACTATAATAAATAAAAATATATATAAAATAACTATAAATACTCGATTATGGGCCCAGCCCTTTCTCTGGACATAGGGGGTGGTCCAATGGACACCCTGGGGAACAGGAACAATAAAATATATATATATATATATATATATAAATGAAAAAAATTATAAATAAATTAAATGATAGGCCTATAAAAAATAAAAATAAAAACAATAATAAATAAAAATATATATAAGATAACTATAAATACTCGATTATGGGCCCTGCCCTTGCTCTGGACGTAGGGGGTGGTCCAATGGACACCCTGGGGAACAGGAACAATAAAACAAAAATATATATATAAATGAAACAAAATTATAAATAAAATTAAATGATAGGCCTATAAATAAAATAAATAAAACAATAATATATAAAAATATATATAAAATAACTATAAATACTCGATTATGGGCCCTGCCCTTGCTCTGGACATAGGGGGTGGTCCAATGGACACCCTGGGGAACAGGAACAATACAAAAATATATATATATAAATGAAACAAAATTATAAATCAAATATAATGATAGGCCCATAAATAAAATAAATGAAAACTATAATAAATACAAATATATATAAAATAACTATAAATACTCGATTATGGGCCCTGCCCTTGCTCTGGACATAGGGGGTGGTCCAATGGACACCCTGGGGAACAGGAACAATAACAAAACAAATATATATAAATGAAACAAAATTATAAATAAAATAAAATGATAGGCCTATAAATAAAATAAATAAAAACTATAATAAATAAAAATATATATAAAATAACTATAAATACTCGATTATGGGCCCTGCCCTTGCTCTGGACATAGGGGGTGGTCCAATGGACACCCTGGGGAACAGGAACAATAAACAAAAAATATATATAAATGAAACAAAATTATAAATAAAATAAAATGATAGGCCTATCAATAAAATATTAAAAACAATAATAAATAAAAATATATAAAATAACTATAAATACTCGATTATGGGCCCTGCCCTTGCTCTGGACATAGGGGGTGGTCCAATGGACACCCTGGGGAACAGGAACAATAAAAACAAATATATATATAAATGAAACAAAATTATAAATAAAATAAAATGATAGGCCTATAAATAAAATAAATAAAAACAATAATAAATAAAAATATATATAAAATAACTATAAATACTCGATTATGGGCCCTGCCCTTGCTCTGGACATAGGGGGTGGTCCAATGGACACCCTGGGGAACAGGAACAATAAAAAAAAAAATATATATAAATGAAACAAAATTATAAATAAAATAAAATGATAGGCCTATAAATAAAATAAATAAAAACAATAATAAATAAAAATATATATAAAATAACTATAAATACTCGATTATGGGCCCTGCCCTTGCTCTGGACATAGGGGGTGGTCCAATGGACACCCTGGGGAACAGGAACAATAAAAAAAAAAATATATATAAATGAAACAAAATTATAAATAAAATAAAATGATAGGCCTAGGCTATAAATAAAATAAATAAAAACTATAATAAATAAAAATATATATAAAATAACTATAAATACTCGATTATGGGCCCTGCCCTTGCTCTGGACATAGGGGGTGGTCCAATGGACACCCTGGGGAACAGGAACAATAAAAAAAAATATATATATAAATGAAACAAAATTATAAATAAAATAAAATGATAGGCCTATAAATAAAATAAATAAAAACAATAATAAATAAAAAATATATAAAATAACTATAAATACTCGATTATGGGCCCTGCCCTTGCTCTGGACATAGGGGGTGGTCCAATGGACACCCTGGGGAACAATAAAAAAAAAATATATAAATGAAACAAATTATAAAATAAAAATAAAATAAAAAATAAAATAAATAAAATAACAAATAAAAAATATAAAATAACTATAAATACTCGATTATGGGCCCTGCCCTTGCTCTGGACATAGGGGTGGTCCAATGGACACCCTGGGGAACAGGAACAATAACAAAAATAATATATAAATGAAACAAAATTATAAATAAAATAAAATGATAGGCCTATAAATAAAAATAACAATAAAAAATAAAAATATATATAAAATAACTATAAACACTCGATTATGGGCCCTGCCCTTGCTCTGGACATAGGTGGTTGTCCAATGGACACCCTGGGGAACAGGAACAATAAAACAAAAATATATATAAATGAAACAAAATTATAAATGAAATAAAATGATAGGCCTATAAATAAAATAAATAAAAACTATAATAAATAAAAATATATATAAAATAACTATAAATACTCGATTATGGGCCCTGCCCTTGCTCTGGACATAGGGGGTGGTCCAATGGACACCCTGGGGAACAGGAACAATAACCAAAAAAAATATATAAATTAAACAAAATTATAAATAAAATAAAATGATGGGCCTATAAATAAAATAAATAAAAACAATAATAAATAAAAATATATATAAAATAACTATAAATACTCGATTATGGGCCCTGCCCTTGCTCTGGACATAGGGGGTGGTCCAATGGACACCCTGGGGAACAGGAACAATAAACAAAAAAATATGTAAATGAAACAAAATTATAAATAAAATAAAATTATATAAATAAAATAAATAAATAAAACTTATAATAAATCACAATAAAGACAAATAGGCCTATATATAAAATAACAATAGAAATACTCGAATATATATATACCGGTATATATATATATATATATATATATATATATATATATATATATATATATATATATATATATATATATATATATTTTATATAAACTAAAGATAGGCCTAGCCCAAGCCTAAACATATAAAATTTCCCAGCTGTGAGGAAAAGGTAAAAGGTCAAGGAGTGCTGACCCGCCGCGGGCAAGTAATTATGGGATTAGCTTAGGTACTTTACCAAGACATCTGTGGCTGTCCAAAGGTTCACTGCTGTAGTGTAGTGTACAGTGGCGCATAAAAGTCTTGTATTTTTTATGCCAGGCTATTTACTGTGACATATTTGTACTTACCGTGACATTTTTGTCTAAAAAATTCGTTTATTATCTATCCACACTTCACTGTTAGTTACTTCACTCAAATAAAACTGTGTATTCACTAAAAATTGCCCAAATTGGGCATAAAATAATGCCAAAAATGGGCAAAACACAACTATGTTTCGTAATTACAGCTTTAATATACTTCGTATGTAGTATTTATTCATAAATATATTGGTCTTTCAAGCGAAAATGAAGGTTTTAGGGCAATATATATAAGACACACACGTATAGCCTAGCTTACATTCGTAATCACAAACCTAACATAAGTTAGGAATGTGACTACGAATGCTTACTACACTAACCCTACGAATATGATATAAATAATATTATTATTCACAGTTCACAACACTTCCACTGGGTCCATTCTACCCGCCTAAAAAACACATGGCTGGCTATGGAGAGGCGAACAACGAGGCACAGAGTCACAAATCACGAGTTATATACATAAATTATAAATAGATAGCCACAAATTGATGATACACTGCCTCTTAGTACATAAATAATCAAGATTTGCCCGCCTGAAACCCGCTCCATGGCGGGCAATGGAGGCGAGATGAGATTTAAAGGTCCGGGAGTACTACCTCACAGACTGGCGGCCGGCTCACAACTGGTAAAACAAAGCCCCGCACTCCTCACACAGGGACGCTAGGGGGTTGCCCGATATTTAATTTTGTAGCTTACTGATGGCTAACTTACCAGCCAAAAATGCGTCCAAATCGCGTCATAAACTTATTTACCACGAATATTTCTAACTTACAGGTGGCATTATGACGCGATTGCGTCATACGACCACTATTCGAGGGGTGGCGTTATGACGCGATCGCGTCCTAAAAATGCTAGAGGGTTAATATGACTAGGAAAAGGTTAAGTATCCTTTATCATGCTGTGGTTTAGTGTATTAACACCTTACGAGCGGCCTATGCGGTTTATTTATGTGTACCGCCCAGCGGGGTGTTTTTAGCCAAAATAGGGCTGTTTACGTGATCATTTTCATGCCTAAATAAGACCCAGAACGTAAAACAAGTACCTATCCCTGAAAGGGCATAAATAGAGCTTTCGAATGACACCATAACGATCCTTGTATGATGGATAGTTTTCTTGCAATAACCGTGCAACGCGAGTGCAAAAAGCAGGTAATTCGGTACTTTCGGTACATAATTGAGTATGTAGCGAGTGAGAGAGGGAGGAGGGAGCTGAGATTTGTGTCAGTAGGTTCGCCGCGGTGGTCTGGAGCAGTCATACGCTCGCTAGTCTCCTGCCACCACTTGTCTCTCTCTCTCAGCCACATTACGTGCTGAAATTGCCACTCGAGTTATGTCGAGCGCCGCCACATAGTCCAGCTTTATTTAACTCGACTTATGTTGCTCGCCGCTAAATAAGGGTTAAAGCAGAACACTTCTCCTGACTGTTGGTGGTTCGAGTCCATCTAGGAGTATAAAAACATTTAGTAGCTCACATGTATTTGTAATATATATTTTGTGCATATATATATATATATATATATATATATATATATATATATATATATATATATATACCGGTATATATTTATATAAATATACAAAGAGAGAGAGAAAGTTTGAGAGTTAGAGAGAGACTGTAATAATGAAATTATGATATACTGTTTTTGAAATGACGATATTATTATTGAAATAAATATTTTTCTTTCAGCTAATTATGATACCTCCCATTTACATATATTATTATTTTCAGCTCGAAATAAGGATTTACTGTTTTGCTAGTACTCCATCCACCTTCTGAGGCAAGATTCAAGGCTTCCGTGAACTTGAGCTTCCAATCCACCAAGACTCCAGAATACACCAACCTTTGCCTCAAGAAATATGACAGAACTATTATCACTTACTAAATTGTTGCAAAAGAACATCCTACTTGTTGGTTGAATCCGATTTCAAGTGTTATGTTAGCCATAGAAGTTTGAATCTATTTATCATAGACCTGATAAAGTTACACAATGTAAAAATCCATATTTCATGTGATTAAATGAGTTACATCTAAATAGATAACTACATATTTTTACTATAATCAATGTGATGTATTTGAGAATCATAATAAGTAAATAAACACATTCATGTATTGGCTTTATTTGGATAAGTTTTTTTGAACCTATCAGTTAAATATATCTAATAAAACAAAAAGAGGAATACATTTTCTACACAAAAGTCTCTATACATAATTATTGTTATAGTGTGAGTTTGTGTGTTTGTGTCTTACTATAGTCTATTCATTATAATTAGACCACAAATCTTGACCACTATCCTACTGTATATACCTCAAAGAACGACTTGAGTAAACGAGCTAATATTTCTACCACTTGCGAAGAGTCAGCAAAGGAATAGATGTTGAAAGTTTTACCCCATTTGTTCTTGCCCTTATTGAGTTACAGAGGATAGGGGTTATAATTTTTAGCCAACCTATAATGAATGGACTATAACCTCCATACCCTTGGGACTATGGAGAGGCATCTTATTTGGTCCGAGGGCGGTCTTTATGGACCTCTGGCTATTATTCTATTCTTCACCCTCTTAGTTTGGCGATAATAAGATGCCTCACCCCAGTCATGGAACGATTATATTACTGGGCGAGCCTGTAAAGGGTTTTTGTTCTGTTTCTATTTGTGCCTCATTTACACAGAGAGTAATCCAGCTTACTCTCGCCAACACCTCCTCCTCCTATTCATTTCACTACACTTAATAAGCACACCACACTTCTTTCCAACACACATAAATTACCTCTAATGTACCTTGATTTTGGTTTCATATCACTCTTTCAACCTGGGGGGGGGGGGGGACTTGTTACAGGCAGCTTTGCCTTTTGTCTCCTTCATGCACTTTGAAAAAGAACAGACAAAAGTTCACACATCCAGGGTCTTGATTCTGAACGCACGATGTGGCAATTCTTTGACCGAGACATTTTTCTACTAAAAAATTAATTCGAAGCTAAAAAATTTACAAATTAATTCGAAGGGGTGTCTTGGGGATATTTTCTTAAAGCTTAATGGAGGTCTAGGAAGAAAACAAAAAATCTCCCCTTAACAAATATATAATACACACACACACACACAAACAAATACCATAAATGTTTGCATTCCTAAAAAAATGAACAGTACAAATATCTGAATAGAGAAAGTTGCCTAAAATGTCTTACTTTTTGGGGGTTGGATATAATATTTCAATTTTGAGTTAGTACCATTTGTGGATTCCTCAGGACACGCCAAATATATAGGTGTAATTATTATTATTTTTATGTATTAAGTTTTTTGTGGGTACAGAAATTTTTTTAAAGTCTTCAATTTCTTAACAATAAAATTAGCATACAGATAAGCTGTTACATATTTAAAAGCTGTCAATAGATAAACAAAAGAAGTTTATGGAGTGCATAACGAAATATCCATATCTACACATTAACTTAATTTACTGATATGATACAAACTTGTTAGGTAATTTGCATCAAGATGAGGTTTGGCATCCTCTACCCAACCTTAGCAGTTCTGTCTATCTCTTTTACTATCCTACTAATCCATCTTGGGGCAGGGGGCTAGGAATCCTTTTTCCCTTGTAAAATTCTCCTCCTCGTTGAGACAAAGAAAGGGACAATGGAACGCGAAAGTGATCCCGTACCTTAAGAATTGGAACCTTAAATGTTGTTTCTGTTCGGACTCTGTCTTGCGTCGGCCACCCCCAGCTATAGGGTATGTGCCTGAGTATATACATACATACATTAATACTATTTGGGTGATAGTTCTGGCTACTCTGATTGTTACGACAATTATATATTGCACTTACGATCTGCCGTGGAGAAGAGATAATTTGTTATGAGTTCTTCCGGTTTAGTATGTACAAAATGTACAAATTTAGCTTGTCAAAACAAATATATATATATATATGCTGGCTCGCTCCCGCTCGCCAGAAAAATATTGACACCTGGATGGGGGTAAACGTCGTAAAACAGTAGGCTGAATGAGGCCGAATGGATACAAACCAAAGAGAGAGGGAGAGAAAGTGTAAAAAGCGAGGTGGGCTCCCTTAAATCAAGTAATGTCATTACGTAAATGAGACCTAATATTTAATTAACCTATTCTGTGTTTTTTGTTTCAGGTAATGGGTTGAAGCGAGCGTGTTCTTTGCAGCAGATCCGTTTCATCCCTGTCCCGTAAGTGGTTGAAATTACTTTGTTTGATATTTTGTATTTGCGTGTGTGTTTCTTCGTATGTGTGTTTTTTGCTTGGGGGGGGATCAACTTAAATGAAAGCATTCAAATTCGATATTTGGTATATTCGTCATTCTACGAGCTGGTACGGTATTAACTTGGAAACATTAATAATAATAATAATAATAAAGTAGGTGTGCAGTTTTCGCATTACCAAAAAAAAAAAAAAAAAAAATGCATACGCAACTCTGCGACCTATAATTTTGCAAGTAGTATTGAATCTCTTAGGTAAAATAGGTTTATATACAGTATATACAGAATATATATATATATACTGTATTATACTGTATATATATAATATACATAAGAAAGAAATAGTGACCATAATCTGTGAGTTTTACCATTCACCTTGACCTTTGAATAACAAAGAAAACAAAATGGACAATCGTTGCATTGACCAACCAAATTTGCCAGCAAAATTTGGTGACGATACATAACCCGTTCAGTACAGTTCTGTCGGTTTCATTTCATACTGGATACTAAGACGATTTTATTTAGTTTATGAAGGACCTCCATAAAAGTAGCAGGCTTTCAACTATCTTAACCCTTTTTACTACCACAGATCCTTCATAAGCTCCACAAAATCGTCTAATTATAGCTAGAATACAATGAAAAAGACGTCACCGGTACACAACGGGTCAAACAGTCTAGGAAGAGTTTAAAGACAATTATCAACACTCTTCTTTTGTTCTTTTACCTTGACCTTTAACCTTAAGTATTATAATATATATATATATATATATGATTGAATTATATGTGATTTAAGTAAAATGCAACTAACAGTCGTCAGCTTATCGAAAATTGATTTATTTTATGATGAAGGTTAACTTATGACCTTGGCCTGTGACCTTGACCTTTATGTAGAATTATATTTGTGTTTGCTTTGATGTAATTAGAATATCAAATAAGCGTGTCAAATTTCATGAAAGATCATCAGTTAATTTCAGAGGTATTAAAGGAATAGTTAATCTTGACCTTTGACATTCATCTTGACCTTCATGATGTCTGAAAATGTTACATTTAAATTTTCCCTTAATGCACAACTGTTTCAACGAATGTTGTGAAGCTTACATGAATAGTAAAGAAATTAGCATATTGACTTTATATATGACGTTGACCTGTGAACTTGACCTATCAAATGGAATTATGCTTATTCTTGGATGACCTTGCTCTAGGCATTCCGAATATGCATGATATGCAAAATGAGAATCCTACATTAAATAAGAAATACTAGTAAAAATCATATATTGACTTTTAACCTTGACCTTTGACCTTCGACATTAGAATTTCTTATCAAGGATTTAGTTAGCTTAACAGAAATGTTTGTATTAACTAGCATTATGAATATGGTGTAGCCTAATTCGTATAAAAACTTATTGATTACAAATAGTGATCATATACTGTGACCTTGACCTTTGACCTTCGACTAAAAGTAAAATACATACATTTGGATGGTCGTCGCATTGACCAACTGAATTTGCCTGTATAATTTTATGACAATACATTAAACAGTCAAGGAGGAGTTTAGGGAAAATTACAAATACTCTTATCTTGACCTTGACCTCTGACCTTAACTATTACAATATTTATATGAAATTTGATATATATTAGGCAATATTTAAGTAATAAGCCATAACACAGCCAGTTTTCTAATATTTGAGTAATCTTTTTTAATAAATAATAAAAGTTGACCTTTGACCTTGACCTGTGACTTTTATGTAGTTCATTTTTGTTTGCATTGACATTGCCCATGCACATCAAATACGCATGCCTTATTTCATTAAAACACATCAGTTAGTTTCATATAATTATATTAAGAGAATAGTTGACTTTGACCTTTGACCATTATCTTGACCTTTATATGTCTCAACATTTATTAATTTCCTTTTCACTTAAAGTGCAGCTATCTCACCAAATTTTGTGAAGTTTGCAGGAAAAGTAAAGAAAATAGAATATTGACCTTTTATTTGACCTTGACCTTTCATATGGAATAGACTAGTTTATTGTATGACCATGGCCTAGGTATTCCGAATATACATGGTAAGCCTAGTGATAATCTAACAGTCAGTATGAGAAATACTAGTAAAAATACTATTTTGACATTTGACCTTGAACTTTGACCATACCCTTTAGAATAATTATCTAAAATTTGTGAAATACGATGTCAATGTTACCAGTAACTTGTACACTGAAAATGAAGACATTTGAATAAAAACTAAAAATAAATTGTATAAGTTGACCTATCACCATGACCTGTGACCTTGACCTTTATGTAAGAGTAAAACATAGTTTTCATTGACATTGCCCAGGAAAATCAAATAAGCATGACTAATTTCATTAAAATCCATCAGTTAATTTCATATGTATTTATAGAGTAGTTGACCTTGACCTTTGACCTGGACCATGACCTTCATGATATGTGTCTCAAAATTAATTATTTTCCTTTTCATTTAAAGTGCAACTATATTGCCAAATGTTGTGAAGTTTCCATTAAAAGTAATGAAATTAGCATTTTGACCTCTTATTTGACCTTGACCTGTGATCTTGACCTTTCATATGGAATTGTTTAGTTTCTTGTATGACCTTGCCCTAAGTATTCCGAATATACATGGTAAGTTTAGTGAGAATATACCTGTTAATATAAGAAATACTAGTAAAACAAATATTTTGACTTTGACCTTGAGCTTTGACCTTACCCTTCAAAATATTTATCTAAAATTCGGTCAATAGGATATAGAGGTTGTTAGTAATTTGTATAGTGAAAATGAAGACATTTGAGTAAAAACTAAGACATGAAATATTAACCTTATTTTTAAGGTTGACCTTTGACCTTAACCTTTAAGTTAAATTGAAAATTTCTTTCTGACTGACCTTCGCATTGACCAAATGAATATACCTGTCAAATTTGGTGAAAATCCATCGAACGGTCTAGGATGAGTTTCCGGACGGACGACGGACGACGACGGACGACGACGGACAAGCTGAATTGTGGTGCACAGTATACGGGCGGGACCTGCGTGTACGATCCCACTCTGCTTCGCAGAGTTGATAAAATATATATACTGTATATTATATTATATCATCAATTGTAATATTTAACCCCAAAAGGTATTTCCTGAGTTATTTTTGTTCCATATGTATGAAGGAGACAAAAGACAGGTTGCCTGTAACGAGTGGTTCCCCAAAGCCAAAAGAGTTCCAGGGCCGAATTCAAGGTACGTTGGGGTCGAAATGCCTGGACACACAAAGTTTATAGCAGTTTAGGTCATAAGATGAGGGACAGATTGATTGTTTGCCTGGCATTAAGGGAGCCCAGACGGTATTGTGCAGCATAATTTACTGGTTCGGCTCAGTGGTTTAAGGAGGGGGTTTAGTTTGTTCTCTAAACCCCTATCAAGCTTTAAAAAAACACCCACAAGACCCCCCTTCGATATAAATTTGTACATTTTTCGGTAGAAAAATGTCCCGGCCGAAGGCCGATCCCTCTTCAAATACAGTCTCGCTTTCGCTCGCCAGGAAAAAAATCGACACCTAAATGGCACGAAAGGTCTTAATATTGACAAACAAATGGGGCAAAAGGTCTGAAGATTGCCAAACTAATGGGGCAAATTTGTTTAAATCTCATAACATGAGAGAGGAGGAGGACTCGAAAAACCAACTGCCTCCCCTTAAGGGGAGCTCCATCAAGGTTGAATATAGTACCACCAAGATCCACTTTTAGGATAAATAATGCATTTTTTGGTAGAATAATTTCCCAGTCAGGACCTTTGTTGTCGAGCATCCCACTTGTGTCGCCTTCCAACGCGGAGTGTAATTGACCACTTACGAGTTTCAGGCTGTAAGGAAGTTGGAGCCGTAAACATTGATATAAAATAGAAAGACAAAAATAATGTGGGTTTTTGATGGATAAAAGGTATGTTGAAATGGGTTTTATGTGTTTATGCTACCATATTATAGCTGGTAATTGTGCTAAATATTGATATGTCTACAGCTTCAACTTCCTTATAAAACGAAAAACTCTAGTGGTCAATTGGGCGGTTGGAGCATTTCATGTGCTTCTGTATCTGAAACTATATGTCCAAATGTATTTTGCTTTACGCAAGTGGATTCCTCTCTGTGTAAGGATTCCAAATATGGTCGTGGATTAATTTTGCATATTCTCAGTTTGCCATAATCCTAATGAATTTTCCAAAATTGCCTGGGCTAAACTAGTTTGCCAAAATATTTACACTGTCAATGTGGATTTTCACATTGCTATGGGTATAATTGGATTCGTCACGCCGTTGCGATTCATACTTTTTTCTTTTTTCTTTTTGCATTTTAATTTTAGGTAACTATTTGTGCCCATGGAACCTGTTCCAAATTTGTTGTTAGGTTGTCTTAGGTTAGGTTATGTGAGGTGAGGTGAGTTTAGGTTTGGTTATGTTAGGTGAGGCTAGGTTAGGTGAGGTGAGGTGAGGTAATGTAAGGTAAGGTGACGTGAAATGAGGTGAGGTGAGGTTGGGTTAAGGTAGGTTACATTTGGTTGGGTTAGGTTAGGTTCGGTTTGGGTTACGTTGGGTTGGGTTGGGTTAGGTTGAGTTGAGCTAGGTTGGGTTGGGCTTGGCTGGCTTAGGTTATGTTAGGCTGTGACCCCCTTTCAAGACGAATCTGTACATTTTTCGGTAGAAAAATGTCCCGGCCGCAGGCCGATTCCTTCTAAAACTAAAGGCTCGCTTTCGTTCGCCTGGAAAAAATTGACACCTAAAGGGCACGAAAGATTTTAATATTGACAAAAAAATTAGGCGAAAGGTTTCAAAATCGCCAAACAAACAGAACGAACTCTTAAAACCTCAAAAACTAGTATGCTAAACATGAGGGAGATGGGGGTCCATAAAAAGCGAGTAGTATCCCCTTAACACCAATAACCCCTAAATTAATTTAATGAAAGCGTGATTCTCCCAGGATTCGAACCTAGGATGTCTCGTACAGAACTTACACTCTCCAACCATTACACCATCAAGACAGTTTATTGTTAGGTAGCTGAATTATCAACTCTGCGAAGCAGAGTGGTATCGTACACACAGGTCCCGCCCTGTATACTGTGCACCACAATTCAGCTTGTCCGTCGTCGTCCGTTGTCGTCGTCTTCCGTCGTCCGTCGTCCGTCGTTCGTCCGGAAACTCCTCCTAGACCGTTCAATGGATTTTCACCAAATTTCACAGGTATATTCATTTGGTCAATGCGAATGTCACTCGAAAAGAAATGTTCAATTTAACTTAAAGGTTAAGGTCAAAGGTCAAGGTTAAAAATAAGGTCAATATTTCATGTGTCTTAGTTTTTACTCAAATTTCTTCATTTTCACTATACAAGTTACGACTAACCTCGATATCCTATTGACCAAATTTTAGATAAATATTATGATAGGTAAGGTCAAAGGTCAAGGTCAAAGGTCAAAATATTTGTTTTACTAGTATTTCTTATATTAACTGTTAGATTCTCACTAAACTTACCATGTATATTCGGAATACTTAGGGCAAGGTCATACAAGAAACTAAACAATTCCATATGAAAGGTCAAGTTCACAGGTCAAGGTCAAATAAGAGGTCAATATGCTAATTTCATTACTTTTCATGAAAACTTCACAACATTTGGCAATATAGTTGCACTTTAAATGAAAAGGAAAATAATACATTTTGAGACACATATCATGAAGGTCAAGGTCAAGGTCAAAGGTCAAGATCAACTACTCTATAAATACATATGAAACTAATTGATGGGTTTTAATGAAATTAGTCATGCTTATTTGATTTTCCTGGGCAATATCAATGAAAACTATGTTTTACTCTTACATAGAGGTCAAGGTCACAGGTCATGGTGAAAGGTCAACTTATATAATTTATTTTTAGTTTTTATTCAAATGTCTTCATTTTCAGTCTACAAGTTACTGGAAACATTGACATCGTATTTCACAAATTTTAGATAATTATTCTAAAGGGTAAGGTCAAAGTTCAAGGTCAAATGTCAAAATAGTATTTTTACTAGTATTTCTCATACTAACTGTTAGATTATCACTAGGCTTACCATGTATATTCGGAATACCTAGGCCATGGTCATACAATAAACTATTATATTCCTTATGAAAGGTCAAGGTCAAATAAAAGGTCAATATGGTATTTTCTTTACTTTTCCTGCAAACTTCACAAAATTTGGTGAGATAGCTGCACTTTAAGTGAAAAGGAAATTAATAAATGTTGAGACATAAAGGTCAAGATAAAGGTCAAAGGTCAAGGTCAACTATTCTCTTAACCCTCTAACGTCCTGACACAATTTTTGAGCCTATTAGGGATACTTTAAAGCCTTTGTTACCGTCAGGGGTATTTATAAACCTTTAGTTTATTTACTTCAACCTCTGCAGTTGTCTTTGAGTTAGCTGTGGGCAGAAAACTAATTTTGGAGAGGTAATTATAAGAGTGAGAGTAATCAATTTCTTATTGCTAATCTGGCAACCTCTGCGTCATAAGGATGTGAGAGGGTAAATATATATGAAACTAACTGATGTGTTTTAATGAAATAAGGTATGCGTATTTGATGTGCATGGGCAATGTCAATGCAAACAAAAATTAACTACATAAAAGTCACAGGTCAAGGTCAAAGGTCAACTTTTATTATTTATTAAAAAAGATTACTCAAATATTAGAAAACTGGCTGTGTTTTTCTTTTTTTCTTTTTGTTTTCTATGTGATTGAGGGAGGCAAAAGGCATAACTGCCTATAGCGAGTGCCTCCCCCATAGTTGAAAGAGTGATAGGGCCAAAATCAAGGGACGTTCGAGCCAAAATGCCTGGACACACGGAGTTTGAAGCAATTTAAGTCATAGGAAGAGGGAAAGACTGATTCTGGGAGAGAGTTCCAGAGCTCAGCTGTTGAGTAGAAGAAAGTTTGAGAGTAGCGTTTCACTCTTGGGTTGGAGAGTTGCACAGAGTAGGGGTGGGATTGAGTTGCAAGACGGGTACCACGTGCCCTACGTAAAGGAGGTGGTATGCACTGGGATAGCTCTGAGGAACACTGATTATTATAGTAGCGATAGAATAGCGAGAGAGATGCAACATTGCGGCGGAGAGAGAGAGATTGCAGAGAGTTGGTAAGTGGACGGGAGTTAATGATACGAAAGGCCTTCCTTTCAACTTTGTCTAGGAAAGCGGTGTGAGAGGAACCTCCCCACACATGTGAACAATACTCAATACAAGGGCGCACTATGCCCCTGTACAGAGCAAGAAGCTGTGCAGGGGAAAAGAACCCCCTAAGGCGATTGAGCACGCCCAGCTTCTGGGAGGCTGGCTTAGCAAGACTGGTAATATGGTCCTTCCAAATGAGAGCAGAAGAAAAAGAGACACCAAGAATATTGAGAGAAGATGAAGGGTTGATTTTTGTATTGTTGAAGAATAAGGGATAGTCCGCTGGGAGATCCTGACGGGTAGATAGATGGAGAAATTGGGTTTTCGAAGCATTAAAGTTAACAAGGTTTTCTCTGCCCCAATTGGAAATAGTATTTAGATCAGAATTTAAGAGTGCTATGGCTTCATTACGTTTGTCGTTGAGGGATTGCTGGCTGGGGCGTTCTGAAAAACTAATGGAGTAGTGCAAGGTTGAGTCGTCTGCGTATGAATGGATGGGAATTAAGGTACAGTTAAGGAGATCATTTATAAAAATTAGAGAGAGAATAGGAGATAGGACAGAGCCCTGAGGAACACCAGAGTTTATAGGGTGAGGAAGAGAACAATGGCCGTCCACAACCGCGGCTATGGAACGGCCGGAAAGGAAATTAGAGACAAAGGCACAGATGGAGGGATAGAAACCGAAGGAGGGTAGTTTAGAAATTAAAGATTTATGCCAGACTCTATCGAAGGCTTTCGATATGTCTAGTGCAATAGAAAAAGTCTCACCGAAGTCCCGAAAGGAGGATGACCAAGAGTTAGTAAGATATGAAAGAAGATCACCAGTAGAGCGACCCTTAAGGAAGCCATACTGGCGATCTGAGAGCAGATATGAGAAGAGAAATGCTTAAGAAATTTGGAAGCAAGAATAGTTTCAAAAACTTTAGAAAGACAAGAGATAAGAGCAATTGGACGATAGTTGGAGGGTTGAGAGCGGTCACCCTTCTTTGGGACAGGTTGAATGTGAGCAAACTTCCAGCATGAAGGGAAGACATTAGAGGATAGACAGAGACGAAAGAGTTTGCCTAGGCAGGGAGTCAGCACGGAAGCACAGTTTTTGAGAACAACAGGAGGAACACCGTCCGGACCGTACACCTTATTAGTGTTAAGCCCAGAGAGGGTAGAAAGTACATCTTTAGAAGAGATTAGGATATTAGGCATAAGTAAGAAAGAGGAGGGCGGAGAGGGAGGAATAGCACCGGAATCATCCAAGGTGGAGTTTCTAGCAAAAGTTTGAGCGAAGAGTTTAGCTTTGTCAGAGGAAGAAGTGATGGTTGTGCCATCAGAGTGGGAAAGGGGAGGGAAAAACGAGGAAGAGAAATTGTTGGAGAGGTTTTTGGCTAGATGCCAGAAAGCTTGGGAAGAGCTAGAGTTGATAGTTCAGTGCATTTATTATTGATGAAAGAGTGTTTGGCAAGTCGAAGAACAGATTTGGCTTGATTCCGGGCAGAAACATATGACGAATGTGAGTCTTGAGTTTTAAGGCGTCGGTACCTTTTGAATGCTTCCTCCTTATTGCTGACAGCAGTAGAACAGGCGTGAGTAAACCAAGATTTTTTAGCATTAGTCTGAGAGAAAGAGAATGGAATGTATGCTTCCATGCCCGATAGGATTACCTTGGTAGTGCGTTCAGCACTCTCCGAGGGTCCTCGGCCATGGAAGCAGAAATCATTCCATGGGAAATCAAAGAAGTACTGCCGAAGAGCCTCCCAGTCGGCAGCGCCAAAGTGCCACAAGCGCCGCCGGCTAGGAGGATCGGGTGGCTGTACTGGAGAGATAGGACAGGTGCCAGAGATAAGTTTATGGTCGGAGGAGCCCAAAGGAGAGAAAAGATCGACAGTATAAGAAGAAGGGTTAGAAGTTAGAAACAGGTCAAGAATGTTGGGCCGTTCTCCGATGCGATCCGGGATACGGGTGGGTTGCTGAACTAACTGCTCTAGGTCATTTAGGATAGAAAAGACGTAGGCTTGTTCACCAGGTGGATCAGTAGTGTGAGAGGAGAGCCAATGGCGGTGGTGAACGTTGAAATCTCCTAAGATGGAGATTTCTGAGAAAGGAGAAATGGATAGAATGTGTTCCACTGTAGAGTTTAGATAGTCAAAGAATTTGGGAAAGTTGGTAGAGTTAGGGGAAAGATAGACAGCACAGAAATATTTAGTAAGAGAATGACAGGAAAGTTTGAGCCATAAAGTTGAGAATTCAGAGGAGTCGAAATCGGGAACACGAGAGCAAGTGAGTTTGTTGTGCACATATGCACAACATCCGCCTTTGGCTTTGAAACTAGGATAGAGAAAGTAGGAGGATACAGAGAAGGGGTTGCTGGATGTGGCTACAGACACCTGAGTTTCGGTGAGGAAGAGAAGATCAGGTTTGTAGGAGGAGAGATGGTGCTCAACAGAGTGAAAGTTAGAGGAAAGTCCGCGAATGTTGCAGAAATTAATAGAAAGAGTAACAGGCCGAGGTCCAGGTAGTTGTGTGGGGTCGTCAGGGGATGGTCGGTCGGGTGAGGGGGCATTTATGGTCCCCCCCCCTGGGGACTCCGAGGCTGGGCTACAATTCATAATTTTTTTTTTTTTTTAATTTTGGTGTGGAAGAATGAAGTGTGGTGTGCATGTTTAGTGTAGTGAAGTGGATAGGAGGAGGAGGTGTTTGTGAGAGCTAGCTGGATTACTCTCAGTGTAAATGAGGCACAAAGAAAATCAGTAAGAGAGGCCAAGCAAGTGAAACAGGAGTTCCAGCGACTCTTTATCACATGCCTATAACCTCACCTGGGTCTAGCCCTGATTGATTGGTGCCTACAATCTCCCAACCAATGGCTTATTACTTAAATATGGCCTAATATATATCAAATTTCTCATAAATATTGTAATAGTTAAGTTCAGAGGTCAAGGTCAAGATAAGAGTATTTGTCATTTTCCCTAAATTCCTCCTTGACTGTTTAATGTATTGTCATAAAATTATACAGGCAAATTCAGTTGGTCAATGCGACGACCATCCAAATGTATATATTTTACTTTTAGTCAAAGGTCAAGGTCACAGTATATGATCACTATTTGTAATCAATAAGTTTTTATACGAATTAGGCTACACCATATTCATAATGCTAGTTAATACGAACATTGCTGTTAAGCTAACTAAATCCCTGATATGAAATTCTAATGTCGAAGGTCAAAGGTCAAGGTTTGTGGAAAATATCTCAAGGTATTCCAGAAACCGACCTACCCAAATTCCTGGCCTTCGAATCTTACCCTTCACCACAATTGTTCTAGGTCTATTGAATTTATTACGAAGGACCACACAGATAAATACCGTTCTGTGAAACGGATAATCAGTCTAATCTGCGCATAAAGAACTCAGCTGGAGGAGACAACAATATGAACAATGACAAAGGAAAGATCTTAGTTGTCTATCGGGAATCGTGGACTTATCTTTAGCGAGGCGTAGGTGGCAAATGGTCAAGTAACTGTAAAGAATGTAAAAGCAATTTAATTCACGAAATATGCGCAACTAAATTAGTTATATCTGAATTATTTTAAGAAATTACAAGAGAAAACTATAACGAAATTACAGGTTATAATTAGTTACCTGGTGTTTTTTGGAGGTCACGCTTCATAACGAATACGTATTTATGTTGACTTAATACGACCCGAAATTAAACAGCAAATCGTCCTAACTCAACATATTGGCCAATAATGTATTGTCGAACAGCCTAACTAGTTTGTTCATAAAGATCATAGAATAATTTAAAGACAAACATAGAAGGACTTAGCTGTATACACACGATGTAAGAATTAGTCGTGTGCGATGTTTAACCCTCCAGTATAATCCATGAACTATTAATGAGATCTGTTCACGGTAACTGCTAGGTTGATACTGCTGTCTCTAAATATTTGAGAGCTTTATTTAATTTATTTGCTATATTTATCGCTCACCAAACGAAAACTAAAGCTAAAGGTACAGCACCAATAATACGTTTGTGAACCAAGAGTCGAATCTCTCGTTTGTGAAACAAGATTCGAATCTCTTGTTTTAATATTTATCAATAAGTTTAGAACCATTAGCCAAATTTGAGGATTCGAAGCATTTATAATATTTAAATGCTTATATTTATAAAAATTACAAAACAGATATAACTATTCTGAATCTATGAATCCGTAGAGATTCATTGCTTTGTTTGTAGAATATCCCATAATTAGCTTTCGCTATGGGTATTCAAATATATTTATGTTCATTAATGATTAACGGATTAAATTAATATCATATATCGATAAACTATCCTTCCCTAAGGAATCCTCTCCTCTAACGAGTAGGAGTAGCATTTTTTCACTTCGGATAATTTTATCGTTTATGTCAGATACTTTTTGTAAATTCTGACACCCTCCGCCGAGAGGAAACAAAATAGAAATAGGGAAGGCATAGAATATGAAATCTATGCTATAATCTGAAAGTTGAACTTACTTATGTACCCATCACCAATTACTATGTACACTTTTTACAATATCTTTATACAAGCTGTGAGTCTATCAAGGTTTTTATAGCTCCTCTTGCTCGCTGTTGAGCTTGCCTTAGAGGTTGCTTCCTTGTTTGGATTTCCTTTCTCTTCTCAGTTTCTCCAGTGCAGTGTAGTTCCAATGGTATTAGCTTATTTAAAGTCCGAAGGTATTTTGCTCCCTTCGAGAACACCTCGACCTTACGACTGATGTCATTCATATCAGGGAACAACTTGGTAATCTTGCCTAAAGGCCACGATGTTCTAGGTCCATCATCTTCAACAATTACGATGTCCCCAACTTTTAACTTTTGTTCTTGCGATGGGTTTTGAGCGCCATAGAATTTTTCACGGAGAGAAGTCAAGTATTCTCTCCTCCATACATCTTCCCATCGTTTCAACATCTTGTTTAGGTGTTGGTAGCCTTTATTCAGTTCTGAGGCCCCTTTACCTACATAATCAGGGTCTTCATTCTTATTCTCCATATCAGTTGGCATCGTTGTCAGTCGACGACCATGTATCAGGTGTGATGGTGTCAATGGAGTCATGTTTACATCATCTTCAACATAAGTCAAAGGTCTGTTGTTCACCCTTAGTTCAACTTCAGCTAGGATTGTTCTCAAATCATCTTCGCTAACTTTACTTTTGTATAGACTTTTCCGAAGACAATTCTTGATTACACCAATTAATCTTTCATAAAATCCTCCCATCCATGGGGCTCCTGGAGGTATGAACTTCCATTCAATAGCTCTCGTTTCAAGATGGCTCCGTACTAATGGCTCATTGTAGAGTTCTTTGAAGAAGTTAGATGTGGATACAAAATTAGATCCATTGTCAGATATAATAGTTTTGGGGCATGATCTTCTTGCTACAAACCTACGGAACAATTGAAGGAAAGTCTTGGCTGACATATCCTTAGCTAATTCCAGGTGTACGGCTCGAGAGGTAGCGCAAGTAAAGAGACATATGTAGTACTTTCTTGGGATTGCATCTTCAGTGAACGAGAGTGTTATACCTCCAGTGTAATCAACACCAACTGTATGAAAGGGTTCAATATGTACAACTCTATCTTTCGGTAAAGGTTGAGGTCCTGGTTGTTTCAAGGTCCTTCCCTCGATTACCTTGCATACTAGGCAGGTCCTCAGTATACTCTTCATTACTTGTCGACCCTTCGGTATCCAGAATCGAGTTCGAAGCTCTGCTAGAGTGTCTGCAACACCGCCATGTAGAACATTCTTATGGGTATCGGTAATCAGAAGAGTGGTGAGCCAAGATTTCCGAGGAATGAGAATTGGGAATTTGGAGTCCTCGGTCAATTCACTGTTCTGTAGCCTACCTCTGCACCTTATTATTCTATTATGGTCAAGGAATAGGCCTAAATCTTTTACCAATCCATAAGAAGAGTTATTTCCTTCTGCAAGATACTTATATTCTTCCTTGTAGCATTCTTTTTGAACATTTTTTTATCCAATACTGTAAACCATCTGGTTCTTCTGCATCAGACTTTACCGCTTTGATAAACTTAAATACAAGTTTGGTGATATTCAATATTTTTGCCAAAGAGGAAAATCTTCTTGCATCAAAGATGGCAGTTTCTTTGGACATAACTTCAGTTGTAATTTTGTTAACTCTTATCACATCCTCTTTCTTCGTTGGCCACTTCCCTGGATTACGTAACCAAGAAGGCCCATGAAACCACAGAGTATTAGTTTTCATTTCAGTAGTAGTCACTCCTCTGGATAGTAAGTCTGCTGGATTTTCTTTTGAAGGTACATGGTGGAAATGATATTGTGAAGCCAGCTCTCTGATATAATTTACCCTGTTCTTAACATAAGGTATCTTGGAGGCATCATTCTTGATCCATTGTAGAGCCGCTGTATTGTCTGACCATATGTGAACATTGTCTATCTTTAGATTGGTCAGAGTTTTGAATATGTAGTGACCTAGATGTGTGCCTACTTGTAAGGCTGTCAGTTCCATCTGAGGTATTGTCCTTTCTTTCATTGGCGCAACACGAGCTTTAGATGCCACTAGAACACTCTTCTTCTTACTAACTAGGTAAGCAACTGCTCCATATGCTAGAGTGGAAGCATCACAAAAGATATGTAGATCGTTGTTCTCATTCACTTCTCCTATTATTCGCGGAATCTTGAATTCTTCTAGTTCTTTCCACTCTTCTTCTAGTTTTCTCCACTCTTCTTTCATATGTTTAGGTAACTCTTCATTCCAAGGAATTTTCATCTTCCAAGCTTCTCTGACTAACAGTTTTCCTTTGATTGTGATAGGAGTCAAAATGCCTAAGGGATCAAAGGCTGTCGAAACACGAGACAATAATTTCCTTTTGGTTAGAGGAGATTGTTCCGTTGGCAAGTTTGGCCGTTTTACACTTAAAGTATCCTGCTCAACATGCCAGTTTAAGCCGAGGATCTTAGTCTCTGCGGGGACTTTATATTCAGGAAATTCCTCCTCTATTGTTAGCTTTAGTTCAGGATCATTTGTTACCCACATTCTCAAAGGCATGTTGGCTTTGCTCATTTCAGTATTGGCACTATTGTAGATATTTTGGAGTTCCTCTTTACTGTTGGTTGTTCCTTGATAATTGTCGACATAGAAGCCCTTTCGAATTATGTCTTTGTAGGCACTTTCGGAATTTCTCAGATGAGTATCCAGAGTCGCTTGAAGAAGAAAGGGGCTACTCGTTGCTCCGAACAATACAGATTTGAACCTATACATTGCTATTTGAGGCTCTTCACTTGGCAGATTATCGTACCACAAAAATCTGGTATAATCTCGATCACTTTCTTGAAGACCAACTCGCAAAAAGGCTTTACTAATATCTGCAGTGTAAGCAAACTTATTTTGTCTAAACAGCAACAGTGTATCACCTAATTTTTCAGTTAGAGATGGGCCACTCATTAAACAATCATTAAGTGAAACACTACCCTTTCTCTTGGCACTACAATTGAACACTATCCGAAGAGGTGTTGTAACACTATCCTTTTTAACACCATGATGAGGAAGATAATGAGTGTTTTCATTCTTATCTGCTGAGTCAACCTTTTCAATGAACCCATTTTCCACTTGAGACTTGATGATTTCATCGTAAACATTGAGATTATTGTCTTCCTTTAATGAGTTGGTTAGACTCTTAAGCTGCCCTAAAGCCATCCCATAATTGTTTGGCAAGGATGGGCAATCCACCTTCCACGGTAGTCTGACCCAGTACTGCTTATCATGGTATTGTACCGAATCCAGATAATTCCTGTAAGTTAAACAATCCTCGGGGGCTGGTTTACTGGGATTAATGCCGATTGTGTCCAGATCCCACAACTTGTGTATGGGTATTTGTTCCTCTTCCATAATTTGGCTAACTTCAGTAGGAGAAATTTTTGTACACAGTCTGGCTACCACAGCGGTGGTTTGCCGTTTGTTCATTTCATCACTTGCAATTTTTCCATATATTAGATAACCTCCAGAGCTACTGCACAGTTTTACATTATCAATTTCCGTAAGACCATTTATAAACTCTCCATAGTAATCACTTCCTACAACCACATCAATTCCTTCAACTAGGTCACTTCTTATAAACTTATCAGCCAGTTTAACTCCTCGAGACCTCAATTTTGTGGCAGTATTCCAGAGACCAGGAATGGATATTTTATCAGGAAGGTCCTCCATTACAACAGCAATAATTCGCTTTCGTTGATTTCCCAACTTAACCACTACTTTAACCATATCATATCTCTCATAATCACGAGTGACTAAGAATCCAGACACTGACAGTTCCTTGTGGCCACAGCTTGTCAGGTCTAATTTCTCAGCCAAACTGCGCTTAATAAAGCTAACTTGGGATCCCTGATCAAAGAAAGCTCGGACTTCTGCATTGGATTTATTTCTCCTGTTTGAGTCACTGATGATCACTGTGCTTGTTGGTAAGGCTGTGGAGCTGGTCTGAGTGTTTCCTTTAACCGACAGTACAGTTTGTTGCGCTGTTTCCATTGTTGTATGTGGTTGAGCGTTGTTTACTGGGTTTCTTGCTTTCCCTTTATCGACACAGCATAAAGCTGAATGGTGATTTCCTTTCTTACACCTGTTACACATTCTTATTTCTGTTGGCCAACTAGAGTATTTATGTTTTGCACTGAGACATCTTGTACATCTTTTGAGTTCTAAAAGTCGCGCTCTCCTTTTTGCTAAGGTGTTATAGAACTCACAATCGCTAGCTAGATGTTCTTTGTCACAGTACACGCAATTGAAATTCCTTTTAGGGTTTGCTTTTGTCTTCTTATCGCTCGAGTTAATTCCTTTGGAGAAGTATGAACCAATTTCTTTGGTATCCTCTCGTTGTTTATGTGCTTGCTGATGACTGATGTGAGCCTCTGACCTTGTGTTATTCACTTTGGTTAAGTCTTCTACTTCCATGTGTGTAACAAAATATCTTATACCTTCATTTAACTGATCAATTGTAAAGAAGTTATTTCCATATTTGAGGTATAACTGCCTTACTGTTACACTTGGAAGTTTCCTCTGAAAGATAGCTGCAACCATCCACTCACAGCAGGCGAATTCATGTTTATTTGCAAGACTTCTTGTCATGTTGAGCATCGATACTCTGAACTTCTCAAGCTCAGATTTAGTAGGGTGTGGAGAATCTAAATCCATCATTTTGTAAAATATTGCTCTTTTCAATCTTTCTTTGTCGCCGTATGTCTCCTTTAGTATATCAAGAGCATTTGTATAGTTATCTGAAGTGGAAGACAGTTCTTGTATTAGCTGTAAAGCGCTTCCTTGCAGTTGCGACTTCAAGTACTGTAGCTTCATTACAGGCTCCAAGTCTGCTCTTGAACCTACCTGGGACTGAAACTGATCAAGAAATGATTCATATTCTGTGTATTCTCCAGAAAATACAGGTAGACTAAGAGCAGGAAGCCTAGGCCTGCTCATGGCTGCGGAATGTTCTTTCATCTTTGAAATATTACTTTCCGAGTCTATATGCTCCATACATTCCACTACTTTAGCTTGATATGTCTCCCATACTTCATAGTAATCATTTTGAGCCTTCTCAATTTCTTTTTCGACTTCTTCTCCTCCTTCAAGTAATTTGGCTTCAAGAGTGTTATAAGCCTTTTCATAACCTGGCCATTTTGATTGTAAAAACTCCTTAGCTAGTTGTAGACTTTTCTTATCTAAAGTTGGCTTAGACAAGATGGTATCTATATTGTTGACTGCTCCTGTAATGTGTCCTTTATAGGTGCGCAAAGATAACATAGCTTGTGACACAGACATGGTTAAGGATTTACTGTCGTGAATTCATATGATGGAGAATACAGTTTCTTAACTTTAGCTGAATATGAGCCTTAGTGGTTAAAGTAAAATGAACACCATCCTTACTATGGCCTTGGCGGAATGGCTGTGCTCCAAACTGAATTCGCCGAATATTTTTTTCTCCTTAACAGCTTGCCCAATTTCAGGTTTATCTGGTTGGAAACACGAGTGTATGTGGATGGACTTACTTCGAATCTTTTCCCGGTAGATAATCCCTTGGTTCAATTGCTACAATAACAACATTGGTATTGAGGCTTTGTAGATGATCGCCAATACGCAAAATCTCATTTAAAATATCTTTGGGTTTACATCCATCATATATTATATCATTCCCGCCGAGAAATAAAATGGCTAAATGATGAGGGTTTTCCCTCATTGAATGAAACAAGGAATGTTGCCAGAAATCTGATAATTTAGCACCCTTTACTTTACAAATTGAAATATCTGTGTCATTTACGTTCGTTAAGTTATCAGGTAAATTTGAATGACCGCCGTAAACTTCGACATTACCACTCAACTTTTTAGTTGAAAAGTTCGCACGATATTTTGTAACTAAATCCGGTTCGAAGGACCATAAAAAAACTGTGGAAAATATCTCAAGGT
This sequence comes from Paralithodes platypus, assembly GCA_032716605.1. NCBI lineage: Eukaryota > Metazoa > Arthropoda > Malacostraca > Decapoda > Lithodidae > Paralithodes > Paralithodes platypus. The sequence continues at coordinate 15,878,782 of CM064510.1, read as the reverse complement.
ATTCCAGAAACCGACCTACCCAAATTCCAGGCCTTCGAATCTTACCCTTCACCACAATGTTTCTAGGTCTATTGAATTTATTACGAAGGACCACACTGATAAATACCGTTTTGTGAAACGGATAATCAGTCTAATCTGCGCATAAAGAGCTCAGCTGGAGGAGACAACAATATGAACAATTAGACTGACAAAGGAAAGATCTTACTTGTTTATCGGGAATCGTGGACTTATCTTTAGCGAGGCGTAGGTGGCAAATGGTCAAGTAACTGTAAAGAATGTAAAAGCAATTTAATTCACGAAATATGCGCAACTAAATTAGTTATATCTGAATTATTTTAAGAAATTACAAGAGAAAACTATAACGAAATTACAGGTTATAATTAGTTACCTGTTGTTTTTTGGAGGTCACGCTTCACAACGAATACGTATTTATGTTGACTTAATACGACCCGAAATTAAACAGCAAATCGTCCTAACTCAACATATTGGCCAATAATGTATTGTCGAACAGCCTAACTAGTTTGTCCATAAAGATCATAGAATAATTTAAAGACAAACATAGAAGGACTTAGCTGTATACACACGATGTAAGAATTAGTCGTGTGCGATGTTTAACCCTCCAGTATAATCCATGAACTATTAATGAGATCTGTTCACGGTAACTGCTAGGTTGATACTATCTATCTATCTATCTATTGCCTGACGCCGTGATCCCCGAAGGGGTGGCCACGAACGAACCGCCCCCATGCACCTCTGTCCCCAGTCAGTCGACGCCCCTCCCCCCAACCAGCACCGCCTTCGTTCATGTAGTTCCTCACTCCATCCTTCCACCTCATATTCGGTCTACCTCTCCCCCTCTGTCCCTCCACCTCGCTCTCGTACACCCTCTTAGTCATTCTCTCGCTTTCCATACGTTCCATATGGCCGAACGAGGTAGTGGAGGTAGATGTGCTGGAAAGTGTGAAAAGGAACAACTTGAGGTTGATACTGCTGTCTCTAAATATTTGAGAGCTTTATTTCATTTATTTGCTATATTTATCGCTCACCAAACGAAAACTAAAGCTAAAGGTACAGCACCAATAATACGTTTGTGAGTCGAATCTCTCGTTTGTGAAACAAGATTCGAATCTCTTGTTTTAATATTTATCAATAAGTTTAGAACCATTAGCCAAATTTGAGGATTCGAAGCATTTATAATATTTAAATGCTTATATTTATAAAAATTACAAAACAGATATAACTATTCTGAATCTATGAATCCGTAGAGATTCATTGCTTTGTTTGTAGAATATCCCATAATTAGCTTTCGCTATGGGTATTCAAATATATTTATGTTCATTAATGATTAACGGATTAAATTAATATCATATATCGATAAACTATCCTTCCCTAAGGAATCCTCTCCTCTAACGAGTAGGAGTAGCATTTTTTCACTTCGGATAATTTTATCGTTTATGTCAGATACTTTTTGTAAATTCTGACAAGGTTAAAGGTTGATAGATGATTTGTACTAGTATTTCTTATTTAATGTAGGATTCTCATTAGGCATATCATGCATATTCGGAATGCCTAGAGCAAGGTCATACAAGAATAAGCATAATTCCATTTGATAGGTCAAGTTCACAGGTCAACGTCATATATAAAGTCACTATGCTAATTTCTTTACTATTCATGTAAACTTCACAAAATTCGTTGAGACAGTTGTGATTCCCTGGATAGGAATCATAGTGCCAAAAACGGAACGTGGTGGTGCGCGGAAACCGATATACAAATTTATATTTTTTTAAGATATGATACATTTATTATAAATATGAAATTTACTTTGATTTTCAATTACACTCTCCATAATGTTAAGGAAGCTTTATATTTATTGTAGCAAGTGACAAAAAAAATCTATCTCAATTACCGGATTTGATATGAATATTTATATGCGGTGTGCCACACTTGGTACGAGAGGACCTTAATCGGAACACAAATCCTACGATACCTATCCAGGGTTAAGGGAAAATTAAAATGTTAAATTTTCAGACATCATGAAGGTCAAGATGAATGTCAAAGGTCAAGATCAACTATTCCTTTAACCTCTGAAGTGCGCATGGGGGTAATTGGAAACGTCCCCCTGTGCTGACGTATTTGAGGTGTTTCCGTCACTAAAATATTCATTGTGCCATTAATAGCATTAATATTTATCCATATGCGCCTATTATGGGTTGATTATAAAGGTATTAACCTGAAACAACAATAAAACGAGTGAAAACAGCGTTTGGATGGTCAAAATCGGAGATATAGCCCGCGAGTTGTATAATGTATGGGTGAGGCAATCTGCTTTCCCGCCAATTTCCCCCAAGGCCACTGAGACGCAGTCGATCGATACTCTCTCTCTCTCTCTTGCACTCGCTTGCTATCAGTGATGACCACACCCTCCAATCGGATTTCTAATGTTAGCACGAAAATATACCTCAGAATAAGGGAATAACAGGGAAAATAGGTGATAACTGAAGGAGAGGAGGAAAGTGGGGAAGGAGGGGAGGTAGAGGACTGAGATTTTGCATGGCCCAGGGGCCAAAAAAAAAAAAAAAAAATAAAAAAAAAAAATATAAAATTTTTTTTTTTTTCGATGTCAAAAGTTGATTTTTATTTTCTCTGACTCTTAAGAGTCTTCCCGCAGTGCGCCGGGGGAACTCTTAAGAGTCTCCCCGCAGCTCCCGGGTTAATACCTCTGAAACTAACTGATCATCTTTAATGAAATTTGACACACTTATTTGATATTCTAGTTACATCAAATCAAAAAATATATAATTCTACATAAAGGTCAAGGTCACAAGCCAAGGTCATAAGTTAACCTTTATCATAAAATAAATCAATTTTCGATAAGCTGACGACTGTTTGTTGCATTTTTCTTAAATCACATATAATTCAATCATATATATATATATTATAATACTTAAGGTTAAAGGTCAAGGTAAAAGAGAAAAAGAAGAGTGTTGATAATTGTCTTTAAACTCTTCCTAGACTGTTGAACCCGTTGTGTACCGGTGACGTCCTTTTCATTGTATTCTAGCTATAATTAGACGATTATGTGGAGCTTATGAAGGAGCTGTGGTAGTAAAAAGGGTTAAGATAGTTAAAAGCCTGCTGCTTTTATGGAGGCCCTTCATAAACTAAATAAAATCGTCTTAGTATCCAGTATGAAATGAAACCGACAGAACTGTACTGAAAAGGTTACGTATCGTCACCAAATTTTGCTGGCAAATTTGGTTGGTCAATGCAACGATTGTCCATTTTGTTTTCTTTGTTATTCAAAGGTCAAGGTGAATGGTAAAGGTCACAGATTATGGTCACTATTTCTTTCTTATATATATATATTTATTTTATATATATATATACAGAATATATATATATATATTCTGTATATACTGTATATAAACCTATTTTACCTAAGAGATTCAATACTAGCAGAATTATAGGTCGCAGAGCTGCGTATGCATTTTTTTTTTTTTTTTTGGTAATGCGAAAACTGCACACCTACTATATTATAGAACTTAATAATTTAAGGGGGTAGTGCTTGGTTTTTGGTATACTATACAGTATGTATTTATTAATCAACTCTGCGAAGGTGAGTGGTATCGCGCACACAGATCCCACCCGTGTACTGTGCACCACCATTCAGCTTGTCTGTCGTGTCGTCGTCCGTCGTCGTCCGTTGTCGTCCGTCGTCGTCGTCGTCCGTCTGCCTGTCCGGAAACTCCTCCTAGTAGTCCAGCGGAATCGTGAAAGAGCGTGTTGTGACGTCATTATGAAGTTTTTTGGTGGATTCATCATCTCTGAGCTATCCTGTATCAGAATCAGCCGGGTGACAGACTGGCACCCTTGAGGAATTTGTAGTAGAGGCAACAACAAAAAAATGGCCGCCCCCATCTCTGATAAATTCTGTTTCGGCCAATATCTTCATTTCTAAGGCACTTACAAACGTAATTTTGATGTCTACTATTATGTTTTCAGGTTCAAGGTCCATTAATGATAATATTAAAGGTGTACAAATAATTCTTGTATCATAATTTCAAGATAGTCACCATTAATATATGAATAATTGTTATTTTCCAGTTCCACTGATCCCTTCAAATATAATATTGAATTCATAATACCCTCCAGGAGAACTGACTGTCCATCGAAACTTAAACATCAATTGAGAAAACTAGTATATGGTTTGAAATGTACACATTTGAGGCATACAAATATTAACTCTATTGGCACGACTGTAGCATGCGTTCTCAACAATGTTCTACACAATATTCAATCTTCGTCATCTTCATCCTGGTTCATAGCTACTGCCTTCGTCTGTTCATTACAACAATCTGATCCAGCATTACAATTGCAAAACATTGAACATGATATCTGTGCTGCCACACAACCACACCTGCCAGTGGAACATGGCTGGGTGCTGGTGCATCCACACTTGATCAGCTGCAGAATGTTGACAGGTGCAGCAGGCACATCATTTGGAAGTGTGGTTGGAGACAGTGCACCATTTTCACCTTCTTGCCATCCATACTGAATGACATCCAAATTCGGAGGGTGTGCCTGAATAGCCGAACTCCATATCATGACTTGATGATGAGCGCGATGTACATGCTCAATAAAGGCCTCGCGCGATGGAGGCAATGATTTCAGTTTTGGAGCAGAGGTAATCTTGGAGTTGGCCATCTTAGACTTCCACATTGCATACCTATGTGTGTTCATATCACCTTCCACTTTTGACCCATAACATGCAGCAATGAAAGTAGTTGCCTCACATATCATCTTTCTTTATTTGCTTCCAGTTCACCAAGTAAGGCTGGGTGATGTCCAGCCATTAGTACCTTCAAGGCTGTAGCTTTTCCAATTCCAAACAAATAAGACACAGTATCACATCCAGTCAGAGAATGTACAGCAGGCAGGTATTTAGTGATGTGTTTGTGTTTCAATGCAGTTTCACGAATGTCTATGTTCACCCTCCCAGCACTTGGACTCTCCATACTAACATTCACAGTCATCTTTTCTTTTAGGTAGAAATGAATCAGCAGAACAAAGACATCTGTATCATCACTGATCACTTTGATATGTGAGTCCCAACTAACATTTGATACACTTTGAGCTAAGTGATGGACGATGATGACATCCGCTTCCTCATGAAGTGTTTTCAAATCTTGTCTCTGGATAGTGGAATTGTTGCATATTTGTATTGGTGTAGGATCTTTTCCAGTGATAACCAGTTTGGTCTGGTTGTTCACTATGTGGGTAATCAGATACTGACAGATTAAATCAATGAGTTGTACTTTGTTGTAGACTACATTGAGGACCACTTATTTGTGCTGGAAGTGGTGTATGTAAGTTGAGTTGATGTTTTCGACTTGCATCATGACCTGCACGACTGGATCTTGTCATTTGTGTTGTGCTAGTTTTGATGTACCTGTCGAAAATCAAATACACATCACAACACTCAAGGTGGTATTTGATGGTCCTCATGAAGTTCATCACTTATTCCTCAATGTTACCATTTGTGGGCCAGTGCACAGTCCATAACATGGCACATCCGTCGATGATGACAGCATCTGAAACACCTAGGTTTCGACTTGATTGCTCAACTTGGAGTTTCTTCTTCAAAACTGCTTTTGACTGAGCCCGCATTGCACCACTCTCATCAAACAAGGATGCTGGCACAGGGGACAGTTCATAGGAGAGTACTTCCTTGATATCAATATCCCTGTGTTGTTGGAGACATATGACTCGGGTGTATATCAATTCCATGTCATACACAGGCTTTCCATTCAACTTGATGGTCTCTTTGGTTGAAGGCATCAAAGTCACCTTTTTGGTTAGTGTTTTGTTGAAGCTTGTTGGCCATCCAGACTCAAATTCAATCATCTGTTGTCGTCCAATCTTGAGAGATTCATCAACGTTTACCTTCTCTGTTGCATGAAGACCTGTGACGATGTTAAGGAGGCCAGGTGGGTGAGTGTCAGTTGCCAGAGGTTCGATATAACTTGCTAGCGCATTTTGAATCTTCTGACGATCAGATGAGTCACTTGCAATCCTTCCTGGCATCTCTTCTTTGTGAGTTGTGACGATCTTGTGACACCTTTAATACTATCATCAATGGATTCCTTGACCCTGAAAACATAATAGTAGACATCAAAATTACGTTTGTAAGTGCATTAGAAATGAAGATATTGCCTGAAACAGAATTTATCAGAGATCGGGGCGGCCATTTTGTTTTTTGCCTCTACTACAAATTCCTCAAGGTTGCCAGTCTGTCACCTGGCTGATTCTGATTCAGAATAGTTCAGAGATGATGAATCCACCAAAAAAACATCATAATGACGTCACAACACGCTTTGACTGGAAATGGCCATTTGGCATCTGGACCGTTTGATGGATTTACACCAAATTTCACAAGTATATTCATTTGGTCAATACGAAGGTCAGACAAAAACAAATATTCCATTTAACTTAAAGGTTAAGGTCAAAGGTCAAGGTTAAAAATAAGGTAAATATTACATATATTTTAGTTCTTACTCAAATGTCTTCATTTTCACTATACAAGTTACTGGTAACCTATATATCGTATTGACCAAATTTTAGGTAATTATTCTTAACGGTAAGGTCAAAGGTCAAAATAAGTTTTTCACTTGTATTTTGTATACTAAGATTCTCACTAGGCTTACCATGTATATTCGGAATACCTAGGCGAAGGTCATACAAGAAACTATGCAATTCCATAATAAAGGTCAAGGTCAAATACAAGGTCAATATGCTATTTCCTTAACTTTTCTTGCAAACTTCACAAAATTTGGTGAGATAGTTGTACTTTAAATGAAAATTAAATAATACATTTGGACACACATATCATAAAGGTCAAGATAAAGGTCAAAGGTCAAGGTCAACTATTCTATTAATATATATGAAACTAACTGATGGGTTTTAATGAAATTAGGCATGCTTATTTGATTTTCCAGGGCAATGTCAAAAAAAAAAAAAAAAAAACACTCTTCGTGAAGGTTCAGGTCACAGGTCAAATTTTACTACCATATGTATTTTACTTTTTACTCAAATGTCTTCATTTTCACTATACAAGTTACTGGTAACCTATATATCGTATTGACCAAATTTTTATGTAAAGATTCTTAAGGGTAAGGTCAAAGGTCAAAATAAGTTTTTCACTAGTATTTCTTATACTAACTGTTAGATTCTCACTAAGCTTATCATGTATATTCGGAATACCTAGGCCAAGGTCATACAAGAAACTATACAATTCCATAATAAAGGTCAAGGTCAAATAAAAGGTCAATATGCTATATCCTTTACTTTTCTTGCAAACTTCACAAAATTTGATGAGATAGTTGCACTTTAAATGGAAATGAAATAATACATTTGGACACACATATCATAAAGGTCAAGATAAAGATCAAAGGTCAAGGTCAACTATTCTATTAATATATATGAAACTAACTGTGTTTTAATGAAATTAGGCATGCTTATTTGATGTTCTGGGGCAATGTCAATAAAAAAAAAAAAAAAAAAAACACTCTTCATGAAGGTCCAGGTCACAGGTCAACTTTTACTATGTATTTTACTTTTTACTTAAATGTCTTCATTTTCACTATACAAGTTACTGGTAACCTATATATCGTATTGACCAAATTTGTATGTAAAGATTCTTAAGGGTAAGGTCAAAGGTCAAGGTAAAAGGTCAAAATAAGTTTTTCACTAGTATTTCTTATACTAACTGTTAGATTCTCACTAAGCTTATCATGAATATTCGGAATACCTAGCCCAAGGTCATACAAGAAACTATACAATTCCATAATAAAGGTCAAGTTCACTGGTCAAGGTCAAATAAAAGGTCAAAATGCTATTTCCTTTACTTTTCTTGCAAACTTCACAACATTTGGTGAGATAGTTGCACTTTAAATTAAAAATAAATAGTACATTTGGACACACATATTATAAAAGTCAAGATAAAGGTCAAGGTCAACTATTCTATTAATATATATGAAACTAACTGATGGGTTTTAATGAAATTAGAAATCCTAATTTGATTTTCTGGGGCAATGTCAATACAAAAAAAAAACTCTTACATAAGGTCCAGGTCACAGGTCAAGGTCAAAAGTCAAATTTTACTATTTATTTTACTTTATATTCAAATGTCTTAATTTTCACTGTACAAGTTACTGATAACCTTGATATCGTATTGCCCACATTTTAGATACATATTCTAAAGGGTAAGGTCAAAGATCATGGTCAAAGGTCAAAACAGTTTTTCTACTAGTATTTCTTATACTAACTGTTAGATTTTCACTAGGCTTACCATGTTTATTCGGCCATTTACCTAGGCCAAGGTCATGCAAGAAACTATACAATTCCATATGAAAGGTCAAGGTCACCTTTTCACCTGGTGAAAGTTGTAGTAATGATTACAATAGTTGTGATGATGAAGATCATAGTAATGGTGATGATGACATTAGTAGTTCAAGGTCAAATAAAAGGTCAATATGCTATTTTCTGTACTATCCATGCAACTTCACATTTGGTGAGATAATTGCACTTTAAGTGAAAAGTAAAGTAATAAATGTCGAGACATATAAAGGTCAAGATAATGGTCAAGGTCAACTATTCTATTGATATATATGAAACTATCTAATGGGTTTTAATGAAATTACGCATGCTTATTTGATTTTCATGGGCAATGTCAATGCAAACAAAAATGTACTCTTACATAAAGGGCAAGGTCACAGGTCAAGGTCAAAGGTCAACTGTTATTGTTTATTAAGAAAGATTACTCAAATTTTGGAAAACTGGCTGTTATGGTTTATTATTTAAATATAATATATGCATCAAATTTCACATACATATTGTAATAGTTAAGGTCAGAAGTCAAGGTTAAAACAAGAGTATTTGTTATTTTCCCTAAACTCCTCCTAGACTGTTTAATGTATTGTCACCAAGTTTTACAGGCAAATTCAGTTGGTCAATGCGATGGCCATCCAAATATATGTATTTTATTTCATGTCAAAGGACAAGTTCACAGTAGGCCTATATGATCACTATTTGTAATAAATATTCAAAATGCTACAAAATAGTGTTACGCTGACCTTATTATAGATAATTATTTTAATAGTTAAGATTCAATGTGATCATAAATGTAATTATATATATACATATATACTCCCAGGCAGACATGAACCACCAACGGTCAGGACGAGTGTCTATGCTTTAATCCACTACACACAAGTATCCTCTATCACGCCGTGGTATAGTGGATTAAAGTATAGGCACTTGTTTTGACTGTCGGTGGTTCAAGTCCGGCTGTGAGTATAAAAACATTTAATATATATACAGTATATTTATAAATTGCATATAAACCGATTTCACCTAAGAGATTCAATACTACTTGCAGAATTCTAGGTTGCAGAGTTGCGTATGCATTTTTTTTTTTTGGTAATGCGAAAACTGCCACACATACACATGTCTCAGATGTGATGATAATGGTGAGACATCTGTCTGTCTGTCTGTCCGAGAACTCCTAGACCGTTTGACGGATTTTCACCAAACTTCACACAAACCTTCAGTGCGTGAATTTGACGGTAATTAAACAAATATTTGTTGAATGTATTCAATAGTTATGTTTTCCAAAACATGGTTCCCCCCCCCCCCCCCAGCAATGATGGCGATCTTAGTGTGTGAGCCCCGAAGGGGCTCACACACTAAGAACGAATTCTGGGGGCGAAAACATCTCGCTACGTATTTGCTAGGTTAAGTTAGTTTATATGGCATTATAAGTGATGGTAGTAATAGTGGGATTGATGGTGATAGTAGTGATGATGGTGATAATAGTAGTTATGATGGTTGTAGTTGTATTGATAATGATGACAATAGTGATGATGGTAGATATGATGGTGACAGTACTAGTAGTAGTGATGATGGTCATAATAGTAGTGGTGATGGTGACAAGTAATGATGATAGTTGTAGTGATAATAATGACCGTAGTGATGATGGTAGTAACGATGGTGAGTATTAGTGATGTGGTGAGTAGTAGTGATGATGGTGAAAGTTGTAGTAATGATTACAATAGATGTGATGATGAAGATCATAGTAATGGTGATGATGGCATTAGTAGTGATGGTGATTGGAAGATGGTGGTGATGATTGTAGTAATGATGGTTGATTGTTGTAGTATTAATGATAATAGTACTTAGTGATTAAGATGGTAGTGACAATGGTGACAGTAGTAGTGATGATGGTGGGAGTAGTAGTGATGATTGTAATTGTAGTAGTGATGATGATCATAGTAATGGTGATGATGACAGTAGTCATGATGATTGCGGCAGTTGTAGTGATGATGGCAGTAGTAGTGATAATTGTGATTGATGATGGTATTAGTAGTGATGATGGTAACACATCGCAGAGTTGGGTATGCCGTTTTGATTTTGGGCGAAACGGCACATCTACTTTATTTATATATTTTTGAGTTTCCTCGCTAGACCTCCATCAAGCTTAAAATAACACCCCCTAGACCCTCTTTCAAGATAAATTTTTAAATTTTTGGGTAGAAAAAAGTCCCGGCCGAAGGCCGATTCCTTCTAAAATTACAGGCTCGCTATCGCTCGCCAGGAATAAAATCAACACCTAAATGGCACAAAAGGTTTTAACGTTGATGAAGAAATGGGGCGAAAGGTCTTAAAATCGACAAACTAACGGCACAAACATTTTAAAACCTCAAAACTAATATATTAAACATGAGGGAGAAGGGGGTCCATAAAAAGCAAGTACTACCCCCTTAAGCTGTCACATTACAATTGGCCATAAGTATTGACAGGAAAAGCGCTCGTGTGTCACCGCCTTTAAGATGAGGTTTTTAGTTTCTTCCATCAAGCTTAAAATTACCCCCCCTTAACCTCCTTTCAAGATAAACTTGTAAATTTTTCTGCAGAAAATTTTCCCGGCCAAAGGCCGGTTCCTTTTAAATTACAGGCTCGCTATCGCTCGCCAGGAGATAATCGACACTTAATTGGTTCGAAAGGTCTTAAATATGACAGGAATGGGGCGAAAGTTCTTAAAATCGCCAAATGAATGGGCAAACGTCTTAGAATGTCAAAAGCAATGGGGCTATATTTGAGGGAAAAGGGGCTCCAGGAAAATATCCCTTAAATGGAAATCTCTTTAAGGGGAGATGGTTGATTTTTCTGCTCAACTTTTCCCTCATGCTTAGCCCCCTTAGGTTTCAGATTTCAAGACGTTCGCTTCATTCGTCCTATTTCTTTATCAATATCAAGACCTTTCGTGCCATTTAGGTGTAATTCTTTCATGGCGAGCGATAGTGAGTCTGTAATTTTAAGAGGACTGGGACATTTTCTACCGAAAAATGTACTAATTTATCTTGAAAAGGGGTCTAGGGTGCGATTATGTTTTAAGCTTGATGGAGGTCTAGTGAGGAAACTAAAAAATATGAATGTATACATAAATAGTGCCAAAAATAACCATTGCCCCTTAATTAACTAATAGGTTCAATAAACTTGTTCAAATAAAGCCAAAATATGTATTAATTTATTTGCCAATTATAATTCTCATATACATTACACTGATTATATTAGAAACAGGTCATTATAAATAAATATATATATATACTGTATATAAACCATTAAATAAATACTGATTGTAATTCTCATTAATAGGTTTGTACTCTACTTTGAACTCTATATCATATAATCTATCAAATTATAACAACAATCATTGTGTTTTCATATTACTCAAAACCAACGATAGAGCTTTGTGCTGTCATATAACTCATAAACCAACGATAAAGTTATTATTTGTCATGTTACTCATAAACCAACGTTACATTTGTTTTGTCAAGTTACTCATAAAACAACGATAGAGCTATGTTTTGTCGTATAACTCATATACAACAACAACAACAACAACCAACGTTACATTTGTTTTGTCATATAATTAATAACCAACGATAGAGCTATGTTTTGTTAAGTTACTCATGAACCAACATTACACCTGATTTGTCATATAACTCATGAACCAACATTACACCAGGCCTGATTTGTCATATAACTCATGAACCAACGTTTTAGCTATGTTTTGTCGAGTTAATCATACAACAAAGTTATAACTATGTATAAGGAAGATGCTCTTTATTGATAACATGTGAAATCACTATCAACCAACAAGTAGGATGTTCTTGTTCAACATAATTTTGTAAGTGACAAAAAAAGTGTGATCTTAATTGATGACGCATTAAATCCCTATCAACCAACTAGTAGGATGTGTTCTTGTGCAACTTAATTTTGTAAGTGAGAAGAAGAAAAAAAGTTCAGTGATATTTCTGGAAGCATAGGTCGGTGTATTCTGGAGTCTCGATGGTTTGGAAGCTCGAGTTCACCGAAGCCTCAGAAGATCAGGATAGTCTTCTAGCATTGCAGATGATGTGCATGTGCATCTGAAAATAATAATATATGAAAGAAGGAGGTATAAGAAGTAGCTGAAAGTATAATATATATTTCTTTCATATCATTTCAAAAACAGTATAGTATTATTTCATATACCGGTATACTGTATATGTATATATATATATATATATATAGAGAGAGAGAGAGAGATTTAATCGCAAATACGTGTGATCAAATAATGTAGTCAAATTCGCAGGAAAAAAGAAACAATGGAACACCAAGGCGATTTCTCTTGAAATTATAGGCTCGATATCGCCCGGCAGGAAAAAAATCAACACTTAAATGGCATGAAAGGTCTTGATATTAATATGAACATTTATGTGGCTAAGCATGGGGAAGAAGGGGGACCACAAAAACGACCCATCTTACCTGGGACACAGCAGGAGCACGTGTTCTTAGTCTTACAGCCGCAGTCCTTCTTTGTGTAACCATGATCACAACCATGGTCGTGGCGCACGCAGTACCCGCCGTTGCCTGAGCACTCCTCCTTAGGCCGGCACTTCATCATGAAATGGCAGCCGCTGTGGCACTGAGCATGGTTGGCCTCATAGAAGTTAAAATGTGCAGACTCGCACGCCGCCGGATCCTTCATACAGAACCCCTCGGCGTTGGCTGGTTCCTTGCAGTCATCAGTCTGGGTTCATCTGAGGGGATACAAAGCGACTCGGTTAAGGGGGGAGTGCTTTGTGTTTGGTCTATATACCGTATGTATTTATTATTGTATTTTTGAGTTTCCTTGCTAGACCTCCATCAAGCTTAGAAGATAAATTTGTACATTTTTCGGTAGAAAAATGACCCGGCCAAAGGCCAGTTCCTTCTAGAATTAGAGGCTCGCTTTCGCTCGCCAGGAAAAAATTGACACTTGAAGGGCACGAAAGGTCTTGATATTGATAAAATAATGAGGTGAAAGGTCTCAATATCGCTTAACTAGCAGTACGAACGTCTTAAAAAAGAAAAAGAAAACAAAAAGTAGGCCTTTGCACGCCGCCGTATATTTGGTAGAGAACCCCTTGGTGTTGGCTGGGTCCCTGCAGTCATCAGTCTAGGTGCATCTGAGGGGATACAAAGGGACTCAGTTAACCGTTAAACGGCGAAGCTATGGTAATTGAAAGTGCCCGCCAGGCGAACGTATTGAGGCTCATTCCCAACGAAAATCTTCATTATCTGATAAATATCGTTATTACTTATTCGTATGTGCCTATTTTACGTTTAATATGAAAATATTAACATGTAACAGCTATAAGACAAGTGGGAATAGTATTTGGGGGGTGAAAAAGACAAATTATTTTTAGGCCTTGGATATTAAGAGTTCCGTCGCCTTCCAAGGGTGGATGGGCGTAAATATTATTATTATATATTATTATAACATTCTTCAGTTTGGGCGCATCTGAGAGCACATAAAGGGACTGGGTTAAAGGAGGATAGGCGTATTTGTATACTTATTTATTTATCTTTTTATTATGACATTCTTCAGTCTGGGCACATCTGAGGGCACACAATGGGACACGGTTAAGGGGATTATACTCACTATTTCTGGACCCCCTTCTCCCTCATGTTTAGCATATTGGTTTTGAGATTTTAAGATGTTTGTTTCATTAGTTTGTCGATTTTAAGACTTTGCGCCCCATTTCTTTGTCAATATCAAGAACTTTCGTGACATTTGGGTGTCGATTTTTCCCTGGCGAGCGTTAGCGAGCCTGTAAATTTTTAAGGAATCGGCCTTCGGTCAGGAAATTTTTCTACCGAAAAATTTACATTTATATTGAAAGGGGGTCTAGGGAGTGCTATTTTAAGCTTGATGGAGGTCTAGCGAGGAAACTCAAAAATATATAAATGAATAAATACATATAGCTAAAACCAAGCACTATCCCCTTAAGGGGGGGATGGGCGTATATATTGTCTTATTAATGTATATCTGCATTGTTTTCTTAGTTTCCTCCCTATACCTCTATCAAGATTGTGGGGCTCACTTAATACTAATAATATATATATATATATATATATATATATATATATATATATATATATATATATATATATATATATATATATTAATAATAATAATAAGAATAAGAATAATATTGTAAATGATACTTAATATATATATATATATATATATATACTGTATATATATTAATAATAATAATAATAATAGTTGAGTATCGTTCTTACCCAGATGTTCCACAGTGGCTTCGGGCAGTAAGGTGAAGATCCTCAGCTGTTGTTGTCTCCACATTCTAGTACAAAACATAAAATAAAACAGTTTATAATAGAAAATAGTATATAATCTATAGTAGCTAGCACTCTATCTCTAGGAGTAAATACTATCTCAATAAACCCTATGAGTAACATAAGACACTAGCTTACAGTATATTCAAGGTATAAGACTCAAAGAGGTAGATACTATCTCAATAAACCCTCTGACTGACATAGGACACTAGCTTATATTCAAGCTCTAGGACTCAAAGGGGTAAATACTATCCCAATAAACCCCCTGACTAACATAGGACACTAGCTTATATTCAAGCTCTAGGACTCAAAGGGGTAGATACTATCTCAATAAACCCTCTGACTGACATAGGACACTAGCTTATATTCAATCTCTAGGACTCAAAGTGGTAGATACTATCTCAATAAACCCTCTGACTGACATAGGACACTAGCTTATATTCAAGCTCTAGGACTCAAAGGGGTAAATACTATTCCAATAAACCCCCTGACTAACATAGGACACTAGCTTATATTCAAGCTCTAGGACTCAAAGGGGTATAAATTATCTCAATAAACCCTCTGAGTAACATAGGGTTCTCATTTATAATATTATATAAGCTTATAATCCAGCTCTAGGACTCAAAGGGGTAAATAACATCTCAATAAACCGTCGGAGTAACAGAGGACTTTGGTTCATATTCTATAGTCCGTTCATTCTAGGTTGGGCAGAAATCGTAACCTCTAACCTCTGTATCTCAAAAAGGGCTAGAGCAAATTTAATGAGCTGTCAATTTCCACACCTATTTCCTAGCCAAGTCTTCGTATTTGGTAGAAAAGTTAGCTCGATTACTCTAGTCCTTCGAGTTATGAGAGGTTAGGGGTTACGATTTCTGCCCAACCTAGAATGAACGGACTATAGCTCTAGGACTCAAAGGGGTGAATACTATCCCAATAAACCCCCTGACTATCATAGGACACTGGTTTATAGTTTATAGCATACACAAATAGTTTATAGTTTAATGCTTGCACTTGGTGTGTTAGTGGTGATCATTTATGGTAGTGGTGATGGTGGTCATAGTAGATTGATGATCATTAAAAAAGTGTGATGATAGGTTGGTGATTTTTCAAGGCTGTGATGGTGGTGATGGTGTGCTTGTGGTGGTGATGGTGTGCTTGTGATGATGGTGGTAATAGTGATGATGGTGGTAATAGTGATGATGGTGGTGGTGATGATATAGTGGTGATAGTGATGGTGATAGTGATGATGGTGGTGATAGTAGATTGATGGTATTCTAAGGTTGTGATGATAGTGATGATAATAGTGTTGTTATATTTATGGGGATAGTAATATTTATAGTAGGGAATATGTTAGAGTTATTAGGCTGGTGATCATTAAGGGAAGGTTTTAGTTTGTTCCCAAGACCTCCATCAAGATTAAAATGTCACCCCCTAAATCCCTTTTCAAGATAAATTTGTACATTTTTCGGGAGAAAAATGTCTCGGCTAAAGACCAGCTCCTCTTAAATTACAGGCTCGCTATCGCTCGCCAGGAAAACAAAATAACACTTAAATGGCATGAAAGGTCTTAACATTTACAGAAATGGGGCGAAAGTTCTTAACCCTTGTCTGGCGGGGGTGGACTTAAGTCGGGCTAGAGAAGAAAGGACTATGTGGCGGGGACCGACTTAAGGCGGTGTGCAATTCTGAGCAATATTTGGCTCTGAGAGAGAGACGAGTGGTGGGAGGAGCGTAGGTCGGCTCTGACCGTTCGGCACGGCTCTCGCGCCAGCACTGGGCCCTACTCCACACACACCCACACTCACTGCCTCGCTACACAGGGAATTATGTAAGGAAATTACCGTATTTTAGCGATTTTGCTTTTCGGTTGCACGATCGTTGCAAGAGAACGCGTGGTCGTAGAAGGATGGTTCTGGTGTCATTGGAAAGCTCAATTATCGCCCTTTCAGGGATACATAATTGTATTACGCTCTGGCTCTTGTTTATGCATGAAAAAGAGCACGGAAACAAGCTCGTTTAGGGTAAAACCCCCCGCTTCTCAGGTAGTAGATGTTACCGACCTAGCCGCTCATGGAGTGTTAAATTTGCCAAACTATGAGTAGAAAGTCTTTACATCTCAAAAGCAATGGGGCTAAACATGAGGGAGAAGGGGATCTAGAAAAACGACCCATCTCCCCTTAACCCGTTCTGTACCGGCGACGTCTTTTTATCTTTACTCTGGCTACAATTAGATAATTTTATTCAGTTTACAAAGGGCCTCCAGCAATTAACAGGCTTCAAACTATCTCACTTAACCTATTTTGCTGCCACAGATTCTTCTTAAACTGCACAAAATCGCCTAAATATAGCTAGAATAAAATTACAAAGATGTCATCGGTAAAGAAGGGGTTAAGGGTAGTGATGGTGTGTTTATGGTGGTGATGGTGATGGTATGTTTATGGTGACATGCCAGGATGGACAGACTCACCATGGCCAGGGAGACACCACACAGGACACTCAGCAGCATAAACTTCAGCATGGTCACCCGATTGCTCTACCTGGAACAAACAAATCGCTCGAGTCAACATGTGTTACTGAAGTACATGAACAAAATATATATATACTGTATGCGCGGAACTTCGGAGTGAGTATCCTAGGTTCGATTCCTTGAAGTGTCACATGTATTTGTTGATTGCATTAATTGAGTTAAGAAGTAAAGTTGGTTGGTGAATAAATTTGAAAACATATATGTTACTGAAGTACGTGAAAATTAAATTTATAATACGTCCTCTGATGTTTTGTGTTCCCTTATTTCAAATGTATTTCCACATATTGATTTTTATAAGTTCGTTTGTGTTTATATTATGTCGTCCCTGTTTTGGTTTGTATATTTTTCAAGTTTAACATTATATTGTGTAAGGATATAATGTGACAATGCGAATTATAAGTGTTTCAAATTGTCTCGCTCTTATTCATTGTGACATAGTGTATAATTATCCCATTCATTACCGGTGTTTAGACGATTTTATACAGCTTAGGAAGGACCTCTAGCAATAATAAGGCTTCAAACTACCTCAACCAACCCTTTTAACTACCACAGATACTTTTTAAGCTGCATAATAACGTCTAAATATAACCAGAATACAATGTAACACACGTCGCTGGTACTCAAAGGGTTACTAAGGTAAATAATCATGTACTATTGACCCCCCTTTGTACAGTCGCGCAAATAAGTGATGTCCCAGCACCAATTTTGTTTTGATCCATAATTGGTATCAGTAATATCTAAGCCTCATTTCTTCATATCGAGTGAAATATACAAACATGTTCCTACACTTACCCACCCTATTCAACATCTGACAGACATTAATACAGCACAGAGCAAGCCAAACGTAATGACAGCTGGGACATGACTTCCGTTTATTGCTGGAGGCCCTTTTTATTCTGAATAAAATCGTCTAATAGTAGCCAGAATAAAATAAAAGGATGAGTTTGAAGCCTGTTATTTGCTGGAGGCCCTTTTTAAGCTGAATAAAATCGTCTAATAGTAGTCAGAATAACATCAAAGGATGAGTTTGAAGACTGTTAATTGCTGGAGGCACTTTTGATACTGAATAAAATCGTCTAATTGTAGCCAAAATAAAGTTAAAAAGACGTCGTCGGTACAGAAGGGTAGGTCAATTCTCACAACAAGAATAGATCGTAAAGTTACCATGCTTTATACGCGTTAATTACCCAAGTCTAAAGTATTGTGATATTTTGATATTATAAGAAGTATTGTAAGTTGGTGTTTGAGCATATGTAATTTTAATACATGCACTATAAAAAACAAAAACAAGTACGGTATGTGTTAAGGGGGGTGACCTGCTTTTTTTATTTCTGTCCTTTTCTCTCTTTCTCTGGCTTGTAACCATT
Source organism: Paralithodes platypus (assembly GCA_032716605.1). Taxonomy (NCBI): domain Eukaryota; kingdom Metazoa; phylum Arthropoda; class Malacostraca; order Decapoda; family Lithodidae; genus Paralithodes; species Paralithodes platypus. The sequence continues at coordinate 15,860,161 of CM064510.1, read as the reverse complement.
CGGCCCCATTCAGCCAACTATTTTAAGACGTTTTTCCCCATCTAGGTGTCAATTTTGTCCTGGCGAGCGATAGCGAGCCAGCATTATATGAAGAAATCCGGCTTCGCCGGAGACATTTTTCTATTCAAAAAATGTACAAATTTAGCCTGCTGTAAAAAACATATACAAAACATGCTGGCTCGCTACCGCTCACCAGTAAACAATTGACACCTGGATGGGGATAAACGTCTTAAAACAGTAGGCTGAATGGGGCCTAATGGATACAAGCCAGAGAAAGAGAGAAAAGGAGAGAACAAAAACAGGTCACCCCCCTTAAATGAGTGATAGAGAGCCAAATTGAAGGTATGTTAAAGTCAAAATGTACAGTAAACTCTGAAGAACACTTGAATATTGTAATAGTGGTAGAAGAGTACAGGAGAAAGCTCTGAAGAATACTGATTATTATAACAGTGATTCATATTATCACCAATTAACTTACAAATAATCCTAATTAATGATATATATCAAACTAATGAATACATGTGGTACTCCAAGGATTCGAACTTGGGTTACTCACACCGAATTTTAGCGCACTAACCATAGAGAGTAAGAGATGCAATATTGCATCGTGTAGAAAGAGATTGTAGAGCATTAGTAAGAGGAGGCGAGTTGATGGAACGATATGCTTTTGAATCTAGCCATTTGAGAAGGGCGGTATAGGTGGAACCTCCCAACACATGTGAACAACGAACATGTGTAATACGTTCTAATGTGCTGTTAAGGGGAAGTATTTGTCTGTTTTTTGGGTACATGTGATGACGTAATGTATATTTTTTGTCTATGTGGATGAGGGAGACAAAAGGCAAAACTGCATGTGAAGAGCGCCTCCCGCACAGTTACAAGTATGAAAGAGCCAAAATCAAGGAATGATCGAGCCAAAATGTCTGGACACACAGAGTTTGAAACATTTTAAGTCAAAAAATGAGGGAAAGATGGATTCAGGGAGAGAGTTCCACAGCCCAGCTGTTGAATAGAAAGATTGGGAGTATCGGTTTACTCTTGAGTTGGAGAGTTGCACATAGTAGGGGTGGGAATGTGATGCAATACGGGTACTACGTACCCTACGTAGAGGAGATGGTATTCATTGAGAGAGCTCTGCTGAACATTGATTATTGTAGTAGCGATAGAGATGCAAAATTGCGACGAAGAGAGAGAGATTGCAGATAGTCGGTGAGTGGACGGGAGTTAATGATACGAATTATGTTCATTACCTCTACGACTATAGGAAAGGCAAGCAAACACACAAATAGGTTAGTTGTATATTTCACAAGCCTTTCTTATTACCAGAGAGGTATAATTGCACAAGAAGAAATGTATGTATAACTGTGGTCGGGTGTTCGATATGTAGTTTGGCGATTTTACCAGAAAACACACAAAGTCCGAAAATGTTGATAGTTTTTGGTAATATATGGAGAATTTTCTGATGAACTGTTGTCGAATGTATGTTGGTTTTGACGATTTGCCCGGAAACACGTTAAATCCGAAAATGTTGGTTATTTCGTTAATTTATGCAGAAGTTTACCTGTTGTCGGATGTTTGTGGTTTGACGATATTACTGGAAAACGCTCTAAGTCCGGAAATTTCGGTTATTTCGGCTATTTAAGCAGAAGTTTAAGCTTAACTGTTCTCAGATGTAGGCTATGTGGTTTGTTGATATTACCGGAAAACGCGAACGAAGTCCATAAATTTCGGTTATTTCGGCTAAGTCTCTCCTCAGGGGAAGAATAAGCTTGGTATGTGTCGGAATGAGGTTGGTCTTGTGGTGGTGGTCTGGTCTGGGCTTCTGGTCTTGTGGTAGTGGTGATGGTAGGAAGTTAAGTGTAAGTAGTAGGTTGGTCCTCACTCCTTATATTACCATCACCACCAAGCCCTCAACAACACCTGTGACCAGCGGGGGAGTCTCAGAGTCTAAACAACCTCCTCATTTCCGGTCCCGTATCTTGGCCACTTCCGGTGTTACGCCCCTTGAGTAATTCCCCCCACATAGATCCCCCGGTGTAAAATAACGGTACGAAAGGGTTACGAATATTACGATCGACTTTTTAATGGGGCGAAAGTTGGGTTTATTATTCCGTTTAAAGCACAATTGTAAACAGTTTATGTGTTCCAGCCATTCACAGGTGCTTCCGATTCACAGGTGTTACGCTTTATTGGTAAATTAACCCTCCCGCATTTTTACGACGCGATCGCGTCATAACGCCACCCCTCGAAGAGTGGTCGTATGATGCAATCGCGTCATAATGCCACCCGTAAGTTAGCAATATTCGTGGTAAATAAGTTTATAACGCGATTATGACGCGTTTTTGGCTGGTAAGTTAGCCATCAGTAAGTTACAAAATGAAATATCTGGCAACCCTCTAGCGTCTCTGTGAGAGGAGTACGGGCCTTTGTTTCACCAGTTGTGAGCCGGCCGCCAGTCTGTGAGGTAGTACTCCCGGACCTTTAAATCTCCTCTCGCCTCCATTGCCCGCCATGGAGCGGGTTTCAGGCGGGCAAATCTGGAATATTTATGTACCTAGTGGCAGTGTGTCATCAATTTGTGGCTATGTATTTATAATTTATGTATATAACTCGTGATTTGTGACTTTGTGCCTCGTTGTTCGCCTCTCCATAGCCAGCCATGTGGTTTTTAGGCGGCTAGAATGGACCCAGTGGAAGTGTTGTGAACTGTGAATAATATTATTTATATCATATTCGTAGGGTTAGTGTAGTAAGCATTCGTAGTCACATTCCTAACTTATGTTAGGTTTGTGATTACGAATGTAAAGTAGGCTATACGTGTGTCATATATATATTGCCCTAAAACCTTCATTTTCACTTGAAAGACCAATATATTTATCAATAAATACTACCTACGAAGTATAATATAGCTGTAATTGCGAAATATAGTTCTGTTTTGCCCATTTTTGGCAATTTTTTATGCCCAATTTGGACAATTTTTGAGTGAATACACAGTTTTATTTGAGTGAAGTAACTGACAGTGAAGTGTGGATAATTATAAACAAATTTTGTATACAAAAATGTCACGGTACGTACAAATATGTCACGGTAAGGAGCCTGACAAAGAACAGACAAGGCTTTTATGCGCCACTTTACACTACACTACAGCAGTGAACCTTTGGACAGCCACAGATGTCTGGGTAAAGTACCTAAGCTAATACCATAATTACTTGCCCGCAACGGGTCCCCACTCCTTGACCTTACCTTTTCCTCAGAGCTGGGATATTTTATATGTTTAAGCATAGGCCTATCTTTATTTGATATATATATAGCCTATCGTATATATATATATATATATATATATATATATATATATATATATATATATTATATATATATATATATATATATATATATATATATATATATATATATATATATATATATATATATATATATATATAAATACATATATATATTAGAGTATTTCTATTGTAATTTTATATATAGGCCTATTTTTATTTATTGGGATTCATTACAGTTTTTATTTATTTTATTTATTTTATTTATTAAATTTATTTTATTTATAATTTTATATCATTTATATATATTTGTTTTAATTGTTCCTGTTCCCCAGGGTGTCCATGGGACCACCCCCTAGGTCCACAGCAAGGGCATGGCCCATAATCGAGTATGTATATAGTTATTTTTTATTTATTGGGATTTATTATAGTTGTTATTTATTTTATTTATTTTATTTATATACTTTTATTTTATTTACAATTGTATTTAATGTATATATATTTTGTTTTATAGTTCCTGTTCCCCAGGGTGTCCATGGGACCACCCCCTAGGTCCACAGCAAGGGCAAAGCCCATAATCGAGTATTTATATAGTTATTTTTTATTAATTGGAATTTATTATAGTGGTTTTTATTTTATTAATTTTATTTATTTCATTCTATTTTATTTATAATTTTATTTCATTGATATATTTTTTTTTGTATTGTTCCTGTTCCCCAGGGTCTCCATGGGACCACCCCCTAGGTCCACAGCAAGGGCAGGGCCCATAATCGAGTATTTATATAGTTATTTTTGTATTTATTGGGATTAATTATATTTGTTATTTATATTATTTATTTTATTTATATAATTTTATTTTATTTATAATTGTATTTAATTTATATATTTTTGTTTTTGTATTGTTCCTGTTCCCCAGGGTGTCCATGGAACCTTCCACCCCCTAGGTCCACAGCAAGGGCAAAGCCCATAATCGAGTATTTATATAGTTATTTTTTATTTATTGGGATTTATTATAGTTGTTATTTATTTTATTTATTTTATTTATATAATTTAATTTTATTTATAATTTAATTTTATTTATATATATTTATTTTTATTGTTCCTGTTCCCCAGGGTGTCCATGGGACCACCCCCTAGGTCCACAGCAAGGGCAAAGCCCATAATCAAGTATATACAGTATATAGTTATTTTTTATTTATTGGGATTTATTATAGTTGTAAAGATGTACTATGTAAAGTAAAGAGTAAAGATGGGACTATGGATGAAGAGGTGCGGAATAGGGTACAACAGGGGAAGAGGGTTGTAGGAACGCTAAAAGCAGTAACAAGAAATAGGGTGGTCAGTATGGAAGTGAAGAAGTCCTTGCATGACAGTATGGTAATCCCGACACTGACTTACGGAAGTGAAGCATGTACGTTGGTTGAGAGACTCAGACCAAGAGTGAGAGCAGTTTAAATGAATTACTTAAGGAGTGCGTGCGGAGTTACATGGAGGGATAGACAGACTAATGAGGAAGTAAGAAGGAGGTGTAGTGTGGAGGTAGATGTGCTGGAAAGTGTGAAAAGGAACAACTTGAGATGGTTCGGCCATATGGAACGTATAGAAAGCGAGAGAATGACTAAGAGGGTGTACGAGAGCGAGGTGGAGGGACAGAGAGGGAGAGGTAGACCGAATATGAGGTGGAAGGATGGAGTGAGGAACTACATAAACGAAGGCGGTGCTGGTTGGGGGGAGGGGCGTCGACTGACTGGGGACAGAGGTTCATGGGGTCTGTTCGTTCGTGGCCACCCCTTCGGGGATCACGGCGTCAGGCAATAGATAGATAGATAGATTATAGTTGTTATTTATTGTATTTATTGTATTTATATAATTTTATTTTATTTATATAATTTTATTTTATTTATTATTTAATTTCATTTATATATATTTTGTGTTATTGTTCCGGTTCCCCAGGGTGTCCATGGGACCACCCCCTAGGTCCACAGCAAGGGCAAAGCCCATAATCGAGTATGTATATAGTTATTTTTGTATTTATTGAGATTTATTATAGTTGTTATTTATTTTATTTATTTTATTTATTTATTATTTTATTTCATTGATATATTTGTTTGTATAGTTCCTGTTCCCCAGGGTGTCCATGGGACCACCCCCTAGGTCCACAGCAAGGGCAGGGCCCATAATCGAGTATTTATATGGTTATTTTTTATTTATTGGGATTTATATAGTTGTTATTTTTTTATTTTATTTATAATTTTATTTCATTTATATATATATTTTGTTATTGTTCCTGTTCCCCAGGGTGTCCAATGGACCACCCCCTAGGTCCACAGCAAGGGCAAAGCCCATAATCGAGTATTGATATAGTTATATTTTTATTTATTGGGATTTATTATAGTGTTATTTATTTTATTTATATAATTTTATTTTATTTATAATTTTATTTCATTTATATATTTTTTGTTTATTGTTCCTGTTTCCCAGGGTGTCCATGGGACCACCCCCTAGGTCCACAGCAAGGGCAGGGCCCATAATCGAGTATTTATATAGTTATTTTTTATTTATTGGGATTTATTATGGTTGTTATTTATTTTATTTATTTTATCTATATATATATATCATTTTATTATATTTATAATTTTATTTAATTTATATATTTTTGTTTTGTATTGTTCCTGTTCCCCAGGGTGTCCATGGGATGACCCCCTAGGTCCACAGGAAGGGCATGGCCCATAATCGAGTATTTATATAGTTATTTTTTATTTATTGGGATTTATTATAGTTGTTATTAGTTTTATTTATTTTATTTATTTTGTTTTATTTTATTTATAATTTTATTTCTTTATATATATTTTTGTTTTATTGTTCCTGTTCCCCAGGGTGTCCATGGGACCACCCCCTAGTTCCACAGCAAGGGCAGGGCCCATAATCGAGTATTTCTATTGTTATTTTATATATATTTTTATTTATTCGATTTTATTTATTTTATATATACAGGTATATACCGTATATATATATATAAACAAATCATGTCCCCTTCCCTGTTGCTCCTGTTCCCCTGTTGTGTTGTTCCTGTTCCCCAGGGTGTCTCTGGGACCACCCCCGAGGTCCAGAGCAAGGCCAAGGCCCATAATCGAGTATTTCTATTGTTATTTTATATATATTTTTATTTTTTTGATTTTATATATACAGGTATATACCGAATATATATAAAACAACAAATATTGTCCCCTTCCCTGTTGTGTTGTTTCTGTTCCCCAGGGTGTTTGGCCAAAGAGCCCCAAGGTATAAATATATTCTTATAATGCCACACTATGACTATGTCAAGGTGTTCCCCCATTTGAATTACAAAATACTATACCGTCATGAATCCATTATTCTCTCGTCATCTGGAATCGGATAATGCCAAACTATGACTACGTCATGGTGTTCCCCCATTTGATTAACAAAATGCGGAACTATACCGTCATGAATCCATTATACTCACGTCATCTGGTTCGGATAATGCAAAACTATGACTACGTCATGGTGAACTATACCAACGTCATATGGATCCAGTGAAGGCGAACTTGCGTCATGACAACCATCAACGTCAATTACGTTTTTCCTATATTTCCTTTTCTTGGTTTCAGCATCGTAAGCTAACTACTGACTTCCGCCATACGCCAGCCTGCCACCATACGCCAGCCTGCCGCCATACGTCAGCCTGCCGCCATACGCCAGCTGCCATGTCGGACAACAGGGATACCAAGAAACGTTTGCGGGACTCCGAGCTGTAGGATGTAGTAAACAAGGTGCTGGACCTGACGATGGACGAGATGGCGAGCGAGAGTGAGTCGGAAGAGTGGTCGACTGGAGATGAGGATTGGGCTTCACCTCCGCCCAAACGAATCCGCCTCGACGCCCACGCCTAGGCCGATCCACCACCAGCCCCAGCAACGCCAGACGACCCACCACCACCAGCAGAACCATCCCCAGCAACGCCAGACGACCCACCACCACCACCACCAGCTGAAGCAGCCCCAGCGGATCCACCACCACCACCACCACCATCCATCTCATCCACATCCCATCCCATTACATCCAATCTACATCTCATTCCATCCCCTCTACATCTCATCCCATCCCATCTACATCTCTACCAATCCATAACATCACCGATTACCTCCTACCATCACCCAACTTCCCCCAACTTCCCACGTCACCTCTTCCATCCACCTCGCGTGGCGGTGCCTCATCCTTGCTTCCAGCAGGATCACCAGGCCGCAGCCCACACCTGTTTGCTACGCTACTTGCTGTGGGCACTTTGAATACCCCGCTTTCGCATGTCATGGGAACGGTCACCCCTGCAGTGTCCCCCTTCAGCGACACACCGTTGACCCCCTCGGCATTTGTTCTGCCTGAGCATCAAGCCGTAATTCTTGCTGAGGTTGCTGAAGCCGCAGTGCGTGATCAGGTTGTTGCTGAGGTGCCACGCACAGCGTTGAATCCTCCAGCAGCAATCGAGGAGCTTCTTCCCCAAAGGCTTCCTCTTCACCGTTCACCAACTGGTACAGCTGCACCAGGTTCACCAGCTGGTGCAGCTGCACCAGATTCACCAGCTCCACACCTTTCACCACTTGGTGCTGCACCAGGTTCACCGGCTTCTGCATCATCTGATGCAGAAGCCCCCACCACTCATCCCCTCGACCTACCACCTATGCCACGCCGGAGGCCAGGGCCCCGTAGGGGGGCAGGTGGTAGGCCCAGGGGCCGCAGAGGTGTTCCTCGCGGTGGTCGTGGTCGTGGCCGTGCTCGCGATCCTGCCCCCGATCGTGATGCCGGTTGGACCGACGCCCCCTTCGACCCCCAGCCTGATCTGTTCACAGGGACCCCTGGCATGCAGGTATCAAAGCCGGTGACTCCTCTCCAGTTCTTCCAGTTCTTCTTCCATGGGAGATGCTGCAATTCCTGGTATTGGAGAAAAATGCTTACGCCAATTTCGTTGACGGAGCAGCCGCTCTTTGGCATCTGTTTGATGAGGAGGAAATGGCCAAATTCCTTGGCCTGTATTTCTTCATGGGCATCACCAAGATTCCTTCTCTGAGTCACTACTGGCGTTCAACTGTCCTTCACGACTACCCAGTATTTCGGAGAACGATGAGTAGGACTAAGTTTCTAGCGTTGTTGAAGTATTTCCATGCTTTCAACAACAAGGCAGTCTGCAGGCAGAACAAGGACAGGCTTGTGAAGGTTCGGACGGTGATGGAATACCTACTTGAAGGATTCAAGCTGGCATACATCCCCGCCGAAAAGCTATCCCTTGACGAAGGGAGCCTTGGATGGAAGGGTCGCCTTTCATTCAAGGTTTACAACTCAATGAAGCCGACGAAGTACGGTATCAAGATGTACATCCTGGCAGAGGCGTTGACTGGCTATGTGTGGGACTTTCGGGTCTACACCGGTCCGGGTCGATCTCTCCAGGAGATGGTAGAGGATCTCACAGAGTCCTTCAGAGGTCAGGGGTACAGGCTGTACATGGAAACTATTACAACTCAGTTGACCTGTGCCAGCAAATGCTCACACACAACATCAATGTGTGTGGCACCCTGCGCCTTGTACGAGGAGCTCCTAAGTGGTTGTGCGACATTGCTAAAGCAAAAGAGCTTGAACGCGATGCGACAATAGCATTGAACAACGGCTTAACCATGGTCCTACTTTGGCGAGACAAGCGCATCGTCAACATGGTGTCCACCTTCCACAAACAGGAGACCATCCCGAAGCTTGTCAGTTTCAAAGAGAAGGACCAACAGGGCAGGTGGCGTCATGGACATAGGGAGATCTTCAAACCTGTTTGCGTTGAAGACTACAACTTACATATGGGTTGGGTGGATCACTTCGACCAGATGGTCCAGTACTACCCCATCCAGCGAAGGATGGTCAAGTGGACGAAGAAGATCACCTTCTACTTCATCCAAATGGCCCTCTTCAACACCCATGTCCTGTACAGAAAGTGCTACCCAAGGAAGAAGATGACCTTGCTCGACTTCCAGGAGCACATCTGTACTTCCTTGCTGCAATTCAACCCTCCAGAGTGGCCTCTGTCGGGGAGGCCAGTCCACCGAGCACAAGATCTGCCGCCTGACCAGCGTGAGCCACAGCGGCATGCATGCAGGCAACGGCAACCCGGTGGACCATCTGGGTCATCCAACGACGACCATCCAGACTCCCCAGCCCCTGCTGCTCCTGACAACACTCCACCCTCTCCTGTTGTTGCTCCTGGTGGAGGCGTTGAGAGGGCACCACGTCTCGATGTCACCTCCCCACCACCAGAACCAGATGATGCTGCTGCTGATGCTGCTTCCCTGGGGGGAAACTATGTCCTGGTTCAACCCCCCGTGATACTAGCACCTGATGCAGCTGCTGCTGGTGACGATGGGGAAGCAGCTCTTGAAGCTGCCAACCAACCGCCACCAGTACTGGAAGCAGCACGAGCGGTGCGAGTCCGGAGACCTCGACTTGGAGTGGTCCCAAGGCCCCGTCCTATTGTTCTGAACCATGTCCGGTTGAACAAGGCCTTGGACCATACTCGGCAGAGGATTCCGGCCAAGAAGCGACTCCGTTGCTATTACTGCAAAGTAATGAACGACATTCGCAAGGGCACAAGCTTCCGCTGCACGACTTGCATGGTTGCCCTCTGCATTGACGTCAACAACTGCTTCAACCTTTTCCATAGCCACAATGCAGGTGTCCTATAGTCAGGAGCCATGTGCAATCATTCATTCATTGATTGATTGATTCATTCATTAATTTCTCTTCTCCAGTTCTCTTCTTCATTCACCCACCTTCATTCAACCACCTTCATTCACCCACCCTCGTTCACCCACCAACATTCACCCACCTACATTCACCCACCTTCATCATTAAATTGGATATAGGCCTCCTGGGGAAACCACTCTAAAAAAATAACGAGTCAAATGCAGTACCTCCTAGGGTGGCTTGGAAATCTGCATATTTCTGTGGTTTCACACCTTGTATATATTTATATATATATATATATATATATATATTTATGACACCTTGTATATATATATATATATATATATATATATATATATATATACATATATATATATATATACATATATATACCCACACACACATACTGTACACACATTTTTGTTACCATTCATTATATTTTGTTTGACACCTTGAATATATATATATATATATATATATATATTACTTTATTTGTGTGTACAATATAATTATTTCTGAATTTATTACTTGAAGATAACCTGGCTTTCTTGTTTTGTTTTTTCAGTGTCAACCCAGGAGACATTTCCCTTCTCGTGGGAAAGGGTTGTGGCCCTATCAGGTAAGTATAATTGACAACCTTCATGACTGACATGTGTTCTATGAACATTATACAATTATTGGCAAGGAAAATTATATAAAAGTGTTGTATATTGTGGCAAAGATAAACAACTGTATAAACATTCTCATATATTTACATAACAATAACAGTGCATGGAAACAATTGCGCATAGCTCGCGAACCAATTACGCTATATTATTTTGGTTTTCACCATTAGAAAGAGCATTGTTACGTCCTGGGATATATAAACACTGGATTCTTTCTATTGGACTAGGTATGCGGCAACAAGCAACAACGGAAAACGCTAGATCCAACCCTTATCTATAAACCCAGGCAACAAACCACCCTAAACCGTCAAGAGTCCTGCCTGGACAACAAGGTATCCTATGACTCGGTTACCGGGTGCACGCACTATAGACTGCTGATAGTCAAGCAGGCTATATAAAAGATCACACAATTAAGTTGACATAAAGTTTCAAGGAAAAGATAGATAACGGAATTAAATTGCAGAAACAATTTAATAACAAACTAGAAGAAAGTACATTTAACGTTACGTTAATTAACCCTTAATTAGCGGCTCACCACATAAGTCGTATTTAATAAAGCTGGACTATGTGGCGGCGCTCGACATAGGTCGAGTGGCAATTTCAGCACGTAATGTTGCTGAGAGAGAGAGACAAGTGGTGGCAGGAGAGTAGCGAGCGTATGACTGCTCCAGACCACCGCGGCGAACATACTGACACGAATCCCAGCTCCCTCCTCCCTCTCTCACTCGCTATATAAGGAATTGTATCGGGAAAGTGGCTAATTACATGCTTTTTGCACTCGCGTTGCACGGTTATTGCAAGAAAACTAGCCATCATAAAAGGATCGTTATGGTGTCATTCGAAAGCTCTGTTTATGCCCTTTCAGGGATAGGTACTTGTTTTACGTTCTGGGTCTTATTTAAGCATGAAAATGATCACGTAAACAGCCCTATTTTGGCTAAAAACACCCCGCTGGGCGGTACATATAAATAAACCGCATAGGCCGCTCGTAAGGTGTTAATACAACTAATCACCCCTGCGTGAAATAAGGTGAAAGCAAACAGTCCTCAAAACATCGTACCGGTAGACAAGATGCGGGGTTCTAAACTGCATGCGGCTACTGTAGGATCTGATGCTTAGCAAAGAAAGTATGTTACGGATTTAGAGAACTCTCAACTCATAAGCAGGAATTAATACTAGTGATAGGACCTACAGTGTATAATGGCATAGGTATAATTAAATAAAGGCAGCAACTCGCAACATAACCACATACAGGTGTGCTTCTCACTCTTAATCAGGCAAGCCTGCTTGGACAGAGTCTCTAAGCCACACCCTGACTCACAATGCTCACAAAAACGGTAAACTGTGGCACAATAACAAGCATACAGAAATAATAAACCCCTAGCTGTTAATCTGCCAGGTGGCAGAGGTCTAGCCGGAAGGATATAGGCTTCGGATACCCGGGCTGAGCCATCTGCTCTAGCCTAGGGACGTTCCCAAGTCTGTGCGCCAAATTATTCTAATTGAAAGGGTGCTCTCTTGAGAGACTCAGATCGCAAGTATCTGACTCTCTCCTGGCGACCCTAAAACAAAAGCAAGACGTGCTAGCGCAGTGCTGAGTGGACTAGGCAAGGGCCCTCACACAACACAACACTAGACACACAGAGACACAGACAAGAAAATGCCCCAGACTCCCACGGGTATCCTAGTAAAGTTGTGCGGGTCCACAGGACTCGCACCAGCAGACTTTACTTAAAGGATCGCAAAAAGCCTCCCCTCCGGTCTAGCCGCTGCTAACCTGACACAAGAACACACTAGCAAGCATGAAACCACCAAATATGAGACAACAAAAAAGCTTCCTAGGTCTTATTAACCCGTGGAGCCCCGGCTAGTTTTGTAATGTTTGCGCACCAGAACCCGGGCGGTTTTCAAAATTTTGTTTTATTCCAGAAACAATAGCGAATGGGTTAGGAATGAAGGAAAAACCACGAAAAACCGCTCAAAAAGCTTAAAAAATGGTCCTACAGAGCCCCCGAAAACGGATTTTACAAGAGTAAAAAATTGAAGGCAATTATGCCAAAAAAACAGGTTATTGCACGCTCGCGCGCACGCACGTGGACTTTGAGAGTTTTCAACCATCGGCACGGTTGCGTGGGATACGTACACAGTTCCCATACAAATCTGAGCCCTCTTGAGTGGCTACACCTGAGGTTACGGTCGGCGCAATTAGGACGACGCGTCAGGCGCGTCTCTGGGGCTGTGCGTTACATACATCGCCGACGCGTCAGACGCGTCGCTGGGGCTGTACGGGTTGACCTCTGAAGTGCGCATGGGGGTAATTAGACACCTCTCCCTGTGCGCATGTATTTGAGGTGTTTCCGTCACTAAAATATTCATTGTACCATTAATAGCATTAATACTTATCCATATGCACCTATTAAGGGTTGATAATAATGGTATTAACCTGAAACAACAATAAAACGAGTGAAAACAGCGTTTGGATGGTCAAAATCGGAGATATAGCCCGCGAGTTGTATAATGTATGGGTGAGGCAAGCTGCTTTCCCGCCAATTTCCCCCAAGGCCACTGAGACACAGTCGATCGATACTCTCTCTCTCTCTCTTCCATTCGCTTGCTATCAGTGATGACCACACCCTCCAACCGGATTTCTAATGTTAGCACGAAAATATACCTCAGAATAAGGGAATAACAGGGAAAATAGGTGATAACTGAAGGAGAGGAGGAAAGTGGGGAAGGAGGGGAGGTAGAGGACTGAGATTTTGCATGGCCCAGGGGCCATGCAAAAAAAAAAAAAAAAAAAAATGTCAATGTCAAAAGTTGATTATTTTTTTCACTCACTCTTAAGAGTCTCCCCGCAGTCCGCCGGGGGAACACTTAAGAGTCTCCCAGCAGTTCCCGGGTTAACAATTACATCTCTGCATAAGGCCCAAAATCCTATCTAGTTATCTGAGAGCTCGTCGTTAATACAATAATAGATATAAGGTCTATCAAGGGGATGAGATAATTAAATAGATTGGTGAAATAGTGGAAAGAAGGTATACAAAGTAAGAGAGAAAGTTTCTAAGTGGGGTTGAGAGGGATAGATATCAAGGGGGTCCGAAGGGTACGACAGTGAGGTGAGCTCTGAGTCTTGAATCTGTCTGGACCCCGCCCTAGGCATGCAGAATACATCCCAGGCTTGGCAACACTCAACACAGTTGCCGGGTCAAAATCGTCTACCCCGTGCGTGAGTCGAAACTAAGCCTAACGTTGCCAACAAATGCATATGGCAACATCAGGCTCGTCCCAAGCTGGACTCTCCGCGCGAAGCAACGTCCCCCAGCCGGTCTCTTTCTCCCGCTCGTTTCCTCCCACTCTCACTAGACTTACATCTTATATATTATAATGAAACAATCAACTATCGAGAATAAATATACTAAGATGCGTTGGTTAAGAATAAGGGCAGCTACAAGCTGTGAAACAACATAAGAATATCCCAGACATTAGTTACATTGTCGTAGGATATATACTAAGGAAAAGCCGGCCGGCCGGCTGCCGCCAGCCGGTTTCTAAACGGCTGGGCAGCCGACGCGCGCGCATGCCCGCACGTGGCTACTATGCAGAAGCGTCACACCTCCCCCAAGATATAAGACCCTTGACTAAGTTCTTCATATCTAACAGAAAGCTTCTCATAGTACCACACACTGTTGCAACACAAGGCACTATATATAAAAAAAATAAAGACTGTTGCGCTCCACCGAGCAAGTTCAACTAACTTAGCGACAATAAGCGAAAACATTCAACTTAGATAATGCTACAACATCTTATACAAAATTCTACACGTTATAAAAAATAAAGAGTTTTTATAAGCTTTTTGCTTTTTTTTCGGCTGAACTACAGTGACAGCCTATTTTCCTCCACACTCAACCCTCAATCCTGTGGCAGTCTAACCAACATCATCCACCCTTGATAGACAATCCGCTATCACGTTATCAGAACCGGCAATATGGCGTATGTCCAGATTATACTCCTGAAGCATGAGTGACCACCTGGTCAGCCTCATATTCCGGTTATGAAACTGATTCAAGAATTTCAGAGGGTGATGATCGGCATAAACCACTACGACTGGTCCGAAAGCAGGAACATATACATCGAAGTGCCTGAGCGCCAGCACTATCGCCAGGAGTTCTTTTTCAATTACAGAGTAATTCCTTTGTGCACTATTGATTTTTTTACTGTAAAAACTCACTGGATGTTCGATACCTTCATCATCTGTCTGTAACAAGACAGCCCCAGCCCCTACGCCACTGGCATCAGTCGCCAGCTGAAAAGGTCTGCTGAAGTCCGGGGCCCTGAGTATGGGGAGGGTACATAACAGGTGTTTCACCAAGGAAAACGCCTCTGCACACTCAGGAGACCACCGGAACTTCTTGTCCTTAGATAATAAGTCAGTTAAAGGTGCAAGTACAGTCGAATAGCCTTTGATGAAGCGACGATAATAGCCTATCATCCCTAGAAACCGCATGATTTGTTTCTTAGTCGTAGGCTGGGGAAACTGATCGATGGCTTTGATCTTTGTCTGTGGAGGGCACACCTGACCCATCCCACCTCGAACCCCAGGTACAAAACTGTGGCTTTGACAAAATCGCACTTGCCCAGGTTTACCACCAAACCTGCTTCATTCAGTTTATTAAAAAGCTGTTCGATGTGAGCACAGTGACTGATAAAATCCTCGTATGACATCATCTAAATACACCGTACAGTTGGGAATGTCGGCAATGTCGTTTTTCTGAAACGTTGCAGGGGCATTTTTCATTATGACATCATCTAGGTACACCGTACAGTTGGGAATGTCGGCTACAATGTCGTTCATTAATTTCTGAAACGTGCAGGGGCATTTTTCAGCCCGTATGGCATAATATGGCAACGATATGTGGCACCGTCCACCACAAACCCACACACCTCTCGCGCCCGCTCAGACAAGGGCACTTGCCAATAACCCTTAACAAGGTCTATCTTAGTGAGGAACTTGGCCTTCCTATCTTATCCACACTGTCGTCCACGCGAGGGAGAGGGTAGGCATTTGTGGGGGTTAAACCATTCAACCTGCGGAAATCTATACAAAACCGCACCTTGCCATCTGGTTTGGGCTGCAGTGTGACGGGGGAAGTCCACCTTACTGCACCCTCAGAAATCAGCCCACGTTTCAGCATATAATCCAGCTCTTCCCTAAGTGCTGGTAATTTAATAGGGGGAACACGGTATGGCACTGATTTAAAGGGCGGGTGGTCCCCAACATCGACATCGTGCACCGCTTGAGTAGTGAGGCCAGGATGCTCCGCGAAAACAGCTGGGTTTGAATCAAACAAGTGCTGCACAGCTACACGCTGTTGCTCAGGCAGGTGCAATATCAACTCGTGAGCCACTTGTCTAGAATTCCCCGCCCACTGATCCGCGGAAACATGACAATCCCAATTATCCTCCCCCGCAGCTTGACTGTCCCTTCCTCCTTCTCCACCACGATCGCTGCAGATCAACACCGGGACAGTGAGAGGCTCGGAGGCATGCCTCACATACTCTTTCATCAGATTTACATGGCAGAGTTGGTTCTTTTTCTTACGATCAGGAGTAGCTACTAAATAGTCGAGATCAGAAACCTTCCTTACAACCCGATACGGACCAGAATACTTGGCAGACAAGGGGTGTCCCACCAGAGGCAGTAGTATCAGTACCTCCTGATCTACTTCAAACTCCCTCAGCTTCACCTTCTGGTCGTATCTGTCCTTCATCGGAGCTTGTGAACTCTTATGGTTCCGACCTGCTACCTCCAAGCTCTTTAGCATTCTCTCACGGCTTTCAACAACATACTTTAGAAGCGAGCATGGCTTTGTGACTCCCTCCCAGATCTCCTTGTCTATGTGGAGGGGCCCCCTGACCCTGTGTCCAAAAACCAACTCGTTCGGGCTAAATCCCAAGCTCTCCCCAGGTACTTCTCTCACAGCAAATAAAACGTATGGGAGACCTAGATCCCAGTCCTTCCCATTTTCCATGCAATAACACCGCAACATACTCTTGAGAGTCGAGTGCCACCTTTCCAAAACTCCCTGACTCTCGGGATGGTAAGCAGATGACACCACAGACACTATCCCATGTTGCTGCATGGTCTGCTTAAACAGAGCAGAAGTAAAATTGGATCCCTGATCAGACTGGATCTCCTGAGGGTAGCCATAACGAGAGCAATAGACAAGCTGGTTTTTGACAACAGTCTTAGCCATCCCGTTGCGCATGGGGTAAGCATCTGGATACCGTGTTGCTACATCCATTACAGTTAGTAAAAATTTATTGCCGGCACTAGTGGGGGGCAATGGGCCAACCATATCGATAACTACTTTGCTGAAGGGCGGCCCAATGACAGGGAGGGGTTGTAACGGGGCTCTCGGGATGACCTGATTGGGTTTCCCAACAACTTGACAAGTGTGACACTGTGACACCCATGACACGACACTCGCCTTTAACCCAGGCCACCAGAAAAGCTTGCTCAGAGCTGCCTCCGTCTTACGTGCCCCCAGGTGCCCTGCCAAAGGCACATCATGAGCTAATCTCAATAAGCTCTCACGGCACACCCTCGGTACTACTAACTGGTCCACTAATCCTGACCCGCCATCCCGCTTTTTCTTGGGATCCTGATGTCTCCGATACAAGATCCCCTCGGACAAGAAAAAATCACCAGGCTGCGCATCCCCATCGCTCTCTAGTTCGACAGCACCATTACCACACGCCCTGACTTCAGGATCTTCCAGCTGCAAGGAACATATATCAGCAGGTGCGAGATTATCCAAGTTCATCTTAAAAATTTATTTCCACCTCCAATGTCCCGCTGAGCCATCCTTTCCTCACGCTGCGCATAACGATGCTGTCGCAGAGTCTCTTCCTGCCCTGCACCTGCACTAGCGGTGACAGGCCCCGGGGCCTCTCCAGACTCTAACATAGGTGCCAAGAATGAGTCACCAAGAAACACTGCCGGCTCAAAACTCTCCAATTGACCAACACTTCCCGTTTTCTTGTGACCTTTCCTCCGCGGTTTGATAGACGGAGGTGGTGGCTGCAAGGCTCCGGATGTCTGAGAACGCGTCACAACACACGCCATGGTTTGTACGCTACACTTCTCAACCCACTCCTGTTCCTCCCTACTAACGTCGGCCGCCTTCTCGGCAACGACGAAGGGTGAAACCTTAGATGCAGGCACCTCAAAGTCGTTGCCGAGGAGGAGGTCGACGCCCCCAACAGGCAAGTTCTCTACAATTTCGACATCCAGCTCCTTCGCCACACCACCCACCTCCAGTTCCATCCGCACCAGCGGGTAGGACTTCGTAGCATTGATCCCCTGAACTACCACCACCCGAGCAGCGTTAATCGTTCTACCAGTAAAGTTCTTTAACAAGGTCTGAGAAGCCCCAGTATCACGCAATAGCTTAACTCCTCGCCTTTTGCCAGCCCACCTCACAACACCATGCCCTCTATAACCCCCAAAGACATCGCGGACAGGGTTCGAGCCTTCCGGACTCTTGAACACAGGCTGTGTCCCATCCTCTGACGAACTAACCTTGGCAAACTCAGAAGATATAGGCGACACCCCTATGCTGCGGGCCAATGACACAACCTTGTTTGGTGGCTTGTTCGGACAAGCATTTGCAAAGTGACCCTCCTTGTGACATGCAAAGCACTCTTTACTCTTTGGTTTCCCTTGGGAGTGGGAGGTACCATTAGACTTCTTATACGGGATGGTATTTGGTTTATGTTCAGTTTTATTGTCAGTGCTAGATGGTTTTGTGTATTTGTGTATCAAAATTCTTGGGAGGGGGAGGGGTACGATCCTTTGCACCCGACTCACTCCTAGCTGCTGCTCCGCACACTCGAATTAATGACAGTCAGAGGTCAGCCATTTCTGCTGCCTCCTGGAGAGTTCTAGGATTTTTTTCCTTTATATTTAATGTTAAGTCCCCGCCTGTGCACTTAAAGAACTGCTCCAAGAGAACCAGCTCACTCAACTCCTCAAAAGTAGCTGCCCTCTCAGAACGCAGCCAATGTCGAAGTGCATCAGACAAGTCCCGGGCGTGTTCTAGGAAGGTACTATCCTTGCCCTTAGTAACACCCCGAAACTTCAAGCAGTAAGTTTCTGGTTGTAACTCATAGGCCCGTAGCACAGCCTTCTTTAGCTCATCATAAACTACACAGGACTCTAAAGGTAGTGCATCATACGCTTTTAGCCCCTTTCCTAGGAGTCTTGATGAAACTAATGCTGCCCACTTTTCCTGAGGCCACTGGTGTTCCTGACACTTCTTCTCAAATCGCATAAAAAACTCATCGATTCATCGAACACAGGAACTAGTTTAAGCAGGTGCGACAATGATTGGTCCCGATGTCTGTTACCTCCCCCAATATTTCGCCCTGTTACCTCCACTCGAGATCTCTCCAGCTCCCTGTCAGCCCGATACCTAGTAGACTCTGCCTGCAGTTCAGCCTCTCGTATAGCTGGAGACCGGGGCCCCCAGTCGCCTCTCCACCCAGGTCTCTCCCTTCTTAACCCAATATCAAAGTCCTCAGCTGATCTTTCCTCATGCCACTTAAACCCTGGTGACCCTGAAGACCTGCCACACACTTTAATCCATACTTATTCAGCTTCAACACCTTGGCAGCAGTAAGGGGCACCTCTAAAAATCTTCTAGCACCCTCCTCGCTATCGACTAGCCACTCCACAGGTCTTTCTCCCTCCGAGCCCGTATCGTGACCTGACCCATCACTGTGATCTGATGTATTAGACATGTTTGTGTACTGCAGTAATTATCACGGTTATAGAATGTGCCTTATCTCCTATGCAAGTATATATATACTAATGTTATTTAAAATCTTTAATGTGTTATATTGGTTGCTCCAAAAAAATACTATGTCCACTGTATTCCTCTAATCATAAGGAATCTCAAAACAAATGACCACTATATTCCTCTGTTCAGTAAATCATATGCAAGGTCGCCATTTGTTACGTCCTGGGATATATAAACACTGGGCTCTTTCTATTGGACTAGGTATGCGGCAACAAGCAACAACGGAAAACGCTAGATCCAACCCTTATCTATAAACCCAGGTAACAAACCACCCTAAACCGTCAAGAGTCCTGCCTGGACAACAAGGTATCCTATGACTCGGTTACAGGGTGCACGCACTATAGACTGCTGAGAGTCAAGCAGGCTATATAAAAGATCACACAATTAAGTTGACTTAAAGCTTCAACGAAAAGATAGATAACGGAATTAAATTGCAGAAACAATTTAATAACAAACTAGAAGAAAGTACATTTAACGTTACGTTAATTAATACAACTAATCACCCCTGCGTGAAAGAAGGTGAAAGCAAACAGTCCTCAAAACATTGTACCGGTAGACAAGATGTGGGGTTCTAAACTGCATGCGGCTACTGTAGGATCTGATGCTTAGCAAAGAAAGTACGTTACGGATTTAGAGAACTCTCAACTCATAAGCAGGAATAAATACTAGTGATAGGACCTACAGTGTATAATGGCATAGGTATAATTAAATAAAGGCAGCAACTCGCAACATAACCACATACAGGTGTGCTTCTCACTCTTAGTCAGGCAAGCCTGCTCGGACAGAGTCTCTAAGCCACACCCTGACTCACAATGCTCACAAAAACGGTAAACTGTGGCACAATAACAAGCATACAGAAATAATAAACCCCTAGCTGTTAATCTGCCAGGTGGCAGAGGTCTAGCCGGAAGGATATAGGCTTCGGATACCCGGGCTGAGCCACCTGCTCTAGCCTAGGGACGTTCCCAAGTCTGTGCGCCAAATTACTCTAATTGAAAGGGTGCTCTCTTGAGAGACTCAGATCCCAAGTATCTGAATCTCTCCTGGCGACCCTAAAACAAAAGCAAGACGTGCTAGCGCAGTGCTGAGTGGACTAGGCAAGGGCCCTCACACAACACAACACTAGACACACAGGGACACAGACAAGAAAATGCCCCCAGACTCCCACGGGTATCCTAGTAAAGTCGTGCGGGTCCACAGGACTCGCACCAGCAGTCTTTACTTAAAGGATCGCAAAAAGCCTCCCCTCCGGTCTAGCCCCTGCTAACCTGACACAAGAACACACTAGCAAGCATGAAACCACCAAATATGAGACAACAAAAAAGCTTCCTAGGTCTCATTAACAATTATATCTCTGCATAAGGCCCAAAATCCTATCTAGTTATCTGAGAGCTCGTCGTTAATACAATAATAGATATAAGGTCTTTCAAGGGGATGGGATAATTAAATAGATTGGTGAAGTAGTGGAAAGAAGGTATACAAAGTAAGAGAGAAAGTTTCTAAGTGGGGTTGAGAGGGATAGATATCAAGGGGGTCCGAAGGGTACGACAGTGAGGTGAGCTCTGAGTCTTGAATCTGTCTGGACCCCGCCCTAGGCATGCAGAATACATCCCAGGCTTGGCAACACTCAACACAGTTGCCGGGTCAAAATCGTCTACCCCGTGCGTGAGTCGAAACTAAGCCTAACGTTGCCAACAAATGCATATGGCAACATCAGGCTCGTCCCAAGCTGGACTCTCCGCGCGAAGCAACGTCCCCCAGCCGGTCTCTCTCTCCCGCTCGTCTCCTCCCACTCTCACTAGACTTACATCTTATATATTATAATGAAACAATCAAGTATCGAGAATAAAATATACTAAGATGCGTTGGTTAACCCTTATTTAGCGGCGAGCAACATAAGTCGAGTTAAATAAAGCTGGACTATGTGGCGGCGCTCGACATAACTCGAGTGGCAATTTCAGCACGTAATGTGGCTGAGAGAGAGAGACAAGTGGTGGCAGGAGACTAGCGAGCGTATGACTGCTCCAGACCACCGCGGCGAACCTACTGACACAAATCTCAGCTCCCTCCTCCCTCTCTCACTCGCTACATACTCAATTATGTACCGAAAGTACCGAATTACCTGCTTTTTGCACTCGCGTTGCACGGTTATTGCAAGAAAACTATCCATCATACAAGGATCGTTATGGTGTCATTCGAAAGCTCTGTTTATGCCCTTTCAGGGATAGGTACTTGTTTTACGTTCTGGGTCTTATTTAGGCATGAAAATGATCACGTAAACAGCCCTATTTTGGCTAAAAACACCCCGCTGGGCGGTACACATAAATAAACCGCATAGGCCGCTCGTAAGGTGTTAAGTATAAGGGCAGCTACAAGCTGTGAAACAACATAAGAATATCCCAGACATTAGTTACATTGTCGTAGGATATATACTAAGGAAAAGCCGGCCGGCCGGCTGCCGCCAGCCGTTTTCTAAACGGCTGGGCAGCCAACGCGCGCGCATGCCCGCACGTGGCTACTATGCAGAAGCGTCACAGCATAATTTTCCGATTACGGTGATATAAACAGTTATATACGTATCCGAGCAAATAAAGCAACGCTGAGGTGGGGAACAGCTCGAAACCCGGCTAGCGTCGGCGGAACGGGGACGAGTGAAGAGTAAATATTCGCATTTTGGCTCTTCATTTCAAATATTCATAGGGCAAAAAGTATTTGTCGTAGGAACTTCTAGTTTTTTTTATTCTCTTCAGCATTATCTGTCGTATTCATACAGCCTAAATTGAGAACCATAGACATCGTAACAACGAAATAATTCGCAAATGTTATAAACCATATTATCATACAAAGTCATACTTTTTTTGTTTTTGGTCACTGCTTGAGAACTATTGAAGATAGACAATTTCTGTTTTCAGATTTGGAAAGAGGAGAAAAAATACTATTATTTAAGCAAAAATAAATATATGGTCATCACTCACAATTTAGAGATAGGACGGTGTGAAGACAATTGCATGGGAAATAATTGTATTCCGGACTCATTTACACTTTCATATTTCGATTTATATACATTTTGTTTTGTGTTATCACGTACTATAAACATTCCTCTTTCCATTGACATATGATACATCACAATAAACAGCATTCTGGTGGATGAAAATACAGAAAAACACAAGGCTTCGAAAACTCGCCTAGCCTGGTATTTCATGGCAAATTAGAGAAGGTCTTACCATAAGTTAGATATTTAAGTTGCCGGATGTGGGAGGGTTAAGTTGTTGTGGGTGCGCATGTGTGCATCTCGTTCTCTGTCTATCTCTATTTATGTATCTGTCTGTCTTTCTGCCTATCTAGTCTGTCTATCTGTCTATATCTATCTATCTATCTATCTCTAATTATCTATCTATCTAGCTATGTTTCTGATTGTCTATCTCTATGATCTACTTCTCTCTCTCTCTCTCTCTCTCTCTTTCTCTCTCTCTGAGAGTGGTGATAAATGGAGTGGAATCGGAGTGGGAGCCTGTCACTAGTGGAGTTTCACAGGGTTCAGTCCTTGGACCGGTCCTGTTTCTCATTTACATTAACGATATTGATGTCGGGGTAAACAACACCATTTCCAAATTCGCCGACGATACAAAAATTGGAAATACAGTCCTGAACGAAGATGATAGAAATGCGTTGCAATCTGATTTAAACAAGATATCAGAGTGGTCGAAAAAATGGCAGATGCCCTTCAATGTCGATAAATGTCAGGTGCTGCAGGTTGGTAGCAGAAATATGAAATACAAATACGAAATGAATGGCAAACAAATAAAAACCGCAACGGTAGTAAAACACCTAGGGGTACTAATATCTGAAAACCTAAAAACTTCCGACCAATGTATAGCAGCTGCAAATAAGGCAAACATAGCATTAGGCTTTATTAAACGAAAATTTACATATAAACATGAAAACGTAATAGTGCCACTGTTCAAAAGTATGGTGAGGCCCCACCTTGAATATGGTGTGCAGTTCTGGTCACCTTATCTGATCAAGGACATTGTAAGACTCGAGTCAGTACAGCGTAGAGCGACGAAGATGATACCCTCATTAAGAAATAAACCATATGAAGAAAGACTTAAATGATTGAACCTGTTCTCATTAAAAAAGAGGAGGTTGAGGGGTCAGCTTATTGAGTGCTTTAAGATACTAAAAGGTTTCGACAAAGTCGATGTAAATGCACTATTCATATTAAACAATATTAATCAAACTCACGGATATGGAATGAAATTAAAAACCAAAAAGGCAAACCTAGATGTCACAAAGAGTTTCTTCACCTACAGTGTGGCGATAGAGTGGAATAAACTACCAGCGAGAGTGGTGGAGAGCGACACAATAAACGCTTTCAAGGGAAGGCTTGACCTCTATCTGCAGAGGGCTGGGGTGATATGAAAAAAAAAAAAAAAAAAAAAAAAATATGTATGTGTATGTGTGTGCACTGTACAGTATGTATATATATACTGTATATATATGTATGTGTATGTATGTATGTGTATATGACTGTGTGTGTGTTTATGTGTGTGTATATGTATCTACCGGTGTATATATATATATATATATATATATATATATATATATATATATATATATATATATGTATATATATATATATATATATGCATATATACATATATAGTTTGTAAGGCCAGACTGCCTAGTAAGGACCTTGAGGTCTGTGTGGTCAGTGTATCTATGTAGCTCTATGTAGCTCTCTCTCATCCCTTTTTTTTCTTTACAACAGAGGCTAAGGACATTATAACAAATATCTTCACATACATTTACTGCAAGGTATAGTATTGTAGAAATAAACGATTATAGAACTTCAATAGAAGTAAATTTGAGAGACAGAGAGAGAGTGAGTTATATAGTATACTGTATATGGAACTCCTTGTAACTTTCTATATCTATCTGTTTGTGTTTGTCTAATACAGTATACAGTATATATACTGTATATATATATATACCGGGTATATATATATATATATATATATATATATATATATATATATATATATATATATATATATATACCTGTATAATTATATATATATATTAATACAAGCGGTCAATACACGATTATTAATGCAATAATAAGAACGTAAAAACATAATAATAATGGAACACAACAAAAGTTAACCCCTTCTGAACCCCTTCTATTTTGTTCTAGCTTTATTTAGAGAATTTTGTGCAGTTTACGAAGGATCTGTGGTAGTAAAAAAGGTTAAGTGAGATAGTTCCAAGCCTATAATTTCTGGAGGCCCTTTAGAAACTGAATACAATTGTCTAATAGTAGCCCGATTAAAGTTATAGAGACGTTGCTGGTAGAGAAGGGGTTAAGGGGCGATGGTTCACTTTTGGCCGATTTTCGTATGTATTCAGTATTTTTCTAGTTTCCCACCTAGACCTCCATCAAAAAAAAAAAAAAAAAATCCATTAGATCCCCCTTCTAGATTAATTTGTACATTTATCGGTAGAAAATGTCCCTGCCGAAGGCCGGTTATTTCAACATTACAGGCTCACTATCGTTCGCCAGGGAAAAAAATCGACACCTAAATAGCACGAAAGGTCTAAATATTGACGAAGAAATGGGGCGAAGGGTCTTAAAATCGACTAACTAATGGGGCAAACTTCTTAACATCTGAAAACTAATGGGGCTAAACACGAGGGAGAAAGTGGTTCAGAAAAGCGGCCCATCCCCCCTTAAGCCTAGTTAACCCTTTCTGTTCCAGCGACGTCTATTGTATTTTGTTCTAGCTATATTTAGATGATTTTGTGCAGCTTAGGAAGAATTTGTGGTAGTTAAGGGGGTAGTACTCACTTTTTCTGGACCCCTTCTCCCTCATGTTTAGGATATTAGCTCTGAGGTTTTAAAACGTTCGTTCCGTTAGTTTGGCGATTTTGAGAATTTTCGCCTAATTTTGTTATCAATATTTAGACTTTTCGTGCCCTTTAGGTGTCGATTTTTTCCCGGCGAGCGGTAGCGAGCCTTTATTTTTAGAAGAAGAAATTTTTCTACCGAAAAATTTACTAATTTATCTTGAGAGAGCATCCAGGGGGTGTTTTTCTAAGCTTGATGGAGGTCTAGTGAGGAAAGTAAACAATATATAAATCATTAAATATATAGTCCAAAAACCCAGCACTACCCCCTTAACTCCCTCAGACATATATGACGCGATCGCGTCATATGGGAGAGTAAACCAAAAACTCGTATGACGCGATCGCGTCATATGGACTTATCTCTATACCTCTCCAATAAGTTTATGACGCGATTTTGCGTCATATGAGCTCAGTAAGTCCGATAAGTTACCATACAATAAAACCGTTGGTGGCAACCTCATTCACCTCCGATAATTCTAACGGCTGCAGTGTTGTTGTGAGTGTAGTACGGGGCAGTGGCAATGATCCCGGGGCTCCCGCCTCCTCGGACTTATTGGAACATAATATGTCGGATGAAAAGGGTGGATTGAGATAGTTCGAAGCCTTTTAATTGGTAGAGATCCTTCGTAAACTGAATAAAATCGATTAGTAGTAGCCAGATATAGTTTGAAGCCTTTTAATTGCTAGAGATTCTTCCTAAACTGAATAAAATCGATTAGCAGTGGTCAGATATACTGAAGTTAGAAGCCTTTTAATTGCTAGAGATCCTTCCTAAACTAAATAAAATCGATTAGTAGTAGCCAGAATAGAATATAAATGACGTTGCCGGTAGAGAAGGGGTTAACGCTTTAAAGAAACGATGACGTGTGTTTCAGTGTTTTCTGGCTAATATTAGACGATTTTATTCTGATGAGGAATGGGTATATGGAAGTCAGAGGGGTAATTGAGCTAGTTTTTACCGTTCTTTTTCCTCACAGGTCTTCCCAAAGCTTTATAAAAATCGTCTAATGGTAACCAGAAGATACTGTCAAAATACGTCAGTTTTTCTTCGTTTTCTGGCTATTATTAGACGATTTTATTCTGATGTGGAAGGGTATATGGAAGTCAGAGGGTTAATTGAGATAGTCTTTACCCTTATATTTCTTGCAGGTCTCTCCAAAGCTGTATACAAATCGTCTAATGGTAACCAGAATAAACTGTCAACAAACGACTTAATTATTACAAGGAAGTCAGAGGGGTAATTGAGCTAGTCTTTACCCATTTATTCCTTACAGGTCTTTCCAAAGCTGTATATACAATCGTTTAATAATAACCAAAATAAACTGTGTCTGTATCCTATTATTCCTTACAGGCCTTTCCAAAGCTGTATAAAAATCGTCTAATGGTAACCAGAATAAACTGTCAAAAACGCCTCAAGACCCTCCTTTTAAGATAAATTTGTAAATTTTTCGATAGAAAAATGTCCAAGCTGAAGGCCGGTTCCTCTTTAATTGCAGGCTAGCTATCACTCGCCAAGAAAATATCGACATTTAAATGACACGAAAACTCTTAATACTGACAAAAAAATGGGGTCAAAGATCGCAAAATCGCCAAACTAATGAACCGGATGTCATAAATTCTCAAAACTAATGAGGCTAAACACGAGAGAGAAAGGGGACCAGAAAAACGACCCATCTCCCCTTAAGGGGGGGATGATTCACCTTTTTGTCGATTTTTGCATGTATTCATTATTTTTCAAGTTTCATCCATAGACCTCTATCAAATTAAAAAAAACATCCATTAGATCCCCCTTCTAGATTAATTTGTAAATTTTTCGGTAGAGAAATGTCCCGGCCGAAGGCCGCTTCTTCCAACATTACAGGCTCACTATCGTTCGCCAGGGAAAAAATCGACACCTAAATAGCACGAAAGGTCTAAATATTGACGAAGAAATGGGGCGAAAGGTCTTAAAATCGACTAACTAATGAGCAAACATCTTAACATCTGAAAAATATATGGGGCTAAACATGAGGGAGAAAGTGGTCCAGAAAAACGACCCATCTCCCCTTAAAACTATCTGATCCCACGTCTTTGGGGTGATTACGATATTTGGTCTAACGGGGCCCACCTCGAGGTTTTCTCTCTTTCTCTCCCTCTCTCTTTGGCTTGTATCCATTCGGCCCCATTCAGCCTACTGTTTTAAGACGTTTACCCCCATCCAGATGTCAATATTTTCCTGGCGAGCGGTAGCGAGCCAGCTTATATGTATTTGTTTTTAAAGCAAGCTAAATGTGTACATTTTTCGATAGAAAAAAATGTCTCCGGCGAAGCCTGATTTCTCCATACAAGCTAGCTCGCTATCGCTCGCCAGGAAGAAATTGACACCAGGATGGGGCTAAACGTCTTAAAACAGTTGGTTGAATTGGGCCGAATGGATACAAGCCAGGGAAAGAAAGAAATGGAGAGAAAGAAAATAACCACTACCCTTTAAGGGGGTAGTGCTTGGTTTTTGGTCTATATAATTATTTATTAATTTATTTTTGAGTTTCCTCGCTAGACCTCCATTAAGCTTAGACAAAATACCCCCTCGACCCCCTTTCAAGATCAGTTTGTACATTTGTCGGTAGAAAAATTTCCCGGCCAAAGGCAGGTTTCTTCTAAAATTAGAGGCTGGCTATCGCTCGCCAGGAAAACATTGACAGCTAAAGGGCACGAAAGGTTTTAATATTGACGAACAATGAGGCGACAGATCTCAAAATCACCAAACTAACGGAACGAACATCTTAGAACCTCAAAACCAGTATGCTAAACATGAGGGAGAAGGGGGTCCAGAAAAAGCGAGTAGTACCCCCCCAAGGTCAAATGCTCCTACTTATCAGCATAATTGAGCTTTAATTAATGGCAATTATTGAGTAATTAAGAAATAATTATGGCAATTTACCATCAGCTGAAGATAAAGAGATTCAGGGGGAACTGCTTTATTTTTGGTCTATATATGTATGTATTTTATATGTTTTTACGCGAGTTTCCTCGCTACACCTCCATCAAGCTTAATAAAACACCCGCTAGACCCTCCTTCAAGTTAAATTTGTACATTTTTCGATAGAAGAATGTCCAGGTCGAAGGCCGATTCCTCATAAAATTACAGGCTCGCTATCCCTCGCCGGGAAAAAAAATCGACACCTTATTGGCACGAAAGATCTTAAAATTGACAACGAAATGGGGAAAAGTCGCCAAACTAATGGAAGGAACGTCTTAAAATCTCAAAACTAATATGCTGAACACAAGGGAGAAGGGGGTTCAGAAAAAGCGAGTAGTGTGTGTATGTGTGTGTGTGTGTGTAACCTTCTGCATTTGATTATATATCCGTGTGTTCCGACACGTGTAGTGTGGGTGTGGGTGTATGTGTGTGAGTGTGTGTGTGTGTGTTTATGTATCTGTGTGTGTGTGTAACCTTATGCATTTGATTATATGCTTGTATGTTCCGACACGTGTAGTGTGTGTGTGTGTGTTCGTGTTAGTTTCAACACGTGTATTAAGTGTGTGTGTTTGAGTTTAAATGTGTGTATGAGTGAGAGAGACAGAGAGAGAGACAGAGAGAGACAGAGAGAGCGAGAAGTGTATATTTTGTCTATAAGTCCCACAAAGTTAAAGTACTCTAACATTCTAACTGACCCTCGCAGTACTAAGTTAAGGGAATAGTTTTGTTGTTGTTTGTTATCATCTATTAAGTAATTTATTCATATGTTTTTTTAGTTTCCTCGCTAGACTTCCTTCAAAATTTGAAAAAACACACCCTAGACCCCACCTTAAAGACAAATGTGTTCATTTTTCGGTTGAAAAATCGACACCTAAATGGCACGAAAGGTCTTTATATTGACAAAGAAATGGGGCAAAAGGTCTTAAAATCACCAAACTAATGGGCCGAACGTCATACAATCTAAAAGCTAATGGGGCTAAGCATGAGGCAGAAGGGGGTCCAGAAAAAACGACCACCTTCCCTTAAGACGCATGAAAAGATGTTATGATTATATATTTATTTAGTTTGTTTGATGAATATTGTGTCCTAATATCGAGAGAGTGAAGTTAACGAATGTGTGTGTGTGTGTGTGGGTGGTTGTGTGTGTGTGTATGTGTGTAGGTGGGTGGGTGGGTGTGTGTGTGTGTGTGTGTTTTGTGTGTGTGGGTGTGTTTGTGGGGGTTTGTGTGTGGGTGGGTGGGTGTACTTTCTCTAGTTGTACTTACTCTAGTTGTATTGCGGGAGTGAGCATGCTCGTTATTTCCCGCCTCCTATATGTGTAGGTGTTATATGTATCGTTGGAATGGCTGTGGATGTGTGTGTAGTCTGTATTTTTAGCCAATTGGCGACATCGGAAACGAAGGCTTAGGGTGGATCTGTATGGTACCATTCTCACTATAGACGGTACCGTCTCGCCCGAAGGCTTAGGTAGCCATCAGCTTAGGTGAACCATATGATACCCATCTCGCCTTGTACCATTTTTGCCAACCCCAGATGGGACGTCACAACGTCGTCCACTTATTCCAGGTACCTATTTACAGCTAGGTGAACTGAGGCTAACACACGAAAGGAGACAAGCCCAATTTGTCTCCGCCCGGCCGGGGATTGAACCCACTGGTGGGTGGATGTATGTGTGTGGGTGGGTGGGTGTATGTGTGTGTGTTGTTGTTGTTGTTGTTGCTGTTGTTGTTGTTCCCTAAGGTGCCTGGCCGAACAGCCCCGAGTCCCTGAGGAAGGCCATGGCCACGATCGGGCTTTCCCACAGAGCTCTCATTGAGTGTAGATTGTGTTGTTGGCATATGTGATTGTGTGAAATGCAGTCTTCTATGATGTGCTTAATGGTATGGGGTGCTGTGTTACATCCCGAGCAGGTGTCGACGACGGAGTCATCCAGTCTCTTCTGATAGCTCAGGAGAGCTGGATGGTGTCCGCATCTCAGCCTGGCCAGGTGGACTCTGTCCTCGCGAGGAAGGGAGGATTCGGAAGGATGGATATCGGGAGGTCGTGCTTGCAGCTGCGTGTTGTCTGTGAGTGAGTGGATGGATCGGCGAGAGAAATGAGTATGGATGTGCTTCTGGAAGTTGGTTCGGGGTGGGCAGGGAGGGAGAGAGGACAGTAAATGTGTGTGATACCGTGTGCTGGCACTGCTGGGTGTTCTTTTGATATTTCTTGGTGTCTGTGGGTGTGTTGCCATGTAGTTTAGTGGGTGGTCCTGGTTCGTGGAGGCTGCTGCCAGGAATTGAGTGCCTCTCAAGTCCAGATGGTCTTTGACTTTGAGGATTTTGGTTTCTTGATGTAGGTGATCTGTGGGTGCAGTAGCTGTGCAGCCTGTAATGATCTTTAGGGCCTTGTTTTGAATAGTCTGTAAGGTCTTATGATGTGTTTCACCTAGGTTTGAAGCCCAGGCTGGGCTTGCGTATTCCATCACTGATCTTATGTATTGTTTATATACTGTGGTGGTGATTTCTTTGTTGTGTCCAAATTTTGTGTGAGAAAGTGACCTGAGGGCGTTAAGTCTGGGTGTCGGTTTCTTTTTAATGTTTGTGGTGTGCTGTTTGAATGTCATATGAGCATCATATGTTACTCCTAGGATTTTGGGTGTGTGTGTATGTGTTAGGGGTGTGTTGTTTATGGTGAGTTGAGGAATGTATTCGTGTTCTCCTGTCCAGCTTGTGAGCAGGGTTGCAGTGGATTTGGCTGGGGCTAGATTAAGTCTGTTTGTAGTACACCAGCCATGTAGTGTGTTGAGATACGGCTGAAGGAGATCTGTTGCTCTATTTGGGTCATGTTGTGTGCATGTGAGTGTTATGTCATCTGCATAGGAGGCTAAGTTTATTTGGGGCGTATTGGGTGTAGTTATATCGTGCATGTACAGATTGAAGAGTGCGGGCGATAGGACGGATCCTTGTGGGACTCCGTTTGGAAAGTCTCTGATTCTAGATGACTGACCGACAAAAGATACGTGTGCACATCTGCCTGCTAGGAAGTTGGCCAGCCACCTTTTTGTGTTGTTGTGCATGTTTGTGTTGTAGATTTTGTTTGTTAGGTTGTGGCGGGGGATGGCTTCGAAGGCTTTACTAATGTTGAGTGTGGCTAATAATGATCTGTGTGGTGGTCTAGCTGAGTTGATGCCATCAAAAGCTCTTTGTGAAGGTCTGTGAGAAGAGTACAAAGGAGTACAAAGTACAAAGGAAATCAAGCAACAACATATCTAGTGACCCTTCTAGGTTGCTTGTCCTCCAAAACACTGAGGATCAAGTGTCCAAACAGTGGTTTAGAGTGAGTAAGGGAACAATGGAAAGGGAATTACTGCCCTGGAACTAATGTCCGTGGCAGGATTAGGAAGTTAGTAGGGGACAGATGGGTTAGTAACTGAGGGGGGGATAAAATAAAGTTATTCATTTACAAACGCAGTCAGTCGCGGGTTTGAAGCGAGATATTTGTCTAGGCGGAGTTTAAATGAATCAACGGTGATGCAGTCTATAACGTTTCGGGGAAGCCCATTCCACAAGTTGACAACTCGATTGAAGAAGAAATTCTTAGATTTGTGTGAGTTAAAAGATTTACCAATAATTTTGCAACCGTTTCCCCGCGTGTAATTAGATTGGTCGATAGTGAAGTACTTACTACAGTTCATATTGTCGATGCCTTTGATGATTTTGAACACTTGAAATAAGTCACCTCTTAATCTGCACTGGGTTAAAGGAAATATATTTAATTCTCTAAGACGCTCTTCGTATTGTTTGTTCTTTAGGCTAGGTATAATTTTGTTAACTCTACGTTGAACTCGTTCTAACTTGTTTATATCTTTTTGGTAATAAGGGCACCAGGATTGAACGCAGTATTCCAGAAGAGGGCGGACTGAGGAATTGTAAAGGGTTAGGATAACTTCTTTGGATTGATGCTCAAATGACCTGCCTATAAAGCCAATTATTTTGTTTGCCTTCTTAACAACTTCTGAACATTGTTGACTCGGTTTTAGGTTACTCGATATTGTTACTCCAAGATCGGTTTCTCTGTTTACATTCTTAAGCTGAGTGCCATTCATCGAATAGTTTGCATCCTCATTTAGGTATCCGATATGTAGTACTTTACATTTATCCGCATTGAAACTCA
The DNA here is from genome assembly GCA_032716605.1 of Paralithodes platypus. NCBI lineage: Eukaryota > Metazoa > Arthropoda > Malacostraca > Decapoda > Lithodidae > Paralithodes > Paralithodes platypus. Next base: position 15,827,598 of record CM064510.1, on the reverse strand, counting down.
TTTGCCAAATTTGGGCCCAACATGACAATTTATCTAGATTGTGTTGCATATCGTCAACTTGTTCTTTTGAGAGTACGCTATTTGCAATTTTTGTATCGTCAGCAAATTTTGAGATTGTACAGGTGAGGCCCTCATCTATGTCGTTGATGTAAATTAGAAAGAGAATTGGTCCTAGTACCGATCCCTGGGGTACCCCGCTACTTACATTGGTCCATTTAGATGCCTTACCGTTTATGACTACTCTTTGCTTTCTGTCGCTGAGCCAATTTTCTATCCATTTCAACACACCGTTTTGTATTCCATGAGCTTTTGGTTTTAGCAGTAAACGTTTGTGGGGAACTTTGTCAAAGGCCTTTTGATAATCAAGGTATATAATATCTACAGTTTAACTCTCATCGTAGAGGTTGAGGATATCGTGGAAGAAGTCTAAGAGGTTTGTTAAACAGGAACGTTTTTTACGAAAGCCGTGTTGAGCATCTTTTAGTATGTTATTTTCCTCTAAGTGATTTACGAGTCTGTCTCGTATGACCGTTTCTAGCATTTTACATACAACTGAGGTTAAGCTAATTGGACGATAGTTACTGGGTAGGGATTTGATGCCTTTTTTTAATATCGGTGTTACGTTGGCTAGCTTCCACTGATCGGGCATAGTTCCAGACTGCAAGGATTTATTGAATAGTAATGTGAGTGGTTTGGAGAGCTCATCCTTAGCTTCCTTCAGAACTCTAGGCGAGATTGTATCAGGTCCAGGCGTTTTATTTACCTTGAGTTTATCTAAACAATTCAATACTTCTCTCTCTGTAACGGTGATATTGCTTAGAACATCTGAATTATCAATCTGAATCGGCGATGGTGTAGGGATATCACTGAGGTCTTCTGTTGTAAAAACTGATGCAAAGAAGGTATTGAGGGCATTACTCATTTGTACTTCGTCTTTGGTGTATTCTCCATTTTCATCGACTAACGGTCCAACAGTTGAAGTAACTACTTTTTTCTTTCTGATATAACTATAGAATTCTTTCGGGTTTGTTTTACTTTGATTCGCAATATGTAACTCTAAGGTCTTTTTACTTTGCTTAATTAACTTTTTGGCTTTGCGTCGTAGCTCTACAAATTTCAGCCGTTCTTCGTCATTTTGTGAGGATTTTAATCTATCATTAGCAAATTTTATAGCAAGCAGGCAGTTTGAAATGTCTTTATTCCACAATTTGGGCTTATTATTATGGCCTGGACGCCGTATTTTCGATGGTATGCAGTCTTGCACTGCTTTTAGGAAAGTGGTTTTGAATAACTTCCAAGATGTATTTATGTCGTTATTGTTAATTAAAAAGCTCCAGTCAGTTCTTTAAACATCTATCTATCTATCTATATGCTCAGGCCCAATCCCCATTTTGGGGGTAGCCGACTCAAGACAGAGCAAGAACAGGGAAAACACAAAAACAACATAAAACAACAAATAAACACAGATAAAAAGCACAAACTCACACACATCCAGGTCACCCAGGAGAAGACCCAGAGACCAGGGTCACCAAGGTCACTCCAGCACTCCCCCGGACCCCGACCACCCGGAGAGGTTCCGATCTCGGCAGGCAGACATGCAGCGGAGCCAAAGCCCCAAGCCCTCCCACCACACTTCCCGGCGCACCCTTCATATTAATCGTCTCCCCGGGCCAGGCGCCTGATGGACTATTATCTAGTCCAATTTGCGGCCGACCCCTTACTCTACATAGCTCTAAGTTTATGGAAATTTGCTTTCTTGAAATTAGGGACTTTTTCGATGCTACTATTTGGTTCATTACTAGTAAACTTTAAAGTGAAAGTTATCGTACGATGGTCGCTGTTACTGAATTCATCACCAACATTCAAATTCTCTATTAATTCTTCTTTTGTTGCAAGTACAATGTCAAGAACGTTATTACCACGGGTCGGCGTTCGAACAAATTGATAAAGCGAACTCTCTTGCAAGTTCGTATACAAGTCATGTCCGGAGTGTGAAGTAAGGGTATCGCCCCTCTTGGTCACAGGTAAATTAAAGTCGCCAAAAATTACGGTATCTTGTGAGTTACTTACATCTGCAATTTGTTCGTAAATTTCTGGGTCAGTTTGCACTGATTGAGCTGGAGGTCTGTATATTAACGCAAGTATTATTTTTGTACCTTTATTATTCTTTATTAGCACAAAAGATGCGTCGACGTTCACAATTTGAGGTTTTGACAGGAGGGTAGGGTTAAGACTTTCTTTGATATAAAGTAAAACGCCACCTCCATTTTTATTTATTCGGCTTTTCTCAAACATTACATAACCGGGAAGTGAATACTCTGCTAAGAAGTCTCTATCTTCTGTATTGAGCCAAGATTCTGTTATGCCAATCACATCATAATTTTCTGTAAACACTAGCTCCTCTAAATCTGAAAATTTATTGCGTATGCTACGAGCGTTTGCATAGAAAACCTTTAAATTTGTTATTTTAGAACTCACGGAACGCTCTTTAATAATATTTTTGGTTCTTGTCGGATCTACATTTATGTTCATGGCTGTCCTCGGTCCTCGCTGTCTTCGGTCCTTATCGCTGGTGGTCTCTGTTTTTTTCTTGGCGTTGGATGATTTATGTCACTGCTGCTTCTTCTCTGATGGCGTTTTTTGATCCATGGCTGCGGACTGCTTCGTGTAGGAGACGACCCATGCGTGCTGAACCCACAGGGTTTAGATGAGTGCCATACTTGCGGAACAGAGTAGGCTGGTTGTAGAAGTTGTCCCAGAGGTTGATGAATTCAACTTCTTCCCTCAGACACAAATATTTTAGTCGGCTATTTGTGCTGAAGGCCTTTTCGTAGAATTTATCAGGTGCGTCGATCTTGGGGAGAATGCCTGAGATGATGATATTCCTTGACTTGTTTTTGTAGTGCTGGATCATCTTGCGATATTTCTCCATCAACTCTTCGGATCTGGTGCGCATGACGTCATTTGAACCAGCATGGATGACAAAAAGGGTATTTTCATTTGCATCCTTTGTGGTATCTTCGAAGGCTTCCACAATGTCGTCCAGTCCAGCTCCTGGGATGCAAAATCTTTTTCGTTGATTTGGGACTCTGTCGCAGAATTCTTCGACATGTCCTCGTAGGATGGAATCCCCAACGAGCCTGGTCTCTTCTGGTTCGTCTTCCATCTCTACCAATATCTCAAATCTGTTTGTCATTGTGACTGGTAGATGAGACCTTTTCTGCGTTGGCCGTGCACCGTTCCTCACTGGTGTAAATCCGGAAACCTGTGGTGGCGGGACTCTACGTACAGGTCGGGGAGAGGAGTGGTTAGAACGGGGGCGAGGGGTTGGTACTGTTCGTGCTAGCAGGCTTCTTGCACGAGGAATGGGGGAGAGACTAAGGTGAACAGGGCGGCTGTCCTGGTTTGATGTCGGCTCAGGTTCGTCAGAAGCATCTGCTGCAGTGTCTACTGCAGGTGTTGGATTGTTGGCAGATGACGTTGGGGCAGTAGTGGATGCTGGAGTTGAAACAATTGGAGTTAGTGATACTCCAACGTTGAGTGTTACAAACTCTTGGAGTGATTCCAGCTTCCTGGTGAGGGCGTTGATCTTGTTGTGGGCTTCATCCAATTTTGCTGTCAAATCCTCTCGTTGCTAGCAGAGTCGGCAGACTTGTGGATCGGCAGGAGCAAACATGGAAGCACCAAACCTACCGGCGCAGTTCGTACAGGCAAGAGGCATGGTGACGATCACTTTCTTCAGATCACGTCACTCACTTAAAAACACTTAACTCACTTTAAAAACACTAAACTCACTTTAAAAACACTTCACTCCCTTCAGGTCGCTTCACTTACTTAAATAGGCCTAAACGAAAACAAAAATGTTGAAATACACATACAAATAGGTTATCAGCGGTGATAGCCTAACCGAAAATTAAAACAAAACAAAATTAAATTTGAATGCGCAGTGATAGCCGAACCGAAAACAATTTTATGTTTATTTAAACAGAAATAGGCCACCAGGGGTTATAGCCTATCCTAACCGAAAAAGAAACAAAAAAGAGTGTTTGTGGAGTGCAGTATCCTAAAGCCATGTTGTGTTGGAGCTAGGGGTAGGTCGGGTGTAATTAGTTGTTGTACTAGGCGTTCCATGACTTTGGAGGGGGTGCAAAGGAGTGTGATGGGGCGGTGCGAGGAGGGTAGCGTGGGGTCTTTGTTGGGTTTGGGGAATGTGATGATGATACCATGCTTCCAGATGTCTGGTATTGTGTTGTGTGAATAACTGTAGTTTGATATGTTTGTGAGTGCTTGTATGCCTTGTGGTCCCAGGTGTCTGAGGTGTATGTTGCTTATGTTGTCTAGGCCACAGGTGGGTGAGTGCTTGAGATTGTTGATGATATGCTTTGTCTGGTGATTGGTGAAGGGTGTATAGTCAGGGTCTGTGGGGAATTGTCTCTTACGTCGGATGACACGTCGGTCGTCTTTGTGAGGTTTTAAGTGGCTGACATGTGAGAAGTGATTGATGAGAGTGTTTGCTTGTTGTTTACATGAAGGAGTAGAGTCTGTTGTTGTGATTGCAGCATGTGATGGTGTTGTGTTGCTGCTGGAAAGTGTGATGCTGTTTAGTTTTGTGTAGAGTTTTTTGGGGTTTGTTTTGTGATCAAGTGTTTGTAGGAAGTTATTCCAATTTAGTTTTTGTTGTTCTTGTATTTTGTTGTTAATCTGGGTGTTGAGTGCTGGGATGTGTTGTGTGATGTCTTGTGTGTGGGGTGCTGGGGAGTGTTTCAGTATGTCGCGTTGTCTGATGAGGTTTTGAATTTCTGGAGTGAAGTTGGGGTTGTGTCTTTTTCTGTTACCTCTTGGAATGTGTTTCTTGTCAGCATTTTGGATAGTATTATTGAGTATGTGTACAGCATTGTTGATGTTAGTGATGGGTGTACTGTTTAGAGTTGTGAAGTGTTGTTCTGTCTCATTTGTGAATGCTTCCCAGTTAGCTCTTTTATAATTGGTGTATGTGTGTTTGTGGCTAGCTGGGGTGAGTCTGGTTTTGGTAGTGATAATGATCGGGAGGTGGTCAGAGCCTAAGGTTCTGACGACCCTCCAGGATGTTGTGGGGGCGAGTTCTGGGGAGCAAAAGGTGATGTCTGGAGATGATGGGTTATAGAGGGCTTGGTGGGGCATATGGGTATGTTGATGGATGTCATTAAGGATGATGAGGTTATCAGTTTGGTTTTGTAGTACCAGCCCTCTGTCTGTGTCGGGGTTGTCGACAAACCAGGCCGACGTCTTCGCGTTGAAGTCACCACCCAGGATGATGTGTGGGGTGTTTGTGATGTGTTGTAAGTGTGGTCTGTTTTCATTTGGTACTGTAGGGGATGTTTGGGGATGGATGTATGTGTTTATGATGGTTATGTAGGAGTTGTTGCCAGTGCGTATTTTAATGGATTGTATTTCTGTTGTGTTATCATTTGGGGGGGAGGAGGGATTTGGAATGTACACTGGTAACTATGTATGATATTTCTTTGTGTACCAGGGTGATGAGTCCACCGCCGCCGCCGACAGCCCGGTCTTGTGTATGTTGTGTTGTTTGATGAAGTGTGCGAGTTTGTGTTTCTTTGTGTTGATACAATCTATGTTCAATTGGAGAATGTTAATGTTATGTGCATGATGTATGTTGGGTGCTGCTGCATGAGGATGGGGTGCGGGTGAGAGTTGGGATGGGTGAGGTGGTGGTGGGGGTGGGGATTGGGGTGCAGGAGATGGGGGCTGGAATGGATTAGGATGGGGTTTGGTGTGTTGAGTTGAGGATGAGGATGGTATGGGAAGGTTAGGTGGGTTGGGGAGGAGAGGTGGACGGGTTTTAGGCGCAGGATTTGACTGGGAGACGGAGGCGCATGAATTCCGGTGTTCGTGTAGTGTTTCTTGGAGGCAAGTGATGTGCAGGTGAAGTGGGTCCAGTTCCCGCATGAATTGCAGAGACCTGAACCCTTAGTGTGGTGACTCGAAGTGATGGGCTTTGAGCAAGTTGGACATATGTATGTGTAGGTGGGTCCTGGGTTGCTCTCAATGTCTCCGGCTAGAAGAAGTCTTCGAGAAATGACAGCTGGAGAGTCATTTCTCGGTGTAGGAAAACCTGTGTGATGTGTGTGTGTGGTGTGAGAGGTGTGGACATTTCTGGCGCGACCATAGCCGCTCCAAGGACCCCTGCTCCCAAGGAGGGGGCAGGGGATGGTTGTGGCGGTTTTGCTCCCGAAGATTGCTCCCCGTTGCCGGCATCCGGTTGTCCTCCACTGGTCTTTGATCTTGTCTCCGGCCGTGGAGGGTCGGCAGCCATCCGCGGTTGGCAGCTCCGGGAGGTGGTCCCACGGCGTAGACGCCGCCACATCAGTGTGTGTAACCTTGTGTGTATGATTATATGTTTGTATTTATCGGCACGTGTAGTGTAAGTGTGTGCGTGTGTGGGTGGATGTGTGTGTGTGTGTGTAAGTGTTTGTGTACCTCTGTGTGTTTAAATTATTGTTTTGTGTGTATGTGTGTAAAAATAAGTGTCAGTATGTGTTTAAGCTGTACTTGTGTGAGTGTGTGTGCGTGTGTGTGTGTGTAAGGGTCAGTATGCGTTTGAGCTATACGTGTGTGTATGTATATCGGTATGTGTGTGTGAGTGTGTGTGTGTGGTGATCGAGTTGTGTGTATGTGTATATACGCGCGCACAATCATGAGTCTTTGTGTTTGTCAGAGAGAGAGAGAGAGAGAACGAACAAGAGCGAGAGAGAGAGAGAGAGACTGATGAGTGCTTGAGACCATAAAGCTTAGCTCTCTATCTATAATTGTATAATATTAGCCCTTATGTTATACAAGACGAAGCCGAAGTACTACTGAAAAATGTATACATTTATCTTGAAGGTGTCTATAGGTGTTTTTTTAAGCTTGATGAAGGTCTTGGGAGGAAACTAGAAAAATAGTAAAAAGATACATAAATGAACAAATATATAAGCCCATTTCTCCTTAATGGGGGATGGGCGCGTTTATTTGTTCATATATTTATAGTTTTATTATATTTTTTAGTTTCTTCCCTAAACCTCCATCAAGCTTAAAAAAACACTTATAGACACCTTCAAGAAAAATGTATACATATTTCGGTAGAACTTCGGCTGGCTCCTAAAATTACAGGCTCGCTATCGCTCGCCAGGGAAAATTCGACACTTAAATAGCAGGAAAGGTCCTAATATTGACAAAAGAATGGGGTGAAAAGTCCTAAACTCGCCACGTCTGAACGTCTTAAAATTTGAAAACAAAAGGGGCTAAACATGAGGGAGAAGAGGGCCCAGAAAAACGACCCATCTCCCCTTAACCACCCAATGTTGCTAATGATGCAATTAAAACATAATTATATAATCAATTTACGAATATACTTTTGTTTACATCAATTCACACATTGATAATTGCATTCCTTTTAACACCTTCTGTACCGGCGACATCTTTTTGACTAAGAGGGGTGACCTTCCTTTTGTTTACTCTCCTTTTCTTTCTTTCTCTGACTTGTATACATTCGGCCCCATTCAGCCTACTGTTTAAAGACGTTTATTCCCATTCAGGTGTCGATTTCTTCTTGGCGAGCGATAGCGAGCCAGCATTTTATGGAAAAATCCGGCCTCGCCGGAGAAATGTATCTGTCGAAAAATGTACACACTTAGGATGCTGTCAAGAATCTATAATAAATATGCTGGCTCGCTACCGCTCGCCAGGAAAAAATCGACACCTGGATGGGGATAAATATCTTAAAACAGTAGGGGTCAATGGGGCAAAATGGATACAACCCATAAAGAGAGGGAGAGAGAGAGAAAAAAGAAAACGAGGTGGGCCCCCTTAATTCTGGCTACTACTAACATATTTTATTCAGTTTAAGAAAGATCTCTGCCAATGATCAGGCTTTGAAGTATCCCCCTTAACCCTCTTCACTATCACAGATCCTTCTTAAACTGCACAAAATCGTCTAAATATAGCTAGAATATTACGAAAAAGACGCAGCTGGTACAGAAAGGGATACCTAACTATTACATAACTATTACCTAACAATTACCTAACTATTACATAACTATTACCTAACTATTACCTAACTATTACCTAACTATTACATAACTATTACCTAACTATTACATAACTATTACCTAACTATTACATAACTATTACCTAACAATTACCTAACTATTACCTAACTATTACATAACTATTACATAACTATTACCTAACTATTACATAACTATTACCTAACAATTACCTAACTATTACCTAACTATTACCTAACTATTACATAACTATTACATAACTATTACATAACTATTACCTAACTATTACATAACTATTACATAACTATTACATAACTATTACATAACTATTACATAACAATTACCTAACTATTACCTAACTATTACAAAACTATTACCTAACAATTACCTAACTATTACCTAACAATTACCTAACTATTACCTAACTATTACCTAACTATTACATAACAATTACCTAACTATTACATAACTATTACCTAACTATTACCTAACTATTACATAACAATTACCTAACTATTACATAACTATTACCTAACTATTACCTAACTATTACATAACTAGTACATAACTATTGCATAACTATTACATAACTATTACATAACTATTACATAACAATTACCTAACTATTACATAACTATTACAAAACTATTACATAACTATGCACATAACTACATAACTATTACATAACTATTCACCAGTTGCCCTCTGACCCCTGACCAGTGCGGAAGTCCCCAGTGACCGCTAGTGAACCTGTTTACCCTTAGTGAGGTCCTAGTGAACTTTCTTAGTGATAGCTGTTGTTGATGAGTCTGCTGTCTCCTCCCATACTCTCCAGCTTTGTCTTGCTTTGCAAGAAAGACTGGAGAGTGTGGAGCAGGAGATTCAGTGTCTCAAAGATGAAAATTTGGCCTTGAGACTAGCTATGGCGGAGAAGAAGTGTGAGGCTACCGGAAGTGTACCCAGGGATCGTGAAGCCCCTTGGAAAGTGGTGTCGACCAGTGCAACGGCCTGCAAGCTGAAAAGGCAGCCACTCAAGACCCACAACAACTTCAGCACCTGGGCTGATGAGAGTGATGGCGAGGAAGTGGCGATCATCGAGGCAGTGAGAGGGGAGGGGGGGGAAGTCTGCTGCTGTTGCTACTACAACTCCTGCTACACGCCGACAACGGAAACAAGCTAAGTTCATTGTCGGTGATTCAATGGTTAGGTACCTTGACGGGGCTACTAACACTCATGTTAGTAAAGTTGTCTGCCTACCTGGAGCCGGAGTCGGGAGGGTGGCAGAGAAGATGGATGGTGTCCTAGAAGTGGGTGGGGAGGACCCCATCATCTTCATCAACGCGGGATCCAATGACATATGGAGATGCAGGACTGAGGAGTTGCTGACCAAATACCAGGAAATGCTGGAGAGGATCAAGGAGAAGGGTGGATTTCCTGTGGTACACAGTATCCTGCCAAGAAGAGGGGTAGGGAAGGAATGGTCCTCCAGGGCTATTGGTGTAAATAGCCGGCTGGAGAAGTATTGCAAGGCAAAGTCAATACCATTCCTAGATAACTGGACCCACTTCTATGGTAAGGATGAACTGTATGCCCAGGATGGAGTACATCTTTCTCGACTAGGAGTTTCGACCTTGGCCAGCTCACTGGACAAGATTGTTGCGGGGTTTCGTTAAAAAAACCTGGGTGTGTAAGTAAAATACTGTCTCCATATGGAGCAGGTACTTCATGTGACAAACCAGTGAGTAAAATAGAAATAATCAGTCAAGATAGTGCGAATATAGTGATGTGTAATAGTAGTATCGATAACACTACACATTGAACTGATAGTAAAGATGAGATTACTGATAGAGTAGAATTTCCGTCTAGAGCTAGTAGTTCAACAGGAAATAATAAGTTAGCTAAAAACAATAGAAAATTAGTTGCAAATAAAAGTAATAGCTTGAGGGTATATTATACAAATTATAGGAGTTTATGTAACAAAATGAACGAACTTAGAGCACTCGTTAGCACAGAAAATATAGACATAATAGCGCTAACTGAAACGTGGATTAATACAGAATCTAGGCATTTTTTAGCTGAATTTTATATTCCAGGATATAGTTTGTTTAAATATGACCGAACAAGTAGGAGGGGCGGGGGTATAGCAGTGTTTGTCAGGAGTACATTAAAAAGCTGTATTAAATCAGGTATTAGACTAAATAATGATAATGAAAGTGTTAGGGTAGAGGTTAACGAAGGTAGTGAGACCATAGTTATTGGAGTTATATATAGACCGCCTAATATGAGTAGAAATGGCGGAACATCGTTATGGGAGGAAATTCAAATAGCATCAAGGTTTAGCAATGTGTGCATTATGGGGGATTTTAATTTTCCGAACATTGATTGGCAGCACCAAATAGGCGACTCCGATTCAGTAGAGTTTATTGAGGTAGTACAAGATAGTTTTTTATTTCAATTCATAGAAACGCCGACTAGAGGTATTAATATTCTTGATTTAGTTTTCAGTAACAATGAACATATGATAAATGATGTAGAGATTGGTGACCACCTAGGAAATAGCGATCATAAATCTATTTATTTTAATATACAATGGACAGGGAATGCTAAAGAGAATACGACACTTATCCCAGATTTCAGAAAAGCCGATTATGGTGGGCTAAGAAGAGACTTAAGGGTGGACCCTATTGTTAAGCAATTAAGTAAGGATATGCCAGAGTTAAACTTGCCACCTACATATAACCAGTTTATTGCTTCACTCCACAATGCTCAAAATAAATATATCCCTAAAAGAAAATTTAGATCGCCGCAGAACCAACCAAAATGGATGACTAATAAGCTAATAGATCTTATAGGAAAAAAGAAAGGAATATATAGAAAAATAAAGAAAGGCAAAAATCATCTACATATATACTATCAGACTCTATCAAGACAGGTCAAAAAGGAAATCAGGAAAGCAAAAAGAAATTATGAAATAAGGATAGCCAGTGACTCAAAAAATAACCCTAAAGCTTTTTACCAACTATATAAATCTAAAGTTAGAGATGTAATAGGCCCCCTAAAAACTTCAATAGGAGAAATAACAGAATATGATTTAGAAATGTGCAGTACATTAAATAGTCAGTTTCTTTCCGTTTTCACTAATGAAAATTTGGCACAGATTCCAGAAGTCAATATGGTATATAGTGATAGTATAGAAAATATGTTAAGTACAGTTAGTATAAGTAGAAATGATGTGCTTAAGGAAATTGACAGACTGAAACCTCAAAAATCGCCTGGTCCTGACGAGGTATATGCTAGAGTATTAAAAGAATGCAGAGATGAGTTAAGTAGCCCATTAGCATTTTTATTTAACAAGTCTTTAGAAACAGGTTTAGTTCCAGAAGCTTGGAAGCTTGCAAATGTAGTTCCGATCTTCAAAAAAGGTGATAAATCGATAGCATCCAATTACCGTCACATTAGTCTCACATCAATCATAGGAAAGTTGCTAGAGTCTATTATTGCTAGGAAAATTAGAAGCCACTTAGACAAATTTAACTTAATAAATTCTTCTCAGCATGGATTCACTCAGGGACGTTCTTGCCTTACTAATTTGCTTAGCTTTTTCTCAGAGGTATATGAAGCAGTAGATAGTGACAAGTCATATGATATTATTTATTTAGATTTCAGAAAAGCTTTCGACAGAGTCCCTCATGAGAGATTGATGAGAAAGGTTGAGGCACATGGAATAGGAGGATCGTTGTTGGGATGGATAAGGTCATGGCTAATTGGTAGGAAACAGAGAGTCAGCATAAATGGTACCAAGTCAGAGTGGGGAGCACTCAAAAGTGGTGTCCCCCAGGGATCGGTATTAGGTCCCCTGTTGTTTCTTATATACATAAATGACCTAGATTTAGGTATAACTAGTAGGATAAGTAAATTCGCAGACGATACTAAAATGGGGAGATCAATTGATTCAGATAGCGATATAGAGTGCCTCCAAAGGGATCTAGATACCTTACATGAATGGTCAGTAAATTGGCAGATGAAGTTTAACATTGACAAATGCAAGGTATTAAAGATAGGGAAGATGCATACAAATGTTAAATATAAACTAGCTAATTTAGAATTAGAAAATTCAGACTGTGAGAAAGATCTAGGTGTGTTTGTTAGCAATGATTAGAAGCCTAGAAAACAGTGTATAAGCGTTCGTAATAAGGCAAACAGGATTCTCGGGTTCATCTCTAGGAGTGTGAGTAACAGAACTGCTGATGTTATCTTAAAACTTTACTTGTCATTAGTGAGACCCCATATGGATTATGCTGTCCAATTTTGGTGTCCTTATTACAGAATGGACATAGATTCATTGGAGAGAGTACAGCGTAGAATGACAAAAATGATCCATAATATTAGAAATCTATCGTATGAAGAAAGGTTGAAGAAATTAGGTTTACATTCGTTAGAGAGACGCAGAGTTAGAGGGGATATGATAGAGGTGTTCAAGTGGGTTAGTGAGATTAACAAAGGGGACATGACAAATGTACTAAAGCTCAGTGATAGCGAAAGAACTCGTACCAATGGTTTCAAATTAGATAAATTTCGTTTCAGAAAAGATATAGGCAAATATTGGTTTGGTAACAGAGTTGTAGATGGGTGGAATAGACTACCAAGTGCTATAGTGGGGTCTAACACGGTAGGGAGCTTTAAGATAAAATTGTATAAGCATATGGACGAGAAGGGTTGGGTGTGAAGGGGGATCAGCCGGGTTGGGCCAATCAGCACTCTGCATACCCCCATAATCCTGCGTTAATCTCTAACCGTTTTGGTAAGATGATCCTCAGGGTATTTGAGTGTTGAGCCTATAATTGGGCTTTGTAATTGAACTGGGGTTGTGTGGGACAGGGATTGCCTTGCTTAGGCCAATCGGCTTTCTGCAGACTCCCATTTTCTTATGTTCTTATGTTCTTATAACTATTACCTAACTATTACATAACTATTACATAACTATTACCTAACTATTACATAACTATTACATAACTATTACATACCAATTACATAACTATTACCTAACTATTACATAACTATTACCTAACAATTACCTAACTATTACCAAACTATTACCTAACTATTACATAACTATTACATAACAAATACCTAACTTACCTAACTATTACATAACTATTACATAACTATTACCTAACTATTACCTAACGATTACCTAACTATTACATAACTATTACATAACAATGACCTAACTATTACCTAACTATTACATAACTATTACCTAACAATTACCTAACTATTACCTAACAATTACCTAACAATTACCTAACTATTACATAACTATTACATAACAATTACCTAACTATTACATAACTATTACATAACTATTACATAACTAGTACATAACTATTGCCTAACTATTACATAACTATTACCTAACTATTACCTAACTGTTACCTAACTATTACATAACTAGTACATAACTATTACCTAACTATTACCTAACTATTACATAACTATTACCTAACTATTACATAACTATTACATAACTATTACATAACTATTACCTAACTATTACATAACTATTACATAACAATTACCTAACTATTACCTAACTATTACATAACTATTACATAACTAGTACATACCTATTACCTAACTATTACATAACTATTACCTAACTATTACATAACTATTACATAACTAGTACATAACTATTACATAACTATTACCTAACTATTACATAACTAGTACATAACAATTACCTAACTATTACCTAACTATTACATAACTATTACCTAACTATTACATAACTATTACATAACAATTACCTAACTATTACATAACTATTACCTAACTATTACATAACTAGTACATAACAATTACCTAACTATTACCTAACTATTACATAACTATTACCTAACTATTACATAACTATTACATAACAATTACCTAACTATTACATAACTATTACCTAACTATTACATAACTATTACATAACTATTACATAACTATTACATAACAATTACCTAAATATTACATAACTATTACCTAACTATTACATAACTATTACCTAACTATTACATAACTATTACCTAACAATTACCTAACTAATACCTAACTATTACATAAATATTACCTAACTATTACCTAACTATTACATAACAATTACCTAACTATTACATAACTATTACCTAACTATTACATAACTATTACATAACAATTACATAACTATTACATAACTATTACCTAACTATTACATAACTATTACCTAACTAGTACATAACTATTACATACCGGTAACTATTACGTAACTATTGCATAACTATTACCTAACATTTACCTAACTATTACCTAACTATTACCTAACTATTACATAACTATTACCTAACTATTACCTAACTATTACATAACTATTACATAACAAGTACCTAACTATTACATAACTATTACCTAACTATTACATAACTATTACATAAATATTACATAACTATTACCTAACTATTACATAACTATTACCTAACTATTACATAACTATTACATAACTATTACATAACTATTACCTAACTATTATATAACCACTGGTCGCTTTAAGGGGGCAGTGTTTGTTTTTTGGTGTATGTATTAAACTATTAACCCATTCAGTACCAGCGACGTCCTCTTGATTATATTCTGTCAAATATAAGGCGATTATATTCAGCTTAGGAATGACGTATTGCAATTAACTCCTTGCGACATATATGACGCGATCGCGTCATATGGAACTTATGACCAAAAACTCATATGACGCGATCGCGTCATATGGACTTATCTACATGCCTCACCAATAAGTCCAAATGACGCTCTAGCGTCTAAGTTGGATGAAGATCTGTCGGTTGGTGGCAACCCCAGGTTCCTCCGACAATTCTAACGGCCAGCAGTGTAGTTTTGACAGTTTTGTGGTGCAGTGGCAATGATACCGGGCGCCCGCCTCCGTGGACTTACTGGAACATAATATGTCTGCAGGAGTTAAAATGCTACAAACTTTCGCAATTAATCCTTTTAGCTACCACATATCCTTCCTAAGCTTCATAACATTTTCTAAATGTAGCTGAAATCAAATAGAAATACGTCGCCGGTACGGAAGGGGTTAATTTGTTTTTGTGTTCCCATGCTAGACCTCCATCGAGCTTTAAAAAAAATAATCCTTGACCCCCTTTCAAGATAAATTTGTACATTTCTCATTTGAATAATGTCCCGGCCGAAAGCCGATTCCTTCTAAAATTACAGGCTTGCTATCGCTTGCCAGGAAAAAATCGACACCTACTGTAAATGGCACGAAAGGAAATAATATTCACAAAGAAATGGGGTAAAAGGTCTCAAAATCGCCAAACTAATGGAACGAACGTCTTAAATTCTGAAAACTAATATGCTATACATGAGGGAGAAGTGGATCCAGAAAAAGTGGCTACCTCCCTCTTAACACTTAATACTTGCATAATGAAAATCCCTGGGTGGATACCAACATCTGTTCCTGACTGTACATTATCATCTGTCTGCCGATTTTAAGACCTTTCGCCCAATTTCTTTGTCAATATTAAGACCTTTCGCCCAATTTCTTTGTCAATATTAAGACCTTGCTTGCCATTTAGGTGTCGATTTTGTTCCTGGCGAACGATAGTGAGCCTGTCATTTTAGAAGAACCGGGACATTTTTCTACTGAACAAAAATTACAAATTAATTTAGAAGGTGGATCTAATGGGTGTTTTTTTCATGTTTTTTTTTTTTTTTTTTTTTTTTTAAAGTTTGATGGAGGTCAAAGGAGGAAACTATTTGTTTCGTTTATAAAATATATTTAAATGAGGAAATAAATAAGCCCATCCCACATCATCATCTGTTTTGTTGTGTTTTTTTTTTTTTTTTTTTTTCTTCTATATTCCAACTACTCCCTCTCGGGCATAGGCTGAGAGCCTGTACATTCCACCGCTCAACACGGTGAAGCCCGTGAGGTCTTGTTCCAGTCTGGGGAGTGAGACATGTGAAGCATCCATCAGTTCCATCTCTGAAGCAGCTGGTTGCTTCGTTCAAGTGCTCCACCGTCTCACCCTCCAGACTCAGACCCTCACTCTCAGAACGCCACCTATTGAGCAGTGAACTCACTAGGCATTGTCCCCCTGTAACATATTTTGAATATGGGAATATTCATACAGTGTTATTTAATCAGGGAACAATAAGGGTATTTTTTTTGGCATTTCGGTGGGCTTTGAGGTAATGCACTGATACTAGGTACAGCACAAATCCCAATAATATCTTCCCATTGACATATTGGGATTTGAACCCGGGTCCATTGGATTACCAATCCAGTGGCATGACCATTCCACCACACCTCCCCTAACGCATGCTTAACGTAATGCTTATGTTCTGGGTATGGTGTCCCGAGTTCGAATCCCGGGAGGATCATATGCTTTCATTAGTTTATTCAAGTACGGTCGCGCTAATAAGTCATGTCCCAGCTCTCATTACGTTTGGCTTGCTATATGCTGTATTAATGTCTGTCAGATATTTCACGGTCTCTGCTCAATTACTCCTGAAGATGTTTTTGATCGTCCCCAATATTTTGCAACCAGGGGTCACCCATATAAAATTGCTCACTCGAGATGCCAGCTTGAATTTTTTTTTTTTTTTTTTAATCTTAGATATGTGTCTCTGTGGAACTCTTTGCCCACAGAATTGGTATCCCTGACTAACGTATTATCTTTCAAGGCTGCCCTTTCCGACTATCTTGCAGGAGTTTTATATGAATATTCATGATTTTGTCCTCGATGTCACACCTTCTGGCCTCCTCAACCACTTATACTTGTACCTTGTTTGTAAACGTAGCTGCTTATGATGCACTTTCCAGTCCATAGATTTCTATACACCCTGTTTTTACTACAAATTTTAAATTATCTTTGGGCTGGCGCATCAGCAGTGTGTGGCTTCCGTGGACCCTGACCTACCACCTAGCTCTGGGGTCTGGGAAGCCCACCAGGTAAGAATACCAGGTAAGATGTTGAATAGGATGGGTAAGTACGTTCGTGCTAATAAGGCATGTCCCAACTGTCATTACGTTTGGCTTGCTATGTGCTGTATCAATGTCTGTCAGATGTTGAATAGGGTGGGTAAGTGTGGTCGAGCTAATAAGTCATAACCCATCTGTCATTACATTTGGCTTGCCATGTGCTGTATTAATGTCTGTCAGATGTTGAATAGAGTGGGTAAGGAACATGATTGTATAGTTCGCTCGATATGAAGAAATGAATCTTAGATATTGATGATACCAATTATTGATCAACACATACTTGGTGCCGAGACATCACTTAATTAGCGCGACTGTACATCACCATTTGTCTTGTTGTGTAGTACAAAGGAGTACAAAGGAAATCAAGCAACAACAGATCTAGTGATCCTTCTAGGTTGCTTGGTCTCCAAAACACTGAGGATCAAGTGTCCAAACAGTGGTTTAGAGTGGGTAAGGGAACATTGGAAAGGGAATTACTGCCCTGGAACTAATGTCCATGGCAGGATTAGGAAGTTAGTAGGGGACAGATGGGTTAGTAACTGAGGGGGGGACAAAATAAAGTTATTCATTTACAAACGCAGTCAGTCGCGGGTTTGATGCGAGATATTTGTCTAGGCGGAGTTTAAATGAATCAACGGTGATGCAGTCTATAACGTTTTGGGGAAGCCCATTCCACAAGTTGACAACTCGATTGAAGAAGAAATTCTTAGATTCGTGTGAGTTAAAAGATTTACCAATAATTTTGCAACCGTTTGTAATGTTATGTACTGGGTGTGGTGTCCCGAGTTCGAATCCCGGGAGGACCATATGCTTTAATTAGTTTATTCAAGTACATTGGGGTTTGTAATTGATGATTAATGTTAAGAACGGGGCACCCCGTTCCTTAATATCATCTTCATCTGTCTTCTTATTTTGAGTTGCCACGAAATTATATATTGCTGGTGGAAAATTGACGGAAATGCGTTCGTGTGACTAAGTTTATAGTGGGAAAGTTCGTTGTGTGTTTGTGTGTGTGTGTGTGTGTGTGTGTATGTGCGTACGTGCGTGCGTGCGTGTGTGTGTGTTGGTGTATATGTATTTACCTATTTGTAGTTTACAGTAATTGAGCAGCGCTCGTGTTGTCCTGTCTTAGTTACTTCATAATCTATCCATTTTACTTATACTAGTATCGTAATGGATATTCCCAATTCCCAGTATTTTGGACTAACATGTCATAGCTTATGTTGTCCTATTTCCATAGTTACTTTTATCCAACCTAGATTTGAACATGTTAATGTTCTTCGCTCGCACCACCTCCTTCTCCAAGTTGTTCCAAATATCTATACTTCTATATGAAATGTAGTGACTATATTATCACAGCTGCATATTCTAATTTTGGTCTTATCATTGTTGTTATCAGTGTTCTTAATATTGCTGCGTCCAAATAGTTAAATCGTCCAAATAGTTAAATGCCACTCATATTGGTTATTATTCCATAATTATGCTCCTTATGTTAATATGCTTCTCCGGCGCTAGATCATCTTGTATTATTATTCTAAGGTCCTTCTCATGCCTTGTTTTGCCGATTTGTTCAATTCCTAATTTGTGTGAGTGTGTGTGTGCGTGTGTGTGTGTGTGTGTGTGTGCGTGCGTGTTTTTTTTTTTTTTTTTTTTTTTTGTCTAGAGAGTTTGGTAATGATTGGTTTCATGTAATATATCCTTGGTGTGTGTATGTGTGTGTGTGTGTGTGTGTGTGTGTGTGTGTGTGTGTGTGTGAGAGAGAGAGAGAGAGAGAGAGAGAGAGAGAGAGAGAGAATGTGTGTGTGTGTGTGATTAAAATGTTTGTGTGGATGTTCAAATGTGTGTGTGTGTTTTTCTGAGAGAGAGAGAGAGAGAGAGAGAGAGAGAGAGAGAGAGAGAGAGAGAGAGAAAGAAAGAAAGACAGAAAGAAAGAAAGAGATAAAGAGAGAGAGAGACGGACATCTGTGTGTGTGTATATACATATGTACCGTACCACACATACACACAGATGGCATATATACATCACCAATTATCACTTACACATTTATATATATATTTACTTTGCGCAACCACACTCACATATGTAAAGGCAAGCTAGTTAAGGGGAGATGGGTCGTTTTTCTGGACCCCGTCTCCCTCGTGTTTAGCTCCATTGCCTTTGAGATTTGAAGATGTTCGGCTCATTAGTTTAACGAATTTAAGAACTTTCGCCCTATTGCTGTCAATTTTAAGAACTTTCTTGACATTTAGGTGTTAATCTTTTCCTGGCGAGCCATAGCGAGCCTATAATTATAAGTGTATTCTTTGGCCGGGAAATGTTTCCACCGACAAATGTATAAATTTATCTTGAAAGAGGTGTCTAGGGGGGATTTTCTTAGTTTGAGTTAGGTCTAGCGAGGAAACTAAAACATAAATGATTATATTTATTCAGAGACCCAAACAAACAGCCACCGATATATAAACCCACAACTATTTCGCTAGTCAAGGATAGTCCACCATTTGTTGAGAGATTTTAAGAACTTTCACCCAATTTCTGTCAATTTTAAGACCTTTCGTGCCATTTAGATGTCGATTTTGTCCTGGCGATCCATAGCGAACCTATAATTATGAGAGGAACCGGCCGAAAAAATTACATGTTTATCTTGAGGGGGGTCTAGGGGGTGTTTTTCTAAGTTTGAGAGAGGTCTAGCGACGAAAATAAAAAAGATATATAAATACATTAATTAATAGAAGAAAAAACAAAGCCACAGATATATAAACCCATAACTCTTTCGCTAGTCAAGGATAGTCCACTATTTGTGAGAGACTGATAGGCACAGCTGTTTGCTTAAGGAGGGTCACCGGCTTTTTGTTTTATCATTCTCTCCTTTTCTCTTTTTCCCTGGCTTGTATCCATTCGGCCTCATTCAGCCAACTGTTTTAAGACGTTTATCCCCATTCAGATGTCGATTTCTTCCTGGCGAGCGATAGCGAGCCATCATTTTATGGAGAAACCCGGCTTCGCCGGAGACATTTTCCTATCGATCAATGTACAAATTTAGTTTGCTGTCAAAACAAAAATATATGTATGCTGGCTCGCTACCGCTCGCCAAGAACATATTGACACCTGGATGGGGGTAAACGTCATACAACAGTAGGCTGAATGGGGCCGAATGGATACAAGCCAAAGAGAGAGAGAGAGAAAGAGAAAAAAAGCGAGGAGGGCTCCCTTAACTCCTTCAGCATAATTAAGTAATTTTAATTTTATTCTGGTTACCACTAGACGATATTCTTTAGCTTGCATTCTACCTCTAGGACTCAAATTATCGAGCAATGTATTTTAGATTGTCCCCTAGGCTAACAAAAACGCCTTCCCAAACTTCTGTCAATCCTTAAGGGGGGTCACCGGCTTTATTTTTTATCTTTATCTCCTTTTTTCTTTTTCCCTGGTTTGTATCCTTTCGGCCCCATTCAGCCAACTGTTTTAAGACGTTTATCCCCATCCAGGTGTCGATTTCTTCCTGGCGAGCGATAGCGAGCCAGCATTGTATGGAGAAATCCGGCTTCGCCGGAGAAATTTTTCTATCGAAAAATGTACAGATTTAGCTTGCTGTGAAAACAAAAATATACACTGTATATGTTGGCTCGCAATCGCTTGCCAGGAAAATATTGACACCTGGATGGGGGTAAACGTCTTAAAACCGTAGGCTGAATGGAGCCGAATGGATACAAGCCAAAGAGAGAGGGAGAGAAAGAGAAATAAAGCGAGGTGGGCTCCCTTAAGGGGGAATGAGCGTATATATATGTTCCTTTATGTATCTTCTTATTATGTTTTATATTCTTCCCTAGACGTCCATCAAGCTTAAATACCCCCCCCCCCCCCCCCACCCTCCCCGGCGGAGACACACCTTCAAGATATGTTTGTACAATTTTCGATTGAAACATCTCCTCAAATTACAAGCTCGCTTTCGCTCGCCAGGAAAACTGTGTTGTATTATATGTTGTTGTATTTTGTTAGATATTTTATTTTATTGTATATATTGTATTGTGCCGTATCGTATATATTTAGAAATTGTATTTTGAGGAGACCCATTAATTGAGAGATTGTATTCACATATGTTTGATAAAAGTGAAATCTATACCGGCGATGGCCTATTTGTTTTATTCTAGCTATATTTAGACGATTTTTTTAGTTTAAGAAAGATCTGTGGTAGTAAAAAGGGTTGATAGTTCAAAGCCTGTTAATTGATGAAGGCTCATTTTAAACGGAATCAAATCGTCTAATAGTGTCCAAAATAAAGACAAAAGACGTCGCAGGTATAGAAGGGGTTAATAGATTCTCCGAACATATGTAAATGATCGTGAGGATAAATTCGAGATCCTGAATTAAGAGAGAGTGGCCTCAATAATATGATCACATGTACAGCTCGCTCTGTGCTGTATTAATGTCTGTCAGATGTTCAATAGGGTGGGTAAGTGTAGGAACATGTTTGTACATTTCACTCGATATGAAGAAATGAAGCTTAGATATTGCTGATGCCAATTAGTGATCAAAACATACTTGGTGCCCAGACATCAGTTATTAGCGCGATTGTACAGTCGCCCTAATAAGTGATATATCGGCACCAAGTATATGTTTTGATCAATAATTGGTATCAGCAATGTCTAAAACTTGATGTATTCATATTAAGTGAAATATACAAATATGTTTCTACACTTACCCACTAGTCTATCGGCTGAGGGGGTTCCTGTAGAAATGTTTTGTACCCTAAGTTCGTCCTCAAATTCATGAAGTAGACCATCTGGGCTATCATAAAAAACTAGGGTAGACTTTTGGCATGATGGTCAATTGGCAGAAATTCAGGGATATGTATTGGGTAATTGTGACAAACTTGACTCAAAATTTGAGGTGAGGAAAATTCAATGCTTCATAATTCCATCCAGAAACAGGTAAAAATATTGAATGACCACTCAAAATGTTCGTCTTTGAATGCTCTACCAGATGATATATAACACATGACATTAAATTTGATATGTAGGTCAGCAGAGGTCAAAAGGTCATGCAATTTTAAGTTTTCTTAAAATTTGAGTAGCATAGCAATATTCGTCTCTTTTACTCAAATGCAAGATTATTTTTGTTAATTCTAAGTACAATCCTTTACTTTGGACCTCAGTAGAGATATTACAACAACCATTGTTTCATTATTACACATAATATAGCATGGGTGCAAAGTGAGAAAAAGTCAATCTCTAAAAACACATAAAGATAGCCATTTGTATCTGGAAAATGTGAATGGGTTCTAGTCACTATTATTTGCTTTCAGATATGTTTTTGAATGTGTACTGAGCATTATATAATGTTTGATTTAACATATATTGTCTTCAAGGGATAAGTATTGATTGAAATTATTTATTCAAGGTTGTTGAAGAACCATGGCTGCAAACATCGTGAAGTTAAGTGGGCCTGCATCGTCTGCTGCAAATTCTGACATCTCCAAGTGTATAATATGTCAGTCATCAGCCCAAGAAACTTCAAGCAGTGAAAATGGAAGAAAGAGGATCAGGGAAACTGCAGAAATAAGAAATGACTGTGTTTACAAGAGATTAACATTGATTGGCGAGGATAATTTTGTGTATCACATGAATAACAAATGCTATAAGACCTTGCAAAAAACTCTTAAAGAAAATTGAATCAAGGAAATCTAACAGCCCAAATAGAGAAGATGCAGGAGGCAGTGTTAAATCAGCATCTGTTCGCCACTTTAGATCCAAGAGCACCCCTCGTGCAGCTCACAGTGGGCAAAGTTCTTTTTCTCAATATAGAAAGACTTGCGTGATATGTGGGAAAATTAAGTGCCACGGTGTAATTGAAAAATATCGGATTTAAGAGAAAGACAGAGTAGCTAAATTCCTAGACTCAACGGTTTTTCTGCAGGATGATGTATACAGAAGAACCTGTGACCTTCAGGACGTAAAGTCTGTTTTTGGTGCAGATTTATTGTGTCATAAACGGTGCATCAATAGATATTTGGTTGAGTATGCACGTGCATGCTTAAATCAAAGGGGAGGTTCAGTGAGCACAAAGAAGGAAGCCTGGTTAGAGGTTATAAGAGAGATTGAAATACGTTTGTCTGGCGGTGAGGGTTTGTAACTAAGTTATGTTCGAAATCGTATATATGATATATAACACATGACATTAAATTTGATATGTAGGTCAGCAGAGGTCAAAAGGTCATGAAATTTTAAGTGTTCTTAACATTTGAGTAGCATAGCAATATTCGTCTCTTTTACTCAAATGCAAGATTATTTTTGTTAATGCTAAGTAAAATCCTTTACTTTGGACCTCAGTAGAGATATTACAACAATCATTGTTTCATTATTACACATAATATAGCATAGGTGCAAAATAAAACAAAGTCAAGTATGGAAATCGGAGACTTTTTTTCCCGAATCCCTTGGTAGGGTTTACAATGTATTATATACCTTCAGCTATGTACTGTATGTGTTTTGAACCATCCACACTGTTTGTTATAATATTATATCAGCTTTCAATGCAATTTTGTTATGTTATTTACATCACAGGTCACTTAGGTCAACAAGTTCATATCAGTCACTAGCTCAATATTTCTGCTAAAATATTCATTTTGCGTGAGCCTATATTACCATTCTCTTACTATAGTTCAGGCCTTTTTCAATGTACATTTGCCTATAGTCTGCCATTTATAAATGTATGCATTGCTAGTCTCACTTTTGAGTGCTTAAAGAACCTTTACACACATTTCCCTCTTTCAGTTCACTCTGATATGTATACATTTTACAAGGCAGGTTTTGGTCCCGACAATAGCATCTTATGTTTAATGCATCTTACAAAATAATCACTTCAAATTGTTACGTCCTTGGATATATAAACACTGGGCTCTTTCTATTGGACTAGGTATGCGGCAACAAGCAACAACGGAAAACGCTAGATCCAACCGTTATCTATAAACCCAGGCAACAAACCACCCTAAACCGTCAAGAGTCCTGCCTGGACAACAAGGTATCCTATGACTCGGTTACAGGGTGCACGCACTATAGACTGCTGATAGTCAAGCAGGCTATATAAAAGATCACACAATTAAGTTGACTTAAAGCTTCAAGGAAAAGATAGATAACGGAATTAAATTACAGAAACAATTTAATAACAAACGAGAAGAAAGTACATTTAACGTTACGTTAATTAATACAACTAATCACCCCTGTGTGAAAGAAGGTGAAAGCAAACAGTCCTCAAAACATCGTACCGGTAGACAAGATGCGGGTTTCTAAACTGCATGCGGCTGCTGTAGGATCTGATGCTTAGCAAAGAAAGTACGTTACGGATTTAGAGAACTCTTAACTCATAAGCAGGAATAAATACTAGTGATAGGCCATACAGTGTATAATGGCATAGGTATAATTAAATAAAGGCAGCAACTCGCAACATAACCACATACAGGTGTGCTTCTCACTCTTAGTCAGGCAAGCCTGCTCGGACAGTGTCTCTAAGCCACACCCTGACTCACAATGCTCACAAAAACGGTAAACTGTGGCACAATAACAAGCATACAGAGATAATAAACACCTAGCTGTTAATCTGCCAGGTGGCAGAGGTCTAGCCGGAAGGATATAGGCTTCGGATACCCGGGCTGAGCCACCTGCTCTAGCCTAGGGACGTTCCCAAGTCTGTGCGCCAAATTACTCCAATTGAAAGGGTGCTCTCTTGAGAGACTCAGATTCCAAGTATCTGACTCTCTCCTGGCGACCCTAAAACAAAAGCAAGACGTGCTAGCGCAGTGCTGAGGGGACTAGGCAAAGGCTCTCACACAACACAACACTAGAAACACAGGGACACAGACAAGAAAATGCCCCCAGACTCCCACGGGTATCCTAGTAAAGTCGTGCGGGTCCACAGGACTCGCACCAGCAGACTTTACTTAAAGGATTGCAAAAAGCCTCCCCTACAGTCTAGCCCCTGCTAACCTGACACAAGAACACACTAGCAAGCATGAGCTCGTCGTTAATACAATAATAGATATAAGGTCTATCAAGGGGATGGGATAATTAAATAGATTGGTGAAGTAGTGGAAGGAAGGTATACAAAGTAAGAGAGAAAGTTTCTAAGTGGGGTTGAGAGGGATAGATATCAAGGGGGTCCGATGGGTATGACAGTGAGGTGAGCTCTGATTCTTGAATCTGTCTGGACCCCACACTAAGCATGCAGAATACATCCCAGGCTTGGCAACACTCAACACAGTTGCCGGGTCAAAATCGTCTACCCCGTGCGTGAGTCAAAACTAAGCCTAACGTTGCCATTAAATGCATGTGGCACATCAGGCTCGTCCCAAGCTAGACTCTCCGCGCGAAGCAACGTCCCCCAGCCGGTCTCTCTCTCCCACTCGTCTCCTCCCACTCTCACTAGATTTACATCTTATATATTATAATGAAACAATCCACTATCGAGAATAAAATATACTAAGATGCGTTGGTTAAGAATAAGGGCAGCTACAAGCTGTGAAACAACATAAGAATATCCCAGACATTAGTTACATTGTCGTAGGATATATACTAAGGAAAAGCCGGCCGGCCGGCTGCCGCCAGCCGGTTTCGAAACGGCTGGGCAGCCGACGCGCGCGCATGCCCACACGTGGCTACTATGCAGAAGCGTCACACCTCCCCCAAGATACAAGACCCTTGACTAAGTTCTTCATATCTAACAGAAAGCTTCTCATAGTACCACACACTGTTGCGACACAAGGCACTATATATAAAACAAATAAAGACTGGTGCGCTCCACCGAGCAAGTTCAACTAACTTAGCGACACTAAGCGAAAACATTCAACTTAGATACTGCTACAACATCTTATACAAAATTCTAGACGTTATAAAAAATAAAGAGTTTTTATAAGGTTTTTGCTTTTTTAATTTGTTTTTTTCGGCTGAACTACAGTGACAGCCTATTTTCCTCCACACTCAACCCTCAATCCTGTGGCAGTCTAACCAACATCATCCACCCTTGATAGACAATCCGCTATCACGTTATCAGAACCGGCAATATGGCGAATGTCCAGATTATACTCCTGAAGCATGAGTGACCACCTGGTCAGCCTCATATTCCGGTTATGAAACTGATTCAAGAATTTCAGAGGGTGATGATCGGTATAAACCACTACGACTGGTCCGAAAGCAGGGACATATACATCGAAGTGCCTGAGCGCCAGCACTATCGCCAGGAGTTCTTTTTAACACCTTACGAGCGGCCTATGCGGTTTATTATATGTACCGCACAGCGGGGTGTTTTTAGCCAAAATAGGGCTGTTTACGTGATCATTTTCATGCCTAAATAAGACCCAGAACGTAAAACAAGTACCTATCCCTGAAAGGGCATAAACAGAGCTTTCGAATGACACCATAACGATCCTTGTATGATGGATAGTTTTCTTGCAATAACCGTGCAACGCGAGTGCAAAAAGCAGGTAATTCGGTAGTTTCGGTACATAATTGAGTATGTAGCGAGTGAGAGAGGGAGGAGGGAGCTGAGATTTGTGTCAGTAGGTTCGCCGCGGTGGTCTGGAGCAGTCATACGCTCGCTAGTCTCCTGCCACCACTTGTCTCTCTCTCTCAGCCACATTACGTGCTGAAATTGCCACTCGACCTATGTCGAGCGCCGCCACATAGTCCAGCTTTTTTTAACTCGACTTATGTTGCTCGCCGCTAATTAAGGGTTAAATTACAGAGTAATTCCTTTGTGCACTATTTAATTTTTTGCTGTAAAAACTCACTGGACGTTCGATACCTTCATCATCTGTCTGTAGCAAGACAGCCCCAGCCCCTACGCCACTGGCATCAGTCGCCAGCTGAAAAGGTCTGCTTAAGTCCGGGGCCCTGAGTATGGGGAGGGTACATAACAGGTGTTTCACCAAGGAAAACGCCTCTGCACACTCAGGAGACCACCGGAACTTCTTGTCCTTAGATAATAAGTCAGTTAAAGGTGCAAGTACAGTCGAATAGCCTTTGATGAAGCGACGATAATAGCCTATCATCCCTAGAACCCGCATGATTTGTTTCTTAGTCGTAGGCTGGGGAAACTGATCGATGGCTTTAATCTTTGTCTGTGGAGGGCACACCTGACCCATCCCCACCTCGAACCCCAGGTACAAAACTGTGGCTTTGACAAAATCGCACTTGCCCAGGTTTACCACCAAACCTGCTTCATTCAGTTTATTAAAAAGCTGTCCGATGTGAGCACAGTGACTGTTACAATCCTCGTTGTATATTATGACATCATCTAGGTACACCGTACAGTTGGGAATGTCGGCTACAATGTCGTTCATTAATTTCTGAAACGTTGCAGGGGCATTTTTCAGCCCGTATGGCATAACATGGCAACGATATGTGGCACCGTCCACCACAAACCCACACACCTCTCGCGGTCGCTCAGACAAGGGCACTTGCCAATAACCCTTAACAAGGTCTATCTTAGTGAGGAACTTGGCTTTTCCTATCTTATCCACACTGTCGTCCAGGCGAGGGAGAGGGTAGGCATTTGTGGGGGTTAAACCATTCAACCTGCGGAAATCTATACAAAACCGCACCTTGCCATCTGGTTTGGGCTGCAGTGTGACTGGGGAAGTCCACCTTACTGCACCCTCAGAAATCAGCCCACGTTTCAGCATATAATCCAGCTCTTCCCTAAGTGCTGGTAATTTAATAGGGGGAACACGGTATGGCACTGATTTAAAGGGCGGGTGGTCCCCAACATCGACATCGTGCACCGCTTGAGTAGTGAGGCCAGGATGCTCCGCGAAAACAGCTGGGTTTGAATCAAACAAGTGCTGCACAGCTACACGCTGTTGCTCAGGCAGGTGCAATATCAACTCGTGAGCCACTTGTCTAGAATTCCCCGCCCACTGATCCGCGGAAACATGACAATCCCAATTATCCTCCCCCGCAGCTTGACTGTCCCTTCCTCCTTCTCCACCACGATCGCTGCAGATCAACACCGGGACAGTGAGAGGCTCGGAGGGGCGCCTCACATACTCTTTCATCAGATTTACATGGCAAAGTTGGTTCTTTTTCTTGCGATCAGGAGTAGCTACTAAATAGTCGAGATCAGAAACCTTCCTTACAACCCGATATGGACCAGAATACTTGGCAGACAAGGGGTATCCCACCAGAGGCAGTGGAATCAGTACCTCCTGATCAGCTTCACCTTCTGGTCGTATCTGTCCTTCATCTGAGCTTGTGAACTCTTAAGGTTCCGACCTGCTACCTCCAAGCTCTTTAGCATTCTCTCACGGCTTTCAACTACATACTTTAGAAGCGAGCATGGCTTTGTGACTCCCTCCCAGATCTCCTTGACTATGTGGAGGGGCCCCCTGACCCTGTGTCCAAAAACCAACTCGTTCGGGCTAAATCCCAAGCTCTCCCCAGGTACTTCTCTCGCAGCAAATAAAACGTATGGGAGACCTAGATCCCAGTCCTTCCCATTTTCCATGCAATAACACCGCAACATACACTTGAGAGTCGAGTGCCACCTTTCCAAAACTCCCTGACTCTCGGGATGGTAAGCAGATGACACCACAGACACTATCCCATGTTGCTGCATGGTCTGCTTAAACAGAGCAGAAGTAAAATTGGATCCCTGATCAGACTGGATCTCCTGAGGGTAGCCATAACGAGAGAAATAGACAAGCTGGTTTTTTACAACAGTCTTAGCCATCCCGTTGCACATGGGGTAAGCATCTGGATACCGTGTTGCTACATCCATTACAGTTAGTAAAAATTTATTGCCGGCACTAGTGGGGGGCAATGGGCCAACCATATCGATAACTATTTTGCTGAAGGGCAGCCCAATGACAGGGATTGGTTGTAACGGGGCTCTCGGGATAACCTGATTGGGTTTCCCAACAACTTGACAAGTGTGACACTGTGACACCCATGACACGACAGTCGCCTTTAACCCAGGCCACCAGAAAAGCTTGCTCAGAGCTGCCTCCGTCTTACGTTCCCCCAGGTGCCCTGCCAAAGGCACATCATGAGCTAATCTCAATAAGCTCTCACGGCACACCCTCGGTACTACTAACTGGTCCACTAATCCTGACCCGCCATCCCACTTTTTCTTGGGATCCTGATGTCTCCGATACAAGATCCCCTCGGACAAGAAAAAATCACCATGCTGCGCATCCCCATCGCTCTCCAGTTCGATAGCACCATTACCACACGCCCTGACTTCAGGATCTTCCAGCTGCAAGGAACATATATCAGCAGGTGCGAGATTATCCAAGTTCATCTTAAATAATTTATTTCCACCTCCAATGTCCCTCTGAGCCATCCTTTCCTCACGCTGCGCATAACGATGCTGTCGCAGAGTCTCTTCCTGCCCTGCACCTGCACTAGCGGTGACAGGCCCCGGGGCCTCTCCAGACTCTAACATAGGTGCCAATAATGAGTCACCAAGAAACACTGCCGGCTCAAAACTCTCCAATTGACCAAAACTTCCCGTTTTCTTGTGACCTTTCCTCCGCGGTTTGATAGACTGAGGTGGTCGCTGCAAGGCTCCTGATGTCTGAGAACGCATCACAACACACGCCATGGTTTGTACGCTACACTTCTCAACCCACTCCTGTTCCTCCCTACTAACGTCGGCCGCCTTCTCGGCAACTACCCAGGGTGAAACCTTAGAAGCAGGCACTGCAAAGTCGTTGCCGAGGAGGAGGTCGACGCCCCCAACAGGCAAGTTTACTACAATTCCTACATCCAGCTCCTTCGCCACACCACCCACCTCCAGTTCCATCCGCACCAGCGGGTAGGACTTCGTAGCATTGATCCCCTGAACTACCACCACCCGAGCAGCGTTAATCGGTCTACCAGTAAAGTTCTTTAACAAGGTCTGAGAAGCCCCCGTATCACGCAATAGCTTAACTCCTCGCCTTTCGCCAGCCCACCTCACAAAACCATGCCCTCTATGACCCCCAAAGACGTCGCGGACAGGGTTCGAGCCTTCCGGAATCTTGAACACAGGCTGTGTCCCAACCTCTGACGAACTACCCTTGGCAAATTCAGAAGATATAGGCGACACCCCTATGCTACGGGCCAATGACACAACCTTGTTTGGTGGCTTGTTCGGACAAGCATTTGCAAAGTGACCCTCCTTGTGACATGCAAAGCACTCTTTACTCTTTGGTTTCCCTTGGGAGTGGGAGGTACCATTAGACTTCATATGCGGGACAGTATTTGGTTTATGTTCAGTTTTATTGTCAGTGCTACCTGGTTTTGTGTATTTATGTGTATTAAAATTCTTGGGAGGGGGAGGGGTACGATCCTTTGCACCCGACTCACTCCTAGCTGCTGCTCCGCACCCTCGAATTAATGACAGTCGGAGGTCAGCCATTTCTGCTGCCTCCTGGAGAGTTCTAGGATTTTTTTCCTTTATATTTAATGTTAAGTCCCCGCCTGTGCACTTAAAGAACTGCTCCAAGAGAACCAGCTCACTCAACTCCTCAAAAGTAGCTGCCCTCTCAGAATGCAGCCAATGTCGTAGTGCATCAGACAAGTCCCGGGCGTGTTCTAGGAAGGTACTATCCTTGCCCTTAGTAACACCCCGAAACTTCAAGCGGTAAGTTTCTGGTTGTAACTCATAGGCCCGTAGCGCAGCCTTCTTTAGCTCATCATAAACTACACAGGACTCTAAAGGTAGTGCATCATACGCTTTTAGCCCCTTTCCTAGGAGTCTTGATGAAACTAATGCTGCCCACTTTTCCTGAGGCCACTGGTGTTCCTGACACTTCTTCTCAAATCGCATAAAAAACTCAGTCACACATGATTCATCGAACACAGCAACTAGTTAAAGCAGGTGCGACAATGATTGGTCCCGATGTCTGTTACCTCCCCCAATATTTCGCCCTGTTACCTCCACTCGAGATCTCTCCAGCTCCCTGTCAGCCCGATACCTAGTAGACTCTGCCTGCAGTTCAGCCTCTCGTATAGCTGTTCTCTCTGCGGCCTCAGCCTGAGCTCTAGCAACCTCAGCCTGCACACTAGCCTGTCTCTCGGCAGCCTCAACCTGAGCTCTAGCCTGTCTTTCGGTAGCCTCAACCTTGGCCATCTCAAGCCGAAACAACAAATCTGGAGTCAACCCTTGAGGAGGGGAAGGTGCATTTAATGGAGAGGGTCCCTGTGATTGAATTCAACGCTGCCATTGACCATCAACTTGGGGGTATGTACTAAATTCAAGGCACCCTGACGTTTGATACGGGGGTAGAGTGGAGGGGGGGCTGGGGACCGGGGCCCCCAGTCGCCTCTCCACCCAGGTCTCTCCCTTCTAAACCCAATATCAAAGTCCTCAGCTGATCTTTCCTCATGCCACTTAAACCCTGGTGACCCTGAAGACTTGCCACACACTTTAAGCCATACTTATTCAGCTTCAACACCCTGGCAGCGGTAAGGGGCACCTCTAAAAATCTTCTAGCACCCTCCTCGCTATCGACTAGCCACTCCACATGTCTTTCTCCCTCCGAGCCCGTATCGTGACCTGACCCATCACTGTGTTCTGATGTATTAGACATGTTTGTGTACTGCAGTAATTATCACGGTTATATAATGTGCCTTATCTCCTATGCAAGTATGTATATACTAATGTTATTTAAAGTCTTTAATGTGTTATATTGGTTGCTCCAAAAAAAAAAACTCTATGTCCACTGCATTCCTCTAATCATAAGGAATCTCAAAACAAATGACCACTATATTCCTCTGTTCAGTAAACCCTATGCAAGGTCGCCATTTGTTACGTCCTGGGATATATAAACACTGGGCTCTTTCTATTGGACTAGGTATGCGGTAACAAGCAACAACGGAAAACGCTAGATCCAACCCTTATCTATAAAGTTTGAATGTTGCTTTGTTCTAATTCTATGTACAGCTGCCATTACATCAAGTATGTATCCAGTCTGTGTTGATTCTAGACATGGTGTTCTTGAGTCCTCCTTGATAAGGCTCTTTTCCAACTCTATTACCAGGGTGCTTTTTCTTGCCCGGCTCATCAGTCCATCTTCATCATCAAAGAGCGGAGATGTAGATGATAAGTCATACTCGAGCATTTCTTCCATTTCCCTTCCACGAGCCTTGGCAACCTCTAGTAGCCGCTGCATTTGTCCATCATGATTATGTGATGACTTCGGACGGTTCTTCAATGCCTGAGTTTTGTTATAGAGTGATCGGAATGTCTTGAGGTTTGTTCTATGGATTGGCTCACCAAATCTTACAGTCTTCTCGAGCAATCTTTCTCTCCTGAATTTGTTATAGGCAGCTTCACCAATGGCTTGAATATTCAACATTTGTTTTCGGATGTCCTCTGTCATTATTTCTCTGGTTAGGATATTGTGCAGCTTAGGTTCAGGTGTTGGTACGATGAAAGGGTTCTCGGTTCTCTCAATATCGGTCAGAATAGACTGAATGTGCCTTTCGTCATTTTCGGTCGTAGCTGTATTGAATGCCCTATTGACATCTAGGTCATATGACGCCATCTGAACTCCACTCAGTTCCGGGTACAAATTTGTTACTGCCAGCATTTCATGGTAAATCAGCTCCCACCGTGCCACATACTGCTTTTGTCTTGTTCTACCAATAATCCCAGATGCACTCTTCTGAGACTTGTTGATTGTCTGTTCCAGTGCCATATCAGCTCCAACTGCCTTGAATTTCCCTGGGGTTCGTTTTACCACAAATTTCCCATCATTGAATGCTTCATATACTTCAGGGTTAGTTTCTGGTAGCTGGTGCATATCCTCCAAATACAATGAACACCAACGTAGATAGTTGGTCGAGTCAAAAGCAGCGAATAGTGGGAGAAGATCTTGTATTGCCTGTAGTTGAAGAGTCCAGTTACCCTCACGGTCACTTCGTAAGAGATTTTCAACTTTGGACATCAGCGAAATGAATGTATCCCAGTACTGGAAGGTTTCACTCTGTGCCTTGCGGACTTGGATGAATTTATCAAAGGCACCAATAAGATTTTCACAAGTTCCCTGGAATTGCTGCAGGGCAGTCACACTCAACTGGCTTGATTTTTCCCTTACTTTAGATTTCATGTTCTGAATAACTTCTAGCTCTTCTTTATACTTGTGCAAGCTATCCTCCTCCTTCAGAAACTCAGCCCACTGTAACCGGCTCAAAGCTTCTTTTAGCATTTGCATTCCCTTCAATGATCTGGCATAGTACTTTGCATTCATCACAGAATCAACAACATTTGGGCCAAATACATTACTTTCTGTGAGAATGCTCTCTTATGAGATGACCCTAGGCAAAGTACAATGTTCTTGAACTCACTTGGGCGAAGAAGCTGTAGGTGACGAGCAATGCGATACCCACCCTCATCACATGTTATTGGCAATGCTGACTGATCAAGGTACCCAAGGAATCCCTGAAGATTCGTCATTGCAGTGTACACAACATCATACCTTGTGACAGGATGGGGTAACACGGGGAGGAAGCCAACCCTTTTACACTGTAGGTTTTCTAAAGATAATATTGAGTTTGTTGCACTCCATGTTGGCATTTTCTGACATTTGGGTTTGGTACACATCTGCTTTGAGCCAAAGTCCCCAAAGTCCTATCTAGCCAATAACCAGGCAGTATCTCTTGTTCGTACATCCTGCAGAAGTGCGGTTCTCTCTGAGTGAGTCACTGGAACTTTGTAATTTTCTGGGAGGTCAGGCTTTTTGGCAGATTTGTAAAACTCCTTCAACTGTTGGCACTTCAAGTTTGCCTGAAATGACTTAGGACCATGAATAACTCCAGCTTCAGATACCTTGGGTTTCCTTTGATGAGATGTGCTGTCATCCTGAAACACAACAGTGACTGTGTCATGGGTCCCTTCCATCCCTGACAGAGTCGCTTCATCATGATCAAAGTTATCAATGGCAGCTGTTGTGAAGACTGATGTGTCAAAATGACTGGGGAATGGAATAATTTGCTCTTCATCACTAGCAACGATGAACATTGCCATATCGTTATGGAGGCGAGCAAGCTCATCATAGCTAGAACATAATCCAAATCTGTTGAAACTAATGATTAATGTTGCACTTTTGCAGTTATCATAAATGGCTTGTGAGTTCATTATGTGCAAGGGTGTATGCTGTATACCACCATGGAGAACATAATACATGATTTGGAATAGGCTCTGGATTTGTCTGACTTTAGTTGGGGATACAGTTGGATCATCAGCGGTGATTCCATCCTCCGTCTTGGGTTCTTGGTTCTTATCCGTATTTACCTTGCAGGCATTAAATGCATGACAATCAAAGTTAAACAGGTGGCCAAAAAATCTGAGAAGGGGTTCTGGGATTACTGTACTATTCCATGCCACTTTTAAGTCATTTGCATCACAAAAACGATCTGTCAAATCAAAATCAACTGACTTCAAAGACTGCCTAAGTACTTCAGCTCACTCCCGGATAGGGTCTGTAGATCGTATTGTTTCAACTAATGATTCTTGGGTGACACTTGCACTGAAGAACAACAAAGATCTGTTTTTTGGCAGAGAGAACTTAACTTTATCCCCAAAATTATTAATAAGAAGTACCTTGACCTCTTGGTTTGTGATGTTACTTGAAGGGATTTTTTCATTCATACGATTTCGAACATAACTTAGTTACAAACCCTCACCGTCAGACAAACGTATTTCAATCTCTCTTATAACCTCTAACCAGGCTTCCTTCTTTGTGCTAACTGAACCTCCCCTTTGATTTAAGCATGCACGTGCATACTCAACCAAATATCTATTGATGCACTGTTTATGACACAATAAATCTGCACCAAAAACAGACTTTACGTCCTGAAGGTCACAGGTTCTTCTGTATACATCATCCTGCAGAAAAACCGTTGACTCTAGGAATTTAGCTGCTCTGCCTTTCTCTGAAATCCGATATTTTTCAATTACACCGTGGCACTTAATTTTCCCACATATCACGCAAGTCTTTCTATATTGAGAAAAAAGAACTTTGCCCACTGTGAGCTGCACGAGGGGTGCTCTTGGATCTAAAGTGGCGAACAGATGCTGATTTAACACTGCCTCCTGCATCTTCTCTATTTGGGCTGTTAGATTTCCTTGCCTCAATTTGCTTAAGAGTGTTTTGCAAGGTATAGGTCTTATAGCATTTGTTATTCATGTGATACACAAAATTATCCTCGCCAATCAATTTTAATCTCTTGTAAACACAGTCATTTCTTATTTCTGCTGCTTCCCTGATCCTCTTTCTTCCATTTTCACTGCTTGAAGTTTCTTGGGCTGATGACTGACATATTATACACTTGGAGATGTCAGAATTTGCAGCAGACGATGCAGGCCCACTTAACTTCACAATGTTTGCAGCCATGGTTCTTCAACAACCTGGAATAAATAATTTCAATCAATACTTATCCCTTGAAGACAAAATATGTTAAATCAAACATTATATAATGCTCAGTACACATTCAAAAACATATCTGAAAGCAAATAATAGTGACTAGAACCCATTCACATTTTCCAGATACAAATGGCTATCTTTATGTGTTTTTAGAGATTGACTTTTTCTCACTTTGCACCTATGCTATATTATGTGTAATAATGAAACAATGGTTGTTGTAATATCTCTACTGAGGTCCAAAGTAAAGGATTGTACTTAGAATTAACAAAAATAATCTTGCATTTGAGTAAAAGAGACGAATATTGCTATGCTACTCAAATTTTAAGAAAACTTAAAATGTCATGACCTTTTGACCTCTGCTGACCTACATATCAAATTTAATGTCATGTGTTATATATTATCTTGTAGAGCATTCAAAGACGAACATTTTGAGTGGTCATTCAATATTTTTACGTGTTTCTGGATGGAATTATGAAGCATTGAATTTTCCTCACCTCAAATTTTGAGTCAAGTTTTTGTCACAATTACCCAATACATATCCCTGAATTTCTGCCAATTGACCATCATGCCAAAAGTCTACCCTAGTTTTTATGATAGCCCAGAAAGTCTACTTCATGAATTTGAGGTCGAACTTAGGGTACAACAAATTTCTACAGGAATCCCCTCAGCCTATGCATTACACCCTATTCAACATCTGACAGACATTAATACAGCACAGAGCGAGCCAAACGTATTGACAGCCGGGACACAACTTATTAACGCCATCGTACCGTATTTAAGGCTCTGACACATGTACGGTCGCGCTAGTGAGTCATGTTAACCGCTTTATAACGGTAGATTATCAATATATATCACTTTAAGGGGATTTTTTTTTTTTTCCCTAGACCTCCATCACGCTTAAACTTACACACCATAGACTCCCTTTCAAGATAAATTTTGTACATTTTTCGGTAGAAAAATGTCACGGCCGAAGGCCGGTTCTTCTTAAATTACAGATTCGCTATCGCTCGCTAGGAAAAATTTGACACCTAAATGACACGAAAAGTCTTTAAATTGATAGAAATGGGGCAAAAGTCCTTAAAATCGTCAAACTAATGGAGCGAATGTCTTAAAATCTCAAAAGCAATGGGGATAAACATGAGGGAGAAAGGGATCCCTCAAAATATCCCTCAAGTGGAAATCTCCCCTTAATAACGATCTCAGTGAGCCCTCTGAATAACACGGGTCCTTCTTAAGTGGGGTACGTCACCGGATTTGTTTTCATCTTTCTCTCTTTCCCTGGCTTGTATCCATTCGGCCCCATTCAGCCAACTGTTTTAAGACGTTTATCCCCATTCAGGTGTCGATTTCTTCCTGGCGAGCGATAGTGAGCCATCATTTTATGGAGAAATCCGGCTTCGCCGGAGAATTTGTTCTATCAAGTAATGTACAAATTTAGCTTGTTGTCAAAACAAAAATATATGTATGCTGGTTCGCTACCGCTCGCCAAGAACATATTGACACCTGGACGGGGGTAAACGTCTTAAAACAGTAGGCTGAATGGGGCCGAATGGATATAAGCCAAAGAGAGAGGGAGAACAAGAGAAAACAAAAACGAGGTGGGCTCCCTTAAGACATACAGCACCATGACGTAATGTCCATCATATTTTGGTTACCATTAGACGATTTTCTTTCATAGGTGATCTAACTGTACGACTCAAATGGGAAAATACGATCTCAATAAACCCTCTTAATAACACAGGTCTTTCTTAATCTGCATAAAGTCATGTATTTGTTGCCAGGTAACTAGGCGTGATGGTGATCTATCTATCGATCTATCTATTTACTCAGGCCCAATCAAGACAGAGCATGAATAGGGACAACACAAAAAACAACAGAAAACAATGAACACACAAAAACAAAATACATTGAAGGGGTTAACTTTATTCTGGCTACTATTAGACGATTGTTTCAGTTTAAAAAAGGCCTCTAGGCCTCCAGGCTTCGAAATATCCCCTTATAACCCTTTTTACTACCACAGATCCTTCTTTAAATGAAGGTTAAGGACAAAATAATGAAGCTGAGGGA
This sequence comes from Paralithodes platypus, assembly GCA_032716605.1. Lineage (NCBI taxonomy): Eukaryota > Metazoa > Arthropoda > Malacostraca > Decapoda > Lithodidae > Paralithodes > Paralithodes platypus. Next base: position 15,790,066 of record CM064510.1, on the reverse strand, counting down.
AGGAGACAATATTTATGAGGATGATGAGAAGATATGTGAGGTTATGAATAATACATTACATTCAGTTTATGCTATGGATGAACAATTTTTAGAACCAGAGATTATATACCAAAATGATGAAAAATTGGGGGATATTATCTTTCAACCAGAGGAACTACTAGAACTTATGAAGGGACTAGATGTGAGAAAATCTAATGGGCCCAGACAATATAGCAGGATGGATTCTAAAAGAATTATTAATCCATTATATGCAATAATTAAGTACTCTATTGAAGTTGGAAAATTACCACTAGACTGGAAAAGGGCTAATGTAGTACCAATCTACAAAGGTGGGAGTAGGGAGCAGCCGCTAAACTATAGACCAGTGTCACTGACAAGTGTTGTTTGTAAAATGTGTGAGAAGATTATTAAGAAAAGATGGATAAAGTACTTGGAAGAAAATAATTTACTTACTGTAAGACAATTTGGATTCAGAGAGGGAAAATCGTGTGTTACTAATCTGCTGAGCTTTTATGATAGGATGGTAGATATACTACAAGAGAGAGAAGGATGGGTGGACTGTGTGTATCTTGATATAAAGAAGGCCTTTGACAGAGTTCCTCATAGTAGACTTAGATGGAAGTTGAAGAAGTTTGGAGGGGTTCAGGGTAATTTGTTGAAGTGGATGGAGGACTATCTCTCGGGAAGACAGATGAGAACCATGGTAAGAGACAGCTTATCAACATGGAGGGATGTTACAAGCGGAGTTCCACAGGGATCAGTGTTGGCCCCAATTATGTTTCTGGTCTATATAAATGACATGCCAGAGGAAATAAATGCATACATGAATATGTTTGCTGACGATGCAAAAATTATGAAACATATAGTGGACGAAAACAGTTGTAGAGAGCTACAGAGTGATCTGGATAAGATAGACCGATGGAGCAAGATATGGAAATTAGATTTTAACAAAGATAAATGTCATGTGATGGAAGGGGGTATGAGTAAAAGAAGACATCATTGGGAATATAAACTAGGAGAATGCACGATTAACCCCTCAGAGAAAGAAAAGGACTTGGGCATTATAATACAGGGAGATCTTTCACCCGAGAGCCATATTAACAAAATTGTGGGAGACGCTTATGGCCTGTTGAATAAAGTAAAAATCGCATTCAACTATTAGAATGAAGAGATGCTAGTAAATATAATAAAATCAATGATGAGACCTAAATTGGAATATGCGGCAGTGGTGTGGCCACCCCATCTTAAAAAACACATAATTAAGTTGGAGAAAGTACAGAGAGCTGCAACGAAGATGATTCCAGAACTAAGAGAACTGACATATGAAGAGAGATTAGAGAGATTGAATTTGCCAACTCTAAGTGAGAGAAGAGAAAGAGGGATATGATTATGATGTATAAATGTGTTAGGGGATTGGAAAGCATAGACAAGGAGGACTTTATCGAGGGAGATAAAGGGAGGACTAGAGGACATAGTTGCAAGTTAAAGAAAGGCATATGTAAAGGAGATGTGAGGAAATTCAGCTTTCCATATAGAAGTATTAATATGTGGAATCAGTTGGATGATGAAGTGGTGGGTGCGGGGAATATCCACATTTTTAAAGCCAAATTAGATAACAGAATCTTTGGAGGCGGGACAATACGAGCCTAAAAACTCAAATCCTGTATACTACAATTGGGTGAGTACAATTAGGTGAGTACACACACAGTTTGTCATTAATATTCTTGCATTATATCTCATTTACTGCTTTTCAATTACTGATTTCTTAATTTTGTCTAGTTATTTGCCATTATTACAAATATTCTCCTTTTCATTTCAGGTACCGACCGGCTTCTTTATTCAGCTTAAGAAGGTCCTCTCGTAGTTCAGGTAAGTTGTTTAATTGTTATAGTATTGTTTAGTTAGTTATTAAGTTATTTATTTATTTAGTTTAAGGGGGTTGACCTGTTTTTTTCTCTCCTTTTCTGTCTCTAGATTGTATACATTCGGCCCCATTCAGCCTACTGTTTTAAGACGTTTATCCCCATTTAGGTGTCGATTTACCGCACGCCAGCATATTTTTTTTAAATTGTTGTAGACAGCAAGCTAAATTTGTACATTTTTCGATAGAAAAATTTCTCCGGCGAAGCTGGATATCTCCATACAATGCTGGCTCGCTATCGCTCGCCAGGAAGAAATTGACACCTGGATGGGGATAAACGTCTTAAAACAGTTGGCTGAATGGGGCCGAATGGATACAAGCCAGGGAAAGAGAAAAAAGGAGAGAAAGATAAACAAAAAAAGCCGGTGACCCCCCTTAAGCTCTGAAACCGAAAGGGGCTAAACATGAGGGAGAAAGGGATCCACAATAAAATACAAAACCTCCTTTAAATTGCCAGGGTATTGTTATAATGAGAGGGCCCAACATTAACCTTTTCAGTACTGATGCTGTCCTTTTAACTTTTATCTGAGTACTATTAGATAATTGTATTAAGTTTAAAAAGGGTCTCGGGCAATTAACAGGCTTCGATCTATCTCACTTAACCCTTTTTACTAACTCAGATCCTTTTTGAACTGCACAAAATCGTCTAAATATAGCTAGAATGAAATCAAAAGATGTGGCCAGTACAGAAGGGGTTAAGGGGATATTTCCACTTGCGGGATTTTTTTTTCTGGACCCCTTTCTCCCTCATGTTTAGCGCCATTGCCTTTGAGTTTTTTAAGACGTTCGCTCAATTAGTTTGGCGATTTTAAGACCTTTTGTTCCATTTCTGTCAATGTTAGACCTTTCGTGCCATTTAGGTGTAATTTTTTCCTGACGAGCGATAGCAAGCCTGTAACTTAGGAGGAACCGGTCGTCGGCCGGGACATTTTTCTACCGAAAAATGTACACATTTATCTTCAAGGGGGGATCTTTGGGGTATTTTTAAAAACTTGATGGAGGTCTAGGGAACAAACTAAGAATCTCCTCTTAACCCTTACAGTACCGGCGACGTATTTTATATTTGATTTCAGTTACATTTACACGATTTTATGAAACTTAGGAAGGATGTGTGGTCGCTAAATGGATTGATTGAGATAGTCAGTAGTCTTTTAATGGGTAGAGGTCCTTCCTGAGCTGAATGAAAACGTCTAGTGCTGGCCGGAAAATAATGAAAAGGACGTTACCGGTACAGAAAGGGTTTAAGGGGAGATGGGCCGTTTTAGAGGTCCCCCTTCCTCCTCGTGTTCAGCCCCATTAATGTTACGATTTTAAGACGCTTGTTCCATTAGTTTGGCGAATTTATGACCTTTCGTCACATTTCTTTGTAATTATTTAGACTGTTCGTGTCATTTAAGTGTCGACATTTTCTTGACGAGCGATAGCGATCCTGAAATTAAAAGGAACCGGCCTTCAGCCGGGACATTTTTCTATCGAAAAATGTACACATTTATCTTGAAGGAGGGCCTTGGGTGGGTGTTTTCCTAAGTTTCATGGAGGTGTAGAGAGGTAACTAAAACAATAATAAATAAATATATATATATATATATATACAGTATATATACTGTATATATAAGCCAATAAATACGCCCATCCGCCCTTAACATAGTATACATGAGCCCCTTTCTCTCTAAATATTTCGTTATTAACGATATCACTTCTTCATCTTTGATTAATAATATTGAACTAGATTACCCCTCTCTCTCTCTCTCTCTCTCTCTCTCTCTCTCTCTCTCTCTCTCTCTCTCTCTCTCTCTCTCTCTCTCTCTCTCTCTCTCTCTCTCTCTCAATATTAGGGAATTAACGCTATCACTAAGTCGTGTACATCTTTGATTAATGATATTGAACTAGATTATCTGGTACCTTGCTTGTAGAACACCTGTGGATGTGGAGGTACACATGTTGAGGTGAACATCTGCGTTATATATTATTAGTGTATGTATGTATTTATGTATGTATGTATGTATGTATGTATGTATATATGTATATACTCAGGCACATATCCTATAGCTGGGGGTCCTAAAATTGACAACGAAATGGGTTGAAAGGTCTTGGAATCGTCAAACTAATTGGGCAAACATCCTCAAATCTTAAAACTAATGGTGCCAAACATGAGGGAGAAGGTGATCTAGAAAAACGACCCACCACCTCTTAATGAATTCAATCACGCTAATAATTTTCCTTTCCTATACAAAATCATGGAGTGTGTTGAAATACATGTACCGTTGCTGACATAAGGGGGAGGGGTAGGTAGTCGCTTTGGCTGGACCCCCTTCTTCCTCATGTTTAGCCTATTAGTTTGGAGATTTTAAGACGTTCGTTCCATTAGTTTGTCGATTTTAAGACGTTCGTTCAATTAGTTTGTCGATTTTAAGACCTTTCGCCCCATTTCTTTGTCAATATCAAGACCTTTCATGCCATTTAGGTGTCGATTTTTGTTCCTGGCGAGCGATAGCGAGTCTGTAATTTTAGAGGGAAACGGCCTTCGACCGAAACATTTTTCTACCACAAAATGTAAAAAAATATCTTGAAGGGGTGTCTAGGGGGTGCTATTTTAAATTTAATGGAGGTCTAGCGAGGAATAAAAATAGATAATAATAATAAAAATAATAATAATAATAATAATAATAATAATAATAATAATAATAATAATAATAATAATAAATACAGACAAAATAAATTAATAATAAAAATAAAAATAATAATAATAAAGCAAGCATTATCCTCTTAACCCTTCAACCCCGGGTGGTACACGTGTGTACCATTATGTTTTGACCCGAGGAACCCGGGTGGTACAACATTGTACCATTGCTTGCGTATGTGCTTTCGAATGGCGCGCGTAAAAATTTCGTTCCGTGGTCGCTAGGTGACGCCACCAGACACCATGTACGCCACCAAAACAGTCTCTACCCTGCCGCCAACATGGATACTAGCCCAAAAAGTGATTCCCCTGTGTCCGATTCCCTGCTCCCTTTGACGCCTGCCCATGTTCGTCGCGCCCTAACGCAAAGGCACGTACAAGATGCGTTGACTCCCGGAGGTATTGAAATAGCTTTGAGGAGTTATGAACGTGGTGAAGGACAAAATAGTGTTGATGACTTGGGCAGTGATAGCTCCGAGTCTTATCAGTCTCACTATAGTGAAAATTTAGACGATCTAGACGAAATTCATGAAAGAGACGCGCAATTTGTTGGATTTGACGATGACGATGAAAGTGATGATAGTACTGAACGTGATATAGTTGTGCAAGGTGATGAGAGTGTAGTGAGAGTGAGCGAATGGGACAGCACTAGGTCGACTGCCAAGTTTAGGTTGAGTGACACGACACCTAGCCCTTCGCCAGCTAAATCCCCATTCAAGATACGCTTTTATAAGAAGCAAGTTCTTGAAAAGGCGGCCGCGGCAGCCAGGAAAGAGGCCCTAAAACTTGGTGAGGGAGCAGTGCGTGAGGGTGCCAGTGAGGCTGAGCGTGAGGGTGAGGTTGACCCGCCATTGTCTTCCTTATCTACCCACGCCACCCAAGTTGCCCCAGGCGCCCGCCATTCTTCCCCACCACCACCAGCACTGCCTAGGGTTGAGGACCCCCCACTTTCGGCCTATTTACCCCCTATTTCCCCCGAGAGGAGACATACTACTACAGAAAAAGGAAAAGGGAGAAAATATGTGAAAAAAGGAGCTACAAGTAGGCGCTCTTTGTTCGAGGCTCCCGCGGCTTCCACTCCTGCCGGTCCCAGCCATACGCCCCCGCAAGTTTCCCCAGGGTCCACCCCACCTCTCCAGCCTACAACAGAGGTTCCTGACGATGTTTTTGACCTCGCATCCATACCTGCACCTACAGACACTGAACCAGTGCTGTCTACGAATCGTAGTAGGCCAAGGAGCCCCGAACCTCTGCATGAAGATGACAGAGCCTCACCTGCCACTCCTTCCCCACCTCGCCGACCTACACGCCGCCCACGCATCATTCGTTCCCCGCGAGATTATGAGGGGGGGTCTGAAGATGAAGGGCACCTCACAGATGACTCTGGCCATGATTACCTGGGTCCACCGTCAGGGCAAGATGACGGCTCTGACGACAACGACGATGACTTTATGGACATCGACGACCCTCAACCCAGACGCTTTGCCCAGGGCCGTCGTGCTCCTGGCCGCCCTGGCCGCCGGGCTGGGCCTGGGCGCCGTCGCACTCCTGGCCGCCCTAGGGTGCGCGCCGCCAAAGTTCGTGGGCGTGCTGCCCCAGCTGCAGCTCCTCGTAAGCGTCGCCAGCAGGACCCATTTTATATTTTCAACTGGCAGGATGTGGCTGCTGATGAAGTGAATGACCCTGATGTTACCCCTTTTGATGAGGTACAGGAGGGTTCAGGAGTTACCCCAAGTTTTCCCGCAGGCCCCAATGCTCCACCACATGAGCTTTTTGAGGCATTTTTTGATAAGGAGGTTACTGAGTTTGTCATAGAAGAGACAAACAAGCACCACCAAATCCAGGTGAACTTTTTTTGGCAAGGTGACCAAGGGCCACATGAAGCGGTGGACCCCAGTGACTCATCCCGAGTTCATGGTGTTCCTGGCAATCACCATGCTAATGCCTCATGTAAAGAAGCACAGGTTGGCTGACTATTGGATCACCAAAGATCTGATATCCACCCCTGCCTTCGGGAAATACATCTCTCGGGACCGGTACCTCGACATCCTCGGAGCGCTCCATCTTGTCACCAACACCGACATGCATCTCTCTGACAAGCTGTGGAAGATTAGGACGTTGTACGAGATGATGCGAGAACGTTTCACGTCATACTTCACGCCCTTCTGCAACGTCTGTATTGACGAGTCTCTTGTGCTGTTCCGGGGAAAGCTGAGCTTCAGGCAGTACATCCCCTCAAAGAGACATCGCTTTGGTATAAAGTTCTTTGTGCTGTGCGATTGCCAAACTGGTTATGTCCTGGACTTCCTGGTCTACAGTGGGAAGGAAGGGGACGTGGAAATAGACCCCCTCATTGGCTTTGGCGGAGCAGTGGTTCAAGCCATGATGAACCGGTACTTCCAGAAGAATCACGTCCTCTACACGGACAACTACTACACGTCCCCCACTCTCTCAAAGTACCTCCATTAGCGCAAGACGGGGACTGTAGGCACAGTTAGAGCGAAAAGGAAGGGCATGCCAACTTTCCCTCCTAAAACCAAGAAAGGCGATGTCTTCAAAAAGAAGTCGGGACCCATTCTGGCTATTCACTGGCACGACCAGCGGAAGGTCAACCTCCTAGGCACCGTCCACAAGGGGGAAATGGTTGAGACTGGCAAGGTGGATCGCCGCACCCAAGTCAGGGTGACCAAGCCCGATGCTGTAATGGACTACAACATAAATATGAGGCTGGTGGACAAGTCCGACATGCAGATAGGCTTCATCGACTGTCTGCGTACCTCGTGCAGATGGTACAAAAAGTTCTTTCTGCACATGGTGGACATGTCAATGCTGAATGCCTACAATATCTACAGGCTTCGGAATCCGCGCACACCCAGGAAGTTCAGTAGCCTGCGGAGGTTCCAAAAACAGGTGTTGGTGGAGCTCCTGGACAGGTATGCTACGCCACAGAGGGCAGTGGCACAACCTGGGCGCCCCGTTCAGGACCGTATGCAGTGTGCACAGTATCTAAATGTGCACAAGCTCGGTTACCTGCCTCTGGAACGAGATGGAGTCACCATTAGCAGAAGGCGGTGCCATGTCTGCTGGAACAGCCAGGTGAGGCCTAGGAAGCAGAAAAAGACCACCATGCAGTGTGTGGAGTGCCAGCTGTCACTATGTGCTATACCGTGCTTTGCTGAATACCACACCAAGCAGGAGTACTAACTAATAATCATAGTGAAAGTACCAAAGACTGACAATATGTATGTATATAGGCAACAAGTGGAAATAAAACAATGTATTGTGATAAAAAAGTCATGTATTACGAAAACATATATAAATAAGTGAAAAAAGACACAATAAATTGTATATAAAACGTTTACAAAGCATATAACTAAGTGAAAGTGACACATGACATAATATTAGATGGCCAAAGTATAATAAACACCTGTGATAACGAATAATCAGTGCCTAATATAACAATAACCTACCTCAATTACTAATAAAATGTACCGTATCAAGGGAAAATGAGCATTATCAGTGACAGTGACACTCTCTCAAGCATATTTACCAAAGTGAAAGTGACACACGAAGTAATATTAGATGGCCAAAGTATAATAAACACCTGTGATAACGAATAATCACTGCCTAATATAACAATAACCTACCTCAATTACTAATAAAATGTACCGTATCAAGTGAAAATGAGCATTATCAGTGACAGTGACACTCTCTCAAGCATATTTACCAAAGTGAAAGTGACACACGAACTAATATTAGATGGCCAAAGTATAATAAACACCTGTGATAACGAATAATCACTGCCTAATATAACAATAACCAGCCTCAATTACTCATAAAAACTACGGTATCGAGTGAAAATGTGAAATATTATTGACAATGATAGCCTAATACACATATTTTATATAATTGGACTCCAAATAACTATAATAACATCACTATCAATAAATAAAATCGCCTCCGGGAGGTAAAAACTCTGGCGCGACGAGTGGCTAAGTGCGCAGTAGGTTAGCCAAGCCGGGGCCTGGGCCAAGGCGACGCATCCGAACGCGGGAAGATTTTCCCGCATAAAAATCACTCCATTTCCCGCGCTCGCCATTATGCAATCACTTGGGCTAGAGACCTCTACTTAACGGCATTCTACACATGAAGGTTTGTGCAACATTTTTTTTTTTTTTTTATAACTTTGTGTCATGTATTTCAGGAGTAACAGGTGAATCAACATGGACCAAAATTCCTCAAAACCCCCGGACACAGAGTACAGTCACGATCTACCCTAGCCGGGGTTGGAGGGTTAAGTTCTGGTCCTCTCCACGATCTTATGCATGAGAGTAAAATAAAATAAAAATATATTCGTTTCATATTGTTAGAAATGGGTGTTTTCCTTTATGCAATTATAACTATCTGGATTTATTTTTGGATATCATTTGTTTTTCAATAAATAGTATATACGAAATAATTTTGATTAATCGAAAAACAAAAAATCTTATATTCGTTTCCAGAGATATACTTCCATATTGTTAGAAATAGGTGAAGTCCAGGGATATTTATGAGTGGGCTAGAGACTATGGCATCCGAGTGTACAATTGCGCTAACAAGTGATGTCTCGGCACCAAGTATGTTTTGATCAATAATTGGTATCGGCAATATCTTAAACTTGATGTTTTCGTTTCGAGTGAGATATACAAACATGATCCTACCCTTACCCACCCTATTGAACATCTGGCAGACATTAATACAACACAGAGCGAGCCAAACGTAATGACAGCTGGGACATGACTTATTACCGCGACCGCATTGTTTTTTGGATATAATTTGCTTTTCAATAAATAGTTTATATAGTTTGGTTATTAAAATATAGATAACTAAATTCATATATTCGTTTCCAGAGACATACTTTCAAAATTAGAAATAGGTGAAGTTAAGGGAACCCACCTCGTTTTTTTTTTTTTTTCTTTCTCTCCATCTCTCTTTGGCTTGTATCCATTCGGCCTCATTCAGCCTACTGTTTTAAGACGTTTACCCCCATTCAGGTGTCGATATTTTCCTGGCGAGCGGTAGCGATTCAGCATATACTGTATATATTGTGTTTTACAGCAAACTAAATATGTACATTTTTCGATAGAGAAATGTCTCCGGCGAAGCAGGATTTCTCCATACAATTCTGGCTCGCTATTGCTCGCCAGGTAAAAATTGACACCTGGATGGGGATAAACGTCTTAAAACAGTTAGTTGAATGGGGCCAAATGGATACAAATCAGAGAAAGAGAAAAAAGGAGATAAAGATAAAACAAAAATCTGTGACCCCCTTTCCGGATTCTTTATGAGTGGGCTAGATAGAAACTATGGCGTCCGACTGTACCGTATAAGGAGGTAATAATATCCCTCTCATATATTTATGTGGCCAACTGTACATCCTCACTACATATGTGTATACACTTTAACTACATATTTATCCGTGGGTAAGGGGGTCAACGTATTGATTTGCTCATTTATGTATATTGTTGCTATTTTGTTAGTTTCCTCCCTAGGCTTCCGTCAAGCTTATAACATATCCGCTCAAGATAAATTTGTAAATTTTTCGATAGAAAAATGTCCCGGTCAAAGGCCGGTTCATCTTGAATTACAGGCTCGCTATCGCTCGCCAGGAAACAGTCGACACTTAAATGACACGAACAGTCAAAGCAATGGGACAAATGGTCATAAAATCGCCAAACTAATGGGCGTTCGGCCCATTATATAACCATAAGGTTATATAATCAGAAAACTAATGGGACTAAACATGAAAAAGAAGTGGGACCAGAAAAAAGACCCACATCCCCTTAAGGGGAGGTGTGGCAGAATGGTCTTGCCACTGGACTGGTAATCCAATGGACTCGGGTTCGAATCCCAATATGTCAATGGGAAGATATTATTGGGATGGAATTTGTGCTGTATATACCTAGTGTCAGTGCATTACCACAGCACACCGAAATGCCAAAAAAATACCCTCATTGTTCCCTGACTAAATAGCATTGTATGAATATTCCTATATTCAAAATTATGCTACACGGGGGAAATGCCTAGTGAGTTAATTGCTCAATAGGTGGCGTTCTTAGAGTGAGGGTCCGAGTGTGGAGGATGAGACTGTGAAGCGCAGAGGCGAGGCGGCTTCAGAGATAGAATTGCTTCGAGCTGTGAAGCTTCGCATGTCTCACTCCCTAGACTGGAGCAAGACCTCACGGGCCTCACCGTGTTCAGCAGTTGAGTGTAAAGGCTATCAGCCTATTCCCGAGAGGGAGTAGTTGGAATATAGGAAAAAAGAAAGAAAAAGAAAACAAAAGGGCGAACTCTCACTTGCACATCTGTTGCAGACATTTGTGCAGAAAATGATGCTTAACTGTACATGTGTGTGTGTGTGTGTGTGTACATGCGCGCGCGAACTTACACTGTACGCATATTACAAGCTTCACTACACACACATACATACATAACCCCTTCACTATACTCACACACACACAGACACACACACACACTAACATTAAGGCTAGAAACACACTCAAACTCACACACACACGTTATCAAGCACACATATTCTAAAACAAAAACACTTCCACACACTCACATTAAGGTTAGAAAAACACTCTCAAACACACACACACATATTCATTCTCAAGGACACATACACACACTCACTCAAACACATACACATACACACATTCTAAAATACACAGACACACATTTTCAAACACACACACACACTCACATTCATTCTCAAGGACACACACATACACTCAATTTTTTTTTTTTTTTGTTGTTTGTATTAAGGTGACAGTTACAAAGTGGTGTACAATCTATCTTATTATCTTATTCTAGTTACATTGTAGTTTATCTTATTGTACCAGTACCTCCCTACCATCAACCTAGTTGTTCCCCAATTCGTCCCTCCGCCACGACCATTTCAAAGTCCAAGTCTCTCACTCTTGTCCTCTGTAGCCCGGAGGACCTTGTACCCCTGAGACACAGGAGTGCAGACCTGAGAAGAGAGAAAGAGAGCCGGCACCTCATCCAAGTTATGACTTGGCTTCTATGCTGGCGCTTTTCTCCGATATTTGTTCAGCTAATCTGGCATAGAAGACACTTGCAGAAGGTCCCATACCTCCCGACGATGAGAAGACCAGAGGAGTAAAGCTTCCTTGATCCCTGTTCAAAATTGTTTCTTCATAAGCGCGTTTTTTCTCACTTTCGTTTCTCAAGTATGCCGCCTTGTGTCCTCGCTCATGATATGTTTGTGCTCTTGGGTTGAAGATTCTGATGTCGAAAAAAGCCTGTTGTCCCCTCGTCCAAAAACCTCGAGCACTTACGTCCACTCTTGCTTCATTTGAAGTGTTTGCAGTATTGTGGGCCAAGCGCTGTCCGTCCATAGGCAGACGTTCCGGTTCGATTCTGACCTCATGGCACACCTCGTCCAGCATTTGTGCAGTGATGTCTCGAACTTCATCATGCCGGATGCAGATGAATCCTCCTTTCTTACAGGTCATACAGTTGTTACGACGGGCACTACGAAATAAACAAGCCACTTAAGAATGGACTAGATGATAGGCTATATCTGCAACAACGGTACGCTAATTCCAAACCCTCGAACTATTACGCCGGTGAACAAAAACACTTAAAACCCTCCAGAGTTAATCTCCTGGATAACGGGGTATCAATTAACTGGGTTTTTGTGCACTTCTACAAAGGCTTGCCGATGACGGCAAAGCCTACTCACAAAAGGAGTATTTTACGTTAATAAAATACTCTTAAGTAATAACAATGCTTGAATAAACTATAATAAGATTTTATAAAGGGGTCAAGGTCAAATAAAAGGTCAATATGCTATTTTCTTTACTTTTCATGCAAACTTCACAAAATATGGTGATATAGCTGCACTTTAAGTGAAAAGGAAATTAATAAATGTTGAGACATATAAAGGTCAAGATAAAGGTCAAGGTCAACTATTCTCTTAATATATATGAAACTAACTGATGTTTTAATGAAATAAGGCATGCGTATTTGATGTGCATGGGCAATGTCAATGCAAACAAAAATGAACTACATAAAGATCACAGGTCAAGGTCAAAGGTCAACTTTTATTATTTATTAAAAAAGATTACTCAAATATTAGAAAACTGGCTGTGTTATGGCTTATTACTTAAATATGGCCTAATATATATCAAATTTCACATAAATATTGTAATAGTTAAGGTCAGAGGTCAAGGTCAAGATAAGAGTATTTGTCATTTTCTCTAAACTCCTCCTTGACTGTTTAATGTATTGTCATAAAATTATACAGGCAAATTCAGTTGGTCAATGCGACGACCATCCAAATGTATGTATTTTTCTTTTAGTCAAAGGTCAAAGGTCAAGGTCACAGTATATGATCACTGTTTGTAATCAATAAGTTTTTTATACGAATTAGGCTACACCATATTCATAATGCTAGTTAATACGAACATTGCTGTTAAGCTAACTAAATCCATGATAAGAAATTCTAATGTCGAAGGTCAAAGGTCAAGGTTAAAGGTTGATATATGATTTGTACTAGTATTTCTTATTTAATGTAGGATTCTAATTAGGCATATCATGCATATTCGGAATGCCTAGAGCAAGGTCATACAAGAATAAGCATAATTCCATTTGATAGGTCTAGTTCACAGGTCAACGTCATATATAAAGTCAATATGCTAATTTCTTTACTATTCATGTAAACTTCACAACATTCGTTGAGACAGTTGTGCATTACGGAAATATTAAAATGTTAAATTTTCAGACATCATGAAAGTCAAGATGAATGTCAAAGGTCAAGATCAACTATTCCTTTAATACCTCTGAAATTAACTAATGATCTTTAATGAAATTTGACACACTTATTTGATATTCTAATTACATCAAAGCAAACAAAAATTTAATTCTACATAAAGGTCAAGGTCACAGGCCAAGGTCATAAGTTAACCTTCAACATAATTTTGTTTTTCTCGATAAGCTGACGACTGTTAGTTGCATTTTACTTAAATCACATATAATTCAATCATATATATATATATTATAATACTTAAGGTTAAAGGTCAAGGTAAAAGAACAAAAGAAGAGTGTTGATAATTGTCTTTAAACTCTTCCTAGACTGTTTAACCCGTTGTGTACCGGTGACGTCTTTTTCATTGTATTCTAGCAATAATTAGACGATTTTGTGGAGCTTATGAAGGATCTGTCGTAGTAAAAAGGGTTAAGATAGTTGAAAGCCTGCTACTTTTATGGAGGTCCTTCATAAACTAAATAAAATTGTCTTAGTATCCAGTATGAAATGAAACCGACAGAACTGTACTGAACGGGTTACGTATCGTCACCAAATTTTGCTGGCAAATTTGGTTGGTCAATGCAACGATTGTCCATTTTGTTTTCTTTGTTATTCAAAGATCAAGGTGAATGGTAAAGGTCACAGATTATGGTCACTATTTCTTTCTTATTTATATTATATATATATATATATACAGTATATATATATATATATGCTAGACCTAACACGAATGGTAGCCCAAAAAACTCCCTAGCTATGCGAGGACGAGACAGAGGAAAAAGGCAAGGAGGGAAAGGGCAGACGAAGATGGAGAGACTGAGGGAGATGGAAGAGCACATAGAACACCTCGAGCACCTCCTGGCCTCCCAAGAGTGGCAAATACATCCCGAAGACTATTAGGTACACATAGTACTCCAAACAATCTCTCCCCAATCTTGTTTGCAAATATCCAAGGCCTAAAAAATAGAACCACGAACAAAGTACCATTTATTAGGGGCCTGCTAGAAGAAGGAAATGCTATATTTGCGGCTCTCACAGAAACTCACATTAAAGATCAGGAAGATAGTGAGGTATGGATTCCTGGTTACAACCTACATAGGGCGGACAGAACGCATAGATCACATGGAGGTGTAGCCTTGTACATCCATGACTCACTGATATGTACTGAATTCCTAAATAACAGTAATGAAGTGGTGGAAATACTTGGAGTTAAAATAGAATCCCTAAATTTAGCAGTTATTGTTACATACAGGCCTCCAGACTCATCCCGAGAAGAATTCCAAACCCAGCTCAACAAAATTAAATCAGAAGTGGAAACCCTGGGGAACCCAACACCAAATATTATATGGCTAGGAGACTTTAACCTACCAAACATTAAATGGAGACAACTAGAAAACCAGTTAGTGGCAAACAACACCGGAGAAGCAAATACGAGAGAGCTTTTTGAACTTTGCGATTTTGTTTAGTCTTACCCAACATATTGCTGAACCCACACGGGAAAACAATATCTTAGACCTGGTCTTCACTAACAACGACTCTCTAGTACACAGCATTAACATATCGGACACAACATACTCAGATCATAAATTAATTGAGATCAAAACAACGTTAGAAATTGTACAGACAACCTCAGAATCGAGAGAAAAAAACGGCCCCTTCAGTAAATTTAACTTCAATAACAAAAACATTAGGTGGGAAGAGGTAAATCAAGAAATGGAGGAAATAGACTGGGAAGATTTAATGAATAACCTGACACCAGCAGAATGTCTAGTCTTAACCCGTCCAGCCCCAGCGACGCGTCTGACGCGTCGCCGATGTATGTAACGCACAGCCACAGCGACGCGCCTGACGAGTCACCCATTTAGCTCGGTCGTTAGGCTCAGAGGGGCTCTACCTAGAGGGCTCAGATTTGTATGGGAACTGTGTAAGTATCCCACGCACCCATGCCGATGGTTGAAAACTCTCAAAGTCCAACCGCGTGCGCGTGAGCGAGCAAAAACCTGTTTTTTTGGGGAAATTGCCTTCAATTTTTTACTCTTGTAAAATCCGTTTTCGGGGCCTCTGTAGGACCATTTTTTTAGCTTTTTGATCGGTTTTTCGTGTTTTTTCCTTCATTCCTAACCCATTCGCTATTGTTTCTGGAATAAAAACAATTTTTCAAAACCGGCCGGGTTCTGGGTGTACATTTATTAATAATCAGCCGGGGCTCGACGGGTTAATAACAGAAACTATGACCCAAATCTGTAGCCACCATATACCTGCAAGACAAACAAAACGAAGAAGCAAACAAGATCGGGAAAGGAGGCGGCTGTACAGAAGAAGAAAATGACTTCCACAAAGATGCACACATCAAAATCTACAGGATAGGCAAAAGGCCGAAATAGATAGAGAAATTGTGGAAATTGAACAAAGGCTAAGAATATCATATGAACTACAACATATGGAAGAGGAGAGGAAAGCTATTGCAGGTATAAAGGAAAATTCCAAATACTTCTTTTCATACGCCAAACAAAAGGCTAAAACAACATCAAACATCGGCCCACTGAGCAAAGGGGACGGCTCTTTCACAGGGGACAAAAAGGAAATGAGCGAACTCTTAAGCAGGCAGTATGAAATGGCATTCAGTGAGCCTGATGAAACAAAAGTCATCAGAGACCAAAATATATTTTTCATGGAAACCTCCCCCACGGAAACCCCTCAGATGCTGGATATTGTTTTCGGTCCAAAAGACATAGAAGAGGCCATTTCCAACATGCCATCCCACTCGGCACCAGGCCCGGACTCATGGAATTCGATCTTAATGAAGAAATGTAAGGAAAACCTCTCAAAACCCCTGGCTATAATGTGGAGAAGGAGTCTAGACACTGGTAACATACCAGATAGCTTGAAAAACCCAATAATTGCCCCACTGCATAAAGGAGGGAGTAAAGCACTACCAAAAAACTACCGCCCGGTAGCTCTAACCTCTCACATCATTAAAGTTTTCCAACGAGTCCTGCGAAGAAAAATTTCAACATTCATGGAGACAAATGAACTACACAACACCGGTCAACATGGGTTCAGAGCGGGAAGATCATGTCTTTCACAACTTTTGGAACACTATGACAAAATTCTTAAAGCGCTAGAAGAAAAGAAAAACGTGGATGTCATTTACACCGATTTTGCTAAGGCATTTGATAAATGTGACCATGGTATAATAGCCCACAAACTGAAAGCAAAAGGTATAACTGGGAAAATCGGACGGTGGATATACAATTTCCTCGTAAAACGAAAACAATCAGTAGCAGTAAACCAAGTCACATCTGAGCCTTCAGATGTCAAAAGCTCAGTGCCCCAAGGAACAGTGCTAGCGCCCCTTCTGTTCCTCATACTAATTTGCGACATAGATACCAACACCAGACACAGTACGGTGTCGTCTTTTGCTGATGACACAGAATTAAGCACGATAGTAAACACACAAGAAGACACGGGCCGACTGCAGGAAGACATGAATGTAGTGTTCCAGTGGACCAGGGAAAACAACATGCAATTCAATGAGGACAAATTCCAATTAATACGGTATGGAGATAATAATAGTGTTAAAGAAATTACAAATTACTTAACAGAATCTAATCACATAATAGAACGGAAAGACAGTGTGAAAGACCTTGGGGTATTAATGTCTGAAAATATGGGTTTCAAAGTACATAACCAGGTCAAAGTGGCGGCTGCGAAACGTCTAACGGGTTGGATTCTGCGTACTTTTAAAACATGCGGTGAAGTACCTATGATAGCGCTCTTCAAATCTCTAGTGCTACCGCGGCTTGAATATTGTAGCGTATTAACATCCCCATACAAAGCAGGTGAAATAAATGACGTAGAGAGTGTACAAAGACATTTCACTTGCATATAAGTTCGATAAAACAGCTACACTATTGGGAGCGTTTAAGAGCACTGAATCTGTACTCACTGGAACGTAGAAGAGAACGTTACCTAATAATATACACGTGGAAAATCGCAGAGGGTTTAGTACCAAACCTACATACTCCGATAGTCATGAAATTCAGTGATAGGAGAGGCTGGGAATGCGAAATCACCCGGATGAATAACAGGGGTGCTATGGGCTCTCTGCGAGAGGGCTGGTTATTACACAGAGGCCCACGTCTCTTCAACAAACTCCCACGGCGAGTAAGAGACATGAGGGATGTCTCATTAGACAGCTTCAAGAGAGCCCTGGATGTCGAACTGCAAAAGGTGCCAGACGAGCCCATCCTCGCAAGGGAGCGAGCTGTCGCTTCAAACGGTCTACTGCACCAAATCACCACCCAAAACGAGGGGCGTCGTGCTCCTTTATGCCGCTAGAAGAGTGGCGAACACATCATAAGGTATCATAAGGTAAGGTATAGATATATATATATATATATATATATATATATACTGTATATACTTTATATAAACCTATTTTACCTAAGAGATTCAATACTACTTGCAAAATTGTAGGTCGCAGAGTTGCGTCTGCATTTTTTTTTTGGTAATACGAAAACTTCACACCTACTTTATCAACTCTGCGAAGCAGAGTGGTATCGTACACACAGGTCCCGCCCGTATACTGTGCACCACAATTCAGCTTGTCCGTAGTCGTCCGTCGTCGTCGTCCGTCCGGAAACTCCTCCTAGACCGTTCAATGGATTTTCACCAAATCTCACAGGTATATTCATTTGGTCAATGCGAAGGTCTGTCGAAAAGAAATTTTCAATTTAACTTAAAGGTTAAGATCAAAGGTCAAGGTTAAAAATAAGGTCAATATTTCATGTGTCTTAGTTTTTACGCAAATTTCTTAATTTCACTATGCAAGTTACTAGTAACCTCGATATCCTATTGACCAAATTTTAGTTAAATATTCTGAAGGGTAAGATCAAAGGTCAAAGGTCAAAATATTTGTTTTACTAGTATTTCTTATATTAACTGTTAGATTCTCACTAAACTTACCATGTATATTCGGAATACTTAGGGCAAGGTCATACAAGCAACTAAACAATTCACTATGAAAGGTCAAGTTCACAGGTCAAGGTCAAATAAGAGGTCAATATGCTAATTTCATTACTTTTCATGCAAACTTCACAACATTTGGCAATATAGTTGCACTTTAAATGAAAAGGAAAATAATACATTTTGAGACACATATCATGAAGGTCAAGGTCAAGGTCAAAGGTCAAGGTCAACTACTCTATAAATGCATATGAAACTAACTGATGGGTTTTAATGTAATTAGTCATGCTTATTTGATTTTCCTGGGCAATGTCAATGAAAACTATGTTTTACTCTTCCATAAAGGTCAAGGTCTCACAGGTCATGGTGAATGGTTAACTTATACAATTTATATATATTTGTTATTCAAATGTCTTCATTTTCAGTTTACAAGTTATTGGTAACATTAACATCGTATTTCATAAATTATAGGTATTTATTATACAGGGTAAGGTCAAAGTTCAAGGTCAAAGGTCAAAATAGTAGTTTTACTAGTATTTCTCATACTAACTGTTAGATTATCACTAGGCTTACCATGTATATTCGGAATACCTAGGCCATGGTCATACAATAAACAATGCTATTCCATATAAAAGGTCAAGGTCAAATAAAAGGTCAATATGCTATTTTCTTTACTTTTCATGCAAACTTCACAACATTTGGTGAGATAGCTGCACTTTATTATGTGAAAAGGAAATTAATAAATGTTGAGACATAAAGGTCAAGATAAAGGTCAAGGTCAACTATCCTCTTAATATATATGAAACTAACTGATGTGTTTTAATGAAATAAGGCATGCGTATTTGATGTGCATGGGCAATGTCAATGCATACAAAAATGAACTACATAAAGGTCACAGGTCAAGGTCAAAGGTCAACTTTTATTATTTATTAAACAAAATTACTCAAATATTAGAAAACTGGCTGTGTTATGGCTTATTACTTAAATATGGCCTACTATACATCATATGTCACATAAATATTGTAATAGTTAAGGTCAGAGGTCAAGGTCAAGATAAGAGTATTTGTAATTTTCCCTAAACTCCTCCATGACTGTTTAATGTATTGTCATAAAATTATACAGGCAAATTCAGTTGGTCAATGCGACGACCATCCAAATGTATGTATTTTACTTTTAGTCAAAGGTCAAAGGTCAAGGTCACAGTATATGATCACTATTTGTAATCAATAAGTTTTTATACAAATTAGGCTACACCATATTCATAATGCTAGTTAATACGAACATTGCTGTTAAGCTAACTAAATCCTTGATAAGAAATTCTAATGTCGAAGGTCAAAGGTCAAGGTTAAAGGTCGATATATGATTTTTACTAGTATTTCTTATTTAATGTAGGATTCTCATTAGGTATATCATGCATATTCGGAATGCCTAGAGCAAGGTCATACAAGAATAAGCATAATTCCATTTGATAGGTCAAGTTCACAGGTCAACGTCATATATAAAGTCAATATGCTAATTGCTTTACTATTCATGTAAACGTCACAACATTCATTGAGACAGTTGTGCATTAAGGGAAAATTAAAATGTAAAATTTTCAGACATCATTCAGGTCAGGTTGAATGTCAAAGGTCAAGATCAACTATTCCTTTAATACCTCTGAAACTAACTGATGATCTTTAATGAAATTTGACACACTTATTTGATATTCTAGTTACATCAAAGCAAACAAAAATATAACTCTACATAAAGGTCAAGGTCACAGGCTAAGGTCATAAGTTAACCTTCATCATAAAATAAATAAATTTTCGATAAGCTGACGACTGTTTGTTGCATTTTACTTAAATCACATATAATTCAATCATATATATATATATTATAATACTTAAGGTTAAAGGTCAAGGTAAAAGAACAAAAGAAGAGTGTTAATAATTGTCTTTAAACTCTTCCTAGACTGTTTAACCCGTTGTGTACCGGTGACGTCATTGTCATTGTATTCTAGCTATAATTAGACGATTTTGTGGAGCTTATGAAGGATCTGTGGTAGTAAAAAGGGTTAAGATAGTTGAAAGCCTGCTACTTTTATGGAGGCCCTTCATAAACTAAATAAAATCGTCTTAGTATCCAGTATGAAATGAAACCGACAGAACTATACTGAACGGGTTACGTATCGTCATCAAATTTTGCTGGCAAAGTTGGTTGGTCAATGCAACGATTGTCCATTTTTTTTTGTCTTTGTTATTCAAAGGTCAAGGTATAGGTCACAAATTATGGTCACTATTTCTTTCTTATATATATTTTATCCATATATACAGTACCGGTATATACATATATATATATATATATATATATATATATATATATATATACATTATTACAGTATATATACAGTATACTGTATATCCTGCATATAAATCTATTTTATCTAAGAGATTCAATACTACTTGCAGAATTATAGGTCGCAGAGTTGCGTATGCATTTTTTTTGGGGGGTGGGGGGGTAATTCGAAAACTGCACACCTACTTTATTTATAGTAACTCGCGATAAAATGTATAAATATTGAAAGTTATTAATAATGATTGAAGTGGCTTGTTATTCTAAGGGGGTATGGTATATTGTTAATTGTTTATATATATTTTGTTAGTTTTATCGCTATACCTCCGCCAAGCTTAAAAATAAAGCCACATGATCCCCATTCTAGATTTTGTTTTTTACATTTTTCGGTAGAAAAATGTCTCGGGCCAAAAGCCGGTTCCTCCTTAATCTTAAATAATTCTTTTAGCTATCATACATCCTCTCTAAGCTTCCTAACATGGTATTTATGTAGTTAAAATAAAATTGAAAAGGCGTCGCCGGTACAGAAGGAGTTAAGGGGAGGCTGGCCGTTTGTTTGGTCTATTAATTCATTTATTCATATATGTTTTTAGTTTCCTCCCTAGACCTCCTTCAAGTTTAGGAAAACACACCCTAGACACTTAAGATAAATTTGTAAATTTTTCGGTAGAAAAATGTTCCGGCCGAAGGCCTGTTCCTCTTAAAGTCGCAGGCTCACTTTCGCTCACCAGGAAAAAATCGACACCTAAGCAGCACGAACGGTTTTAAAATTGACAACGAAAATGGGGTGAAAGGTGTTAAAATCGCCAAACTAACGAGCCAAACGTCTTATAATCTCAAAATTAGTGGGGCTAAACATTAGGGAGAAGGGGGTCCAGAGAAAACGGTCTGCCTCCCCTTAAGGCTATTCACAACATATAATAGAGCCTCTATAACCTCGCTCGCTGGTTACGAAATATAATTATACATTTTTATATTCATTATACATCAGAAACGTTAAGGTATTCATTTTTTGTTCTGCTTTGACAGTGCAGTGTGTCGGAAATGTTGCGTTCGGTAAATTTGCGGTGCAATTATCATAATTTTTCATCCAAACTAAGATTCCAATATCTCCCCTCCCTACTTTATCCTTCCACAATATTTTCTGTCTATTCGCTGTAAGTAGGCGAGAAATCATGCCCTCTATCCTCTGTAACTCAAAAAATTCTACACCAAATTGGCTGTAAATTTCCACATATATTCCTGGACAGACTCATCCCAAATGGTAGAAATATTAGCTCGATTACTCTAGTCGTTTATGAGTTACAGAAGTTAGAGGTCTTAATTTCTCGCCTACTTACAATGGAAAAAAACTCTACGGTCATAGCCAGCCGCATTTAACTAACTCTGTCTTTTCGAGAGAAATTAGGAAAGCTAAGCAAGACATAAAATGGTATTTTTTCATATGATATATATATATATATATATATATATATATATACATATACAGGGTGATTCAGTAACCCTTTTCATAAATTTAATGGCAAATTCGGGAGACAAAAATAAGACTAATTTACTCTATGACCCTTAGGGTGAGTCTTTGATATGATGGAGATATTACACCTTTAAAGTTATCGATAGATAAAATAGAAAAAAATCTAAGGAGTGAGAATGAAAATGTCGTTGCTAACTGGCAGGGTAGCGTAACCAAGACTTGGTATCAAAATGGCTGCATACGGTAGCTGGATGCAGTTCGTTTCGCAATTTACAAAGGTACATTACTACTGTATTTGTATTATCATCATCATTATTATTAACCCGGGAGCTGCGGGGAGACTCTTAAGAGTTCCCCCGGCGCACTGCGGGTAGACTCTTAAGAGCAGAGACTTTGAACACGTACCAAAACCGCGCGTTTATAGCCAGGCGGCTGAAAATTGGTGTGGGTATTGTACTACATGTCAACTCTCGATACCACCCCGCCAAACGCTCGCCCCGCACTCGTGCAAGCACCACCGCGCCAGTAACCACGCACTAGTCATGGAGCCTACACATCCCTCACGCTCGCTCCCTGATGACACAACCAGCCCTCCTTCTGGTGGTGTTAGCCGCCGTGGAAGGCAGAGGGTGGCTGCCAAAGACCCTAGCTACCAGTACGACACGCCCTACAGCTCAGAGGACGAATCACCAGCACCAAAAGCACGTAAAACACGTGCAAGCAGGGCAATGGCACAGAGGTCATTGGTCTTTCGGGACACTGCCACCACGACCCAGGCCACTGCAACAACCACTACCACCACCACTGCCACCACTGCCACCCCTGCCACCCCTGCCACCGGTACCAGCGACGCAGGAGGCCGCCCTAGGGCTGCATTACCTGCGGGGGCAGGAAAAATGAAAGGCACGGGCGTAGGGAAAAGAACCCGTACGCCAGCCACAGTGCCCCTACCACCACCAACACCACCAGCCGCCCCTGGCCCGGCTGCCCCTGCCGCCCCTGCTGCCCCTGCCGCCCCTGCCGCCCCTGCTGCCCCTGCCGCCCCTGCCGCCCCTGCCCAAGGAACAGGGAAGGGGAAGGGGAAAGGGAGAGGGAAAGCGACTGGGAAAGCGACTGCTGGCCCTGGTGTCCCTGCCGGCCCTGCTGCCCCTGCCGCCCCTGCCGCCCCTGCTGCCCCTGCCGCCCCTGCCGCCCCTGCCCAAGGAACAGAGAGAAGGGCGACAGGCACCACCATCATCTTGCCATCAAGGCCACGCACCACTGCTGCCCCCGCCGCCGCCGCCCCTGCCGCCGCCGCCCCTGCCGCCGCCCCTGCCACCACCTCTGCTGTCCCTGTCCATAAGACTCCCGCACGTGCCAAAGTGACCCGGAAAACTCTTACACCATCTAAGTATGCCGCCCTGCTGTTTGATGGTGATTCGCAGGACATTGGCAGCCCGGGTTTCGACGACGAAGCCCTAGCACGGGACCAAGGGTGGGGGGATTTGGGAGTGGACAGTGGGAGTGAGTCCGACGTCGGTGACGAAAACGAGGAAGGGCATCGTCTGTCGAGTGAAGAGGAGGGTAATGATGATGAAGTGCTGTATCGCGACCATGGAAGCGATATTTCAGACGCAGAAGAAGACGCAGACGACATTCCGATCCCTGGCATGCCTTCGTTCGATTGGTCTGACGGGGGTCAATTTTGTACCTGACGTGCCCCAGTTCAATCCTGGGACGTCAGGAACAACTGACAACAGGCCCTGTGATGATCAAGCGAACGAAAGCGACTTCTTCCTCGCTTTTTTCGACATGGAGGTAATGACGTACATCGTTGCCCAAACAAACGCCTACTACAGGTGGGTGTTTGGCAGATTGGACGTCCTTTCTCCAAAAGCGAGAATACGAGGCTGGGTGGATACGACTGTGGCAGAATTTCTGACGTTCTTTGCCTTGTTGTTCCTCATGCCTCTGATCAAGAAGCATGTGTTGCAACACTACTGGAAGCACGACCCTCTCATCGCCACCCCAACTTTCAATAAGTTCATGACTCGTGACAGATTTTTGTTGCTGCTAAGATTTATGCACTTTGCAGACAACGAAAATCCTAACAGGATTGACAGGATATGGAAAGTTCGGGAGGTGTTCACCATGTTGTTGGAGAGGTATAGGAAATACTTTTACCCCTTCCTCAATTTGGTGATTGATGAGTCGCTCGTGCTCTTCAAAGGACGTCTTGTTTTCAAGCAGTATATCCCCTTGAAGAGGCATAGGTTCGGAATCAAGCTCTTCGTGTTGTGCGACTGTGAAACTGGAATAGTGCTTGACATGATCGTGTATACAGGAACTGACATTGACGTACCGAAAGCCGCTGCCAATGACCCCATGGGCATGTCAGGTGCCATCGTCAGGAAAATGTTGGCACCTTACCTGGGCAAAGGCCACATCATCTACACTGACAACTGGTATACTTCTCCTGCTCTCTGCCAGTTTCTTTATGACAACCAAACGGGGTCATGTGGGACTGTCAGAAAGACAAGAAAGTTTATGCCAAAGTTCACAGGTGATGTCATTCCTCTCACAGATGCCTCCTCCAGTGACACACCTTCAGAAGACGACCTGGCCCAGGAACACCGCGAGAGGCATGTGCGAAGAAGGCGACGAAAGGGGCAGAAATACAAGCAGCTCGAGAAGTGTGGGAAACTGATAGCCCTGAAGTGGAAGGATAAGCGAGACGTCCACCTGCTTTCCACCGTCCACACAGGTGCCCAGGTGGATTCTGGCAAAATCCACTACCGAACCAGGAAGACAATCTACAAGCCCGACATGGTAGTGGACTACACCAAAAACATGCGCCTGGTGGACAAGTCTGACTGTCAGCTGTCAGGTGTTGAGTGTCTGAGGAAGACTGTGAAGTGGTATCACAAGCTCTTCCTCCACCTAGTTGACATAACGATGCTGAACGCCTACAACTTGTGGTTGGTGAAGAAGGATATGGCCCCAAACCAGAAGCTGAAATTCCGGGAGTTCGTGTACAACGTCTCCTACCAACTCCTGGAGAAGTATGCCACCACCACTCACAGACGTACGGCATGGCGTGGGGATCACGTTCCTGACCGCATCCAGCTGGGTGTCGAAAGACACTACACAACCAACACCGAGCTGATTGGCACTCGTCACAGGCAGGTGCAGTGCACCGTCTGCAGCTCCAGTGTGAGGAAACCCCATGTGACCAAAAGAGTCACCTCAATGTGCGCCGAGTGCAAAGTTGCACTCTGCCTGGGTGAGTGCTTCAGGGACTACCACACCTTCAAGAACTACTGAGTGTCGGCCCCTGCCCTGCCCTGCCCTGCCCTGGACTCGCCCCGTGCCCTGCCCTGGACTCGCCTCCTGCCCTGCCCTGCCCTGGACTCGCGCCCTACCTTACCTGACCTGACCTAATTGATCACGCTACCTCATAATGTAACATATATATTATATAATGTATAAGTTCCAAAGATGTCCCTGTGATATAGCTTTTACATTATATAATTGTATGTTTCATTATTTAGTTTATAAGTTTCAAAGATTTACATGTAATATGCCTTATTTTTTTAGTATATCAATATATATGTTTGTTATTAGCCTAAGTAATGTGTATATAATTATTTTCTTACCTCAAATGAATTGTACAAAAATAAATATGTTTCAATAAATCATGTCAAACCTACTATGATAATAAAATAAAACAATAAAAAAAGAAAAAAAGAAAACAAGGTCATGTCATTGTATTCTTACAATATGATATATTCTATGAATATTTCATATTGTTTGAATACAATGGCATGATCTTGTAAAAAAAAAAATTTATAAAATTGTTTCTAGACAATATAAAACCTTCCCCATAACCCCCTCCTGGATTCGATCCCACTACCCTACGACACTTTGAGTTTTCCAGTCCGCGACCTTACCAACCATGCCACAGGAGCTCATACCAAATATCACTCAAAACTTCGTGTCTACAATCGAAATGACAATATACAAAAAAAAATGAATTATCCCACCAATTTACGTTTGTAAATTGATGGGATTATCAATTATATCATGCCAAGGTTTATAATAGTTTGTCTCTGTCAAGAATTAGTAATTATATAACTTTATTCTGTCAAAAATTGCCCAAACACTCAGCAAAATTGCCCCTCTCAGTGTGACTCCACTCATTTTCACACGGTCAGGCGGTCACGAGGTGACCCTTGCCGCTCCTTGATTCTCCAGCTACACCAGCTCTGTCTGGGAACAAAATTGGTATAAATACAATAATGGATAAAATACTCTTCACAAATACATTTGTATTGTATAATATTGTAAATAAAAATGAATAATAACTGTGTGGGTGTCGAAAATTGCTCAACCAGCTTTCTTATGTCTCGCCTACGCGCGTATATTGGATTATACATAGTCATGACTGTCATACAAATAATTGCAGTAGGTCTCGAATATACATTTAGATTGCATATTACTTCGAAATAAATAAGTAAACGTTTCTCTGGTGGCAATCTACCCTTTCGCAGGTGTAAGGAGACACCAGTCTATATTTAGCCCTCTATCACAACAGGCAATCTGCCTGTGTTGACTCAGCACCGTCGCTGGTGGTCTATAAATATAGTACTTTATTTACAGTCAATGGCCTACATGTTTCTGTGGTACTTCACATGTGTCTAAAATGCAATGTCTGCTTGCATAAAAATGCAATTCTGAAGTCCATTTATATGTACGACATACGCATGTCTCAGTTTCTCTCTCTCTCTCTCTCTCTCTCTCTCTCTCTCTCTCTCTCCATTCCTGACTCATGTTATTGTAGACCTGTTGATGGCAACGAACACCAGCCATCTGGTAGACATAAGGGTCAAAATACCAAACATCAATACGCCTGGGGCGCCTCCACAATTATCACTAAGCTGGCTATCTATCTAGAGATCTGCCTGACTTCCATCTCTCCACGACTCACTCACTCACTGCACCCCTGCATGCCTCCCTCCCACCCCCCCCCCCCCCACCCCCCCCTTCAGGCTTCCGTCTGCTAGAAACACATTCACAATTTGCGTAAATATCGCATCAATTGGGCTATATGCGGTATATTCCTTGTTATATGGGACGCCTACATATGTACACGTCTTTATTATAGCATGAGAGTGCTCTAAATACAAGATTGACGTGATATTTATGGCGTAACACACCCTCTCCCCCTTTCATTCCCACCACAACTCACTCACACCTTGGTTCACGCATAGAAACTCATTGATAATGTGCGTAAATATCGCATGAATTGGTTTATATGCGGTATATATTTTGATATATGGCACGTATACATACGTACAAGTCTGTATTATAGCGTGACAGTGCTCTACGTACAAGATATACGTGATATGTATGGCGTAAACCACACTCTCAGCTCATAAATTGCCGCCAAACCTCCAACACATCTTCATTCCCGCCTAAATATTCTCTTATAATTCCCTTATATATTGCAATTTTTGGTCACTATGAGGCATATTCATTGTTATATGGGTGCCCTACACATGTATACATACTCTAAATAGCCTAAAAGGGCTCGAAAAAGGAGATATACGTGATAATACGCGGTAACCCACCCCCTCCTCCCTCTCCTTCTATCCCCTGCGCGCGTAAATATTCGGCAGGGAAATCTCGCCGCTCGATGACAATCTAGCCGCGCGGTGCCATTCGCTCCACATTTTTCAACTACGGACCGTTCCCCTACCCCCCCCAGACATTTTTTGGGGGGTCAAATATATATGGGCCGATGCACGCAAACATTCCCTACACGATGATGTACTTTTTATCGAAATTGGCAATAGGTCCCAAAATCATCATAGGTGCGCACAGTCTTACCCTGTAGAAAACCCCCTGTGTGCCGCGGAGAGGTTAATAATCATTGTATTAGTAGTAGTAGCAAGGGGAGAAGCAGGCGGCAGAGGATAAGTAAGAGGAAGAGGAGGAGTAAGTGATGGAAGAGGGGTAAGTGGAGGAGGAGGGATCTTCCTGCCGACTTTGAGCTGTGATACTCCGCTCGTCTTAATGAATCTTGAATCAATCTGTACATGAATCTAAAGATTGTTTCTTTGCTTACACGTGGTATGTAAATGGTTGCATATGGTAGCAGTTGTCTCAATGTGCAAAAGAACATTAGCATTTTATCACCATCATCATAATTAATACTCTACAAGCCATTTTGATACCAAGTCTTGGTTACGCTACCCTGCCAGTTAGCAACGACATTTTCATTCTCACTCCTTAGATTTTGTTCTTTTCTATCTATCGATAACTTTAAAGGTGTAATATCTCCATCATATCAAAGACTCACCCTAAGGGTCATAGAGTAAATTAGTCTTATTTTTGTCTCCCGAATTTGCCATTAAATTTATGAAAAGTGTTACTGAATCACCCTGTATATATATATATATATATATATATATATATATATATATATATATTATTTAGGTAAAATGCAACTACCAGTCAGCTTATCGAAATTTGAGTATTTGTTTATGATGAAGGTTGACTTTTGACCTTGACCAGTGAATTTTACCTTTATGAATGATCACATGTTTTGAACGTATTGAGGTAACCCTGGAAAATTTAATAACTGTGCCAATCTTCATTGAGGATCATCAGTTAGTTTCAGAGCTATTTAATGAATAGTTGACCTTGACCTTCATCTTGACTTACATGATGTCTGAAAATTAAACATCTTCATTATCAATTAAAGCACAACTGTCGCAACAAATTTTGTGAAGTTTGCATGAATAGTAGAAACATTAGCATAGTGACCTTATATGACCTTGACCTATCAAATATAATTGTGTTTATTTTTGTATGACCTTGGCCTAGGTATTCCGAATATACATGATATGCCTAGTGAGAATCTTACAGCTTATATGAAATAGTAGTAAAAATCTTAGTTTGACCTTTGGCCTTGACATTCGACCTTAAAAATTATAATCGATAATTTAGTTAGTTTACAGCCAATGTTAGTATTAACCAGCGTTATGAATATGATGTAATTCATGTCAAACCTTATAGATAAGAAATAGAGACCATTTATTGTGACCTTGACCTATGACCTTTGACTAAAAAGATAACAAAACATATATTCGAAGGGTCGTCACATTGACCAACTGAATCTGCATGCACAATTTGGTGACAATACATTAAACAGTCTAGGAGGTGTTTAGGGAATATGATCAACACTCTTGTTTTGACCATCGTGACCTTGACCTTTGACCTTAACTATTACAATATATATATATATATATATATATATATATATATATATATATATATATATATATATATATATATATATATATATATATATATATATATATATATATATATACTGTATATATGAAATTTGATATATATATATATATATATATATATATATATATATATTATTCAAGTAATAAGCAACTAACAAAGCCAGTTTTCTAAAATTTGAGTAATCTCTTTAATTAATAATAAATGTTATCCTTTGATCTTGACCTGTGACCTTAATGTATGGGTATAGTTTTTGTTTGCATTGATGTTACCCAAGAAAATCAAATAAGCATGCCTAATTTCATTAAAACGCATCAGTTAGTTTCATATATAGCCTATCAATAGAATAGTTGACCTTGACCTTCATCTTAACCTTTATGATATGTGTCTCATAATTAAATGTTTTAATTTTAATTTTAAGTGCAACTATCTTAATAAATGTTGTGAAGTTTCCTTGTAAAAGTAAAGACATTAGCATATTAAGAGCTCTGCTTCGCAGAGTTGATAATATAATTTACCAATACTTTACTAGACACAATTTATAATTATATCCTAGCAGTCTATTGTACACTTTATTTAGCATTTAGATTTTTATTTGGCATATTGAGTTTCTGATATAGTTGTGTCTATGCTTTCTCTGTTATCATGTTCACGATCATCCGTATTCTTTAAATCAGCCTGTTTATCGTAGGTCTAGCCTCCCTTCTTTTCTTTTTGTTTTCCTATTTTTGGCTACCCATTGTTGTGATTACCTTCAATTTCACCATTATTTATGTCATCGTTTTTTTTAGCAACTATTCATCATTCATATTTATTTATATTTTTTATATTATTTACATTATTTATATGTTTATCTATCCGCTTCACAATCACCAAAATTACCCTAGCCATGATTTACATGTTATCATTAAATTTGTTACTATTTCATATATATTATTTCATTGTATTTCTTCCATGCACGCTTTGTGATTTATTTTATTTGGCTAATATTGTATGTCATAATTATGGGTTCGTTTTGTTATTCTATTATTTCTGCTGTTTTCTATTGTTGTCTAGGCATTATTTGTTATGAACTTCAATTTCTCCACCCAAAATGTGTTCTCGTGTTCTTCTAAGCCTCAACTTCTGCTTCTCCAGTATTTTCGCAGAGGTATTCCTGGGAAAATGTTTGTCTAGAGTTTTGTGTTGTCTCCTATTTTATATTTTAATCTCTGTAATATTCTCTTCATTTTCTATTCCCTTTTATATCTTTTGTCCCTATTATTACTCCCTTCACATATGCCAGATTTGGTTTGTGTGTTCTCCCATTTATTATTTTATTTTCTGTAATATTCTCTTTGCTTTCCATTACCTTTTACTTGTTTTATACCTATTACTCCTCCCAGAAAATATGCCAGACTTCAGAAAATATCTTCATAATCTCTAAATTTCCCTCTTGATTTTCTTGAAGTTCCTCCTTAAAATATGGGGGTATATACAGTATTTGCTGATTTATGTATCTTTATAATAATTTTCTATTTTAGTTTCCTCCCTAAACCTCCATTAAGATTAATAACACACCCGCCCAAGACCCTCCTACAAGATAAATTTGTACGACACCTAAATGACACGAAAAGTCTTAATATTGGCAACAAAATTGGGCGTAAGGTCTTTAAATCGCCAAACGAATAGGCCAAACGTCTAAAAATCTGAAAACTAACGGTGCTAAACATGAAGGAAAATGAGGTCCAGAAAAACGATCCATCTCCCCTTAATTACTTATGTCTACGATTCTACCATTTTTCTCTTCCTTCTTTCTTATTTTTTCCTTTTGGCTTTTCAAATGTATAATGTTTCTTCGGTCAATATCAGCTATTTTTTTTTTTTTTAATTCTGCAAAAAAAAAAAAAAAAAAAAAGAGAAAAAAAAGGGGATTGGGCCTGAACATATAGATAGGTAGATACATTCTGCACTGATAGCTCCCAATTGTTATCACTACTGTTCTCTTGATCTACCTAAGTTTATCTTAAAATACCCTATTATTTTCCAAGTTTCCCTAAATTTCCTTTAATTCTTCCTCAAATATTGTTCTTCCAAAATTGTCTACTTTTCCCTACTCATATTCTAAATTTATTTGTATTACTTTTCCTACTACTCTCCTGATTCTCGCGATAACCTACATCGAACACCTTAATTAGAACTTCTGTCTGCAATATCCTAGCATCTGACAGAGAGAGAGAGAGAGAGAGAGAGAGAGAGAGAGAGAGAGAGAGAGAGAGAGAGAGAGAGAGTGCGGGTGTGAGTGTGAGTGAGAGAGTGTGCAAATAAAGCTAAAATATATTTGTGCCCATATCTTAGGGCACAAGAACATTTTAAAATGGAAAATTTGCATTTTTCGGCCTATTTTTGGATATGGGTAAGAACGATTTTCCACAATAAAGGGCCAATATAAATTCTGATGCTACTGAACCTCTGGAAACATCAGCCCGAGGAATCCATATATACTACCTCTCTCTCTCTCTCTCTCTCTCTCTCTCTCTCTCTCTCTCTCTCTCTCTCTCTCTCTCTCTCTCTCTCTCTCTCTCTCTCTCTCTCTCTCTCTCTCTCTCTCTCTCTCTCTCTCAGGTTAGGTTCGTTATATATACTTGGATCAGTTGTATTTAATACTTTTGTACTAAATATAACCATCTTGGTGTGCATATTAATGTTGAGATAATGAAAACGATACATAGTAATTTACGCATAACTAGTGAAAAATATACAAGAACTACTGTGAATAAATGTGATTGTAAATGTATCTGAAGTCAGTGTGGTAATATACTCACACTGAGATAAATAATACTATAATAATAAATAACGGATAACTAACGAACAAATATATAAATGTAACCCTTTAGGGGACATGGCCCGGTTTTCTTGACCACTTTCTCCCTCATGTTTAGCCCCGTTAGTTAACAGATGTTAAGATGTTTGCACCATTAGTTAGTCGATTTTAAGACCTTTCGCCCCATTTCTTCGTCAATATTTTGACCTTTCGTGCTATTTAGGTGTCGATTTTTTCCCTGGCGGAGCCTGTAATGTTGGAAGAACCAGCCTTCAGCCGGGATTTTTTGATACCGACAAATGTACACATTAATATAGAAGGGGAATCTAATGGATGTGTTTTTGTTTTTAATTTGATGGAGGTCTAGGGAGGAAACTAGAAAAATAATGAATACATGCAAAAATCGCCCCAAAAAGAGAACCATCCCCCCTTAAATGTATGTGTGGTCAGTGTGGTAATATATTCACACTGAGATAATGTATGTGTGGTCAGTGTGGTAATATATTCACACTGAGATAAAAAGGATTATAATACCAAATAACGGATAACTAGCAAATAATACAAGAACTACTGTAATCTGTAAATTTATCTGAGGTCAGTTTCGTAATATATTCACACTGAGATAAAGAATACTATAATCTATTTTTGTTTTATATTAATTTCACCCCAACACTAAAACACCTCCAATGAAATTAATGAAAGCATATATGTGATCCACTGGGATTCGAACCTGGGTATCACACACATATTTTTAAACACTCTACCCATTACAGCACCAAGACGGATAAAAGTTTATGCGCAATCGTACGACTTATTATCCATTCTCGAATACTGGATATTAATCTAATTATGTACATATTCCCAATCGCGCTATGGTAGCCTAATGATTAAGTTAGAGGAAATAATATTCATGGGGCACAGATCATATGAATCGATCTCGCTACGAAATATCCCTGAACCTACTGATAATCTAGTTGTTTTATTAATTTCACTCCACCACCAAACACCTCCAATGAAATTAATGAAAGCATATACTGTATGTGATCCACCGGGATTCGAACCCGAGTTATCACACGTAAATAATAATAAATAATAAATAACGGATAACTAGAGAACAAGTATTACAAGAACTACTTTAAATATATGTAATCCTTCAATATATCTGAGGTGAGTGTGGTAATATATTGACACTGAGATAAAGAAAACTATAATAATAAATAACGAACAGCTAGCAAACACATATAAATACAAATTAAATACATAACTAAATAAATAAATAATACAAGAACTACTATAAGTCAATGTAATCCTTCAATATATCTGAGGTGAGTGTGGTAATATATTCAGTGGTCCAGGGCAGGCAGTGGAGGGGAAATATATTGGCTGGCTGCCCTGTTTTACGAGCCTGCAGGAGTTCACTACCAACCCGGGTGAGCTCACTCCGGAGACTTTATTCGATTCGTTTTAAGCTGGTGAAAGGTTTACTCCATTAGAAGCTGATTTCTCGATAATTAATGAAAGCATAAGAAACTGCTGTGTCTATAATAATAATGTCTTTGTCTGCATCATATTAATGACAAAACTTTGCAATTAACACCATATTTGGCTATTAAATAATGTTATTCTACCTGAGTAATTAATAGAACTACATAACAATTCCAAGCCAGTTTGGAAAACAAAAATCAATAAAAAAATATAAAATAATAAGGAATATACTAATTCATTAGGTCTACGTTCATGTTTTGGCTTTCCTTTACTGTGCTGTGCCAGATACAGTTACATAAACCATGCATAGAAAATCAAATTGCAAATTGTTGTTATTAACTGTATTCTATTATGCAATAGATTTGCCGATTTTTTAAATTAACTATTTTGGGTTAGGGCCTAATAATGAATACCTTTACTACTAGTACTACTACTACTACTACTACTACTACTACTAATAATAATAATAATAATAGTAATAATAATAATGATAATAATAAATGTATTGACAATAATGAATAATGAATAATTCTCTATTACAAATGCCTGTTCTTGTCATTTGGTACTGATTAAAGTATTACTGAGTTCTGAATACTGGATAAGATTTCACTGTTCAATATAAGCCAAAAAATCATTACCTCTATCCTCTGTAACTCAGAAAGGGCTAGAGCAAATGGGCTGTAAATCCCTACACCTACTTCCCGTCTTACTTTTCCCTATTAGTAGTAAAATTAACTCGAATATTCTAGTCCTCTTTGAGTTTCAAAAGGTAAGAGTAGAATTGTCTGGCCTACCTATACAGTAATTAACAGGACATAGGAAACGACTTATATGTAAAAGTTTGTTATGATTTCTCAAACATAATATATATGATGATGATTGAAATATGATGGTGGTGAACTATGTGATCAATATGTTCCACCGTCATCCTGTGAATGAACTGTTATGGAGAGGAATTAATACAGCACAAGATAGAGTATGTCGTCCATGAAAATAGATATATGGATCTCGGGCGAGTTATGCGTGCTCATATATTGGTGTAAATTAGAGCCTTGCTATTGAGATCCAGTAAGGTATAATATATCGTGACAGAGGAGAGATTGAAGGCTAGCTATACTATAAGGTAAAGCTAACTATAGGTAACATTGTATAACCCTAGTATACTATAGGCTCGATTCTAGATTAGCCAAAATCATAAGATTATTTTAATTTATGATAGCAGAAATTATATGAGAGCTTGAATATCTGATAAGGATCATATTGTATTTATTTATTTATAAGATAGAATATTGATAAGTCATGCGATTAGTTATGGTATAATAATTCTTATAACATTACAGCATGTGAAAGGTTCTAGGCAAATCATAAAATCAGGTTAGGTATATTCATTATTCTGAATAAATTACCTAGAAGTATAGTAGAGTGCCATACAGGCCAGACATTCAAATATCACCTTGCTAAATATCGTGCTATGAACCCCCGACTGATTGCGTGTGTGCCCGAGTAATGTGACCGTTTCAGTATCGTACATAGTACTACATTTTGTTTTCTGCCCACAGTCTTTCTGAAGCTGAAGCAATTCAGTTGATGGCTGTGGCAATCTATTTTTTGTTTAAAGCAGCCTACTAAGGACCGCTAAGTCTGTTGTTGCTTGCCTTCCTTTGTATTAATTTGTATTCCATTCTAATCTATTAGCATCAGGGTATGGATAATAAAATAGATTTCTACGTACCTAATCTTACTAATTCTGTTATAACCTAACCTAATCTGACCAATCTTACCATTACCTTACCTAAAACAGTAGCTTACTTATAGCCTATTCGCTGTAAGAAGGCGAGAAATTATTACCTCTATCCTCTGTAACTCAAAAAGGGCCAGAGCAAATTGGCTGTAAATTTCCACGTCTATTCCCTGACTGACTCTTCGCAAATGGTAGAAATATTAGCTTGATTACTCTAGTCGTTTTTTAGTTACAGAGGTTAGAGGTCATGATTTCTCGCCTGCTTACAAC
The DNA here is from genome assembly GCA_032716605.1 of Paralithodes platypus. Classification (NCBI taxonomy): domain Eukaryota; kingdom Metazoa; phylum Arthropoda; class Malacostraca; order Decapoda; family Lithodidae; genus Paralithodes; species Paralithodes platypus. The sequence continues at coordinate 15,754,282 of CM064510.1, read as the reverse complement.
GAATAGACTATAGTCAAACCTATCCTAGTCGAACATAAGCCTAGCTTAACATACCCAAAAGCCTCACCTAACTTCCTAGAGTGAAAGGCGTGTGTGGACGGAAAGACTCATAGACGAAGGGATTTGTGAACGAATACAATGTAGGGTAGCGGAATTGAGAGCAAAAAGACTTGTAGGCGAACGGATATTTGAGCGAATCAAAAGGAATGTAGGGATCGGATTTGTGAGCGAAAAGACTTGTAGGTAAACAGATATGTGTGCGAAGAGATTTGTAGGCGAACGGCTTTGTGAGCGACGAGACGTAAGGCTAACAGATTTGTGAGTAAAGCTACTGGCAGGCGGACGGATTAGTGAGCGAAAAGCCTAACAGGCTAACGGCTGTGCGAGTGAACATACCAATAACGAGTAAATTATTGAGATACCGGCTCCTTCCGGAATAGAGTCGTATACCTCCCGAACACAATAGTGGTTAATACAGATGTCGTGTTCATTACTCAGCGGTTTGAGACAATCTGTGATGTCATGAATATATTGTCGTACGGGAGTTGGATCATGAAATATGTTGAGGGGAGATGGGCGCATTTATTTGCTCATTTATGGATATTTTCATAATTATTTTAGTTTCCTCCCTAGACTTCAATCAAGCTTTAAAAAACACCCCTCCCCAAAACCCTCCTTCAAGATAAATTGGTTCATTTTTCGATAGAGAATTTGAACTCGGGAACCTTGTATTACTAGCACAGTGACCACTTAACCACACTTAAACAAAAATGGATAATAATACAAGTAATTCGTTTTACGCGAAACCTAAATAAAACTTAGTATGAGTGTTTGCAGGTGTGCTTGCAAGTGTGTGTGTGTGTGTGTATGTGTTTGCGTGTGTGTGTGTGTGTGTGTGTGTGTGTGTGTGTGTGTGTGTGTGTGTGATAGAGAGAGAGAGAGAGACTTATTACACCATTACCGGATTATAACTAAACCCTTTTACATCAGGTAGTTTCACAGATATGCGACCCGTGTATTATTTTACATACATAATTCCTGTAATTCCATGGAAGCACGATATACAGCTTTATCAGGACACACACACACACACACACACATACACACATACACACACACACACACACACACACACACACACACACTCTCTCTCTCTCTCTCTCTGATTTAACAACCCTCATTTAATGAACGTCATTTATATTTGTTCTGACTCACAGTAAATGATTTGCTTCACCTCATAATCGTCATAGTTAATTATAACAAAATAAAACGAAAAATCAAAGGACCATTTTACATCGAATTATTTTTTAGGTTGAATATATACGTCCAATGGTAACTAGAATAATCGAAATATAATGGCAACAAATAATGTACAAATATATTATATACATTGGGACCTAATGAAACTAGGACTCTTGTGAAATTCCATCTATGGTTAATTTGATGGCGGTTTCTTTTTCATAAATGTATGTGTGTGTGTAAATATGTATGTATGTATGCATGTATGTATGTATGTATGTATGTATGTATGTATGTATGTATGTATGTATGTATGTATGTATGTATGTATGTATGTATGTATGTATGTATGTATGATCGTGGCCAAGGTATACATATGTGTTTTTGTGCTACTCTGGTCCTAATAATTGTCATCTTCCCCCAGAACTATTTTTGTGGTGTTTTTTTGGTGTATACATCATTGTTGCCTGACAGATGCCCAATACCAATCAATTCCTCCCAATACATATTCTTCTTCACTCTGTCTTGTTTTTCAGTACCTTCATAGTAACCTATTTTTTAAGAAAAACTCTTTAGATTTTCAGCCTCCCGGTTTCAACACACACTTCAGTAGGCACACCAGTATACAACCTGTTTCACTCCCTCTTACTCACACACTCACTCTCTCTCACACACACACACACACACACATTCACCGTTGCAGCGTGGTCCCTCTTTAGCCAACGTTCTCAACTATCAGCTTGTGTTAGCCTACACGTCGTTCCACCAGTGCATCTGTGTATGTACTATGGTCGGCACTCAAGCACCATCTCGGTCACCAAAGATGGCATGTAACCTCATAGTTAAGGTAGAGTAAGCATTGTAATGTACCGAGGTTAAGGTGAGGTTTTTAGTTTGTTCCCTAGACTTCCATAAAGCTAAAAATTACACCCCCTAGACCCCCTTTTAAGATAAATGTGTACATTTTTCGGTAGACAAATTTTCTGGCCGAAAGCCAGTTCCTCTTAACCCTTTATTGGAGGCGCTCAACTTATGTCGTGTGAAAGAAATTTGGACTAAGTGGCGGTTCACAACTTATGTCGTGTGCCATTTTCAGCACGTAATGTTGCAGAGAGAGAGAGAGCTGAGCGGTGTGAGGAGCGTAGTAAGGCTATGACCGTCGCACACCACCGCGGTGGGCCAACTGACATGAATCCCACCTTCCCCCACCCTCACGCACTCGCTACACAGGGAATTATGTAGGGAAAGTACCTAATTACATGGTTTTTGCACTCGTGTTACGCGATCGTTGCAAGAAAACTAGCTGTCGTACAAGGATGGTTGGGGTGTCATTGGAAAGTTCTGTTTATGCCCTTTCAGGGATAGATACTTGTTTTACGCTCTGGGTCTTATTTAGGCATGAAAATGATCACGTAAACAACCCTATTTAGGGTAAAAACACCCCGCTGGGCGGTACATATAAATTACCGCCTAGGCCGCTCGTTAGGTGTTAAATTACAGGCTCGCTATCACTCGCCAGGAAAATATCGACACCTCAATGGCATGAAAGGTCTTAAAATTGACAAAAATGGGGCGAAAGTTCTTAAAATCGCCAAACTAATGGGGCGAACGTCTTAAAATATCAAAAGCAATGGGGCTACACATGAAGGAGAAATGAGTCAAGAAAATAATCCTTCAAGTGGAAATCTGCCCTCAAGGAGAGTTGGTTCACTTTTTGGGAGATTTTTCCATGTATTCATTATTTTTCTAGCTTCCTCCCTAGACCTCCATCAAATTTAAAAAAAACATCCATTTGATCCCCCTTCTAAATTAATTTGTACATTTTTCGGTAGAAACAAGTCCCGGCCGAAGGCCGGTTCTTCCAACATTACAGACTCACTATCGTTCGCCAGGAAAAAAATTGACACCTACATAGCACGAAAGGTCTAAATATTGACATAGAAATGGGGCGAAAGGTCTTAAAATCGACTAACTAATGGGGCAAACACCTTAACATCTGAGAACTAATGGGGCTAAACATGAGTGTTGCGCTGGCCAGCTTGCCAGAATGTACTCGTACTCGCTAGCGCTCGCCAGGGCAGTGAAATGGGCTATAATAATCGTAGAACGATGTTCTTTCTTTCTTAGAGTTCATGTTGTCACAGACAGATCAGTGGTGGTCTTTATTCTTGTCTGTGACACTTGGAAGTTTTTATATCATTGATAGAGTATAAGATATGTAGTGTGAATTGTAAGGAGAAAGAGAGCGAGAAGGAGCAGCTACGTGGTAATATGTGCGTGTGTATGTACGTGTGCCTCCCTCGCTCGGGCGGAGGTTCCCACGCTCGTGATTGGTCAGCTGGCCTGACGCGTCATATGACGCCTGCTCTTCATGACGTAGTCGTCTGTGATTGGGGGCCGCTGTCCTAGCAGGGTGGTGCGGGCATCCTTCTCGCGTGTCTCTTCAGAGCTTGGTATGTTGTGCTTGGTCCTAGACGTCCCTTGCAATCTGTCCCCCAATCTAACCCTCTGTACTACTGTTTTTCTTTCTGAACTTCTTCTTTTTCATACTTCTTGTCTTTATTTAATTACTTATCCCTTCTGGTTCTGCATACGACTTCCATAGTCGGCCAGTCGTATTACCAGCACCAGTTCTCACATATATGTTTTGCACTAGCTTTAGGGATTATTAGAGTCATACCCACATGGTATCATAGTATTGGGGTGCTTCTAATTATTGAATTGTTCTTTCCTACTATTTAATGCTAGACAGTGGAGGGTATCCTTGGTCGTTGTCTGAGTTATGTATGTGGCAAGTCAGAGCCTGTACGACTTCGATGGAGCTAGGTAGCCTGTAACCCTTGTGCATATTTGTCCTTTGCGAGTGTAGCAGCATATAAGCGAAGGGCTTTTGCCTACTCTTGCTCATTTGCTTGCTACCTCATTTTGTTGACCTTTGTGGAGCGCCAGGGTAAGACCAGATACTTGAGATCTGGACTTACCCAGAGAGCCTCCTAGTCATTTAACGTAACATAAGGGAAATCTGTTTAAGGGGAGACAGTAGGCTACGAGCATGCTTGCGCTCTGCCTAGGTTCCTGGTACCTTTTATGCCACTGCTAGACTTTATTAGTGAGAAAGACAGCATTGTGTTTATTAACTTTAATTGCGTATGCTTTAGGAATTATTCACGCCTTATTTTAGCCTAGGTTGATGCATAGTGCACAACCCAGTTTGGCTGTTACGTTGGCTAAGGAAGTACTGTTTTGAGTGGCTATTATTAGTGCTGTCACAGAGTTGTTGCACTCCCTTGTTTTATATATACTGTATGTATCCTACTTGTTGGTGTATTTAAGATACACGCATTGGTGTCCTGCCCCTGCATTATTTCTGTTCTATATTCGACGAGCATCTTAGAGCATCAGACGTTTTCAGAAGATTCCATATCTGATTGCTGTAGGACTAGACTTCCAGTGTTTTCATAGAGCATTGAAGAGTTTAGTGTTGAGTTCAGAGTCACACTAAAGTTAACGTAAGCATATACTCCTTTATTAAATCTTGTTATAGTTTATTTAAGCATTATATTACTTGAGAGCATTTAATTAACGTAAAGTACTCCTGTTGTGAGTAGGCTTTGCCGTCACCGGAAAGCCTTTGTAGAAGTGCTCTAAACCAATTTAATTGATACCTCGTTATCCAGTAGATTAACTCTGGAGGGTTTAAGTATTTTGTTCACCGGCGTAATAGTTCAAGGGTTTGGAATTAGCGTACCGTTGTTGCAGATATAGCCTATCTTCTAGTCCATTATTAAGTGCCCTCGTTTATTTAGTAGCGCCGGTCGTAACAAATGGCGACCATTGTCCAGTATATAGTGAACTGAATATTGCATTTTTTTGTTTGGAGAAATCTTATTGCCATTTGAGGTTGAATTTATTTCTCGCAGTGTTGGCAGTGGACATTGTTTTGAGGATATATGGAACTTGTTGGAGTTTATTGGTGACCTAGTATTGAACTCAAAAACATCTTCGAATATTTGCTTGTGAATAAAGCTACGCGAGAGTTTGGCTACTTTTGTCTTGACTTGGGATTTTTGTTTTTTTGACTCCATCATGTCACTGGACGGGTCTGAGCATAGTGAGGGCACAGTGCGAGAGACAGGCGAGGAGGTGGAGAAGGTGGAGTTGGTTAACGGAGTTCGGGTGGTGAACAATGAGGAGGATGCTCATAGGTTTTTGGAGGAGCCTGTGTCGGCGGACCGGGTGTCGGAGCTGGACCGGTACGGACTGCAGTGTATAGCCACGGTCTTAGGGTTTTCTGGTACTAGCGGTTTGTCGAGAAGTGAGCTGGTTACCTGTGTGCTGGGTGGGGTGCATGGGGATTCGGGTGGAGCGGGAGCTGGGGCACCTTCGTCCCAGCCCCCATTCCACTCAACTCCTATCATGGCGCCCCCTCAGGTTCCGGAGCCGGGTACGTTCCCGCAGGCCGATGTCCGCTGGCGGTTGGGTATGCCTCTAGGTGATTCACGGGGTGGGTCCCCGGTAGCAGTACCCCCTCCTCAGGGTTTGTCTTCCGAGATGTTGTTTCAGCTCGAGCTCGCCAAACTTGAGCAGCAGGAGCGACAGCAGGAGTGACAGCGGAAGCATAAGGCTGAGCTCGAGCAGCGAAAGCATGAGGCTGAGCCCAAGTATGAGTCTGCAAGGTATTGTGCCGATGTTGACCTAGAGAAAATTTGTTTAGAGGTGACGAGGAACCGGGTCATCCAGGGGGGTCGACCCCATGACCAGTCCCTGTCGCATCTACTAAAGTTGGTTCCAGTGTTTGATGAGTTAGGAGTTACAGAATTCTTTCTCAGTTTTGAGAAAAAGTGCCGGGAGCACCAATGGCCCGAGGAGAAGTGGGCAGCCCTTGTTTCTTCACGATTGACGGGGAAAGCACTCAAGGCGTACGATAATTTGCCCCTAGATTCCTGTGTGAATTATGAGGCGTTGAAAGAGGCTGTCCTGAGGGTGTATGAGTTGCAGCCAGAGACCTATAGGCTGAAGTTTAGGGCTGTTCCTAAGACAAAGGAGAGTACTTTCCAGGAACACGATAGAGAGCTGTCAGATGCGTTTGAAAATTGGTTGAGGTCGGAGAAGGCCACTACTTTTGATGCAGTGAAGCAATTAGTGTTGTTAGAACAATTTTTCAAATGTACTGGCAGTGACTTGACTCTTAACCTGAAAGAAAAGCAACCAAAAACTCTTCAGAAGGCAGCTGAGCTGGCTGACCTTAGGGTGTCATTGATTTGTGGGTGCGGGTCTGCACAGAGAGCTGAGGCAGGTAACCAGGGGCGTACCACTCCACCCCCCCCCCACCCCCCCGAATTAATGACACAACAATTTACCCATTTAAGAGTACTGGTGCTAATGTTGATCCCAAGTCGAAACCCTTCCCGTTAAAGAAAGGCCAGGGCCCTTCCTCACCTCAGAGGAAGTCCAAGAGCGAAGTGGAGTGTTTCAAGTGTCATGAGAAGGGGCATATTGCGCGCTCATGTCCGAGCACACCGCGTACAGCAGTGGTGTCACTAGTAAGCAACATCGGTGTGTCTTTGAGGTCTTCCGCGTTTGCCCGGGGTAATATGTCGGTTGCGATGTCACAGTCGGTGCAGAAGCAGCAGGAGGGCTCGTCACCCGTCCGAGATGCTTTTTGCTGTCATAGGGGCCATGGCACTGTGAGGTGGGATGGTGTGGAGCATAGGCTCGAGTTGCTGCGTGATACGGACGCTTCCCAGACGTTAAGAACTTCACTGGCAAGCCTATTAACGCAGCTTGGGTTGTGGTGGTTCAAGGCAGCAATGCTACGCGGTCATACCCGCTGGTTAGAGTGGAGCTTGAGGTGGACGGTGTGACACGGGAGTTGGATGTGGGTGTTGTGGAGAACTTGCCAGTTGAGGGGGTCGACCTCCTTCTCGGTAACGACTTTGCGGTGCCTACTTCCTAGGTTCCACCCTTAGTTGTTGCCGAGTGGGTGGCCGACACGAGTAGGGAGGGGCAAGAGGTGCTCGAGAGATCTCAGTCCACTCAGGCGTCACAGCCTAGTACCCAGGTTTCAGACCAGCGGAGGAAGGGTCGGAAGGAGAAAGTCGAGGCTGGTGGTCGGGTTAAGAGTTTGGACCCAGCGACACTCCTTGGTGACTCGGTACTTGCACCAAAATTGAGCTCCGGAGGGGCCCCAGAACCTGTCCTCCCTAGTGACAAGGTAGGGCATGATGGCACTCCGCGACAGAGTAGTTCCCAGGTACAACTAGAAGATCCTAGTCTTGAGAGTTGTGGGAACGGGGCTATTGAACTCGATGAGGACGGGGCAGCATGTCATGTGAACCTGTTAAAGGAGTTTGTGAGGCAACCACCTGAGCAGCCTACTGTCCCTGTGTTGGTCTGCAGCGGCCAAGGCGGAGAAGGAGAGGGAGGCAGTGGGGCACAGGTGGAGGAAAGTTGGGATTGTCATGTCTCGGCGGAGCAGTGGGTGGGGGACACAAGTCAGGTGGCTGTGGAAGTGCTTGAGCACCTGCCTGAGCAGCAGCGTGCAGCGATCCAGCCCCTGCTCGGTTCATACCCCACTGTTTGTGCCGAGCACCCAGGCCTCACCACTCATGCGGTGCATGATGTTCCGGTGACAGGTCACTTGAGTGTTAGTAAACCGTTGGCCTCGTTGTTTCAGTGGTTCAAGGTGGGCGACGAGGCTTTGGCATGGTTGTCAGGTCGGGGTCGACCAATGGCTGCTAAGGGTGGTGGTCAGAATCAGGACATTGAGCAGATTGTTGAGGTTGGCTGTGGAGTGGATGCGCCCGGTCGTCGCATAGCCTCCCAATGCTGCTCTAGTCGAATGCAACAGCCCCACCATAGACCGACTGTATCTGGCCGTGGCGCTGAAGACGGTGATGCTGCGCCGGCAGGTGTAGTCGCAATGAATGAGGGGGTGCGCATGTACGGTATCAGTGGGGAAGCCTTAGCAATTATGAACTATGGGAGTGACTGCACAGGTGGTACAGATTGCCCCTCTCATGACCTGGCTGTTCTAGGGACAATGGTGGAGAAGGAGGGAGACTATAGTGTAGAAACTATGGTCCCACCTGGGTTGTGGGAGGGCACTAGGCATGTTGTTCTTCAAAATAAGTTGCAACCTCTTGCTCCTAAGTGCTAAGAGAAGTTGTTTACTAGGCTGTGGCAGTACGTCTGCATGTTTGTTGATTCTCCAGGCCTGATGTACGGGGTAGAACCCGACATGGAGGCTGGAGACAGTGCAAGGCTCAAATTGGCTCCCAACCGTATAAATCCTGCTCGACAGCCTGTCGTAAAAGCAGAGCTGGACTACATGTTGGAAAAGGGTCTGAGGGATAAGGGATATCGTGAGTGGTTGTTGCCAGTAACTTTGCAACCTGAGTTAAGTGGCAAGATCCGTGTTTGTGTTGATTGCAAGTGTGTTGGTGCATCATCCCTGACAGATGCCTATTCATTACCCAAAGTTGACGACCCCTTAGACCGCATCGGGGCTGCCTCGTTTATCACTAAGGTGGAAATAGTGAAAGGTTATTGTCAGGCCCCGTTGCCGGAGAGAGCGAAGAGAAGTGCCAGTCTTGTGATGGACTGGGCAGTTTATCAGTGTCAGGTGTTGTTTTGCTGCCGGAACACAAGTTGGATGTGTGGCATGTTAAGGGCACTGATAATGTTCTGGCTGATTGTTTGTCACGGGAGGGTATGTTTTAAGGAGAACCCTCGCCGTTCAGTCAGTGTTTGTTTGAGAGTGGAGAAAAATTAGGCTTGCCCCTGTAGTGCAAAGCCGCCAAAAACACTATTAAAAATATAAAATCCTCACTACAAACTCTTTCTTTTTGATAGTATATAAGTGCAGTATGTTACAGCAAGAATCTAAGACATCCTGTGTTTTTGTCTTAGTAGGCTGGGCTTGGTGAAGCTTGCTCAAGTGTTACTATTATTTTGGGGAAGTGTTGTGTAGATTTTGTTTTATATGATGAAGTATTTTATGTTTGTGATTGTGCCTTGTTTTCACAACTTGGGAGAGTAGCTGGTTGATGCGGGGTTAGTGGGCATTCTGTCTGGTCAGATGTGGCGTTCACTTGAGGTTAAAACGTCCCACATCTTGGGTGGGGTGTTACGCTGGCCAGCTTGCCAGAATGTACTCGTACTCGCTAGCGCTCGCCAGGGCAGTGAAATTGGCTATAATAATCGTAGAACGATGTTCTTTCTTTCTTAGTGTTCATGTTGTCACAGACAGATCAGTGGTGGTCTTTATTCTTGTCTGTGTCACTTGGAAGTATTTTATATCATTGATAGAGTATAAGATATGTAGTGTGAATTGTAAGGAGAAAGAGAGCGAGAAGGAGCAGCGAGGTGGTAATATGTGCGTGTGTATGTACGTGTGCCTCCCTTGCTCGGGCGGAGGTTCCCACGCTCGTAATTGGTCGGCTGGCCTGACGCGTCTTATGACGCCTGCTCTTCATGACGTAGTCGTCTGTGATTGGGGGCCGCTGTCCTAGTAGGGTGGTGGGGGCATCCTTCTCGCGTGTCTCGTCAGAGCTTGGTATGTTGTGCTTGGTCCTAGACGTCCCTTGCAATCTGTCCCCAATCTAACCCTCTGTAATACTGTTTCTCTCTCTGAACTTCTTCTTTTTCATACATCTTGTCTTTATTCAATTACTTATCCCTTCTGGTTCTGCATACGACTTCCATAGTCGGCCAGTCGTATTACCAGCACCAGTTCTCACATATATGTTTTGCACTAGCTTTAGGGATTATTAGAGTCATACCCACATGGTATCATAGTATTGGGGTGCTTCTAATTATTGAATTGTTCTTTCCTACTATTTAATGCTAGACAGTGGAGGGTATCCTTGGTCGTTGTCTGAGTTATGTATGTAGCAAGTCAGAGCCTGTACGACTTCGACGGAGCTAGGTAGCCTGTAACCCTTGTGCATATTTTTCCTTTGCGAGTGTAGCAGCATATAAGCGAAGGGCTTTTGCCTACTCTTGCTCGTACGCTTGCTACCTCATTTTGTTGACCTTTGTGGAGCGCCAGGGTAAGACCAGATACTTGAGATCTGGACTTACCAAGAGAACCTCCTAGTCACTTAACGTAACATAAGGGAAATCTGTTCAAGGGGAGACAGTAGGCTACGAGCATGCTTGTGCTCTGCCTAGGTTCCTGGTACCTTTTATGCCACTGCTAGACTTTATTAGTGAGAAAGACAGCATTGTGTTTATTAACTTTAATTGCGTATGCTTTAGGAATTATTCACGCCTTATTTTAGCCTAGGTTGATGCATAGTGCACAACCCAGTTTGGCTGTTACGTTGGCTAAGGAAGTACTGTTTTGAGTGGCTTTTATTAGTGCTGTCACAGAGTTTTTGCACTCCCTTGTTTTATATATATGTATCCTACTTGTTGGTGTATTTAAGATACACTCTTTGGTGTCCTGCCCCTGCATTATTTCTGTTCTATATTCGACGAGCATCTTAGAGCATCAGACGTTTTCAGAAGATTCCATATCTGATTGCTGTAGGACTAGACTTCCAGTGTTTTCATAGAGCATTGAATAGTTTAGTGTTGAGTTCAGACTGACACTAGAGTTAACGTAAACATATAATCCTTTATTAAATCTTGTTATAGTTTATTTAAGCATTGTTATTACTTGAGAGCATTTTATTAACGTAAAGTACTCCTGTTGTGAGTAGGCTTTGCCGTCACCGGAAAGCCTTTGTAGAAGTGCACTAAAACCAGTTAATTGATACCCCGTTATCCAGTAGATTAACTCTGGAGGGTTTAAGTGTTTTGTTCACCGGCGTAATAGTTCGAGGGTTTGGAATTAGCGTACCGTTGTTGCAGATATAGCCTATCTTCTAGTCTCTTATTAAGTGCCCTTGTTTATTTCGTAGTGCCGGTCGTAACATGAGGGAGAAAGTGGTCCAGAAAACCGGCCCATGTCCCCTTAAACTCTGTAGATTTCCACCCTCCGGGTTGCAAGTGAACAATAAATCAACAACTATAATACAGTAGGCCTATTGATTTAATTTATTTACATGCACTTAAGTATGCACACAAGTACACAACCTGTTTCACTCGCTCTCACTCACACACTACCACAATATCTCTCTCTCTCTCTCTCTCTCTCTCTCTCTCTCTCTCTCTCTCTCTCTCTCTCTCTCTCTCTCTCTCTCTCTCTCTCTCTCTCTCTCTCTCATTTGAAGGCCTAACATTTATATATACTGTATATAACTTTTCTCTCCCCCTTCTGTCCTCTTACTGAAGCCCTTGAAGGCGTCTAACCTTCTCTTTGACGCGTTTGCCTCCTTGGCGTTTTATTATTATTATTTTTTCCTTTAGCTTGCTCCCTTGACATCCATTAAACAAAAAATAAATAAAACACCTCTTAGACCATTAAACATGAATTTGTACATTTTTCCGGCAGAAAAATTCCCAACCGAAGGCTGGTTTCTCCTTAATTGCGGGGTTGGCATCGCTTGCCAGGAACAAAAGACCCCTAAATGACACAAAAGGTCTTAACATTGACAAGGAAGTTGGGCGAAAGGTCTAAAAATCGTCAACATAATCGGACAAACGTCTTAAAATCTCAAAACTAATGGGGCTAACTATGAGGGTGAAGGGGATTCAGATAAAACACCTCTAGAATTAAAATACACCTTCTCTTCAACCCTTTCCGTACCGGAGACGTCCTTTTCATTATATGATGGCAAGTCTTAGAGACGATATTGTTCAGCTTACGAAGGATGTCTACCCATTAACCTCTTCACCATCATTACGTCATTTTCATCATATGCTGGTTACCATTTGACGATTATCTATAGTTTTTAAACTATCTCTATGACTGAATTGGGTAAATATGATCTAAATAACCCCTCTAAATAACATAGGATCTTCTGACACTGCATATAATCGTCTTAATGGAGCCCGAATGAAAGGTAAAAACACGTCATGGTACTGAAGGGGTTAAAAGGCTAAACAGATGATCTCAAGTAATCCTTTTAGCAACCATATATTCTGCCAAAGCTTCATAACATATTCTACATGGGGCTGAAATCCAATAATAAAGACGTTGCCGGTACAGAAGGGGTTACCACCACCTCGGTGTTTCAGGTTAAGGGGAGACTGCCCGTTTGTTTGGTCTATTAGTTCATTTATTATTTTAGTATACTCCCTAGACCTCCATCAAGCTTAGAAAAACACCCCCTAGAACCCCCTTCAAGATAAATTTGTGAATTTGTCGGTAGAAAAATGACCCAGCCGAAGGCCGGTTCCTCTAAATATTGCAGGCTCGCTCTTGCTCGCCAGGAAAAAAAATCGACACTTAAGTGGCACAAAAGGTCTTAAAATTGACAACGAAATTGGGTGAAAGGTGTTAAAATCGCCAAACTAATGGGCCAAACTATTATAATCTCAAAAGTAGTGGGGCTAAACAATAGGGAGAAGGGGGTCCAGAAAATCGGTCTGCCTCCCCATAAAGAATAAATGAATGGTGGATATTATCTTGTGGGCCACACACTCCCATTACTCTAAGTTCTTTAGGGGAGGCAGACTGTTATTCTGGACGCCTTTCTCCCTAATGTTTAGCCCCACTAGTTTTGAGATTATAAGACGTTCGACCTATTAGTTTGGCGATTTTAATACCTTTCACCTCATTTCATTGTCAATTTTAAGACCTTTCGTACTATTTAGGTGTCGATTATTTCCTGCCGAGTGATAGCAAGCCTACAAATTTTAAAAGAGGAACCGGCCTTTGGCCGGGAATTTTTTCTACCGAAAAATGTACACATTTATCTTGAAAGGGGGTCTAGGGGGTGTTTTTCTAAGCTTGATGGAGGTCTGGGGAGAAAACTAAAAAAATATATGAATAAATAACTTAATAGACAAACAAACGGCCAGTCTCCCTTTAACCCTTTGAGTACCAGCGACGTGTGTTATATTCTATTTTAGCTGTATTTAGTCGATTTTATGCAGCTTAGGAAGGATCTGTGGTAGGTAAAAGGGTTGGTCGAGATAGCTTGAAGCCTTATTATTGGTAAAGGTCCTTCCTAAGCTGAATAAAATCGTTTAATAGTTGCCAGAATATGATGAAAGGGACGTCCCTGGTATTGAATGGGTTTAGCTATGCTCTCTCTCTCTCTAGTATTTACTGTATAATTATACAGTATATATATATATATATATATATATATATATATATATATATATATGAGATGACGGGCCCTAAACCAACGATACACCGAGTGGCCTGCATAACCACTCAGGCAACCTCAAAACCTCAACCTTTTACATAGCCTCCACCAACAGTGACGCTCCCTGTATTCTTCCGCCAGATCTACAATATGACGAACACTCCCTTATGCAATCTACTCACCAGCGCCCAGAATATTTCAGGAACCAATGGACCTGATAACGCCTGACCACTCCAAGCCCCCGAGGATACAACTACAATCCTCTATGTGTATGGCTTAGGGTAACTAGAAGACCTACAAGACAGTTGCTCCATTTTAAGCTCTAAGTGTGTTCTATTTTTCATAGCAGCCCTGGACCTTCCAGCGACCCCCTTAAGTATTGTAATATTGCTTTGGAACCAGGCCCACATGATAATACCTGAGTTCCCAGGCTAGAATGTATATGTACCTCACAACAACCATTTTTCCTCTTTCCTCAACACCCCTTTTCCCCCGAGTTCATTGACACCTGAAGCAAGAAAATATTTGCAAAGGACCTCAGAAAAACCTGAGGAAACTAAGCACCACCTCACCTACTGACTAAGCTTGACCACCAGGAACGGCCTAGTTGGGGCAGTGTTGCTACGGTTATTCTGTGTTAAACTTGCCTTAATTCCTTGACCCATGTTCAAGACTTGATTTAATTCATAACTTATGCATACGTTACATATCCGTGTATTAATATATATATTCAGGCCCCCACGGTCGCAGATTTACTGACTACGTGTATGTTGATTTATTCTTTGCGAGTTGAAGTCTTAGTATATTCCGTGATCACTCCATTTATATAATCACCTTTTACCTAGAACCTACGCCCAATTTTCCAACGAATGCATAGTGTAATTCCTCAATTCTTTTGCTAATAAATCGCATATGAAATATATCTTATAGACGTGCTTTTATGTTCTTGTAAATCTTGATGTTGTGATATTTCGAATACCGTGTTTAGGAATTCTTTCCTCCGTGTTTCGTCTCACTTTCGTCCACCTTACACAAATTGTATCTGTGTATTTCATTCAACTCGCAGCTGTTAACCTGTTCAGAACCTAGTCTGGTACTATTCATTTTGAGCATCAATGAGTAGGACTTCGTCGCCTACGTCCATGTACTAATTGTGCCCGTACATTTTATTTTTACTCGCCCTGATAACTCGTTCAGAAGCGAATCTGATATTGCGTTAAATGTCAATGAGCTAAACTTCGTCATTAGCGCCAATTTAATTATTAAGTCCGATATACCGATCAATATTTGTTAATCAGTCAGTTTCCACTTTTTGAGATTAAAACTTCAGTGTTCATTTCAATCTGAGTCTATTGGAACTCAGCTAGTTATTTCGTATATCTTCGTGTGTTGTCTTTATCACAAATATTTAAAGATTATATCTTGACCTAATTAATCCCCTCCAGTAAAACTATTTTTAAACCATTTCCTTTGCGTATCCAATTCACATAATTACTTTGCTGCGCCTATTTTGACTCTCATTTACTATTGCATTGAAGGTTAAAATTTATTCTTGTACATTATGCCTCTATGTATGTTTTCTACATGTTCTGATTTAATGCTAGACTCTCACTATTGAGTTATTCTGGTATCAGTAACAATTTCCTGAATAAAGGATAATATATATATGTTTGTAAATATTGTTGGGTCTTCCCTCATGATCCTTATTATTCACCTACTCTCATGCTTAGTAAATAAAGCCTTTATATGTGTTCTTCCTTGTGTTGTTATTGAGTACTATATTGAACCTTTGAATACCATTTTTACTGTATATAGAACCTACTCGGTACGTTCCTGTCAAGTATATTTAAGTCCATCAAACCAGAACTGGATTGTTTTACGGACTGTATCGAGGGAACTAACTTATCAGAACACGGCACAGCAATATATATATATATATATATATATATATATATATATATATACTGTATGTGGTAGATAGATACATTAAAATATATATGTTAACCTCCCCTTAAAAAACGCCAAGGTCAAGGTCACAGATCTTCAACAAGAATTTCAACTGACAAAACTGTCATGGACAGTGAGATATTGTTATTTTTTCCTGGGAGATGGAGGGGAAGGGAGGTTGGCTTAACGAATTTGTTTTTTGATAGAAATGTGTGTGTGTGTAGACAGTGGTGGTAAAGCCTGAGGTGTTGTTGTTTACGAGGACATCCTCGTAAACAACAACACCTCAGGCTTTACCATCACCGTCTACACCAAACCCACCAACAACGGATTATGTCTCAACGGCGAAAGTGAATGCCCCCAACGATATTTACGGTCCACCATCGCCGCCTACGTCAGGAGAGGCCTATCACACTGCACCTTCTGGCGAGACACACACAAGGAACTCGAGAGGCTCACCCAGGTGCTTGTAAACAATGGGTACAGTAACTCGGACATCGCCCACACCATCAACAAACACCTTGAAACATGGTACAATAACGACATGCCTACTAATACAAACACTGAATACATAAAATATTACTATAAAAACCACATGTCCTCAGATCACAAGACAGACGAAAAAATAATGAGAGACATTATCAGCAACAACGTTAAAACTACGAACCCTGAACAACACCTTAAACTTATCATATACTACAAATAGAGGAAAACCTCACAACTAGTCATTCGCAACAGCCCGGCTACTGCTAAGAAACCGTCAGAAGAGGACCATGTCAGATACCGACACACCTGTAACAGTGAGGACTGTGGACCTCACACTTACGTCGGTTTGACAAGGACTCGTCTGTCACGTCGCCTTACCCTCCACCTTCAAGCCGGAGCTATCAAGGACCACTACCACACATCCCCACACCATCAGGAACTCACCAGACCTGACTTAGATAAACACACCTCTATCCTTGATAAAGAAATAGACTCACGGTGCCTATTCATTCTTGAAGCTATATATATACAAACATACCAACCTACTTTAAACACACAAGCGGAATACAGCCAGATCCTACCCTCGGCACGCCCTTCCACAGTGAGGCCCCCCCTGATGCCCCTTCCAGACACGCAGACGAATGACGCAGAGGCCCCGCCCACTCCTGCGCCTACCCCATACGCACCGTCCAGCCAACCAACCCGAGCTAGCCTGAGGTTAGCCAACCAGCATGCAGCAAGCGCACAGTAAGCCCTCCTTTGATCTTGAATCGCCTATATATTCTCGACTTATCACCTTCTAACTTCACTTCTCCTTGATAATGATGGCTGCGCCCAATGAAACGTCGGAACCCTTTGCAAACCTCCTTTACCAACTTCCTGAAAATACTAGAAAAACTCTACGAAAAATTGAGAGTATCAATAAAAAACTCAATAATGCAAACTGTGCCTATTATTTTAATGTCACCTGCCTGAAAGAAAATATCCTCCCTGGCTACACTAATATATATATATATATATATATATACATATATAGATATATATATATATACCGGTATATATTGTTACGACCGGCACTACGAAATAAACAAGGGCACTTAAGAATGGACTAGATGATAGGCTATATCTGCAACAACGGTACGCTAATTCCAAACCCTCGAACTATTACGCCGGTGAACAAAACACTTAAAACCCTCCACAGTTAATGTACTGGATAACGGGGTATCAATTAACTGGGTTTTAGTGCACTTCTACAAAGGCTTGCCGATGACGGCAAAGCCTACTCACAACAGGAGTACTTTACGTTAATAAAATGCTCTTAAGTAATAACAATGCTTGAATAAACTATAACAAGATTTAATAAAGGAGTATATGCTTACGTTAACTTTAGTGTGAGTCTGTACTCAACACTAAACTCTACAATGCTCTATGAAAACACTGCCTGCGCAGCATCACCGCCTTCAGCGACATGGCCAGATACAGTCGGTCTATGGTAGGGCTGTTGCATTTTACTAGGACAGTATTGGGAGGCTATGCGACGGCCGGGCGCATCCACTCCACAGCCAACCTCACCAATCTGCTCAATGTCCTGCTTCTGACCACCACCCTTAGCAGCCATGGGTCGACCCTGACCTGACAACCATGCCAAAGCCTCGTCGCCCACCTTGAACCACTGAAACAACGAGGCCAACGGTTTACTAACACTCAAGTGACCTGCCGGCGGAACCTCGTGCACTGCATGAGTTGTGAGGCCTGGGTGCTCGGCACAAACAGTGGGGTATGGACCAAGCAGGTGCTGGAGCGCTGCACACTGCTGCTCAGGCAGGTGCTCTAGCGCTTCCACAGCCACCTGACTCGTGTCCCCCGCCCACTGCTCTGTCTCAGAGTGCCATCACGCCCTACCATGTCACTAGGGGGGACAGGTTCAGGGGCTATTCCGGAGCTTATTATTGGGTCAAGTACCGAGTCACCAAGGAGTGTCGCTGGATCCAAACTCTCAACCCGACCAGCCTTGACTATCTCCTTCCGACCCTTCCTCCGCTGGTCTAATACTTGGTGACTAGGCTGTGACACCTGAGCGGACTGAGATCTCTCGAGCCCCTCTTGCCCCTCCCTACTCGTGTCGGCCGCCCTCTCGGCAACGACTAAGGGTGGAACCTCGGAAGTGGGCACCGAAAAGGCATTGCCGAGAAGGAGGTCGACCCCCTCAACTGGCAATTCCTCCACCACACCCACATCCAACTCCCGTGTCACACCGTCCACCTCAAGCTCCATTCTAACCAGCGGGTAAGACCGCGTAGCATTGATACCTTGAACCACCACAACCCGAGCCGCGTTAATAGGCTTGCCAGTAAAATTCTGAATCAGTGTCTGGGAATCACCCGTATCACACAGCATCTCAAGCTTATGCTTCACATCAGCCCACCTCACAGTGCCGTGCCCCCTATGACCACAAAAAATATCACGGACGGGTGACGAGCCCTCCTGCTGCTTCTGCACCGGCGATGACTTCGCAACCGACTGTTTACCCTGGGCAAACGCGGAAGACCTCAAAGAAACGCCGATGTTGCTCACTAGTGACACCACTGCAGTAAGCGGTGCGGTCGGACATGAGCGTGCAATATGCCCCTTCTCATGACACCTGAAACACTCCACTATGCTCTTGGACTTCCTCTGAGGTGAGGAAGGGCCCTGGCCTCTCTTTAACGGAAAGGGTTTCGACTTGGGTTCATAATTGGCAACAGTACTCTTAAATGGATAATTATTTGTGTCATTAATTCGGGGGGGGGGGGGGGGGGAGTGGTACGCCCCTGGTTTACATTTGTTATCCTAGCTTGTAGCAGACGACGCACGCCTAGTCGACCTAGCTTTGTATTTTCTTATTAACTCTAGTAGTAATCGTATTCAGTATCCTACTGTAGCTATATATATCTGTTATTTTAGTTGTTGCTTGCATGACCTTGTAGTAACCTTTGACTGATAACTTTGTTTATCTAAATATAATCCTGCTTGACTAGCCTACAGTGACACCAGCGCCATCTGTTGATACAGTATATTAACCCCATGTGTGCAGCTACATTTTATTCTTATATAATCTCTATTTGGTGAATTGTATATTTAGTTACATATTATATTATATATATATATATATATATATATATATATATATATATATATATTTGTTTTGCTTCTTTAGGTAGGTTATCACCCCTGGTAGCCTACTTCTGCATATTTCATACTTTTTTGTTTTTGGTTATTTTTGTTTTCGGTTAGTCTAGGCTATCATCCCTGGTGGCCTATTTCTGCGTACGGTACTTCAATTTTAAAATTTTCAGCTAGGCTATCACCGCTGGTGGCCTATTTCTGCGTACCGGTATTTCATAATTTTTGTTTTCGGTTAGTCTAGGCTATCATCCCTGGTGGCCTATTTCTGCGTGCTTCAATTTTTAAATTTTCTGTTAGGCTATCACCGCTGGTGGCCTATTTCTGCGTACCGGTATTACAAAAATTTTGTTTTCGGTTATTTTTGTTTTCGGTTAGTCTAGGCTATCACCGCTGGTGGCCTATTTCTGCGTACCTGTATTTCATAATTTTTGTTTTCGGTTAGTCTAGGCTATCATCCCTGGTGGCCTATTTCTGCGTACTTCAATTTTTTAATTTTCAGTTAGGCTATCATCGCTGGTGGCCTATTTCTGCGTACCGGTATTTCATAATTTTGGTATTCGGTTGGGATAGGCTATAACCCTTGGTGGCCTATTTCTGTTTAAATAAACATAACATTGTTTTTGGTTCGGCTATCACTGCGTATTCAAATTTAATTTTGTTTTGTTTTAATTTTCGGTTAGGCTATCACCGCTGATAACCTATTTGTGTGTATTTCAACATTTTTGTTTTTGGTTAGGCCTATTTAAGTAAGTGAAGCGACCTGAAGGGAGTGAAGTGTTTTTAAAGTGAGTTTAGTGTTTTTAAAGTGAGTTAAGTGTTTTTAAGTGAGTGAAGTGATCTGAAGAAAGTGATCGTCACCATGCCTCGTGCCTGTGCGAACTGCGCCGGTAGGTTTGGTGCTTCCATGTTTGCTCCTGCCGATCCACAAGTCTGCCGACTCTGCCAGCAACGAGAGGATTTGACAGCAAAATTGGATGAAGCCCACTACAAGATCAACACCCTCACCAGGAAGCAGGAATCACTCCAAGAGTTTGTAACACTCAATGTTGGAGTATCACTAACTCCAATTGTTTCAACTCCAGCATCCACCACCGCCCCAACATCATCTGCCAATAATCCAACACCTGCAGTAGACACTGCAGCAGATGCTTCTGACGAACCTGAGCCGACATCAAACCAGGACAGCCGCCCTGTTCACCTTAGTCTCTCCCCCACTCCTCGTGCAAGAAGCCTGCTAGCACGAACAGTACCAACCCCTCGCCCCCATTCTAACCACTCCTCTCCCCGACCTGTACGTAGCCGATTTTACAACATAGCCAGCAGCACAAATCGTTGTCTAGCAAACCTCTGCAGGAAGGAAAACGTGGGATTCGTCGACACCTGGGACAATTTCTACTACGATGACTATTTGTTTTCGGACGATGGAGTTCATCTGAACCAGGTGGGAGCAGCACGTTTTGGGTGTCTTCTCAACGATGCGGTGAAGGATTTTCGGAGAAGAAATCGACTCAGCACAGGACAACCAGGAAGGAGGACCGAAGACAGCGAGGGCGACAACCTGCGAAGGAATTAAATGCTAATCTGTCAAGAACCGCGAATTTGGATAAAGCTCCACCAACACGACCCAAATTCAAAACCGCCAGGGATAACGACCGAGGACCGATGTCAGCCATGAATGTAAATGTAGATCCGATCAGAACCAAAAATTTGATTAAAAAACGTTCTGTGAGTTCTAAAACCGCAACATTAAAGGTTTTCTATGCAAATGCTCGTAGCATACGCAATAAATTTTCAGATTTAGAGGAACTAGTGTATACTGAAAATTATGATGTGATTGGTATAACAGAATCTTGGCTCAATACAGTAGATAGAGACTTTTTAGCAGAGTATCCACTTCCCGGTTATGTAATGTTTGAGAAAAGCCGAATAAATAAAAATGGAGGTGGCGTTTTATTTTATATCAAAGAAAGTCTTAACCCGACCCTCTTGTCAAAACCTCAAATTGTGAACGTCGACACATCTTTTGTGCTAATAAAGAATAATAAAGGTACAAAAATAATACTTGCATTAATATACAGACCTCCAGCTCAATCAGTGCAAACTGATCGAGAAATTTATGAACAAATTGCAGATGTAAGTAACTCACAAGATACCGTATTTTTTGGCGACTTTAATTTACCTGTGACCAAGGGGGGCGATACTCTTACTTCACACTCCGGACATGACTTGTATACGAACTTGCAAGAGAGTTCGCTTTATCTATTTGTTCGAACACCGACCCGTGGTAATAACGTTCTTGACATTGTACTTGCAACAAAAGAAGAATTAATAGAGAATTTGAATGTTGGTGATGAATTCAGTAACAGCGACCATCGTACGATAACTTTACTTTAAACTTTACTAGTAACGAACCAAATAGTAGCATCGAAAAAGTCCCTAATTTCAAGAAAGCAAACTTTCATAAACTTAGAGCTATGTTTAAAGAAACTGACTGGAGCTTTTTAATTAACAATAACGACATAAATACATCTTGGAAGTTATTCGAAACCACTTACCTAAAAGCAGTGCAGGACTGCATACCATCGAAAATACGGCGTCCAGGCCATAATAATAAGCCCAAATGGTGGAATAAAGATATTTCAAACTGCCTGCTTGCTAAAAAATTTGCTAATGATAGATTAAAATCCTCACAAAATGACGAAGAACGGGTGAAATTTGTAGAGGTACGACGCAAAGCCAAAAAGTTAATTAAGCAAAGTAAAAAGACCTTAGAGTTACATATTGTGAATCAAAGTAAAACAAACCCGAAAGAATTCTATAGTTATATCAGAAAGAAAAAAGTAGTTACTTCAACTGTTGGACCGTTAGTCGATGAAAATGGAGAATACACCAAAGACGAAGTACAAATGAGTAATGCCCTCAATACCTTCTTTGCATCAGTTTTTACAACAGAAGACCTCAGTGATATCCCTACACCATCGCCGATTCAGATTGATAATTCAGATGTTCTAAGCAATATCACCGTTACAGAGAGAGAAGTATTGAATTGTTTAGATAAACTCAAGGTAAATAAAACGCCTGGACCTGATACAATCTCGCCTAGAGTTCTAAAGGAAGCTAAGGATGAGCTCTCCAAACCACTGACATTACTATTCAATAAATCCTTGCAGTCTGGAACTATGCCTGATCAGTGGAAGATAGCCAATGTAACACCGATATTCAAAAAAGGCAGCAAATCCCTACCCAGTAACTATCGTCCAATTAGCTTAACCTCAGTTGTATGTAAAATGCTAGAAACGGTCATAAGAGACAGACTCGTAAATCACTTAGAGGAAAATAACATACTTAAAGATACTCAACACGGCTTTCGTAAAAAACGTTCCTGTTTAACAAACCTCTTAGACTTCTTCCACGATATCCTCAACCTCTACGATGAGAGTAAAGCTGTAGATATTATATACCTTGATTTTCAAAAGGCCTTTGACAAAGTTCCCCACAAACGTTTACTGCTAAAACTAAAAGCGCATGGAATACAAGACGGTGTGTTGAAATGGATAGAAAATTGGCTCAGCGACAGAAAGCAAAGAGTAGTCATAAACGGTAAGGCATCTAAATGGACCAATGTAAGTAGCGGGGTACCCCAGGGATCGGTACTAGGACCAATTCTCTTTCTAATTTACATAAACGACATAGATGAGGGTCTCACCTGTACAATCTCAAAATTTGCTGACGATACAAAAATTGCAAATAGCGTACTCTCAAAAGATCAAGTTGATGATATGCAACACAATCTAGATAAATTGTCACATTGGGCCCAAATTTGGCAAATGAGTTTCAATGCGGATAAATGTAAAGTACTATATATCGGATACCTAAATGAGAAAGCAAACTATTCGATGAATGGCACTCAGCTTAAGAATGTAAACAGAGAAACCGATCTTGGAGTAACAATATCGAGTAACCTAAAACCGAGTCAACAATGTTCAGAAGTTGTTAAGAAGGCAAACAAAATAATTGGCTTTATAGGCAGATCATTTGAGCATAAATCCAAAGACGTAATCCTAACCCCTTACAATTCCTTAGTCCGCCCTCTTCTGGAATACTGCGTTCAATGCAGGTGCCCTTATTACCAAAAAGACATAAACAAGCTAGAACGAGTTCAACGTAGAGTTACCAAAATGATACCTAGCCTAAAGAACAAGCCATACGAAGAACGTCTTAGAGAATTAAATCTATTTCCTTTAACCCAGCGCAGATTAAGAGGTGACTTAATTCAAGTGTTCAAAATCATCAAAGGCATCGACAATATGAACTGTAGTAAGTACTTCACTATCGACCAATCTAATTACACGCGGGAAACGGTTGCAAAATTATTGGTAAAATTTTAACTCACACGAATCTAAGAATTTCTTCTTCAATCGAGTTGTCAACTTGTGGAATGGGCTTCCCCGAGACGTTATAGACTGCAGCACCGTTGATTAATTTAAATTCCGCCTAGACAAATATCTCGCATCAAACCCGCGACTGACTGCGTTTGTAAATGAATAACTTTATTTTATCCTCCCCTCAGTTACTAACCCATATGTCCCCTACTAACTTCCTAGTCCTGCCACGTTAGTGGCAGGGCAGTAGTTCCCTTTCCAATGTTCCCTTACCCACTCTAAACCACTGTTTGGACACTTGATCCTCAGTGTTTTGGAGGACAAGCAGCCTAGAAGGGTCACTAGATATGTTGTTGCTTGATTTCCTTTGTACTCCTTTGTACTTTAGAGTCCCGCCACCACAGGTTTCCGGATTTACACCAGTGAGGAACGGTGCACGGCCAACGCAGAAAAGGTCTCATCTACCATTCACAATGTCAAACAGATTTGAGATATTGGTAGAGATGGAAGACGAACCAGAAGAGACCAGGCTCGTTGGGGATTCCATCCTACGAGGACAGGTCGAAGAGTTCTGCGACAGGGTCCCAAATCAACAAAAAAGATTTTGCATCCCAGCAGCTGGACTGGATGACATTGTGGAAGCCTTCGAAGATACCACAAAGGATGCAAATGAAAATACCCTTTTTGTCATCCATGCTGGTTCAAATGACGTCATGCGCACCAGATCCGAAGAGTTGATGGAGAAATATCGCAAGATGATCCAGCACTACAAAAACAAGTCAAGGAATATCATCATCTCAGGCATTCTCCCCAAGATCGACGCACCTGACAAATTCTACGACAAGGCCTTCAGCACAAATAGCCGACTAAAATATTTGTGTCTGAGGGAAGAAGTTGAATTCATCAACCTCTGGGACAACTTCTACAACCAGCCTACTCTGTTCCGCAAGGATGGCACTCATCTAAACCCTGTGGGTTCAGCATGCATGGGTCGTCTCCTACACGAAGCAGTCCGCAGCCATGGATAAAAAAACGCCATCCGAGAAGAAGCAGCAGTGACATAAATCATCCAACGCCAAGAAAAAAACAGAGGCAACCGAGGACCACCAGCGATAAGGACCGAAGACAGCGAGGACCGAGGAGAGCCATGAACATAAATGTAGATCCGACAAGAACCAAAAATATTATTAAAGAGCGTTCCGTGAGTTCTAAAATAACAAATTTAAAGGTTTTCTATGCAAACGCTCGTAGCATACGCAATAAATTTTAAGATTTAGAGGAGCTAGTGTTTACAGAAAATTATGATGTGATTGGCATAACAGAATCTTGGCTCAATACAGAAGATAGAGACTTTTTAGCAGAGTATTCACTTCCCGGTTATGTAATGTTTGAGAAAAGCCGAATAAATCGAAATGGAGGTGGCGTTATACTTTATATCAAAGACAGTCTTAACCATACCCTCTTGACAAAACCTCAAATTGTGAACGTCGACGCATCTTTTGTGCTAATAAAGAATAATAAAGGTACAAAAATAACACTTGCATTAATATACAGACCTCCAGCTCAATCAGTGCAAACTGACCGAGAAATTTACGAACAAATTGCAGATGTAAGTAACGCACAAGATACCGTAATTGTTGGCGACTTTAATTTACCTGTGACCAAGTGGGGCGATACTCTTACTTCACACTCCGGACATGACTTGTATACGAACTTGCAAGAGAGTTCGCTTTACCAATTTGTCCGAAGGCCGACCCGCGGTAATAACGTTCTTCACATTGTACTTGCAACAAAAGAAGAATTAATAGAGAATTTGAATGTTGGTGATGAATTCAGTAACAGCGACCATCGTACGATAACTTTCACTTTAAAGTTTACTAGTAACGAACCAAATAGTAGCATCGAAAAAGTCCCTAATTTCAAGAAAGCAAACTTCCATAAACTTAGAGCTATGTTTTAAGAAACAGACTGGAGCTTTTTAATTAACAATAACGACATAAATACATCTTGGAAGTTATTCGAAACCACTTACCTAAAAGCAGTGCAAGACTGTATACCATCGAAAATACGGCGTCTAGGCCATGATAATAAGCCCAAATGGTGGAGTAAAGATATTTCAAACTGCCTGCTTGCTAAAAAAATTGCTAATGATAGATTAAAATCCTCACAAAATGACGAAGAACGGGTGAAATTTGTAGAGCTACGACGCAAAGCAAAAAAGTTAATTAAGCAAAGTAAAAAGACCCTAGAGTTACATATTGCGAATCAAAGTAAAACAAACCCGAAAGAATTCTATAGTTATATCAGAAAGAAAAAAGTAGTTACTTCAACTGTTGGACCGTTAGTCGATGAAAACGGAGAATACACCAAAGACGAAGTACAAATGAGTAATACCCTCAATACCTTCTTTGCATCAGTTTTTACAACAGAAGACCTCAGTGATATCCCTACACCATCGCCGATTCAGATTGATAATTCAGATGTTCTAAGCAATATCACCGTTACAGAGAGAGAAGTATTGAATTGTTTAGATAAACTCAAGGAAAATAAAACGCCTGAACCAGATACAATCTCGCCTAGAGTTCTAAAGGAAGCCAAGGATGAGCTCTCCAAACCACTGACATTACTATTCAATAAATCATTGCAGTCTGGAACTATGCATGATCAGTGGAAGCTAGCCAACGTAACACCGATATTCAAAAAAGGCAGCAAATCCCTACCCAGTAACTATCGTCCAATTAGCTTAACCTCAGTTGTATGTAAAATGCTAGAAATGGTCATACGAGACAGACTCGTAAATAACTTAGAGGAAAATAACATACTTAAAGATACTCAACACGGCTTTCGTAAAAAACGTTCCTGTTTAACAAACCTCTTAGACTTCTTCCACGATATCCTCAACCTCTACGATGAGAGTAAAGCTGTAGATATTATATACCTTGATTTTCAAAAGGCCTTTGACAAAGTTCCCCACAAACGTTTACTTCTAAAACTAAAAGCGCATGGAATACAAGACGGTGTGTTGAAATGGATAGAAAATTGGCTCAGCGACAGAAAGCAAAGAGTAGTCATAAACGGTAAGGCATCTAAATGGACCAATGTAAGTAGCGGGGTACCCCAGGGATCGGTACTAGGACCAATTTTCTTTCTAATTTACATCAACGACATAGATGAGGGTCTCACCTGTACAATCTCAAAATTTGCTGACGATACAAAAATTGCAAATAGCGTACTCTCAAAAGAACAAGTTGACGATATGCAACACAATCTAGATAAATTGTCATGTTGGGCCCAAATTTGGCAAATGAGTTTCAATGCGGATAAATGTAAAGTACTACATATCGGATACCTAAATGAGAAAGCAAACTATTCGATGAATGGCACTCCGTTTAAGAATGTAAACAGAGAAACCGATCTGGGAGGAACAATATCGAGTAACCTAAAACCGAGTCAACAATGTTCAGAAGTTGTTAAGAAGGCAAACAAAATAATTGGCTTTATAGGCAGGTCATTTGAGCATAAATCCAAAGAAGTTATCCTAACCCTTTACAATTCCTTAGTCCGCCCTCTTCTGGAATACTGCGTTCAATCCTGGTGCCCTTATTATCAAAAAGATATTAACAAGCTAGAATGAGTTCAGCGTAGAGTTACCAAAATGATACCTAGCCTAAAGAACAAATCATATGAAGAGCATCTTAGAGAATTAAATCTATTTCCTTTAACCCAGCGCAGATTAAGAGGTGACTTAATTCAAGTGTTCAAAATCATCAAAGGCATCGACAATATGAACTGTAGTAAGTACTTCACTATCGACCAATCTAATTACACGCGGGGAAGCGGTTGCAAAATTATTGGTAAATCTTTTAACTCACACGAATCTAAGAATTTCTTCTTCAATCGAGTTGTCAACTTGTGGAATGGGCTTCCCCGAAACGTTATAGACTGCATCACCGTTGATTAATTTAAACTCCGCCTAGACAAATATCTCGCATCAAACCCGCGACTGACTGCGTTTGTAAATGAATAACTTTATTTTATTCCCCCCTCAGTTACTAACCCATCTGTCCCCTACTAACTTCCTAATCCTGCCACGGACATTAGTTCCAGGGCAGTAATTCCCTTTCCAATGTTCCCTTACCCACTCTAACCCACTGTTTGGACCCTTGATCCTCAGTGTTTTGGAGGACAAGCAACCTAGAAGGGTCACTAGATCTGTTGTTGCTTGATTTCCTTTGTACTCCTATGTACCTGCCTCAGCTCTCTGTGCAGACCCGCACCCACGAATCAATGACACCCTAAGGTCAGCCAGCTCAGCCGCCTTATGCAGAGTTTTCGGTTGCTTTTCTTTAAGGTTAAGAGTCAAGTCACTGCCAGTACATTTAAAAAATTGTTCGAGCAACACTAGTTGTTTTACTGAATCAAAAGTAGTTGCCTTCTCCGACCTTATCCAATTTTCAAATGCATCTGACAGCTCTCTAGCGTGTTCCTGGAAAGTACTCTCCTTTCTTTTTGGAACTGCCCTAAACTTCAGCCTATAGGTCTCTGGCGGTAGCTCATACGCCCTCAGGACAGCCTCTTTCAACAACTCGTAATGCACACTGGAATCTAGGGGCAAAGCATCGTACGCCTTGAGTGCTTTCCCCGTCAATCGTGAAGAAACAAGGGCTGCCCACTTCTCCTCGGGCCATTGGTGCTCCTGGCACTTTTTCTCGAACCGGAGAACAAATTCTGTAACTCCTAACTCATCAAACACTGGAACCAACTTAAGTAGATGCGACAGGGACTGGTCATGGGCTCGACCCCCCTGGGCAACCCGGTTCCCTGTCAGCTCTACACGAGTTTTCTCTAGGTCAACATCGGCACAATACCTCTCAGACTCAAACTTGCGCTCAGACTCTCAGGCTGCTGCCTAAGCTCAGCCTCATACTTTCGCTGCTCGAGCTCAGCCCTCTGCTGCTCGAGCTCAGTCTGTTGCTTAAGTTTGGCGAGCTCGAGCTGAAACAACATCTCGGCAGACAAACCTTGAGGAGGGGGTGCTACTATCGGGGACCCACCCCGTGAATCACCTAGAGGCATACCCAACCACCATTGGGCATCGGCCTGTGGGAACGTACTCGGCTCCGGAACCCGAGGGGGCGCCACAGTAGGAGTTGAGTGGAATGGGGGCTGGGACGAAGGTGCCCCGGCTTCCGCTCCACCCGAACCCCCATGCACCCCACCCAGCACACAGGCAACCAGCTCACCTCTCGACAAACCGCTAGTACCGGGAAACCCTAAGACCGTGGCCACACACTGCAGTCCGTACCGGTCTAGTCCCGACACACGATCCGCTGACACAGGCTCCTCCAAAAATATCCGAGCATCCTCCTCATTGTTCACCACCCGAACGCCGCTTAACAACTCCACCTTCTCCACCTCCTCGCCTGCCTCTCGCACTGTGCCCTCACTATGCTCAGACCCGTCCAGTGACATGATGGAGTCAACAACAAAAAATTTCAGTCAAGACAAAAGTAGCCAAACTCTTGCGTAGCTTTATTCACCAAAAAATATTCGAAGATGTTCTTGAGTGCAATACTAGGTCACCAATAACTCCAACAAGTTCTATATATCCTCAAAACAATGTCTACTGCCAACAATGAGAGAAATAAATTCAACCCCAAATGGCAATAAGATTTCTCCAAAAAAAAAATGCAATATTCAGTTCACTATATTCTGGTCTAAGGTCGCCATTTGTTACGACCGGCACTACGAAATAAACAAGGGCACTTAAGAATGGACAAGATGATAGGCTATATCTGCAACAACGGTACGCTACGGTAATTCCAAACCCTCGAACTATTACGCCGGTGAACAAAACACTTAAAACCCTCCATTGTTAATCTACTGGATAACGGGGTATCAATTAACTGGGTTTTAGTGCACTTCTACAAAAGCTTGCCGATGACGGCAAAGCCTACTCACAACAGGAGTACTTTACGTTAATAAAATGCTCTTAAGTAATAACAATGCTTGAATAAACTATAACAAGATTTAATAAAGGAGTATATGCTTACGTTAACTTTAATGTGAGTCTGCACTCAACACTAAACTCTACAATGCTCTATGAAAACACTGGAAGTCTAGTCCTACAGCAATCAGATATGGAATCTTCTGAAAAGGTCTGATGCTCTAAGATGCTCGTTTATATAGATCAGAAATAAATGCAGAGGCAGGACACCAAAGCGTGCATCTCAAATACACCCGATCATCTTAAAATTGCGAAGGTGTTACCAATATATAAATCTGGGGATAAGACGCTATTTAATAATCACCGGCCCATATAAGTTTTACCTGTTATGAGCAAAATATTAAAGAAACTAATGTATAATAGACTAAATTAATTTTGTTTATCGAACCGTATAATTTCTGATGTCCAGTATGGATTTAGGTGTGGAAAATCAACGGAAACTGTGCTAATAACATTTAGTAATGACGTACTTGCAGCCTTTGATGATAGACTGTTTACAATTAGTGTATTTTTAGATCTGTCAAAAGCCTTTGACACAGTTGACCACCACATTCTATTAGAGAAACTCAAACATTATGGTATAAGAAATACTACATTCAGGTGGTTTGAATCTTACCTTAAGGACCGTAAACAATATGGAGAATATAATAATATTAAATCTAGTGAACAATCTTTAGCCTTTGGAGTTCCACAGGGGTCCATACTGGGCCCATTATTGTTTATTATATATGTGAATTATTTAATTAACACAAATGTACTATTTAAAACAATTATGTTTGCAGACGATACAACACTTTATGCCAGTCATAGCAATTTAAATTATCTAGTGCAATCAGTGAATAATGAACTAAATAATGTCTATTGTTGGATGACCGCAAATAGCTAACCTTAAATATCGACAAAACAAAATATATTATTCATCACAGAAAAAAGAATGTTCCTTCAAATGTAGATTCCATTAAAATAGGAAATTCAATGTTAATAGAAGAGCAAAATATAAAATTTCTTGGTGTTGTAGTGAATAGGCAATTGACTTGGCAGTCACATATACAAACATTAACAAACAAGATAAATAAACAATGTGGTATATTATATCTAACTCGTTACTAACTGCTTTCCTTCGGAAGTACTTAAACAACTTTACTACTTCTTGGTGTACCCTTACTTTTCATACTGTCACACAGTTTGGGTAACCGCAGGTAAAACTAAGATAGAGAGAGTCAAACTAGCTCAAAAGAAAATTATTAGGACAATCACTTTCAAAAGAAAATATGATCACACAAATGAATTATTTAAATCTCTAAGGCTTTTAAAATGGGAAGACATTAACATATATTGCACTGCTATCTTTGTTTATAAAGCCATTAATAATTACAATCCCATAAATATATTTAATTTTCGTTTAAATGAAAGATATAACTTAAGAAACACAAGATATTTAGAAATTCCATTATTGGCATCAAATCAATCTCAAAAATCGATTCATTATCATGGTGTAAAGGTCTGGAATGCAATGTCTCGGCATATTCTGGATAAACCCTCCCTGTCTAGTTTTAAGATGTCCCTCAAATCATTTTTATTGAGTAAATATTAAAACATCCGTCAAATTGTAAGTTACTTTTGTGCTGAGTATGTTTATGTGGTGTAAGTTTATGGGTGCGAATTGAAAGAGTATATATTATATGTATGTAAAAATGTAAATTAATTCGGGTTAAATAAAGGTGCCTTAAAGAGAGTTTTCTCTCATAAGGCTTAGCCAGTTGACTTCCATGTATTTAAATTCTGAACTTAAAGTATATCTGAAGGCTAAATAAATATATTTGAATTGAATATTTGAATAAGTAGGATACATATATATAACAAGGGAGTGCAACAACTCTGTGACAGCACTAATAATAACCACTCAGAAACAGTACTTCCTTAGCCAACGTAACAGCCAAACTGGGTTGTGCACTATGCATCAACCTAGGCTAAAATAAGGCGTGAATAATTCCTAAAGCATACACAATGAAAGTTAATAAACACAATTCTGTCTTTCTCACTAATAAAGTCTAGCAGTGGCATAAAAGGTACTAGGAAACTAGGCAGAGCGCAAGCATGCTCGTAGCCTACTGTCTCCCCTTAAACAGATTTCCCTTATGTTACGTTAAGTGACTTGGAGGCTCTCTTGGTAAGTCCAGATCTCAAGTATCTGGTCTTACCCTGGCGCTCCACAAAGGTAAAAACAAATAGGTAGCAAGCATACAGGTAAGTGTAGGCAAAGGCCCTTCACCTGTATATTGCTACACTCGCAAAGGAAAATATGCACAAGGGTTACAGGCTAGCTAGCTTCGTCGATGTTGTACAGGCTCTGACTTGCCACATACATAACTCAGACAACGACCAAAGATACCTTCCACTGTCTAGCATTAAATAATGGGAAAGAACAGCTCAATAATTAGAAGCACCCCAACACTATGTCTTGTTCTGCCAACTGATTTATAAATAATACCGGACTGCCTAGACGGGATCATGTGGTCTGTATAGTCTCTCTCTCGCTCACTCTCACTCTCTCTGTCTCTCTCTCTTTCTCGCACACGCACACACACACACACATACACACAAATTATCAGCGGTCCCGTTTGTTTCCTTCGGGGCGATACACCTATCACCAATTTAGCGGTAGTAAGGCCACACCAGACTAAGAATAGACACACACACGCACGCACACACATACAGAGAGAGAGAGAGAGAGAGAGAGAGAGAGATAAAGAGAGAGAGAGAGGGAGACCACACCAGACTAAGAACACAGCAATGTATTCAGGGGCGTGTGTGTGGGTAAAATATCTACAATTTTCTGTATTTCTTGCCAATTACAATACCTTTGACTAATATTTTACCCTTTCTGTACCGGTGACGTCTTTTCCATTATATTCCGGCAACTATTAGACATTTATATTCTGCTTAGGAAAGAACGTCTACACAATAAAAGGCTGCAGACTGTCTCAATGTATGCTTTTAGCTACCATGTATTATTCCTGAGCTTCATAAAATTGTCTAAATGTCGCTGACATTAAATAAATAATCGTCGCTGGTACAGTAGGGGTTATAATACATTGCTTCGGTCGGCTCAGCATTCTACCGACAAATGTATAATTTTAGCTTGAAAGGGGGTTTGGAAGGCATTTTCTGTTTAGATAAATAACCATTGCTCCTTAAAACAATGAATATTACCCGATCCATCAGCACTGTTAAAAATTGTTTCGACTCAAAACTACACTCAAAAATCAAAGTTATGTAATCGGTAACATTAAAATGTGTCAAGTATTATAAAGGCATAAAACGTCATTGAGTATATTGATTGTACTTTACCTATTTAACTCGTATAAGAAAGCTTTACTACCACCACTATATACCATTAAATGAGTAAGTTATATCGGACACTTTTTATGCCCATTCCACACCCATAGTTTTTGAGAGTAGAATATGTATAACAAATTGCCTGCATCCATTTCTCGATTTACATTTAACATTTTGCATACCAATCCCATTTATGCCTGAGTTACAATCCCGGTAAATCCTCTTATACCGAACTGTATTATAACTGTGTGCCAATATCACTCTCTCTCTCTCAGCCACTTCCGTTCATCACTATGCTGCTCCCAGGGCCTCGTTTTCACTTTGCATTATTCAGAGGCACAAATGGAATAGTTTCTGTTCCTTTTAGACAGAGTCTGATGATAACTTTTTTTCGCATATTGTATTTTTCTGTCTAGGGACAACGTTTTTATTTTATGCTTTAGCTTACATTATTATTACCATATGTGTGCTTACCCTATGACTATTGCAAATGGACTTAACTATATCCAACACAACCCTGTCAAAGCACACGCAGGACACCAATAAATAAACCCCAATTGCATCTTTGAATATATAATGTTAAGGGGAGACTGGTAGTTTGTTTGGTCTATTAATTCATTTATTCATAGATTTTGTTAGTTTCCTCCCTAGACCTCCATCAAGCTTAGAAAAACACCCCCTAGACCTCCCTTCAAGATAAATTTGTAAATTTCCAGGGCAAAGGCCAGTTTCTCTTAAAATTGCAGGCTTGCTATCGCTCGCCATGAAATTGTTTACACCTAAATGGCACGAAAGGTCTTAAAATTGACAACGAAATGCAGCGAAAGGTGTTAACATCGCCAAAATAATGGGCTGAACGTCTTATAATATCAAAACTAGTGGGGCTAAACATTAGGGAGAATGGGGTCCAGAAAAACGGTCTGCCTCCCCTTAAGTTGTGAAACGCTGTAATATATTAGAGCATTATCTTAACTCGTCTGAAGGCATTACATATTCAAATGGGTACGTAGGTATCAGTGCTCAAGGCTACATCAAAGAAGAAATCCTCCGGTTATTTTAAAGTAGTATATACCCTCACATCTGCCATACTATATTATCAACAAACACTTATTGATGCCCCCCCCCCCCCCCCCACCCTGCCCACACACACACACCATACAACACGCACACACACACACACACACACACACACACACACACACACACAGAAACACACACATGTACAGACATACAGTCATAGAGTACGAGAAAGGGAATATACGTGGTGTGTGTGTGTGTGTGTGTATGTGTGTGTGTGTGTGTTGTCTATTTCCCTTGACATTTATTTGATGAATTACAACATGATATCAGAATATATGCCAAAGGCTTTTATTCCCATTATAAATTTCATAATAAAGATATAATTGGCTATTTATTAGTTTTTAGTGTGTAATGTTTGATATCGCATTTTCAATTTCACTCTTTCATTTTTGACATAGTTTTATATTTCTCCACTTTCCAATATCCAACCTGAAACTCAATTCCGTCCGTCTAATTCAGTATTTTTGTAACATTTATTATATTTTGTATGTACAATCTTTGATTTTACTTATTACAATGTATCATGGTTCACTATAGTTTTGACAATACAGCATTTGTCTACAATGTCCTTAGCATACACTACTGGGAGGAGAAATAAAGACCATGAAATACATAAATAAGTAAATATAATATAATAACCAAACTATGTCTTACGCCTTTATTCCAGCTTCCATAATCAGTTTCACTTTGCTATAGATAGATAGATAGGTATGTTATATAAATATATACAATATATATATATATATATATATGAAAGTAAAAAGTGCACTGTATCAAGGAATTATTGTGCCAACAGTGATGTATGGGGCTGAGACATGGGCTCTGAAGAAAAAGGAGAAAAGAGGGCTGGATGTGATGGAGATGAGCTGCTTGAGGAGTATGTGTGGAGTTACTCGTAGAGACAGATTGAGGAATGAAGAGATACGTAGGAGAGTGGGGCAGCAGGAACATTTGTCAGCCAGAGTGGACAGAAGGGTGCTGAGCTGGTATGGTCATGTTGAACGAATGGGAGATGAAAGGCTTACAAAGAGAATATGTGAGTCAGGTACAATGGGAGATAGGAGGTCAGGAAGGCCCCCATTGAGATGGAGAGACTGTGTAAGAAAGGCTTTGGATGATAGAGGAATGACTATAGATCAGGCAGGTGAAGTGGTGGTGGACAGGAGTGAATGGAGAATGCTTGTGAATAGTTGAGTGAACACGTGGTCATTTGGAGTAAGGGGTCGGGCGCAAGTTCGACTAGATAATAGTCCATCAGGCGCCTGGCCCGGGGGGACGATTAATATGAAGGGTGTGCCTGGAAGTGTGGTGGGAGGGCTTGTGGCTTTGGCTCCGCTGCATGTCTGCCTGTCGAGATCGGAACCTCTCCGGGTGGTCAGGGGCCGGGGGAGTGCTGGAGCGACCTTGGTAACCCTGGTCTCTGGGTCTTCTCCTGGGTGACCTGGATGTGTGTGAGTTTGTGTTTTTTATCTGTGTTTATTTTTTGTTTTATGTTGTTTTTGTGTTTTCCCTGTTCTTGCTCTGTCTTGAGTCGGCTACCCCCAAAATGGGGATTGGGCCTGAGCATATAGATAGATAGATATATATATATATATATATATATATATATATATATATATATATATATATATAGTTATATACAGTATACTCTGGTTCTCCCTCTCTCCACCACCAAGCCAAGACTTCTTCAGTATACATGGCAGGCAGGTCGTCCCCAGACCCACAGCAGGAAGTGTCTTCAAATATCTATAACATTTCTATGTGACAGTGAATGGGTTGGTGCTAGGTCCGCCTGAGAACACACTCTTAATGGGAGATGGGCCGTGTTCCTGGTGCCCTTTCTACCTCATGTTTAGCGCCATTTGTTCTCAGCTTATAAGACGTTCGGCCCATTTGTTTGGGGATTTTAAGATCTTTTGCCCCATTTCTTTGTCAATATTAAGATTGTTCGTGTCATTTAGGTGTCGATGTTTTCCTGGGGAGCGATTGCGAGCCTGTTATTTAAGAAAAACGGCCTCTGGCCGGGAAATTTGTCTATCGAAAAATTAAAAAATTTAACTAGAAGGAGAGTCTTCGCCGGGTGTTTTTTAAGCCTGATGGGGGTCTAGGGAGGAAACTAATACATTAATATAAAGATACATATATGAGAACATTAATAGGACCCATCTTCACTTAACCCATTTTGTACTGTTGACATTCTTTTGATTCTATTTTGGCTACTACTAAACGAGTTATTCAGTTCAGGAAGGATCTCTGGCCATTAACAAACTTCTGTACCGGCGATGTCTTTTATTATATTCTGGCTACTATTAGACGATTTTATTCAACTTAGGAGGGACATGTGGCAATTTGGAGGCTACAGAGACTATCTCAATTTACCCTTCTAACTACCACCGATCCTTTCTAAGCAGCATAAAATTGTCTAAATATATAGCTGAAATAATACAACATATATCCCCCGTAGTGAAAGGGTTAACAAACTTCGAACTATCTCATTTAACCCTTTAGACTACCCCAGATTGTTCGTAAACAGCACAAAATCTGCCAAATATAGCTGGGTAAATATAAACAAGACGTCGCTAGTACTGGAAGGGTTAAGGGGACATGGCCCGGTTTCCTGGACCTCTTTCTCCCTCATGTTTAGCCCCATTAGTTTTCAGATGTTAAGATGTTTGCCCCATTAGTTAGTCAATTTTAAGACCTTTCGCCCCATTTCGTCATCAATATTTAGACCTTTCGTGCTATTTAGGTGTCGATTTTTTTATCTGGCGAACGATAGTGAGCCTGTAATGTTGGAAGAACCGGCCTTAGGCCGGGACATTTTTCTACCGAAATTGTTTACAAATTAATCTAGAAAGGGGATATAATAGATGTTTTTTTTTTAAATTTGAGGCAGGTCTAGGGAGGAAACTAGAAACATAACGAAAACGTGCAAAAATCGGTCAAAATGTGAACCATTCACACTTAAAGCTGAGGGTGTTGGTGTTGGAGATAATTATAATGTTGGGGTTTTGGTGTGGACATATGTCATAAACGAATGTGTGTGTGTGTGTGTGTGTGTGTGTGTGTGTGTGTGTGTGTGTGTGTGTGTGTGTGTGTGTGTGTGAAAATACCCTTTTTGTCATCCATGCTGGTTCAAATGACGTCATGCGCACCAGATCCGAAGAGTTGATGGAGAAATATCGCAAGATGATCCAGCACTACAAAAACAAGTCAAGGAATATCATCATCTCAGGCATTCTCCCCAAGATCGACGCACCTGACAAATTCTAAGACAAGGCCTTCAGCACAAATAGCCGACTAAAATATTTGTGTCTGAGGGAAGAAGTTGAATTCATCAACCTCTGGGACAACTTCTACAACCAGCCTACTTTGTTCCGCAAGGATGGCACTCATCTAAACCCTCTGGGTTCAGCACGCATGGGTCGTCTCCTACACGAAGCAGACCGCAGCCATGGATCAAAAAACGCCATCCGAGAAGAAGCAGCAGTGACATAAATCATCCAACGCCAAGACAAAAACAGAGGCAACCGAGGACCACCAGCGATAAGGACCGAAGACAGCGAGGACCGAGGACAGCCATGAACATAAATGTAGATCCGACAAGAACCAAAAATATTATTAAAGAGCGTTCCGTGAGTTCTAAAATAACAAATTTAAAGGTTTTCTATGCAAACGCTCGTAGCATACGCAATACATTTTCAGATTTAGAGGAGCTAGTGTTTACAGAAAATTATGATGTGATTGGCATAACAGAATCTTGGCTCAATACAGAAGATAGAGACTTTTTAGCAGAGTATTCACTTCCCGGTTATGTAATGTTTGAGAAAAGCCGAATAAATCGAAATGGAGGTGGCGTTTTACTTTATATCAAAGAAAGTCTTAACCATACCCTCTTGTCAAAACCTCAAATTGTGAACGTCGACGCATCTTTTGTGCTAATAAAGAATAATAAAGGTACACAAATAATACTTGCATTAATATAGACCTCCAGCTCAATCAGTGCAAACTGACCGAGAAATTTACGAACAAATTGCAGATGTAAGTAACTCACAAGATACCGTAATTTTTGGCGACTTTAATATACCTGTGACCAAGTGGGGCGATACTTTTACTTCACACTCCGGACATGACTTGTATACGAACTTGCAAGAGAGTTCGCTTTATCAATTTGTTCGAACGCCGACCCGTGGTAATAACGTTCTTGACATTGTACTTGCAACAAAAGAAGAATTAATAGAGAATTTGAATGTCGGTGATGAATTCAGAAACAGCGACCATCGTACGATAACTTTCACTTTAAAGTTTACTAGTAACGAACCAAATAGTAGCATCGAAAAAGTCCCTAATTTCAAGAAAGCAAACTTCCATAAACTTAGAGCTATGTATAAAGAAACTGACTGGAGCTTTTTAATTCACAATAACGACATAAATACATCTTGGAAGTTATGCGAAGCCACTTACCTAAAAGCAGTGCAAGACTGCATACCATCGAAAATACGGCGTCCAGGCCAAAATAATAAGACCAAATGGTGGAATAAAGATATTTCAAACTGCCTGCTTGCTAAATTTTTGTGCTAATGGTAGATTAAAATCCTCACAAAATGACGAAGAACGGCTGAACTGTGTAGAGCTACGACGCAAAGCCAAAAAGTTAATTAAGCAAAGTAAAAAGACCTTAGAGTTACATATTGCGAATCAAAGTAAAACAAACCCGAAAGAATTCTATAGTTATATCAGAAAGAAAAAAGTAGTTACTTCAACTGTTGGACCGTTAGTCGATGAAAATGGAGAATACACCAAAGACGAAGTACAAATGAGTAATGCCCTCAATACCTTCTTTGCATCAGTTTTTACAACAGAAGACCTCAGTGATATCCCTACACCATCGCCGATTCAGATTGATAATTCAAATGTTCTAAGCAATATCACCGTTACAGAGAGAGAAGTATTGAATTGTTTAGATAAACTCAAGGTAAATAAAACGCCTGGACCTGATACAATCTCGCCTAGAGTTCTAAAGGAAGCTAAGGATGAGCTCTCCAAACCACTGACATTACTATTCAATAAATCCTTGCAGTCTGGAACTATGCCCGATCAGTGGAAGCTAGCCAACGTAACACCGATATTAAAAAAAGGCAGCAAATCCCTACCCAGTAACTATCGTCCAATTAGCTTAACCTCAGTTGTATGTAAAATGCTTGTAACGGTCATACGAGACAGACTCGTAAATCACTTAGAGGAAAATAACATACTTAAAGATACTCAACACGGCTTTCGTAAAAAACGTTCCTGTTTATCAAACCTCTTAGACTTCTTCCACGATATCCTCAACCTCTACGATGAGAGTAAAGCTGTAGATATTATATACCTTGATTTTCAAAAGGCCTTTGACAAAGTTCCCCACAAACGTTTACTGCTAAAACTAAAAGCGCATGGAATACAAGACGGTGTGTTGAAATGGATAGAAAATTGGCTCAGCGACAGAAAGCAAAGAGTAGTCATAAACGGTAAGGCATCTAAATGGACCAATGTAAGTAGCGGGGTACCCCAGGGATCGGTACTAGGACCAATTTTCTTTCTAATTTACATCAACGACATAGATGAGGGCCTCACCTGTACAATCTCAAAACTTGCTGACGATACAAAAATTGCAAATAGCGTACTCTCAAAAGAACAAGTTGACGATATGCAACACAATCTAGATAAATTGTCATGTCGGGCCCAAATTTGGCAAATGAGTTTCAATGCGGATAAATGTAAAGTACTACATATCGGATACCTAAATGAGAAAGCAAACTATTCGATGAATGGCACTCAGCTTAGGAATGTAAACAGAGAAACCGATCTGGGAGTAACAATATCGAGTAACCTAAAACCGAGTCAACAATGTTCAGAAGTTGTTAACCCCGTTTTTCTGGTCAACCTTCTCCCTCATACTTAGCCCCTTTAATTTACAGATTTTAAGACGTTCAGCCCATTCGTTTGGCGATATTATGACCTTTCGCCCCTTTTCTTTGTCAATATTTAGACTTTTCGTGTCATAAAAGGTGTCGACTTTTTCCTGGAGAGCGATAGCGAGCCTATAATCTGGGAGGAAGCGGCCTTTAGCCGGGAAATTTTTCTTCGGAAGAATGTACACATATATCTTGAAGGGGGATACTGGAGTTATTTCTTTAAAAGTTTAAAGGAGGTCTTGGGAGTAAACTAGAAAAGAAAAAAAAGATACATGACAAATTTGACCAAAAAGTGAACCATCCCCCTTTAAGGGATTCTAGCCTTCCCTTTGACAAGGGCCTGCCTCAGGCTATTTAGAATGAACAAAACAAAATATATACAGTACAGTATATCAAAATATATACAGTACAGTATATCAAAATATATACAGTACAGTATATCAAAAGTAATGTGGAATGTTTATGTAACTAAACAATTAGACTAAGTTAGTATGACTTTAGGGCACGTTGTTTTATTTATATAAACAAAATGTATGATTACTGGTATATAAAGTTGTTTTTGTTTGTTTCCTAGACCTCAGATCCTCCTCCGCCCCCCTCCACCTCTCTCTCTCTCTCTCTCTCTCTCTCTCTCTCTCTCTCTCTCTCTCTCTCTCTCTCTCTCTCTCTCTCTCTCTCCCTCTTTTTTCTCTCTCTCTCTCTCTCTCTCTCTCTCTCTCTCTCTCTCTCTCTCTCTCTCTCTCTCTCTCTCTCTCTCTCTCTCTCTCTCTCTCTCTCTCTCTCTCTCTCTCTCTCTCTCTCTCTCTCTTTTAGAAACATCATGTCATAAATACCAGAGTTGCGAGGGATTTGGTGGCTTTTAAAACAATGTTATCCTGCAGTTGTTATGACCCAGAACAAGTTATAATTTTTCACAGACTTTGAGAGAGAGAGAGAGAGAGAGTGTGTGTGAGATAGAGCGGGAGAGTGAGAGAGAGAAGGGTGGGGGTAGGGGTGGGGGAGGGGGGGATCTCAATGATGTAAAATCTCTAGAATTATTACAATTATGAAGCTAGGTCCTTCTTAAGCTGCATAAAAGCATATAATCTTAGCCAGAATCAAAGGTAAAAAGGAGTCATGGTGCTGAAGGGATTAAGGATGAAAAGCGGACTGTTTTGGCAAGCGAAGAAAATATTTGAAGATACGCAGCAGGAGCGACGGGATAAGACGATGGACGATGGAAAATAGTCTTATGTTAAGGTGATATTATAGCCGCCAAGGGTATATACAGGTGTGTGTGTGTGAGAGAGGGAGAGAGAGAGAGAATGTGAGAGATTGAAAGAGAGAGAGAGGGAGTGAGTGTGAGCGATTGAAAGAGAGAGAGTGTGTGTCTGAGTGTGAAAGATGAAAGAGAGAGAGAGAGTGTGTGTGAGTGTGAGAGATTGAAAGAGAGAGTGTGAGTGTGAGAGATTGAAAGAGAGAGAGAGAGAGTGTGAGAGAGATTGAAAGAGAGAGAGAGTGTGTGAGTGTGTGAGATTGAAATAGAAAGTGTGTGTGAGTGTGAGAGATTGAAAGAGAGAGAGAGTGTGTGAGTGAGAGAGAGAGAGAGACTACATAATTATACTTTTTGGTCCTTGAGAGGTGGTCTGGACTTAAATTAAGTAAGCTTCATTATGTATCAGAATTAACCCTTTCAAGAAAAGAAAACGCATCTCAGTTCCAATTTTCTGGCTATTCTACGATTTAATTAAGATTAGGAAGGCTCTATGAAAGTCAGAGGGCTAATGAGATAGTTTCTACCAGTTCCCTTCCAACTGATCCTTCCTATGCTGTGTACAATCGTCTAATGGCGGCAGGAATAAACTGACAAAACGCGTCATAATCCTCAAAGGCTTTTAATGACTGGAACTAAACAAGATGTAATAATAAATATACTAACAAAAGGTGAAATAGAGTAAAACAGAAGAAGAAAGTCAGAACCAGAGACACAAGTAAAATACATTGAATCTAAACTAAGAGAGAACAGGAAGATTGAGAGATTGGGGAAGGACATAAAACCGTGATAGAAAGAAAATGGGATAGGAGAGTGAATGGAGAGAGAGAGAGAGAGAGTGGGCGGGGGGACAAAGAAAACAAGAAGTGGCTGAAGGTAGACCCAGAAATACATATAAAATAAGGATTCGATAGAGGGATGGACAAATACAGTGATAGAAAAATAAGAATAGATATATATATACATATATATATATATATATATATATATATATATATATATATATATACATATATATATATATATATATATATATATATATATATATATATAAAGAGAGAGAGAGAGTGTGGATAGTGTAGCTTGACATCTCAATCATTGCCTGGGGGTCTTAGCTTGGTCACAGCCACTGCCAAATCTCACCTGCTTCATGTTGGCTACGTTTTGTCCTCTGCATGTATCCTCTCTTTCTCTCTCTCTCTCTCTCTCTCTCTCTCTCTCTCTCTCTCTCTCTCTCTCTCTCTCTATATATATATATATATAATATATATATATATATATATAATATATATATATATATATATATATATATATATATATATATATATATATATATATATATATATATACATATATTACAGAGGTATGTAGCAGCCACCACTATACCAGCGACGTCTTCTTCATTAGATTTTGGCAACTATTAGACAAATTTACTCAGCTTAGGAAGAACATCTACCAATTAATAGGCTACATTAATAGGCTACATTCTATCTCAATCCATCCTTTTAGTTGCCATATACATCCTTCCTAAATTTCATAAAATCATCAAAATGTAGCTGAAATAAAATATACTTTACGTCGGCGGTACAGAAGGGGTTAACCGATTCTGTTCAGAAGGGGTTAACCCATTCTGTTCAGTGACATCTCTTACATATATTTTGGTTATCTTTACCATTATATTTAATTGGGGAGGATATATGTTAGTCAGAAGCAATAACTGACATCATTTTTTTTGGGGGGTTAACCCTTTCAAGCTTCACTACGCGTTTCTGTTCTGTTTCTGGCTACTATTAGACGATTGTATTCAGATTAGTAACGGTATATGGAAGTCAGAGGGTTAATTGAGATAGTATTTACCCTTTTAATACCCACAGATCCTTCCTAAACCGCATAAAATCGTCTAATGATAACCAAAATGAACTGCTATAACGCGTCAGAGCTTCAAATGGTTAATAAGTCATTATTTTATTCAGCTCCGGTAAAATATTTCATCGTCGATGGTCATCATTGTACCTTAGTTAACACCTTCAGTACGGTAACACCTTTGTGCATTTGTTTTAGTTACTATTATATCATTCGTTGAAGCTTAGGTAACACCTTTCTGAATATTGTACCTTAGTTAACACCTTCAGTACGGTAACACCTTTGTTCATTTGTGTTAGTTACCATTATACCATTCGTTGAAGCTTAGGTAACACCTTTCTGAATATTGTACCTTAGTTAACACCTTCAGTACGGTAACACCTTTGTTCATTTGTGTTAGTTACCATTATACCATTCGTTGAAACTTAGGTAACACCTGTCTGAATATTGTACCTTAGTTAACACCTTCACTACGGTAACACCTTTGTTCATTTGTGTTAGTTACCATTATACCATTCGTTGAAACTTAGGTAACACCTGTCTGAATATTGTACCTTAGTTAACACCTTCAGTACGGTAACACCTTTGTTCATTTGTGTTAGTTACCATTATACCATTCGTTGAAGCTTAGGTAACACCTGTCTGAATATTGTACCTTAGTTAACACCTTCAGTACGGTAACACCTTTGTTCATTTGTTTTAGTTACCATTATATCATTCGTTGAAGCTTAGGTAACACCTGTCTGAATATTTACTATCTTAGGTATTCCTATTTGGGCTAGCGATTGTGTTTTACGAGTATTAACCCCTTCTGTACCGGCGACGTCTTTTAATTTTATTGTAACGAATTTGTGCAGCTTAAATAAAGATTTGTGGTAGTAAAAAGGGTTAAGCGAGATAGTTTGAATCCTGTTAATTGCTGGAGGCCCTTTTTAAACTGAATAAAATAGTCTAATAGTTGCCATAATAAAGTTTAAAAGACGTCGCCGGTACAGAAGGGGTTAATGAAAGAGCTCAACATATATGCTGCACTGCCTTCTATTCTTCAACTAGACTGTTGTTGCTTGATTTCGATTGTACTCCTTTGTACTAACTTGATGTTTATGGTTTTCTTCTTATTCCTGTGAAGTCTATTCATTTATATTCATGATGTTTATTAACCCCTTCTGTACCGGCGACGTCTTTTTAATTATATTCTTGCTATATTTAGACGATTTTGTACAGTTTATGAGGATCTGCGGCAGCTAAAATGGTTAAGCGAGATAGTCTGAAGCCTGTTAATTGCTGGAGGCACGTTTTAAGCTGAATAAAATCGTCTAATATTAGCCAGAATAAAGTTAAAAGGACGCCGCCGGTACAGAAGAGGTTAATTTGTATTCTATGAATTTGCATTCATTGCCATTATTTGTGTGTAGTCTGTTCATTAACATTGCCATTATGTGTGTGTAGTCTGTTCATTAACATTGCCATTATTTGTGTGTAGTCTGTTCATTAACATTGCCATTATTTGTGTGTAGTCTGTTCATCAACATTGCCATTATTTGTGTGTAGTCTGTTCATCAACATTGCCATTATTTGTGTGTAGTCTGTTCATTTACATTGCCATTTTTTGTGTGTAGTCTGTTCATTTACATTGCCATTATTTGTGTGTAGTCTGCTCATTAACATTGCCATTATTTGTGTGTAGTCTGTTCATTAACATTGCCATTATTTGTGTGTAGTCTGTTCATTAACATTGCCATTATTTGTGTGTAGTCTGTTCATTAACATTGCCATTATTTGTGTGTAGTCTGTTCATTAACATTGCCATTATTTGTGTGTAGTCTGTTCATTA
Source organism: Paralithodes platypus (assembly GCA_032716605.1). Taxonomy (NCBI): domain Eukaryota; kingdom Metazoa; phylum Arthropoda; class Malacostraca; order Decapoda; family Lithodidae; genus Paralithodes; species Paralithodes platypus. The sequence goes on along the minus strand of CM064510.1, from coordinate 15,709,525 downwards.
ACATTGCCATTATTGTGTGTAGTCTGTTCATTAACATTGCCATTATTTGTGTGTAGTCTGTTCATTAACATTGCCATTTTGTGTGTAGTCTGTTCATTAACATTGCCATTATTTGTGTGTAGTCTGTTCATTAACATTGCCATTATTTGTGTGTAGTCTGTTCATTAACATTGCCATTATTTGTGTGTAGTCTGTTCATTAACATTGCCATTATTTGTGTGTAGTCTGTTCATTAACATTGCCATTATTTGTGTGTAGTCTGTTCATTAACATTGCCATTATTTGTGTGTAGTCTGTTCATTAACATTGCCATTATTTGTGTGTAGTCTGTTCATTAACATTGCCATTATTTGTGTGTAGTCTGTTCATTAACATTGCCATTATTTGTGTGTAGTCTGTTCATTAACATTGCCATTATTTGTGTGTAGTCTGTTCATTACCTTCGCCATTATTTGTGTGTAGTCTGTTTATAAACATTCCCATTATTTGTGTGTAGTCTGTTCATTAACATTGCCATTATTTGTGTGTAGTCCTGTTCATTAACATTGCCATTATTTGTGTGTAGTCTGTTCATTAACATTGCCATTATTTGTGTGTAGTCTGTTCATTAACATTGCCATTATTTGTGTGTAGTCTGTTCATTAACATTGCCATTATTTGTGTGTAGTCTGTTCATTAACATTGCCATTATTTGTGTGTAGTCTGTTCATTAACATTGCCATTATTTTGTGTGTAGTCTGTTCATTAACATTGCCATTATTTGTGTGTAGTCTGTTCATTAACATTGCCATTATTTGTGTGTAGTCTGTTCATTAACATTGCCATTATTTGTGTGTAGTCTGTTCATTAACATTGCCATTATTTGTGTGTAGTCTGTTCATTAACATTGCCATTATTTGTGTGTAGTCTGTTCATTAACATTGCCATTATTTGTGTGTAGTCTGTTCATTAACATTGCCATTATTGTGTGTAGTCTGTTCATTAACATTGCCATTATTTGTGTGTAGTCTGTTCATTAACATTGCCATTATTTGTGTGTAGTCTGTTCATTAACATTGCCATTATTTGTGTGTAGTCTGTTCATTAACATTGCCATTATTTGTGTGTAGTCTGTTCATTAACATTGCCATTATTTGTGTGTAGTCTGTTCATTAACATTGCCATTATTTGTGTGTAGTCTGTTCATTAACATTGCCATTATTTGTGTGTAGTCTGTTCATTTACATTCATCATCATTACATGTTTGTAGTCTACTGATTTATATTCATCATCTATATTCATTTGTAGTCTATGCATATATTATTATCATCTATATTCGTTTTTAGACAATTAATTAATTGTATACTCCCCAAGTTTCTCTGGCAGTGTAAATTAATGATCTGGCTGTACCTAAATCCTGCCTTTCATTGACCTTCCTTCCTGATTACCAGCATCCGGGATCTCTAATTAAACCCTCACCAGCATGTAGTAGGTGGTGGGTCTTGTCAACAGCTTAAATTACCAACACAGAGAGTGAAATTGAGAGTAGGAGGGATGGTGAGAGTGCAAATGTGTGTGTTTGTGTATGTGTTTGTGTGTGTGTGTGTGTTTGTGTGTATGTGTGTGTGTGTGTGTGTGTGTGTGTGTGTGTGTGTGTGTGTGTGTGTGTGTGTGTGTAATAGAGAGATAGAGAGATAAATAGATAGATAGATAGAGAGAGAGAGTTGGTAAAGCCTGGGGTCCCTGGGGTGTCGTGCTCAGGATAACAACAGTAGTAGCATCTTCACTCTTATATCAACAACAACACTACTACTACTACTACTACTACTTTTATCTCTCTCTCACTCTCTCTCTCTCTCTCTCTCTCTATATATATATATATATATATATATATATATATATATATATATATATATATATATATTATATATATATATATATATAATATATATATATATATATATAATATATATTATATATACTGTATATATGTCTATTTTATATAAAAACAAAATATATATATATATAATTTATATATATATACAGTATATATATATATGTATATAATTATACAATTATACGTTAATTTATCTATCTTTTCATCTCTCTCTCTTCTCTCTCTCTCTCTCCCTCTCTCTCTCTCTCTCTCTCTCTCTCTCTCGCTCTCTCTCTCTGTCTCTCTCCTCTCTCTCTCTCTCTCTCTCTCTCTCTCTCTCTCTCTCTCTCTCTCTCTCTCTCTCTCTCTCTCTCTCTCTCTCTTTAGATGGAGACAAGTCTTTTTATACTAGCATGCAATAGCATTTCAATATATACTTCATATATTATATTTTTCTGTAGGATCATTGTATAGCTTTCTTTGTTTCTAACTTTACTTTGTATTGTGAGGCAATTTGGTGGCTGGATTGGAGGCATGAAATGGAACCCTTTGCTTTCCAGTTTCATTTATTGGAGTTTTTGTTTTTACTTGAATTAAACATAAATGTCCACCGCTGCCTACTGTATGTTCTTCGTGTATACTGTAGTGTAGTGTACAATGTATTATCACATAATACAGCCATATACATTATAATACATATACTGTAGATGGCTTGGTATGGGTGTATACTATCACACTCACTCAGCTCCAATAAGGGGGGCACTTGCTTTTGTTCTCTCCGTTTCTCTCTTTTTCTGGCTTGTATCAATTCGGCCCCATTCAGCCTACTGTTTTAAGATGTTTATCCCCATCCAGGAGTCGATGTTTTCCTGGTGAGCGATAGCGAGCCAGCATTGTATGGATAAATCCGGCTTCGCTGGAGACATTTTTCTATCGATAAATTCACAAATTTAGCCTGCTGTCAAAAACATCTCTAAAATATGCTGGACAAAAATCAACACCTGGGGATAAACGTCTTAAAATAGTAGGCTGAATGGGGCCGAATGTATACAAGCCAGAGACAGAGGGAGAGAGAGAAAAAACACGAGGTGGCCCCCTTAAAGAGTTGCACAGTACATTTATCATCCAGCAGCATCCGTCTCTCGGATCCTCATTTCCCGGCCACCCAATTAATGAGGAGAGTTCATTAGCCAGGGACAGAGTAGCTGGTCCTAATTGGTCCTAATGAAATGGCTGGTTCATCTTCATTGGTCTCTCTCCTCTTCTCTTCTCACTCTCTTCTTCTCTCTCTCGCTCTCGCCCTCTCTCTCTCTCTCTCTCTCTCTCTCTCTCTCTCTCTCTCTCTCTCTCTCTCTCTCTCTCTCTCCTAGCTTCCTCCTGTTCCTCTCGGGTATTTCCTTTGACACCCTAATCTCCTTTCCATAAACCTATTTTGCTTAGTCTTATATATCCGTCCTCATCGCTCTCTGCACACACACACACACACACACACACACACACACACACACCGATTATTATTATTATAATTATTTGTATTATTATTATTATTATTATTATTATTATTACACTCACACACACACACAAACACACACCCACACACCCAGACGCACACACGTAATAAATATAATTGCTTGTATTGCAAACGTACACTCTATCCTGAGGCGTTGCATAATTCAGTTACTCGCGATTCACTGCAAACCACATTCATGCATATGGAGCACATTTCTCGTTTTCGGTTCGCAGTCTTATTCGAATTGCTTTTGGTGTACATTGTCTTGGAATGCTTAATCTTACTGTAAAAATGTATTTTGATCGAATTTCTCAAAGCTGATTTATTGGAATTACTGTAGCTTTCTTTCTCTCTCTCTCTCTCTCTCTCTCTCTCTCTCTCTCTCTCTCTCTATATATATATATATATATATATATATATATATATATATATATATATATATCTCTTTATCAATCTATCTATCTATCTATATATCTAGCTAGCTAGCTTTTTAGATCAGATTATTTGTACTCATTTGATGGTAGTGTTGATGCAGTTAATATCACTGTCAGCCAATATCCCGGGTTTAATCCAGGGCAAAGACAGCTATATAGCATCTAAATAACTCATATGTTGTTGAGTAAGAAACTGGGGTTAAACCCGGCAAGGGTAAAGTATGGTATCCAAAATAAATGATTTGTTTATATATGTCAGAATTGTCGGCTGGTGTTTCAAACTTGTTTTTCATTTTAAAATTAACTAACATGTCAATTATTGTCTTGTTTTGAAGAGTTTACTAAATATAATGCCAAGTAATTCATTTAAACACCTACCTCAGGTCACCTAAGGTTGTGTTCGCCACTCTCCTAGTGGCACCGAGGAGCGCGTTGCCCCTCGTTCTGGGTGATTAAGGGGGTCCACCTCGCTGTTTTTCTCTTTCTCTCCCTCTCTCTTTGGCTTGTATCCATTCGGCCCCATTCAGCCTACTGTTTTATAACGTTTACCCCCATCCAGGTGTTGATATTTTCCTGGCGAGCGGTAGCGAGCCAGCATATATTTATTTTTGTTTTGACAGCAAGCTAAATTTGTAAATTTTTCGATAGAATAATGTCTCTGGCGAAGCCGGATTTCTCCATACAATGCTGGCTCGCTATCGCTCGCCAGGAAGAAATCGACACCTGGATGGGGATACACGTCTTAAAACACTTGGCTGAATTGGGCCGAATAGATCAAGCCAGAGAAAGAGAGAAACAGAGAGAAAGATAAAAAAGCCGGTGACCCCCCTTAAGGGCGCAGTGAGTCCTGAATAAACTGGGAGAACTAAGATTAGAACAGAATACACAAATACATTTGATAAGATTTAATTATTAATTGGGAACCTACTGTAGACATATATTTGTGAGGAAAAGGACAATGGATACATATACAGTATATCGTATATACATCTACAGATATTAACCCATACAGTACCTACCAGGAACGCCCATTTTTTCATATTCTGTCAACTATAAGACTATTTTATTCAACTTAGGAAGGACCTCTAGCAATAGTAAGACTTCAAATGATCTCAACCAACCCTTTTGACTACCACATATCCTTCCTAAGCTGCAAAATATCGTCTAAATATAGCTAGAATATATTATAACACACGTCGCTGGTACTCAAAGGGTTAATAGAACCTACCAATAAATACAGCCTTATACTTACGTGTGGAGGGAGGGGAGTGATAGAATTACGGTCGAGCTAATTAGTTATGTCTCAGCTGTCATTACGTTTGGCTCGCTCTGTGTTGTATTAATGTCTGTCAGATGTTGAATAGGGTGGGTAAGTGTAGGAATATGTTTGTATATCTCACTCAAAAAGAAGAAACCATGTGTAAATATTGCTGATACCAATTATTGATAAAACACATAATTGGTGCCGAGACATCACTTATTAGGCCATCCGTAATTCCATATAAATCAAAGTGTGTTGAGTGAAGGCTTCCTACAGTAATCAAATACAGCTATATCCTAATTGTCTACGTCACTTTAAGGGGATAGTGGCCGGATTATTGGTCTATTAAGGGGGGTCACCGGCTTTATTTTATCTTGCTCTCCTTTTCTCTCTTTCCCTGGCTTGTATCCATTCGGCCCCATTCAGCCAACTGTTTCAAGACGTTTATCCCCATCCAGGTGTCGATTTCTTCCTGGCGAGCGATAGCGAGCCAGCATTGTATGGTGAAATCCGGCTTTGCCGGAGAATTTTTTCTATCGAAAAATGTGCAAATTTACCTTGCTGTCAAAACAAAAAAATATATATGCTGGCTCGCTACCGCTCGCCAGGAAAATATTGACACCTGGATGAGGGTAAACGTCTTAAAACAGTAGGCTGAATGGGGCCGAATGGATACAAGCCAAAGAGAGAGGGAGAGAAAGAAAAAACAAACAAGGTGGGCTCCCTTAATTAATTTATTCGTTGATTTTTTAGTTTCTTCGCTAGACCTCTATATGAAACTTAGAAGAAAAAACCCTAGACCCCCTTTGAAGGTATATGTGTACATTTTTCGGTAGAACAATTTCCAGGCCGAAGGCCGGTTCCTCTTAGAATTACAGGTTCGCTTTCACTCGCCAGGAAAAAATCGACACCTAATTTGCACGAAAGGTCTTAAAATGGACAACAAAATGGGGCGAAAGGTTTTAAAATCGCGAAAATTATGGGCCAACCGTCTTAAGATTTCAAATCTAATGGGGCTAAACATGAGGGAGAAAGGGGTCTAGAAAAACAAGCACTACCCCCTTACGGTTGATAATGTAAGATGCAAAAACAAATTTCAAATGTTACGCTGGCCAGCTGGCCAGAATGCACTCGTAACTCGCTAGCGCTCGCCAGGGCAGTGAAATGGGCTACAATAATCGTAGAACGATGTTCTTTCTTTTATAGAGTTTATTTTGTCACAGACAGATCAGTGGTGGTCTTTATTCATGTCTGTGACACTTGGAAGTATTTTATAGCATTCATAGAATATAAGATGCATTGTGTGAAGTTAAAGGAGAAAGAGCGAGGTAGGCAGTGAGGTGGTAGTATGTGCGTGTGTATGTACGTTTGCCTCCCTCGCTCGGAGGAGTTTCCCATGCTTGTGAGTGGTCGGCGGGCCTGACGCGTCACGTGACGCTTGCTCCTCGTGACGTAGTCATCTGTGATTGGAGGCCGCTGCCTTTGTTAGTCCTGGGGGGGCTCCTGCCGCGTTTCTCCTGCAGAGCTTGGCACAGCGTACTTGGTCCTACATGTCCTTTGCAATCTGTCCCCCATATAACCTCCTATACTACTTTCTCTCTCTCTGAACTTCTTTGGTTTCATACTTCTCTCTTTATTCAATTACTTATCCCTTCTGGTTCTGCATACGACTTCCATAGTCAGCCAGTCGTATTACCAGCACCAGCTCTCACATTTATGTTTACACTAGCGTTAGGGATTATTAGGGTCATAGTCATATGGTAGCCTAGTGTTGGGGTGCTTCTAATTATTGAGCTGTTCTTTCCCATTATTTAATGCTAGACAGTGGAAGGTATCGTTGGTCGTTGTCTGGGTTATGTATGTGGCAAGTCAGAGTTTGTACAACATCGACGAAGCTAGCTAGCCTGTAACCCTTGTGCATATTTTCCTTTGCGAGTGTAGCAGTATACAGGTATAGGGCTTTTGCCTACTCTTACCTGTATGATTGCTACCTCATTTTGTTGACCTTTGTGGAGTGCCAGGGTAAGACCAGATACTAGAGATCTGGACCTACCAAGAGAGCCTCCAAGTCACTTAACGTAACATAAGGGAAATCTGTTCAAGGGGAGACCGTAGGCTACGAGCATGCTTGCGCTCTGCCTAGTTGCCTAGTACCTTTTTATGCCACTGCTAGACTTTATTAGTGATGAAGACAGCATTGTGTTTATTAACCCTTCTTTAGCGGCCTATGCGGTTTATTTATATGTACCGCCCAGCGGGGTGTTTTTAGCCAAAATAGGGCTGTTTACGTGATCATTTTCATGCCTAAATAAGACCCAGAACGTAAAACAAGTATCTATCCCTGAAAGTGCATAAACAGAGCTTTCGAATGACACCATAACGATCCTTTTATGATGGCTAGTTTTCTTGCAATAACCGTGCAACGCGAGTGCAAAAAGCATGTAATTAGCCACTTTCCCGATACAATTCCGTATATAGCGAGTGAGAGAGGGAGGAGGGAGCTGAGATTCGTGTCAGTAGGTTCGCCGCGGTGGTCTGGAGCAGTCATACGCTCGCTAGTCTCCTGCCACCACTTGTCTCTCTCTCTCAGCAACATTACGTGCTGAAATTGCCACTCGACCTATGTCGAGCGCCGCCACATAGTCCAGCTTTATTAAATACGACTTATGTGGTGAGCCGCTTTTTAAGGGTTAACTTTCATTGTGTATGCTTTAGGAATTATTCACACCTAATTTTAGCCTTGGTTGATGCATAGTGCACAACCCAGTTTGGCTATTACGTTGGCTAAGGAAGTACTGTTTCTGAGTGGTTTTTATTAGTGATGTCACAGAGTTGTTGCACTCCCTTGTTATATATATGAATCCTACTTATTGGTGTATTTAAGATACACACTTTGGTGTCCTGCCCCTGCATTTATTTCTGTTCTATATTAACGAGCATCTTAGAGCATAAGACCTTTTCAGAAGATTCCTTATCTGATTGCTGTAGGACTAGACTTCCAGTGTTTTCATAGAGCATTGAAGAGTTTAGTGTTGATTACAGACTCACACTAAAGTTAACGTAAGCATATATTAAATCTTATATAGTTTATTCAAGCATTGTTATTACTTAAGAGCATTTTCGTAACGTAAGTACTCCTGTTGTGAGTTGGCTTTGCCGTCATCGGACAGCCTTTGTAGAAGTGCACTAAAACCTAGTTAATTGATACCCCGTTATCCAGTAGATTAACTCTGGAGGGTTTTAAGAGTTGTTGTTCACCGGCGTAATAGTTCGAGGGTTTTGGAATTAGCGTACCGTTGTTGCATATATAGCCTATCATCTAGTCCATCATTAAGTGCCCTTGTTTATTTCGTAGTGCCGGTCGTAACAGTAAGGGAAGAAACTGAAATACAAACATATACAGTATAACTATTTAGTAATAAATACATATACAATATTCTCAGCTTAGCAGACAATATGCTTTATTACTAGCAGATTACTTAATTGACCTCCAATTTGAATAATGTAGCACAATATTTCACATCTCGATTAGTAATAATAATGAAAAGATATATCGATGACTTTATATTTTCAACTAAACAAAGGCTGACCTAGTTGGAAAATAAATTCACATTCTGGTTTTCATCTGGGTCGATAAAACATGCATTTTTTATTGTTTTAATTGAACTCTTCTGCATTTTCACTTATTATCGCTGCATTTTTAATTTCCTTCATAAACCCCCAAAACTGATGCAATTCTTTCAGGTATATTTTGTTTTCCGCGTGACCCCGTTTTTCAGAGGTGACCTAACCTGGTTAAGGGGGGATGATTATTTTGGGGGCCCCCATTCTCCCTCATGTTTAACATCAATAATTCTCAGATTTTTAGACGTTCGCCCCATTAGTTTGGCGATTTAGAGACCTTTCGCCTAATTCCGTTGTCAATTTTAAGACCTTTTGTGCCATATAGGTTTTTTTTTTTTCTCCTGGTGAGCCATAACGAGCCTGTAATCTGAAACGGAAGGGGGACTAATTTCTACCGAAATGTATTAATTTATCTTGAAGGGGGGTCTAGGGGTGTTTTTTAAAGCTTCATAGACGTGCGAGGAAACTAAAAATAAAAGCCTAAAATGAAAGAATATGCAAATAGACCAAATACAAAAAATAGCCACTAACCCCTTAATGGTTGGAAATGGGAGGGAACAACATATTTATTGAGTTCATATCTTCAATGCTAATCTTTGAAATAATTGTGGGTCATGTGTGTGCGTGTGTGTGTCTGTGTGTCTGTGTGTGTGTGTGTGTGTCGATGTGTAGATCATGATTTCATCTTCGAAATTATATCTATCTATCTATCTATCTATATCTATATATATATATATTTATCTATCTATCTATCTATATCTATCTATCTATCTATCTATCTATATATCTATCTATCTATCTATCTATCTATCTATCTATCTATCTATCTATCTATCTATAAACTGTTTAAGAACGCATTCAAATATATTAAAAATAATAAAATCAATATTAGAAATGATAAATTAGCTGAGTCTTTAAGCAATAAAAGATATAATGCATTCTGGAAAGAAGTCAGGAAAACTAAAAATAATAAGTGTTATTTAAATGTTAAAATTGAAGGTGAATGTGACTCCAGTAAAATTGCTGAGAAATGTTCGCAGAATTTTAAAAACGTTTTTGATGACAGCAAATGCCAGAAAAGAGATAAATATGAACTTATAAGAGACAAGTTAAATGTGCATGTGCAAATAGGCAAATTATTGGGAGTTATCAACACCAAAGATGTTTGTTTGGCATTATCTGAGCTAAATTGGGTCATTGGCCATGATAACATTAATTCTAATCATGTGAAGTTTTGTTCTGAAAGCGCGGTAAGACTAATTGCTAAAATGTTTTCATCATTTATTGCACATGGACATTTGCCTGATAAGATGACGTCCGGACTTATTTTGCCCCTTATTAAAGATAAATATAAAGATCAAAGCTCCTTGGATAATTATAGACCTATTATATCATCGCCAGTTTTCTTAAAATTATTTGAATATTGCTTAAAATATAAATGTTTGCATTATGTGAACTTTAATGAGAGGCAGCATGGGTTTAGGGCTAATCACTCTACATCCTCAGCGTGCTTGATTTTTAAAGAAACAATTTTAAGATACAGATTAGAAGACTCAAATGTTTATACAGCTTTCATTGATTTTAAAAAAGCTTTTGATAAAGTTAATCATTTCACATTAATAAGTAAACTTATTGAAGCAGGTATACCACACTTTTATGCGAACATAATATTATATCTTTATAGAAATCAACTGGTTGCTACTAAGCATAAAGACTCAATATCAAAACCCTGGAAAATAATGAATGGAGTAAGACAGGGAGGAGTCTTGTCTCCGATATTATTTAATCTTTATATAGATAAGCTGATTGAAAAAGTGTCTAAATGTAAAAAGGGGTGCACACTAGGAAATATATCAAGTAATATTAGTGCTGACGCTGACGATATTGTTGTATTAGCACCATCGTCATCGGGATTACAGTTTTTACTAAATATGCTTGGAAATGAAGCAAAAGAAATTGATATTGACATTAATATTAATAAATCATCATGCATGTATTTCAAAGACAATAAAGATAAAAACTTAAAGCCAAAGTTGATGCTATGTGGAGAGATATTGAATGTTGTTAATGAACAAAAGTATCTAGGGTTTATAATAGATGATAATTTAAATAATGACAAAGACGTAATTAGGTGTCGTAACAAGTTTTATAATGAATTTAATTGTATTTTACGTACATTTTCTAATGTTAATGTTAGGGTTTTTACTCAGTTGTTCCAAAGTTACTGCTCAACTTTTTATGGTTCTGAATTATGGTTTTATAACAAAAAGTGCAAACTTCCTCTTAAGCAATTTGCAATTGGTTACCACAAAGCAATAAAGAAAATGCTGAAATTAAAATATTGGGAAAGTAATCATCATGCATGTGAATTGGCTGGACTACTGACATTTAATCATTTAATGAATTGGTTAAAAATTAGATTTGCTCACAAATGTCTCCTAAAACCTTGAAGGTTTTTACAGAAATGATTATTAAACCTTGATGAATACCTATCGTTAGAAAAGGAAGTTAACCATACCCTATTACATGAATATGACGTATCAGATTTGAAAACTAATGATATAAATGCTATCAAGTCAAGAATTATGTTTGTACAAAACCATGAACCTAGAATGTGGTAATGTATGAGGTTACTGTTATCTCTATTGTATATATGTAAAAAGTTAATTGTGTTGCCTTTTATGAAATAAAGATTTGAGTCTGAGTCTATCTGTATATATGTAAAATGTTACCATGTAACCTTTTATGAAATAAAGAATTAACTAACTAACTAACTATCTATCTATCTATCTATCTATCTATCTATCTACCTATCTATCTATCTCTATATATATATACCGGTATATATATATATATATATATATTTTCTTTAATACATACGAGGTTGAAAGAAATGGCAATTTCTGCGTTGGAAATTTTATTATTCAAAGTTTCCAGGTCTCTGATGAGTTTTCGCTGGGTGGCAGGAAGTAGATGAAGGAGATGAGCAAAATTCATGGTGGTACAGGGTTACATTAAAGTACATGATGATACAGGATATACGACGCGTTTCACTGGACAACCAGCATTATCAAGTAAGGAAGGAATGATATAAAAGGTAAACAGGAAGGGTATATATAGAGGGTGGAGGATCAGAGGAGGCGGAAAACAGGGGGCAAAAGTCTGCTATTGGTGGAAGGGAAAACTAGGAGAGAAAAAGGGGGTAACCGCTTCACGCATGCGCACTGGATGCGGGATGGTGGTCGATAGGTGGGGTCGAAGCTGATTGGCTGCGTGTCGAGGGGCGTGGCCTAAGTTGTGTGGCGCCTGCAGAAGACGAAGCTGAAGGAGGTAGCGCGGGGGGCTGCGTCAAGGGCACCGGGGGGCGAGGAGGGGTGTTAGGTCCTGTAGGGTAGTGCCTTTTGGCAGAAGGAAGGATCTGAAGGTCCAGAGTTTGGTTGTTGATGTTGGGATGTAAGGCTTGGATATATAAAGCTTCGAGTATAGGTAATCTCCTTGGGTCACTTTCTTTATCGAGTATGGTGGTGTGTTTCTCTAACTCGTTGCGTGTGAGGTGAGGGTGGTTAGGGGTGAGATAGTGGTCTTTGATGGCTCCAGCCTGAAGGTGAAGAGTTAACCGACGTGAAAGACGAGTCTGTGTCATACCAATATAGGAATGAGGTCCACAGTCCTCATAATTACAGGTCTGTTGGTAAATGACGTGATCGTCGGTCATCGGGCTCTTTATCTTGGTGGAGGCTGGTTTGTTGCGGAGAACGAGGTTGGAGGTCTTGGGGGATTTGTAATAAATTATTAATTTGATTTTGTTTTCCGGGTTGGTTGGGTGGACATGCTTGGAGAAAATCAAATTAATAATTTATTACAAATCCCCCAAGACCTCCAACCTCGTTCTCCGCAACAAACCAGCCTCCACCACTCATCAGAGACCTGGAAACTTTGAATAATAAAATTTCCAACGCAGAAATTGCCATTTCTTTCAACCTCGTATGTATTAAAGAAAATTTATTACCTGGCTTTACCAACATATATATATATATATATATATATATATATATTTTTTTTTTTTTTTCTTTAATACATACGAGGTTGAAAGAAATGGCAATTTCTGCGTTGGAAATTTTATTATTCAAAGTTTCCAGGTCTCTGATGAGTTTTCGCTGGGTGGCAGGAAGTAGATGAAGGAGATGAGCAAAATTCATGGTGGTACAGGGTTACATTAAAGTACATGAAGATACAGGATATACGACGCGTTTCACTGGACAACCAGCATTATCAAGTAAGGAAGGAATGATATAAAAGGTAAACAGAAGGGTATATATAGAGGGTGAGGATCAGAGGAGGCGGAAAACAGGGGGCAAAAGTCTGCTATTGGTGGAAGGGAAAACTAGGAGAGAAAAAGGGGGTAACCGCTTCACGCATGCGCACTGGATGCGGGATGGTGGTCGATAGGTGGGGTCGAAGCTGATTGGCTGCGTGTCGAGGGGCGTGGCCTAAGTTGTGTGGCGCCTGCAGAAGACGAAGCTGAAGGAGGTAGCGCGGGGGCTGCGTCAAGGGCACCGGGGGGCGAGGAGGGGTGTTAGGTCCTGTAGGGTAGTGCCTTTTGGCGAAGAAGGATCTGAAGGTCCAGAGTTTGGTTGTTGATGTTGGATGTAGGGCTGGAATATAAAAGGCTTCGAGTATAGGTAATCTCCTTGGGTCACTTTCTTAATCGAGTATGGTGGTGTTTTTCTCTAACTCGTTGCGTGTGAGGTGAGGGTGGTTAGGGGTGAGATAGTGGTCTTTGATGGCTCCAGCCTGAAGGGGAAGAGTTAACCGACGTGAAAGACGAGTCTGCGTCATACCAATATAGGAATGAGGTCCACAGTCCTCATAATTACAGGTCTGTTGGTAAATGACGTGATCGTCGGTCATCGGGCTCTTTATCTTGGTGGAGGCTGGTTTGTTGCGGAGAACGAGGTTGGAGGTCTTGGGGGATTTGTAATAAATTATTAATTTGATTTTGTTTTCCGGGTTGGTTGGGTGGACATGCTTGGAGAAAATCAAATTAATAATTTATTACAAATCCCCCAAGACCTCCAACCTCGTTCTCCGCAACAAACCAGCCTCCACCACTCATCAGAGACCTGGAAACTTTGAATAATAAAATTTCCAACGCAGAAATTGCCATTTCTTTCAACCTCGTATGTATTAAAGAAAATTTATTACCTGGCTTTACCAACATATATATATATATATTATATATATATTTTTTTTTTTTCTTTAATACATACGAGGTTGAAAGAAATGGCAATTTCTGCGTTGGAAATTTTATTATTCAAAGTTTCCAGGTCTCTGATGAGTTTTCGCTGGGTGGCAGGAAGTAGATGAAGGAGATGAGCAAAATTCATGGTGGTACAGGGTTACATTAAAGTACATGAAGATACAGGATATACGACGCGTTTCACTGGACAACCAGCATTATCAAGTAAGGAAGAATGATATAAAAAGTAAACAGGAAGGGTATATATAGAGGGTGGAGGATCAGAGGAGGCGGAAAACAGGGGCAAAAGTCTGCTATTGGTGGAAGGGTAAACTAGGAGAGAGAAAGGGGTTAACCGCTTCACGCATGCGCACTGGATGCGGGATGGTGGTCAGTAAGTGGGGTCGAAGCTGATTGGCTGCGTGTCGAGGGGCGTGGCCTAAGTTGTGTGGCGCCTGCAGAAGACGAAGCTGAAGGAGGTAGCGCGGGGGGCTGCGTCAAGGGCACCGGGGGGCGAGGAGGGGTGTTAGGTCCTGTAGGGTAGTGCCTTTTGGCAGAAGGAAGGATCTGAAGGTCCAGAGTTTGGTTGTTGATGTTGGGATGTAAGGCTTGGATATATAAAGCTTCGAGTATAGGTAATCTCCTTGGGTCACTTTCTTTATCGAGTATGGTGGTGTGTTTCTCTAACTCGTTGCGTGTGAGGTGAGGTGGTTAGGGGTGAGATAGTGGTCTTTGATGGCTCCAGCCTGAAGGTGAAGAGTTAACCGACGTGAAAGACGAGTCTGCGTCATACCAATATAGGAATGAGGTCCACAGTCCTCATAATTACAGGTCTGTTGGTAAATGACGTGATCGTCGGTCATTCGGTTCTTTATCTTGGTGGAGGCTGGTTTGTTGCAGAGAACGAGGTTGGAGGTCTTGGGGGATTTGTAATACATTATTAATTTGATTTTGTTTTCCGGGTTGGTTGGGTGGACATGCTTGGAGATTATTTCTTTTAAGACGGCCTCGTCATTTTGTGTTCAGAGGACATGTAATTGCGGTAGAAGATCTTAATTTCATTGGGGGGTCAATGTAGGGAGGGCTTTGGGTGTACCATTTTTCAAGATGGTGGTTGATGGTGCTGGAGATGTCGGAGTTGGAGTATCCGTTATTTACTAAAACTTGGGATAGTCTTTCTAGTTCCTGGTGGGTGTCGGCCCAGGTAGAGCAGTGCGTGAGGGCTCTCCTAACATAGGCGGAGATGGAGGATAGAAGATAACGCGGGGCATTCACTATCGCCGTTGAGGCATTGTCCTGTGTTAGTTGGTTTAATGTAGACGGTTTTTTGAACCCATGGTCGTTCAGAGCTACGAGGATGTCAGGAAGGAGATCCATTAGATTTTCAAAGGTGAAGTTAAGTCCGAGGAGGTCATGAAGCGACGCTGGAGTTCCTGTAGTTCGTGGAGGTCCTTGATTTGCACGAAGATGTCATCCACGTATCTACAGTAGACGGCTGGTCGTTGGGCAGCTAGGAGCTCTTCCTCGATGGTACCCATGAAAAAGTTCGCAAAAAGAACTCCTAGGGAGCTGCCCATCGCCACACCGTCTATCTGCTTGTACATGTTGCCCCGGGGGCAAAGGAAGGGCGATTTGGTAGGTGGCAGTGGGGATCTGGGAGATGATGGGGCGGAGGTCCCCAAGGCCCTGAACAACCTCCTCACCCCCTACGTGCCCAGCCAATTCAACCTTAACTCAGCCCACGATTTCTTGGAAATTACGCCCCCCGTAACAACAACCACTAATCGCCTCTCTCGACGTAAAAGCCTGGTCACCAACCCCAGTGGATAGGACCATTGCCATGATTCTACGTCGAATTTATCATTGCCCTAATACACCTACACTGGAAAGGCCCTGAAAACACTACTGGATCTATGTACCAAGGAGGCCCCCCCTTTGCCCCCGGGGCAACATGTACAAATGGGTGTGGGCGATGGGCAGCCCCCTTTTTGCGAACTTTTTCATGGGTACCATCGAGGAAGAGCTCCTAGCTGCCCAACGACCAGCCGTCTACTGTAGATACGTGGATGACATCTTCGGGCAAATCAAGGACCTCCACGAACTACAGGAACTCCAGCGTCGCTTCATGACCTCCTCCGGACTTAACTTCACCTTTGAAAAATCTACCAATGGACAACTCCCCTTCCTCGACATCCTCGTAGCTCTGAACGACCATGGGTTCAAAACCACCGTCTACGTTAAACCTACTAACACAGGACAATGCCTCAACGGCGATAGTGAATGCCCCCGCCGTTATCTTCTATCCTCCATCTCCGCCTATGTTAGGAGAGCCCTCACGCACTGCTCTACCTGGCCCGACACCCACCAGGAACTTGAAAGACTATCCCAAGTTTTAGTAAATAACGGATACTCCAACTCCGACATCTCCAGCACCATCAACCACCATCTTGAAAAATGGTACACCCAAAGCCCTCCCAACATTGACCCCCCCAATGAAATTAAGATCTTCTACCGCAATTACATGTCCTCTGAACACAAAAATGACGAGGCCGTCTTAAAAGAAATAATCTCCAAGCATGTCCACCCAACCAACCCGGAAAACAAAATCAAATTAATAATTTATTACAAATCCCCCAAGACCTCCAACCTCGTTCTCCGCAACAAACCAGCCTCCACCAAGATAAAGAGCCCGATGACCGACGATCACGTCATTTACCAACATACCTGTAATTATGAGGACTGTGGACCTCATTCCTATATTGGTATGACGCAGACTCGTCTTTCGCGTCGGTTGACTCTTCACCTTCAGGCTGGAGCAATCAAAGACCACTATCTCACCCCTAACCACCCTCACCTCACACGCAACGAATTAGAGAAACACACCACCATACTCGATAAAGAAAAATGACCCAAGGAGATTACCTATACTCGAAGCTTTATATATCCAAGCCTTACATCCCAACATCAACAACCAAACTCTGGACCTTCAGATCCTTCCTTCTGCCAAAAGGCACTACCCTACAGGACCTAACACCCCTCCTCGCCCCCCGGTGCCCTTGACGCAGCCCCCCGCGCTACCTCCTTCAGCTTCGTCTTCTGCAGGCGCCACACAACACGCAGCCAATCAGCTTCGACCCCACCTACTGACCACCATCCCGCATCCAGTGCACATGCGTGAAGCGGTTAACCCCTTTCTCTCCTAGTTTACGCTTCCACCAATAGCAGACTTTTGCCCCCTGTTTTCCGCCTCCTCTGATCCTCCACCCTCTATATATACCCTTCCTGTTTACCTTTTATATCATTCCTTCCTTACTTGATAATGCTGGTTGTCCAGTGAAACGCGTCGTATATCCTGTATCATCATGTACATTTATGTAACCCTGTACCACCATGAATTTTGCTCATCTCCTTCATCTACTTCCTGCCACCCAGCGAAAACTCATCAGAGACCTGGAAACTTTGAATAATAAAATTTCCAACGCAGAAATTGCCATTTCTTTCAACCTCGTATGTATTAAAGAAAATGTATTACCTGGCTTTACTAACATATATATATATATATATATATATATATATATATATTTGTCACTGGTGCAATCTACACTAAGAGGGGATGCTAGAATTTATTTTTACTGGCTCATTTTTCCTGTGTATGTGGACAAATGGGGTAGGCATTATTATTTGGTGAGTCACTTTGCCCGAATATATTATCCTTTTTTGGTTACCTAGGGGCTTGCTACATATATTCTGTGTGGAATTTTGCCTTGGATGCCTTAATGGTTATTTTAATGTATAAAAATGTCTTCGCTCGTGTTGTTCTAATTACTTTGTTAACCCTCCAGCCCCGGGGGCTATAGCTTACGACTGTGCTCCGGTACCGGGTGTTTTGACGATCTTTGGCCTATGTTAACTACTCTGTAAGTCAATGAATATGTCATGTAATGTTGTGAATAAAAAATAATAATGTTCCACAAACCTTCCTCTGTCGAATGGCGTTGAGTAGAGGTCTCTAGCCCCTCTGGTTGCATAATGGTGAGCGCGGGAAGACGAGTGCTTTTCGGCGGCAAATTCTTCCCGCGTTCGGACGCGTCGCCTCGGCCATGGCTACGACGCACCTAGCCGCTCGCCGCGCCAAAGTATTTATCTCCCTTAGACGATTTTAGTGTTTGATATTGAGAATGTGATGTTTATTTGATATTTTCTAGTTATTTTGAGGCCAATAATATAACATATGTTTATTAGGGTATCACTGTCACTGATATTGCTAATTTTCACTCGATACCGTACATTTTATTAGTAATTGAGGTAGCTTATTGTTGTATTAGGCACTGATTATTCGTTATCACAGGTGTTTATTATACTTTGGCCATCAAATATTAGGTCTTGTGTCACTTTCACTTTGACAAATATGCTTTAGAGAGTGTCACTGTCACTGATAATGCTCATTTTCACTCGATACCGTACATTTTATTAGTAATTGAGGTAGGTTATTGTTGTATTAGGCACTGATTATTCGTTATCACAGGTGTTATTATACTTTGGCCATCAAATATTAGGTCTTGTGTCACTTTCACTTTGACAATATGCTTTAGAGAGTGTCACTGTCACTGATAATGCTCATTTTCACTCGATACCGTACATTTTATTAGTAATTGAGGTAGGTTATTGTTGTATTTGGCACTGATTATTCGTTATCACAGGTGTTTATTATACTTTGGCCATCAAATATTAGGTCTTGTGTCACTTTCACTTTGACAAATATGCTTTAGAGAGTGTCACTGTCACTGATAATGCTCATTTTCACTCGATACCGTACATTTTATTAGTAATTGAGGTAGGTTATTGTTGTATTAGGCACTGATTATTCGTTATCACAGGTGTTTATTATACTTTGGCCATCAAATATTAGGTCTTGTGTCACTTTCACTTAGTTATATGATTTGTAAACGTTTTATATACAATTTATTGTGTCTTTTTTCACTGATTTATATATTTCTATAGGTTCTAATCATATGAATGTCACTTGGTATATACATATGTGTCACTTTCACATATTATTATGGTGTAATTGTATTTGTATCAATGTTCTCATAATACATGACTTTTGTATTACAATACATTGGTTTTCTTCCACTTTTTGCCTATATATAATTATAGTGTACATATTGTCATTTTATTTGGCAATTTCAGTATGATTATTAGAACTCCAGCTTGGAGTGGTAATCAAAGAAGCAATCTACAGCACAGAGTGCCACCTTGCACTCCACACACTCCAGGGTTGACTTTTTACCTGACCTCGGCTTCACCCTGCTGTTGTAGCAGACATGGCACCGCTTCTGCTGTGTTCTTCCGGATTCATTCTGAGGCAGGGAACCAAGCCTGTGCCTAGTCAAGTATTGAGCAGACTGCAAGCGGTCAATAACGGCGGGCCCAGGATGTGCCACTGCCCTCTGTGGCATAGCATACTTCTCCAGGAGCTCCGTCAACACCTACTTTTGGAACCTCCGCAGGCTATTGAACTTCATGGGTGTGTTCACATTCCGAAGCTTGTATATGTTGTAGGCATTCAGAACTGACATGTCCACCATATGCAGAAAGAACTTTTGTACCATCTGCACGAGGTACGCAGGCAGTCAATGAAGCCTATCTGCATGTCGGACTTGTCCACCAGCCTCATGTTGATGTTGTAGTCCAGGACAGCATCGGGCTTGGTCACCCTGGCCTGGGTGCGGCGATCCACCTTGCCAGTCTCCACCATTTCCCCCTTGTGGATGGTGGTCAGGAGGTTGACCTTCCGCTGGTCGTGCCAGTGGATAGCCAGAATGGGCCCCGACTTCTTCTTGAACACATCACCTTTTTTGGTCTTTGGAGGGAAAGGTGGCATGCCCTTCCTTTTCCCTCGTACTGTGCCTACAGTCCCCGTCTTGCGCTCATGCAGGTACTGTGAGAGAGTGGGGGACGTGTAATAATTGTCCGTGTAGAGGACGTGATTCTTATGAAAGTAGCGGTCCATCATGGCTTGCACCACTGCTCCGCCAAAGCCAATGAGGGGGTCCACAAGCAAGTCCCCTTCCTTCCCGCTGTAGACCAGGAAGTCCAGGACATAGCCAGTTTGGCAGTCGCACAGCACAAAGAATTTTATGCCAAAGCGATGTCTTTTTGAGGGGATGTACTGCCGGAAGCTGAGTTTTCCCCGGAACAGCACAAGAGACTCGTCAATGACGACCTTGCGGAAGGGCTTGAAGTAGGAGGTGAAGCGTTCTCGCATCATCTCATACAACGTCCTAATCTTCCACAGCTTGTCTGGGACGTGGACGTCAAGGTTGGTGACATGATGGAGCGCTGCGAGGATATCAAGGTACCGGTCGCGAGACATATATTTCCCGAAGGCAGGGGTGGATATCAGATCATTGGTGATCCAATAGTCAGGCAACCTATGCTTCTTGACATGAGGCATAAGCATGGTGAGTGCCAGGAACACCATGAACTCTTTTTGAGTCACTGGGGTCCACTGCCTCATGTGGCCCTTGGTCACCTTTCCCAAAAAGTGGACCTGGAATTGGTGCTGCTTATTTGTCTCTTTGACAACATAGCCTACCACCTCCTCACCAAAGAAGGCCTCAAACAGTTCGTGTGGTGGAGCATTGGGGCCTGCAGGAAAATTGGGGGTAACGCCTGAACCCTCCAGTACCTCATCAAAAGCTGGCACATCAGGGTTGTATGCATCCTCATCAACTACGTCTTGCCACTGAAAAACGTAGAATGGGTCTTGTCTACGCTGACGAGGAGCTCCAGCTGGTGGCCCAGCACGCCCACGGCCAACTCGGGAGGCGCGCGCCCTAGGGCGGCGAGGGCGGCGGCCAGGGCGGTGGGCAGCACGATGGGCAGCACGACGCCGGGCCAAGCGGATGGGTCGAGGGTCGTCGATGTCCATATAGTCATCGTCAGAGTGGTCATCTTGCCCTGACGGTGGACCTATGTAATCATGGCCAGAGTCTTGAGAGAGGTGCCCTTCATCATCAGTGGCCCCCACATAATCTGGCGGGGAACCAGTGATGCGTGAGCGGCGTGCGGGTGGGCGAGGTGGGGAAGGAGTGGCAGGTGAGGCTGTGTCCCCCCGAGGTCCCGGGCTCCTTGGCCTGCGACGAGTGACAGAAAGCAATGTTTCACTGTCACTAGGGCCAGGTATTGGTGATGCGAGCTCAAAGACTTCTTCAGGAAGACATGTTGAAGGCGGGAGAGGTGGGGAGGACCGTGGGGAAAGTTGCGGGGACGTATGGCTGGGGCCGGCCGGGGTGGACGCCGCAGGAGCCTCGAAATAAACTCTCTTACTTTTCTAAATTTTCTTGGTATATTTCCTACCTTTCCCCTTTTCGGCAGCAGTATGTCTCCTGTCGGGGGACCTAGGAGGCAAATAGGCCGAAAGTGGGGGGTCCTCAACCCTTGGCAATGGTGGGGGTGGTGGGGAAGAATGCGGGGCATCCGGGTCATCTTGGGTGGCGTGGGTAGATAAGGGAGACAATGGCGGACGAGAAGGGTCACCACGCTGACCCTCACTCACAGCCTCATCCTCACCAAGTAGTTTTGCTTGTTCCCTAGCTGCCACGGCCGCCTTCTCAGTATTTTCTGCTTATACAAATGTAGCTTGAAAGGCGATTTACCTGGGGAAGGGCTTGGCGTCGTGTCACTTAAGCGAAATTTGGTGAGTGACCTTGAACTCTCCCACTCGCTCACTCTCTCAAGTTCACTGTCTTTAGGTAAACCAGCTTCCTCAACAACTGGTACATCACCTTCATCACTCTCATCACTGTCATGTTCTCTCGCAAATCCCAGGAATTGCTCTTCTTTATCACTCTCATGGCCATAATCACTCGACTTATAATTACTGGAGTCGTCACTGACTTCATCATCAACATTATGCTTGGCATCAGCTCGCTCATAAAGTCTCAATGTCGTCTCAATACCTCCGGGAGATAACACATTTAGGCGATGGCGTCGGGGTAAGGCGCGACGAACAAGCAAGGGCGTCGTAGGAAGCACGGTATCGGACACAGCGGAATCACTATTTGGCGTACTGTCCATGATGGCGTCGGGGTAGATACTGTTGCTGTGGCGGAGTTTACGCCTGGTGGCGCCACCTACCGTCCCACGATACCGAAAATGTACGCGCGGCATTCGAAAGCACGCATGCAAGCAATGGGCGTTCAAGAGCCCTTCCGGGTTGCGCGGGCCGAGGTTGTTATGGGCGTTCAAGAGCCCATCCGGGTTGGAGGGGTTAAATTGCTTGTATTGTATATTTCATGTATGTCTTAATGCTGTTTAATGATAATGATGAAATTAATATACAGTAATGATAATGGCGACGATTACTAAAACTTGTTGTTCAATTAAAATAATTGGATTGTTGTTGTTGTTTTGTAGGCTGGATAGGTTGGAAAACGTTTGTTGGTTGGTGTGCAAACTTTTGTTGGTTGATGTGCAAACGTTTGTTGGTTGGTGTGCAAACGTTTGTTGGTTGGTGTGCGAACGTTTGTTGTTTGGAGTACAAACGTTTGTTGGTTGGTGTGCAAGCGTTTGTTGGTTGGTGTGCAAACGTTTGTTGGTTGGTGTGCAAACGTTTTGTTGGTTGGTGTGTAAGCGTTTGTTGGTTGGTATACAAACGTTTGTTGGTTAGTGTGCAAATGTGTGTTGGTTGGTGTGCGAACGTTTGTTGGTTGGTGTACAAACGTTTGTTGGTTGGTGTGCAAACGTTTGTTGGTTGGTGTGTAAGCGTTTGTTGGTGTGCAAACGTTTGTTGGTTGGTTAATTGCTTAATTGGTGACAGATTGGTAGGTTGATTGGAAAGAATGGTAATAGGTTTGTTAGTTGCTAAATTGGTTGAAAGATTGGTAGGTTGGTTTAAATTATGGGTAATTGGTTTGTTAGTTGCTAAATTGGTTGAAAGATTGGTAGGTTGGTTTAAATTATGGGTAATTGGTTTGATAGTTGCTAATTTGGTTGACAGATTGGTAGGTTAGTTGGAAGGATGTGAATTTTGTATGTTAGTTGCTAAATTGATTGAAAGATTAGTAGGTTAGTTGGAAGGATGGGTAGTTGGTAGGTTAGTTGCTAAATTGGTTGCACGATTTGTAGGTAGATCGATTGTTACATAAAACGTATGCAAAACGGAATAAAAACATTGGAATTCTAGTTATTTGGCAGGCTGGTAAATGTTTGATGGTGTGGGCGCCGTTGTAAAGGTCGGGTCGAGAGGGTGGCATAAAGTTTGATTGGGTCGGGTTGGTATTGTGTGGGGTGGTGATGGAGTTGTGTGGACATTGTGGTGATGTGTGTAACTTTGTTTGTGCGACTTGGGGGTTCATGTGTGTATTTCTTAGTGTGTAGAGGAAGGAGGGAAGTATGTGTGTTTGTGTGTGTATGCTTGTTTATATGTTCTTGGGTGTTTATTGGTTTATTGTATAATCACATGTATTAATTTCACTCCCAACACCAAAGACCTCCCAATTAAATTAATGAAAGCATATGTCAGATTGTGTGTGTGTATATACATTATGTTTGTCTAATTGTGTGTGTGTGTGTGTGTGTGTGTGCGTGTGATAGTGTGTGTGTATGTGTGTGTGTGATACATTAACATAACCAGGTAAACAATAACATCAGTATGTAGCCCGAACCTTTACAACACAGCCAAATGTGACACTCGAGCGTGTTGGTTTAGTTCGTTTGGTTGAGGCCAGCGCATTATCTGGTAACATTCAAGCAGCTAGTTATTATATATTCTGCTATCTATCTATCTATCTATCTATATCTATTTATCTCTCTATATATCTATCTATATATTTAGCTAGCTAGCTGGCTATTTCTCTATCTCTCTCTCTCTCTCTCTCTCTCTCTCTCTCTCTCTCTGAGAGAGCCTTCTTCTTTTTTTATCCTTACCTCCAACTTTACTTTTCTATCGGATATGCCATCTCTACTAGGATTAAGTCTTGACCACCTCGTTTGGATCGTAAGGTCTGTGGCCAGTGTATCTATGTAAATCTATGTAAATATATATATTTATATATGGAGTGTTTATTTTGTTTGTATCACCACCTAAAAGGGCAGGTGTGGTGGAGTGGTCTTGCCACTGGACTGGTAATCCAAAGGTCTCGGGTTCAAATCCCGATGTGTCAAGGGGTAGATATTATTGGGATTGAATTTGTGCTTTACCTAGTATCAGTGCACTACCACAAAGCCCACCGAAGCATAAACAAAAAAAACTCAATGTTCCCTGATTAAAAAGCAGTGTATGAATATTCCCATATTCAAAATATGCTACAGGGGGGCAATGCCTAGTGAGTTTATTGCTCAATAGGAGGCGTTCTGAGAGTGAGGGTCCGAGTCTAGAAGTTAGACAGTGAAGCATAAAGGCGAAGCAGCCTCAGAAGTGGGACTGCTTCGAGCCAGAGTGGGCAACCAAGAGCCGTGCGTTTGCGATGGCAGGTTGGAGAGGGCTGGTTGTAGCTCGTGCTTCACTTGCCTCACTTCCTAGGCTGGAACAAGACCTCACGGGCTTCACCGTGTTGAGCGGTGAATGTGTAGGCTCTCAGCCTATGCCCGAGAGGGTACTTTTGGACTATAGATTTTTTTGTTTTAAGGTAGACTATGCTCCTTGACTGAATGCCTATACACAAATTTAACTCAGAAAGAAATAATCTCTCTCTTTCTCTCGCTCTCTCTCTCTCTGTATATATATATACTATACAGTATATATATATATATATATACCGGTATATATATATATATATATATATATATATATATATATATATAAATACAGAAAAGAAAATCATGGACAATACGTTGGTGTTAATCGCCTTTTATCTGTATAGCGCCCGGGATTTTTAGTAGTATGGGCGTGCTTGTTAGGGGACAAATGGGGTGCGTTTGTTTGGCTCGGGTGTTTAATGGGTGTATTTGTGGTGTACTAACGCCGAAGGTTTGTAGTTTGGCGAAAATATACTTGTAAGCGGAAATCAGCAACGAGATTAATCATACAATAAACAAGTAAAGCACCGTAAATAATCTTAAAACAAAAATACTATATTACTTTTTAGGCTTGTTATTACTTTTAAACTATATTGAAAATGATATAGATATATTGGTTGTCTGTAGTATGTATGTAGTATGTAGTATGTAGGCTGAATAAACACACTAATATTTATAAAGAAAGGATATCTAAACAAAACACGTTTTATATTAAAGCGCTCTAGACATTACTTCACAAAACCCGCTTTTAATACTTGTTGTTGTTGTGTTGTTGTTGTTTATGTTGTTGTTTTGTTGTTTATGTTGTTGTTGTTGTCGTCGTCGTCGTCGTGATTGTTTGTTGTCGTTGTTGTTGTATGTTGTCGTTGCGGGTTCAGCTTGTTCACTCTGCTGTACTTGTGAGAATTCTAACCCGTTTCCATGCTGGCTGTGTGACTGTGTTGTGCTTGAAGGGTGTTACTTGTTAATCGGTATTTGCATGTCTGTCTAGTGGTGGTGGTGGTGGTGGTAGTTGTGGTGGAGATAGTGTTGGTGGTGGTGATATTGTTGTTAGTGTTGGTGGTGGTAGTGTTGTTGTTGTTGGTGGTGGTGGTGGTGTTGTTGTTGTAAGTGTTGGAGTTGGTGGTGGTGGTGGTGTTGTTGTTAGTGTTGGTTGTGGTGGTGGTACAGTATATGATTTGGTGGTGGTGGTGGTGGTAGTGATATTGTTGTTAGTGTTGGTGTTGGTGGTGGTAGTGGTGGTGTTATTGGTGTTGTTGGTGGTGGTGATGGTGGTGTTGTTGTTAGTGTTGGTGGTCATGTTGCTGGTGTTGTTGTTGTTAGTGGAGTTGTTGGTGGTGGTGTTGGTGTTGTTGCTAGTATTGGTGTTGGCGGTGGTGTTGGTGTTGTTAGGGTTGGTTGTGGTGGTGGTATATGTAGTAGTGGTGGTGGTGGTGGTGTTGTTAGTGTTGGTGGTGGTGGTGGTATTGGTGGTGGTCGTGTTGGTGATGGTGGTTGTTGTTGGTATTGTTGTTGTTGGTGGTGGTGATGTTGGTGGAGATAGTGTTGGTGATGGTGGTGCTGTTGTTGGTATTGGTGGTGGTGGTGGTGGAGTTAGTGTTAGTGATGGTGGTGCTGTTGTTGGTATTGTTGTTGTTGTTGGTGGTGGTGGTGGTAGTGTTGGTGATGGTGGTGCTGTTGTTGGTATTGTTGGTAGTGGTGGTGCAAATGGGAGGGGTGCTGTTAGAGGTGGTGTTGGAGGGAATGCTGTTGTTGTCGTTGTTGTTGTTGTTGTATACTGCTGATCCATTACTGTTCTTGCGGGTTAAGCTTGTTCACTCTGCTATGCTGGATGTGAGAATTCTAACACGTTTACTTGCTGGGTTGTGGCTGGTTTGTGTTTGAAGGGTGTTACTCTCGTTAGTCGATGCTTGTATATCTGTCTGGTGGTGGTGGTGGTGGTGGTGGTGGTGTTGCTGGTATTGGTGGTGGTGTTGATATTGTTGTTGGTGGTAGTGGTGGTGGTGTTGTTATTGTTGTTGGTGGTAGTGGTGGTGGTATTGTCGTTGGTGGTATTGTTGTTGTTGTTAATGGTGGTGGTGTTGTTAGTGGTGGTGATGGAGGTGATGATGTTGGTGTTGTCGTTATTGATGTTGTTGTTGTTGCATACTGTCCTTGCGGGTTGAGCTTGTTCACTCTGCTGTGCTGTATGGTAAGTCTAACACGTTCCCTGGCTTGGTTGTGACTGTGTTGTGTTTGAAGGGTGTTACCCTTGTTAGTCGGTATTTGTATGTATGTCTGGTGGTGGTAGTGTTGTTGTTGTTGGTAGTGGTGGTAGTGTTG
This sequence comes from Paralithodes platypus, assembly GCA_032716605.1. Classification (NCBI taxonomy): domain Eukaryota; kingdom Metazoa; phylum Arthropoda; class Malacostraca; order Decapoda; family Lithodidae; genus Paralithodes; species Paralithodes platypus. Next base: position 15,682,756 of record CM064510.1, on the reverse strand, counting down.
TTGTTGTTGGTGGTGGTGGTATTGTTGGTGTTGTTGTTGGTGGTGGTGGCGTTGATGGTGATGGTGGTGGTGCTGGTGCTGTTGGTGGTGGTGGTGGTAGTGGTGGTGGTGTCGTTGCCGTGGTGGTCCAGTGGTGAGCACGCTCACGTGTGAATCTGCAAGACCCGGGATCGAATCCCTGCCACGGCGGACATTTAGTGGGTGTGGTAGTACGTCCTAGCATGTCAGTCAGGGGAACATCCTGACGACGTATACAGACTAAACACACATAACAAAGCCACTCCAACAGCTTCCTCTCTCTCCAACACCCCTTCTCCCCTCTCAACACTCTTCTCTGAGCTAGTGCCGATACAAATGGACAGTCCTGTATAGAATCGTAAGATTCAGAGACGTAAAGATTCCAGGACGAGCTCAATAGAAAAGAAAATGAAAATGCTCTGGGCCAGCGACTCTGGTATTCTAGTGTACCATAGGGGTTAGTATTATAGATAGTGTTTGATCTTATTCATCACTATCTCTCTCATTCCCTTCCTTCCCCAATTGAAAGCGTACAGATATTACATTTGAGATTAATATAAAAGTCACCTCCCACCTCTCTCTCTCTCTCTCTCTTTCACACACACACACACACACACACACACACACACACACTGACACACACACACATACACATAACGCCACCACCTCCTACTCACACACCAGGTAATTTCCTCAGCTTCCAGACTATACCTTTGTTCTTTTACCTGTGTCCACGTCTGGGTAACAAAGGTGGCGAGATGTCTCAGGTAAGTCATTTTAACCCTTTCTGTACCGGTGCCGTCCTTTTAACTTTATTGTGGCTACTATTAGACGATTTTATTCAGTTAAAAAGGGCTTCCAGCATTTAACAGGCTTCGAACTATATCTTTGAACTCTTTTTACTACCACAGACCCTTCTTAAACTACATAAAAGCCGTTTAAATATAGTAAGAATATAATTGAACAGTCGTCACCGGTACAGAAGAGGTTAACACAATTTACTAACAATACACGAAAATTATTAATTTAATTAAGGATGAACTTTTTGTAATCAATGGAGTAACAACTGTCTCGAAGAACTTTTAACTCCCACAGGTCCTACCTAAGCTGAATGGAATAGTCTGGTTGTTGTTATTGTTGTTGTTGTTGTTGTTGTTTTTCATGCCATTATGTTTGTTTTTGTTGTTGTTGTATACTGTCGTTGCGGGTTCAGCTTGTTCATTCTATTATTCTGGTTGTGATAATGTTAACACGTTTCCTGGCTGGGTTGGTGGCTGCGTTACTCTCGTTAGTCGGTGTTTGCATTTCTCTCTGGTGGTGGTGGTGGTGGTGGCAGTGTTGTTGTTACTGGTGTTGGTGTTGGGGGGGGGGGGGTGCTATGGGTGGTGTTGTTGCTGGCGGTAGTGGTGGTGATGGTGTAGATGGTTGTTGTTGTTGTTGTTGTTGTTGTTGTTCCCCAAGCTGCCTGGCCGAACAGCCCCGAAGCCCAGAGCAAAGCCAAGGCCACAACCGAGCGCCCCCACAGAACCCTCCCTGCTTACCACAATAAAGCCTGGGTGACCGAAGCCACTCCATGGCGGGGAGCTGAGGAGGGTGCGGAAACGCCAGGGAAACCAAGGCCCCACCCAGGACCCTGTGCCCCTCAGCAATTATGAAGAGAACGTTGAGGGGCAAAGGAAAAATGTGACGCTTTCGCTTCCAATCTTGATAGATTGGGAGGTCAATCCACGGAAGAGACGCCGTCACTTGAGATCTAGAGAATATATAAGTAAAAGGAACAGTCAGAGAAAGCTATGGGTATGGCAGAGATCGCTCAGTTCTCACTCTGATAGACCAGCCCATCACCACATGACTGGTGGTTGTTGTTGTTGTTGGTGGTGGTAGTGTTGTTGTTGTTGCTGTTCCCCAGGCTGTCTGGCCGAACAGCCCCAAGGTCCCGAGCAAGGCCAAGGCCACATCCGAGCGGCCCCACAAAACCCTCCCATCCCACCACTAACAATGCTCAGGTGACCGAAGCCACCCAAGTCAGGGAGCTGAGGAGGGCGCGGAAACGCCCGGGAAACCAAAGCCCCACCCAAGGCCCTGTGCCCCTCAGCAAGTATGAAGAGAAAGTTGAGGGCCAAAGGACATATGTGACGCTTTGGCTCCCAAACTGCCACCTTCTAGGTTGGCAGTAGGCAGGTCAATCCACGGAAGAGACAGACGCCGTCACTTGAGATCTAGAAAATATATAGGTAAAAGGAACTGCCAGAGTAAGCTTTGGGTATGGCAGAAATCGCTCAGCTTTCACTCTGATAGACTAGCCCATCACCACATGGTGGTGGTATTGTTGTTGGTGGTGTTGATGATAGTGGTGGTGGTGTTAGTGGTGATTGTATTGGTTTCGTTGCTGTAGGGGTTACAAATGTCAGTGGTGGTGTTGTTTGCTTTGGGCTGGAGACTATGGTATTCGGGTGTACCATAGGGGTTTGTAATATTCTTAGTGTTTGCTCTTATTTATCATTAACTCTCTCATTACCTTCATTCCCCAATTACAAATGTACAGGTAATACATGTTTTGGTTAATATAAAATTCCCCCCCCCCCTCTCTCTCTCTCTATCACACACACACACACTTAATTACTCTCACACTTACACTCCTTCATTTAATTGTCTCGACCCCGTTGTCTATTGTTAGGCCCTTTACATGTGTTATGTTAGTTTTATGTTTTGGGGTCACTTCTGTTCTAGTGTTTCGAGTTGCATATCTACACACACACACACACGCACATACACACACACACACGCACACGCACACACACACATCCCCACTAACACTCATAAACTCTCATCAACATTCATTATGATAGTTTCCCACACATTCTCCAACCACTCAAAAAAAACTCATACATTGTGATATATTAACATGCAGGGTCCTCTCCGAAAACCTACATAAACTCTTATAAACATAAATAATTAATAACACAACATATAGAAACACCCCCACACACACTCCTACTCTCTAACAAACAAACATGCTAATGTAACCACACACACACACACCCATCCACACACACACACAACACACATACCGCCACCACCACCTACTCACAAACCAGGTAATTTCCTCAGCTCCCAGACTTTACCTTTGTCCTTTTGCCTGTGTCCACGTCTGGGTGATAAAAGTGACAAAAGAGCAGCCTCATGTCGGCAAGTCTTACTCAAGTCATTTTAACACACACTGGCTTATATTACACGACAATCACTAAGTCTATCATGAACTTTTTGCAATGAAAGGGTAACAATAAGGTCAATAAACTTTTAACTCACACCGGTCTCCCTTAAGTTGAATTAAATAGTAATTTAATAGCAGTAACCCTTCGGGGGATTATAACGCGTTTTAATAGTTTATTCTGGCTAGCAAAAGACACTTTTATTCATTTTGAAATGTCCCTCTAGGAATCAATGGGGTAATAGCTTCTCAATCATCTCTCTGACTGCCATAATTTGTATCTTGAAAAGGTTTTTGATGAGTGGTAGAATGGTGTCAACGTGCAGGACAATGAAGTACTTGATAACACCTTCTGTACCGGCTAAGTATTTTTGTTATGATTTCAGTTTCATTTAGGCGATTTTATGAAGTTTATGAAGGGTATATGGAAGCTAAAAAGGTCAATTGAGATAGTCAGAATTCCTTTGATTGGTAGACGTCCTTCCTAAGCTTCATAAAATCGTCTAAATGTAGCTAAGCTAAAACAAGAAAGACGGTTTACAGGTGCAGAAGGGGTTAACGTATCACTGTCATTGCTGTACTATAAAATACCTCAATCTAATATACATATATAATGTTTTTTTTCTTCTGAAGGCCATTGCATAACTTTTGAATTCGGCGTAGTCAGTCATAGGGGAGGTGTGGCAGAGTGGTCTTGCCACTGGACTGGTAATCCAATGGTACCGGGTTCGAATCCCAATATGTCAATGGGAAGATATTATTGGGATGGAATTTGTGCTGTACCTAGTTTCAGTGCATTACCACAGCACACCGAAATGCCAAAACAAAAGTACCCTCATTGTTTCCTGATTAAATAGCATATTATGAATTTCCCATATTCAAAATATGCTACAGGGGGGCAATGCCTAGTGAGTTACTCAATAGGTGGCGTTCTGAGAGTGAGGGTCCGAGTCTGAGGAATGAGACGGTGAACTGTGGGGCTAGAGCGGCTTCAGAGATGGGGTTGCTTCGAGCCGGGGTGCTTCGCATGTCTCACTCCCTAGACTGGAACAAGACCTCACGGGCCTCACCGTGTTCAGCAATTGAGTGTGCAGGCTCTCAGCCTATGCCCGAGAGGGAGTAGTTGGAATATAAAAAAAAAAAAAAAGTTCATGAAACTTTCGTATTTTCTATCTATCTATGTATCTCTATGCTCAGGCCCAATCCCCACTTTGGGGGTAGCCGATTTCGTATTTTACTTTATGCAAATATAATCACCGAAATTGTTAAATCGATGTATTATGGTATTCCATAAACAACATGCATAATTTATTTATTTATTATTATTATTTGTTCTATATTCCAACTACTCTCTCTTGGGCATAGGCTGAGATCCTGTATAGTCTGGGACTAAAGTCATGGTATGGATCTTCAGCCATGCATTAGTGCCCTCTGACGGCGGTAAATGAAACTATCCGAGATATGATGTTTTTGGCTCTCCATAGATGGCTCTGTTCGACACGTCCAGGTAGCACCAAAAGTAAGCGAGAAACTTACTGTTTCTTGGTGGATTACGACCATGCTAATTAGAACACACACACACACACACACACACTACTTCATTATCAGAATGCAAGGAATATTAGTATGCTCTACAACTATAATTAATGTATTAATGTATTTATGCTAGTTTTACTCCTGCATAGGAAAATAATCGAAACGATGTTAAGAATACTGTATTTAGACGCCATTCCGTATATTAAAGATTGAATATAAATTAATGGTGAAACGAAGGAAGGAAGATTTTCGGAGCAATGGGAAGTATGTGGAAGACGAGAAATCTCGGAGTGAAAGTAAAAAGTGCACTGTATCAAGGAATTGTTGTGCCAACAGTGATGTATGGGGCTGAGACATGGGCTCTGAAGAAAAAGGAGAAAAGAGGGCTGGATGTGATGGAGATGAGCTGCTTGAGGAGTATGTGTGGAGTTAATCGTAGAGACAGATTGGATGAAGAGATACGTAGGAGAGTGGGGCAGCAGGAACATTTGTCAGCCAGAGTGGACAGAAGGGTGCTGAGCTGGTATGGTCATGTTGAACGAATGGGAGATGAAAGGCTTACAAATAGAATATGTGAGTCAGGTACAAGGGGAGATAGAAGGCCAGGAAGACCCCCATTGAGATGGAGAGACTGTGTAAGAAAGGCTTTGGATGATATAGGAATGACTATAGATCAGGCAGGGGAAGTGGTGGTCGACAGGAGTGAATGGAGAATGCTTGTGAATAGTTAAGAGAACACGTGGTCATTTGGAGTAAGGGGTCGGGCGCAAGTTGGACTAGATAATAGTCCATCAGGCGCCTGGCCCGGGGAGACGATTAATATGAAGGGTGCGCCTGGAAGTGTGGTGGGAGGGCTTGTGGCTTTGGCTCCGCTGCATGTCTGCCTGCCGAGATCGGAACCTCTCCGGGTGGTCGGGGGCCGGGGGAGTGCTGGAGCGACCTTGGTGACCCTGGTCTCTGGGTCTTCTCCTGGGTGACCTGGATGTGTGTGCGTTGGTGTTTTTTATCTGTGTTTATTTGTTGTTTTATGTTCTTTTTGTGCTTTCCCTGTCCTTGCTCTGTCTTGGGTCGGCTACCCCCACAATGGGGATTGGGCCTGAGAATATAGATAGATAGATAGATAGATAGAAACGAAGCAATGTAGATAAGGCACACCAAGTATTCTAGCTTACTAGGGAAATTGCATACAGTGGATACAGTATACACAACTTTTGTAAGTGAATGCAACACATGTATATAGCCTCTTATAATTTAGTCATATTTCATGTAGGAATTATATATACAGCTAGGTTACACTTATTTCTTAGAATTATAATATACCTAGTGGATATTGGCAATACTATGACTTTTTCCGTAAAAAATCTACTCAACTTGATCATCCCATGACTTATTCCTGTATTTGATTATTTCTCAAGCGTTACCCAACTCCTCCGTCAGTGGTGGCAAGCAGATTGGACGTTCATAACAAATAACAATCTACACTTCACTAAACCTACTATTGTTCCCTGGCAGTGTGCTTGCCTTGGTTCGCCTAAGATTCGGCCACACTACGCTCATACATTTTTTTTTTTTTTTTGTATCGGGGGATGTCCCCACGCTTTGCCCTTGTTGCCAGGTTTCTGTCACAGTCCAATATGTGTTGATAGACTGTTCCTAGTTATCTGTTGGCCATCAATAAGCCTTCCCTTTCTTATTCTCCCTTGACCGCCCTCTTCCCAAGCCGATCTCCTTAGCAGCTCCCCTTCATTTTCTCTCTCACAGATTATGCAATATCTAACCCTTACCCGTCTTCTCCCTCATCTTTTGTTGACTTGATATGAATGTTTTAATGATATCCCATTAATAACGAAATATTATATTCAAAATAACCTTAAATCCGTTTTAATGTATAGTAAGCAATTTAATTAAGTATACTGTGTGAGTTTAATTTACTTGATATACACGATATACACTCTACAAGTTAAGTTCAAGGATACAATAAACTCGTCCTATTTTAATCATACCACAAGGGAGAAAAGGATGTTTTATTACTTACAAGGACACGCCATGTTTAAAAACTCCATAGACGAGTTATCTATGTAAGGATATTGTTCAAATTTATACCACAAGTACACTTTGACACGCTGAATAGAATGGCGAAAGCATAATTGAAATCGGACTATTAGTTTAGGATTTCGAATTTGACTTGGCCTCCCAGAACGGCCAAAATGATCAGTGTTTGGACTTTGAAAGTCCTCTGTAGCCCAAACTATAAGTCCTAGGGAATTTTACTTGTTGCCATTCGATTCCTCTCGATGAGCAGCTTCCATGCGTGGTATTAAATTGCATTTTCTACCAGCCATTCGCCCAGAATCGAAAATATATTTTCCAAAATCCCTGGGTTGTTTGTTGTGCGGTTTGGTGTGCTTTAACCTATGCACATTTTTAACTTGGCGGGTGACTTTCGATTTTCGAGTTTTCAAGGGCATATCTGGATTCGTCACTTCGTTGCTATTCCAACGGTATATGGATTTTTAATGTTGACCATTTGTTATGCCCAATAGGCCTATTTTAAAGCTTAAACACTCCATAGACGAGTTACCTATTTATGGATTTTGTTCAAATTTATACCACAAGTAGACTTTCACACGCTGAATCGAATGGTGCAAACACAATTGAAATCAGACCATTAGTTTAGGATTTAGAATTTGACTTGGCCTCCCAGAACGGCCCAAATGACCAGTGTTTGGACTTTAAAAGTCCTCTGTAGCCCAAACTACAAGTCCTAGGGAATTGTACCTGGAGCCATTCGATTTTTCTCGACGAACAGCTTCCATACATGCTCTTGGATTGCATTTTCGATTAGCCATTTGCTCAGAATCGAAAGTATTTTTTCCAGAATCCCTGGGTTATTTGGTGTGCGGTTTGGTGTGGTTTATTTAGCCCATGAAAATTGTTGCACCTGGCGGGTGACTTTCGATGTTCTAGTTTTCAAGGGTATATCTGAATTTGTCACGTCGTTGCGATTCTAACGGTATATGGATTTTTTAATTTTGATTTTTTTTTTAGGCCCAATAGGCCTATTTTAAAGTTTAAAAACTCCGTAGAAGAGTGATCTATGTATGGATGTTGTTCAAATCTATACCACAAGTACACTTTGACACGCTGAATCGAATGACAGAATTTAATTCGACCATTAGTTTAGGATTTCGAATTTGATTTGACCTCCCAGAACGTACCAAATGGCCAGTTTGATTCTGGGTGAATGGCTGGTCGAAAATGGAATCTACGACCATGTATGGAAGCTGTTGGGCGAGAGAAATTGAATGGCACAAAGTAGAATTAACTTGGACTCTTAGTTTGGGCTACAGAAGACTTTTAAAGTTGAAAAGTGTTAATTTCGGGCGTTTCTGGAGGTCAAATCCAAACGAAATCCTAAAGTACTGGTCCTATTTGAATTGTGTTTGCGCTATTGGATTCAGCGGGTGAAAGTGTAATTGTGGTAGAAATTTGAGCAAAATCCATAAATAAATAACCCGTCTATGGGTGATTTAGAAGTTTTCAAAATAAAAATAAAAATTGGGCCAATTGGGCCTACAAAATGGTCTAAATCCAAACATTTGTATACCGTTGGAATCGCAACGACGAGACCAATATTACTTGGTGCCATTCAATTTATTTCTTCGAGCAGCTTCCATATATGGTCTTAGATTGCATTTTCGACCAGCCATTCGCCCAGAATTGAAAATATATTTTCCAAAACCCCTGGGTTGTTTGTTGTGTGGTTTGGTGTGCTTTAACCCATGAAAATGTTTGCACTTGGAGGGTGACTTTCGATTTACGAGTGTTCAAGAGTTTATCTGGATTCGTCACGTCATTGCGATTCCAGCGGTATATGGATATATAATTTTGACAATTTTGTAGCCCAATAGGCCTATTTTAATGCTTACCAACTCCATAGACGAGTTATGTATGTATGGATTTTGTTCAAATGTATACTACAATTACACTTTGACACCTTTAATCAAATGGCGCAAACAAAATTGAGATCGGACCATTAGTTTAGGATTTCGAATTCGACTTGGCTTCCCAGAACGGCTCAAATGACCAGTGTTTGGACTTTAAAAGTCCTCTGTAGCCCAAACTATAAGTCCTAGGGAATTCTACATGGTGCCATTCGATTTCTCTCGACAAACAGCTTCCATACATTGTCTTAGATTGCATTTTCAACCAGTTATTCTCCCAGAATCGAAAATATATTTTCCAAAAACCCTGAGTTTTATTTTAGCCCATGAACATTTATGCACTTGGGGGGTGACTTTCGATTTTCGAGTTTTCAATTATATATCTGGGTTCGTCACGTCGTTGCGATTCCAACGGTATAAGGATTGTTTAATTTTGATTTTTTTTTTTAGGCCCAATAGGCCTATTTTAATGTTTAACCCTCTCCCTGCGGGTGACATTCTTGAACACATAGGCAATTTACAGCAATTTCCAGGCTGTAAAAGCCTGTAAAAACTGTAGAAATCGAGTGTCAGTGGGCGTGAGCATGAGGGTCCTCCCTCCGACCCGCAGCCAGCTGCTCACTGAGGGAGACTGTGTCTCGCGCGGGTGTCTCACAGCAGTGTTGCTGAGCGAGCGAGAGCTAATAATTAGCGAGGGAGGGGAGGTGGGAGGTGGAGGGAGGGAGGGGTAGTGGGAGGTGGAGGGAGGGAAGGGTAGTGGGAGGTGGAGGGAGGGAGGGGTAGTGGGAGGTGGAGGGAGGGAGGGGTAGTGGGAGGTGGAGGGAGGGAGGGGTAGTAGGAGGTGAAGGGAGGGAGGGATAGTGGGAGGTGAAGGTAGGGAGGGGTAGTGGGAGGTGGAGGGAGGCAGGGGGTATTGGGAGGTGGAAGGAGGGAGGGATACTAGGAGGTGGAGGGAGAGAGGGATAGTGGGAGGAAGGCTTGTATGGTTTGGTGGGTCAATATGGGCAGCTTATATTACCCAGAGGGTGAAAGAAAACAAATGTAGTCAGTACATCTTGAGTTTAAGAAGATTCCTCTCGTGTAACAAGATGTGCATTATTAGGCAACATGGTACAACAGGATAAACAGAATAGAGACACGTTTTGTAATGGGTAATGAACTGGGTATGTTGCCCTGTATAGTGGAAAGATATTCTCAATTCATATTATTATGTTCCTTCCAACAACCAACAATACTCCTAAAATCGATTAATGAAATTTTACAAACACATGTGGCAGTCCGTGGACTCGAACCCAGGATGCTCACACCGAAAATCAACACCTTATACATCGCACCACGAAGACAGTTAAAGGTTGGTGGACACTGCCTACGATTTATTATGCAACTTCGAATCCTGCATATCAATCTAAGCATGTACACACATCCCAACTGCAACTCACGTAGGCTATGCATATGTGAATGGAAAGAGCAATTAATGGGGCCTTAACCACTTAGGGAAGTCCTCTCGATAAATTACTCCTGAACCAATATCAATTATTATGTTCCTTCCAACAACCAACAATACTCCTAAAATCGATTAATGAAATTTTACAAACACATGTGGCAGTCCGTGGACTCGAACCCAGGATGCTCACACCGAAAATCAACACCTTATACATCGCACCACGAAGACAGTTAAAGGTTGGTGGACACTGCCTACGATTTATTATGCAACTTCGAATCCTGCATATCAATCTAAGCATGTACACACATCCCAACTGCAACTCACGTAGGCTATGCATATGTGAATGGAAAGAGCAATTAATGGGGCCTTAACCACTTAGGGAAGTCCTCTCGATAAATTACTCCTGAACCAATATCAATTATTATGTTCCTTCCAACAACCAACAATACTCCTAAAATCGATTAATGAAATTTTTACAAACACATGTGGCAGTCCGTGGACTCGAACCCAGGATGCTCACACCGAAAATCAACACCTTATACATCGCACCACGAAGACAGTTAAAGGTTGGTGGACACTGCCTACGATTTATTATGCAACTTCAAATCCTGCATATCAATCTAAGCATGTACACATCCCAACTGCAACTCACGTAGGCTATGCATATGTGAATGGAAAGAGCAATTAATGGGGCCTTAACCACTTAGGGAAGTCCTCTCGATAAATTACTCCTGAACCAATATAAATTATTATGTTCCTTCCAACAACCAACAATACTCCTAAAATCGTTCCTATAAGAGGAAATTTAAACAAAAATATTTTATCAACTCAGCGAAACATAGTGGTATCGCGCACACAGATCCCGCCCGTATACTGTGCACCACCAGCCAGCCTGTCTGTCGTCCTCGTTGTCCGTCGTCGTCGTCGTCCGTCTGTCTTTCTGTCCGGAAACTCCTAGACCGTTTAATGGATTTTCACCAAAATTCACAGATATATTCATTTGGTCAATGCGAAGGCGAGCCAAAAAAAAAATATTCCATTTAACTTAAAGGTTAAGGTCAAAGGTCAAGGTTAAAAATAAGGTCAATATTTCATATTATTTGGTTCTTATTCAAATGTCTTCATTTTCACTATACAACTTACTGGTAACCTACATATCATATTGACCAAATTTTAGGTAAATATTCTTAAGGGTAAGGTCAAGGTCAAAGGTCAAAATAAGTTTTTCACTAGAATTTCTTATACTAACTGTTAGATTCTCACTAGGCTTACCATGTATATTCGGAATACCTAGGCGAAGGTCATACAAGAAGCTATACAATTCTATAATAAAGGTCAAGATCAAATAAAAGGTCAATATGCTATTTTCTTTACTTTTCATGCAAACTTCACAAAATTTGGTGAGATAGTTGCACTTTAAATGAAAAGGAAAATAATACATTTGGACACACATATCATAAAGGTCAAGATAAAGGTCAAAGGTCAATGTCAACTATTCTATTAATGTATATGAAAGTAACTGATGGGTTTTAATGAAATTAGGCATGCTTATTTGATTTTCCGGGCCAATGTCAATAGCAAAAAAACAAAGAAAAAAATCCTACATAAAGGTCAAGGTTAACCCGTTGAGACCCAGCGTCGCACGTGTTGCGTCGGCAGTCTTTGATCACCAACTCCCAGCGACGCATCACGTGCGTCCGACATATAAAAAACACTTACGTGGCTCGTAAGGTAGGAAATGGCAGGAGAATAGGAGGGGGCGGTACCGTAGTGTGTGGGGGAGCCGGGCCAGTAGGTGTGAGCGGGCCGAGACAGCCGCGCGGCTGGTGGTGGTGGGCTTAGTGGGGATAGTTTACACCCCTAGTTTACCGCCACTTTGAACCTTCATTACTCCGGTCGTATGGGAGCTAGAGGCTTGAGATTTATGTGAGATACTCCTTAGATGTATGCCGTACAATGCCATACTCAGTTTTACCCTAGTGCTCCCGGCGGGTGGTCATGCGGGGGAGACGAACTATTGAAACCCCACCCCCCCCGCCCCCCAAATGACCGAAATGAGTTTTTTTTTTATTTGTGTGTTCATTTCTCACCATTCTCTTCCATTTTGGCTCAACAAATTTTTTTGAAGCTCCCCCCCCCCAACCCCCCACCGGCCCCCCCCCCAAAAAAAAAATGTCAGAGGTGATTTTTTTTTGTTTTTTTTTCATTTCTCATCCTTGTCTTCCATTTTAGCAAACAAAAAAAATAAGTGAAAATGGCTTGGGACTAGGGTGAACAAAATATTATAACTAGCCGGGGCTCAGCGGGTTAAAGGTCAACTTTTACTATTTATTTTACTTTTTACTCAAATGTCTTCATTTTCACTACACAAGTTACTGGTAACCTATATATCGTATTGACCAAATGTTTATGTAAATATTCTTAAGGGTAAGGTCACAGGTCAAAGTAAGTTTTTCACTAGTATTTCTTATACTAACTGTTAGATTCTCACTAGGCTTACCATGTATATTCGGAATACCTAGGCCAAGGTCATACAAGAAACTATACAATTCCATAATAAAGGTCAGGTCAAGGTAAAATAAATGGTCAATATGCTATTTTCTTTACTTTTCATGCAAACTTCACAAAATTTCGTGAGATAGTTGCACTTTAAATGAAAAGTAAAAATAATACATTTGGACACACATATCATAAGGTCAAGATAAAGGTCAACTATTCTATTAATATATGTGAAACTAACTGATGGTTTTCAATGAAATTAGGCATGCTAATTTGATTTTCCGGGGCAATGTCAATACAAAAAAAAAAAAATCTTACATAAAGGTCCAGGTCACAGGTCAAGGTCAAAGGTCAACTTTTACTATTTATTTTACTTTTTACTCAAATGTCTTCATTTTCACTATACAAGTTACTGGTAACCTTGATATCGCATTACCCACATTTTAGATACATATTCTAAAGGGTAAGGTCAAAGATCAAAGTCAAAGGACAAAATAGTTTTTCTACTAGTATTTCTTATACTAACTGTTAGATTTTCACTAGGCTTACCATGTTTATTCGGAATACCTAGGCCAAGGTCATGCAAGAAACTAAACAATTTCCATATGAAAGGCCAAGGTCACAGGTCAAGGTCAAATACAATGTCAATATGCTATTTTCTTTACTTTCCATGCAAACTTCACAAAATTTGGTGAGATAATTGCACTTTAACCCCTCCAACCCGGATGGGCTCTTGAACGCCCATAACAACCTCGGCCCGCGCAACCCGGAAGGGCTCTTGAACGCCCATTGCTTGCATGCGTGCTTTCGAATGCCGCGCGTACATTTTCGGTATCGTGGGACGGTAGGTGGCGCCACCAGGCGTAAACTCCGCCACAGCAACAGTATCTACCCCGACTCCATCATGGACAGTACGCCAAATAGTGATTCCGCTGTGTCCGATACCGTGCTTCCTACGACGCCCTTGCTTGTTCGTCGCGCCTTACCCCGACGCCATCGCCTAAATGTGTTATCTCCCGGAGGTATTGAGACGACATTGAGACTTTATGAGCGAGCTGATGCCAAGCATAATGTTGATGATGAAGTCAGTGACGACTCCAGTAATTATAAGTCGAGTGATTATGGCCATGAGAGTGATAAAGAAGAGCAATTCCTGGGATTTGCGAGAGAACATGACAGTGATGAGAGTGATGAAGGTGATGTACCAGTTGTTGAGGAAGCTGGTTTACCTAAAGACAGTGAACTTGAGAGAGTGAGCGAGTGGGAGAGTTCAAGGTCACTCACCAAATTTCGCTTAAGTGACACGACGCCAAGCCCTTCCCCTGGTAATTGCGCTTCAAGCTACATTTGTATAAGCAGAAAATACTTGAGAAGGCGGCCGCGGCAGCTAGGGAACAAGCAAAACAACTTGGTGAGGATGAGGCTGTGAGTGAGGGTCAGCGTGGTGACCCTTCTCGTCCGCCATTGTCTCCCTTATCTACCCACGCCACCCAAGATGACCCGGATGCCCCGCATTCTTCCCCACCACCCCCACCATTGCCAAGGGTTGAGGACCCCACACTTTCAGCCTATTTGCCTCCTAGGTCCCCCGACAGGAGACATACTGCTGCCGAAAAGGGGAAAGGTAGGAAATATACCAAGAAAATTAAGAAAAGTAAGAGAGTTTTGTTCGAGGCTCCCGCGGCGTCCACCCCGGCCCGCCCCAGCCATACGTCCCCGCAACTTTCCCCACGGTCCTCCCCACCTCTCCCGCCTTCAACATGTCTTCCTGAAGAAGTCTTTGAGCTCGCATCACCAATACCTGGCCCTAGTGACAGTGAAACATTGCTTTCTGTCACTCGTCGCAGGCCAAGGAGCCCGGGACCTCGGGGGGACACAGCCTCACCTGCCACTCCTTCCCCACCTCGCCCACCCGCACGCCGCCCACGCATCACTGGTTCCCCGCCAGATTATGTGGGGGCCACTGATGATGAAGGGCACCTCTCTGAAGACTCTGGCCATGATTACATAGGTCCACCGTCAGGGCAAGATGACCACTCTGACGATGACTATATGGACATCGACGACCCTCGACCCATCCGCTTGGCCCGGCGTCGTGCTGCCCATCGTGCTGCCCACCGCCCTGGCCGCCCTAGGGCGCGCGCCTCCCGAGTTGGCCGTGGGCGTGCTGGGCCACCAGCTGGAGCTCCTCGTCAGCGTAGACAAGACCCATTCTACGTTTTTCAGTGGCAAGACGTAGTTGATGAGGATGCATACAACCCTGATGTGCCAGCTTTTGATGAGGTACTGGAGGGTTCAGGCGTTACCCCCAATTTTCCTGCAGGCCCCAATGCTCCACCACACGAACTGTTTGAGGCCTTCTTTGATGAGGAGGTGGTAGGCTATGTTGTCAAAGAGACAAATAAGCAGCACCAATTCCAGGTCCACTTTTTGGGAAAGGTGACCAAGGGCCACATGAGGCAGTGGACCCCAGTGACTCATAAAGAGTTCATGGTGTTCCTGGCACTCACCATGCTAATGCCTCATGTCAAGAAGCATAGGTTGCCTGACTATTGGATCACCAATGATCTGATATCCACCCCTGCCTTCGGGAAATATATGTCTCGCGACCGGTACCTTGATATCCTCGCAGCGCTCCATCTTGTCACCAACCTTGACGTCCACCTCCCAGACAAGCTGTGGAAGATTAGGACGTTGTATGAGATGATGCGAGAACGCTTCACCTCCTACTTCAAGCCCTTCCGCAAGGTCGTCATTGACGAGTCTCTTGTGCTGTTCCGGGGAAAACTCAGCTTCCGGCAGTACATCCCCTCAAAAAGACATCGCTTTGGCATAAAATTCTTTGTGCTGTGCGACTGCCAAACTGGCTATGTCCTGGACTTCCTGGTCTACAGCGGGAAGGAAGGGGACTTGCTTGTGGACCCCCTCATTGGCTTTGGCGGAGCAGTGGTGCAAGCCATGATGGACCGCTACTTTCATAAAAATCACGTCCTCTACACGGACAATTATTACACGTCCCCCACTCTCTCACAGTACCTGCATGAGCGCAAGACGGGGACTGTAGGCACAGTACGAGGGAAAAGGAAGGGCATGCCACCTTTCCCTCCAAAGACCAAAAAAGGTGATGTGTTCAAGAAGAAGTCGGGGCCCATTCTGGCTATCCACTGGCACGACCAGCGGAAGGTCAACCTCCTGACCACCATCCACAAGGGGGAAATGGTGGAGACTGGCAAGGTGGATCGCCGCACCCAGGCCAGGGTGACCAAGCCCGATGCTGTCCTGGACTACAACATCAACATGAGGCTGGTGGACAAGTCCGACATGTAGATAGGCTTCATTGACTGCCTGCGTACCTCGTGCAGATGGTACAAAAAGTTCTTTCTGCATATGGTGGACATGTCAGTTCTGAATGCCTACAACATATACAAGCTTCGGAATGTGAACACACCCATGAAGTTCAATAGCCTGCGGAGGTTCCAAAAGCAGGTGTTGACGGAGCTCCTGGAGAAGTATGCTATGCCACAGAGGGCAGTGGCACATCCTGGGCCCGCCGTTATTGACCGCTTGCAGTCTGCTCAATACTTGACTAGGCACAGGCTTGGTTCCCTGCCTCAGAATGAATCCGGAAGAACACAGCAGAAGCGGTGCCATGTCTGCTACAACAGCAGGGTGAAGCCGAGGTCAGGTAAAAAGTCAACCCTGGAGTGTGTGGAGTGCAAGGTGGCACTCTGTGCTGTAGATTGCTTCTTTGATTACCACTCCAAGCTGGAGTTCTAATAATCATACTGAAATTGCCAAATAAAATGACAATATGTACACTATAATTATATATAGGCAAAAAGTGGAAGAAAACCAATGTATTGTAATACAAAAGTCATGTATTATGAGAACATTGATACAAATACAATTACACCATAATAATATGTGAAAGTGACACATATGTATATACCAAGTGACATTCATATGATTAGAACCTATAGAAATATATAAATCAGTGAAAAAAGACACAATAAATTGTATATAAATCGTTTACAAATCATATAACTAAGTGAAAGTGACACAAGACCTAATATTTGATGGCCAAAGTATAATAAACACCTGTGATAACGAATAATCAGTTCCTAATACAACAATAACCTACCTCAATTACTAATAAAATGTACGGTATCGAGTGAAAATGAGCATTATCAGTGACAGTGCCACTCTCTAAAGCATATTTGTCAAAGTGAAAGTGACACAAGACCTAATATTTGATGGCCAAAGTATAATAAACACCTGTGATAACGAATAATCAGTGCCTAATACAACAATAACCTACCTCAATTACTAATAAAATGTACGGTATCGAGTGAAAATGAGCATTATCAGTGACAGTGACACTCTCTAAAGCATATTTGTCAAAGTGAAAGTGACACAAGACCTAATATTTGATGGCCAAAGTATAATAAACACCTGTGATAACGAATAATCAGTGCCTAATACAACAATAACCTACCTCAATTACTAATAAAATGTACGGTATCGAGTGAAAATGAGCATTATCAGTGACAGTGACACTCTAAAGCATATTTGTCAAAGTGAAAGTGACACAAGACCTAATATTTGATGGCCAAAGTATAATAAACACCTGTGATAACGAATAATCAGTGCCTAATACAACAATAAGCTACCTCAATTACTAATAAAATGTACGGTATCGAGTGAAAATTAGCAATATCAGTGACAGTGATACCCTAATAAACATATTTTATATAATTGGCCTCAAAATAACTAGAAAATATCAAATAAACATCACATTCTCAATATCAAACACTAAAATCGTCTAAGGGAGATAAATACTTTGGCGCGGCGAGCGGCTAGGTGCGTCGTAGCCATGGCCGAGGCGACGCGTCCGAACGCGGGAAGAATTTGCCGCCGAAAAGCACTCGTCTTCCCGCGGTCACCATTATGCAACCAGAGGGGCTAGAGACCTCTACTCAACGCCATTCGACAGAGGAAGGTTTGTGGAACATTATTCTTTTTTATTCACAACATTACATGACATATTCATTGACTTACAGAGTAGTTAACATAGGCCAAAGATCGTCAAAACACCCGGTACCGGAGCATAGTCGCAAGCTATAGCCCCCGGGGCTGGAGGGTTAAGTGAAAAGTAAAATAATAAATGTCGAGACATATAAAGGTCAAGATAATGGTCAAAGGTCAAGGTCAAGGTTAACTATTCTATTGATATATAATTAAACTATCTAATTGGTTTTAATGAAATTACGCATGCTTATTTGATTTGCATGGACAATGTCAATGCAAACAAAAATGTACTCTTACATAAAGGTCAAGGTAACAGATCAAGGTCAAAGGTCAACTTTTATTATTTATTAACAAAGATTACTCAAATTTTTGAAAACTGGCTGTGTTATGGCTTATTACTTAGATATTACATATGTATACAATTTCACATACATATTGTAATAGTTAAGGTCAGAAGTCTAGGTCAAAACAAGAGTGTTTGTCATTTTCCCTAAACTCTTCCTAGACTGTTTAATGTATTGTCACCAAGTTATACAGGCAACTTCAGTTGGTCAATGCGACGACCATCCAAATATATGTATTTTATTTTATGTCAAAGGTCAAGGTCACAGTAGGCGTATATGATCACTATTTGTAATAAATATTCAAAATGCTACAAAATAGTGTTACGCTGACCTTATTATAGATAAATATTTGAATAGTTAAGATTCAATGTGATCATAAATGTAATTATATATATACATATATACTCCCAGGCGGACATGAACCACCAACAGTCAGGACGAGTGTCTATGCTTTAATCCACTACACACAAGTATCCTCTATCACGCCGTAGTATAGTGGATTCAAGTATAGGCACTTGTTTTGACTGTCGGTGGTTCAAGTCCGGCTGTGAGTATAAAAACATTTAATATATATACAGTATATATATAAATTGCATATAAACCGATTTCACCTAAGAGATTCAATACTACTTGCAGAATTCTAGTTTTTTTTTTTGGTAATGTGAAAACTGCACACCTACTTTATAAATATGTTTTATTTTGTAAGCCAATAATCTTAACATAGTAGAAAATACAGCCTACTATCATTCAGATTTATTAACTGGTAAAGAAAAGATGCTTGCTCTGTTAAGCATAGACATAACTAGAACACCTAACACAAATAATTGTGTAAATAATTGTGTCAGTCGATGCGAGAAGATAGTAGTTCTTGAGGGCACTAGATTTAATGTGGAGTATATGGATTATGAAACCTTGCATAAAATAGTTACTATGAAAAGTTATTCAATATTATCAAATACTGACGAGGCCTGATGATTATCAAACCTCTAAACAATGACAAGTATGTTTTATAATATAAATAAAGTAGGTGTGCAGTTTTCGCATTCCCCCCCCCCCCAAAAAAAAAAACACAAAAAAACAATGAAAATGCATACGCAACTCTGCGACCTAGAATTCTGAAAATAGTATTGAATCTCTTAGGTAAAATCGGTTCATATTGTGATGCTTCTGCATAGTAGCCACGTGCGGGCATGCGCGCGCGTCGGCTGCCCAACCGTTTAGAAACCGGCTGGTGGCAGCCGGCCGGCCGGCTTTTCCTTAGTATATATCCTACGACAATGTAACTAATGTCTGGGATATTCTTATGTTGTTTCACAGCTTGTAGCTGCCCTTATTCGTAACCAACACATCTTAGTATATTTTATTCTCGATAGTTGATTGTTTCATTATAATATATAAGATGTAAGTCTAGTGAGAGTGGGAGGAGACGAGCGGGAGAGAGAGACCGGCTGGGGGACGTTGCTTCGCGCGGAGAGTTTAGCTTGGGACGAGCCTGATGTTGCCACATACATTTGATTGCAATGTTAGGCTTAGTTTCGACTCACGCACGGGGTAGACGATTTTGACCCGGCAACTATGTTGAGTGTTGCCAAGCCTGGGATGTATTCTGCATGCCTAGTGCGGGGTCCAGACAGATTCAAGACTCAGAGCTCACCTCACTGTCGTACCCTTCGGACCCCCTTGATATCAATCCCTCTCAACCACACTTAGAAACTTTCTCTCTTACTTTGTATACCTTCCTTCCACTACTTCACCAATCTATTTAATTATCCCATCCCCTTGATAGACCTTATATCTATTATTGTATTAACGACGAGCTCTCAGATAACTAGATAGGATTTTGGGCCTTATGCAGAGACGTAATTGTTAATGAGACCTAGGAAGCTTTTTTGTTGTCTCATATTTGGTGGTTTCATGCTTGCTAGTGTGTTCTTGTGTCAGGTTAGCAGGGGCTAGACCGGAGGGGAGGCTTTTTGCGATCCTTTAAGTAAAGTCTGCTGGTGCGAGTCATCTGGACCCACACGACTTTACTAGGATACCCGTGGGAGTCTGGGGGCATTTTCTTGTCTGTGTTCATGTGTGTCTAGTGTTGTGTTGTGTGACGGCCCTTGCCTAGTCCACTCAGTACTGCGCTAGCATGTCTTGCTTTTGTTTTAGGGTCGCCAGGAGAGAGTCAGAAACTTGGGATCTGAGTCTCTCAAGAGAACACCCTTTCAATTAGAGTAATTTGGCGCACAGACTTGGGAACGTCCCTAGGCTAGAGCAGGTGGTTCAGCCCGGGTATCCGAAGCCTATATCCTTTCGGCTAGACCTCTGCCACCTGGCAGATTAACAGCTAGGGGTTTATGATCTCTGTATGCTTGTTATTGTGCCACAGTTTACCGTTTTTGTGAGCATTGTGAGTCAGGGTGTGGCTTAGAGACTCTGTCCGAGCAGGCTTGCCTGACTAAGAGTGAGAAGCACACCTGTATGTGGTTATGTTGCGAGTTGCTGCCTTTATTTAATTATACCTATACCATTATACACTGTATGGCCTATCACTAGTATTTATTTCTGCTTATGAGTTAAGAGTTCTCTAAATCCGTAACGTACATTCTTTACTAAGCATCAGATCCTACAGTAGCCGCATGCAGTTTATAAACCCGCATCCTGTCTACCTGTACGATGTTTTGAGGACTGTTTGCTTTCACCTTCTTTCACGCAGGGGAGATTAGTTGTATTAATTAACGTAACGTTAAATGTACTTTCTTCTAGTTTGTTATTAAATTGTTTCTGCATTTTAATTCTGTTATCTATCTTTTCCTTGAAGCTTTAAGTCAACTTAATTGTGTGATCTTTTATAGAGCCTGCTTGACTATCAGCAGTCTATAGTGCGTGCACCCTGTAACCGAGTCATAGGATACCTCGTTGTCCAGGCAGGACTCTTGACGGTTTAGGGTGGTTTGTTGCCTGGGTTTATAGATAAGGGTTGGATCTAGCGTTTTCCGTTGTTGCTTGTTGCCGCATACCTAGTCCAATAGAAAGAGCCCAGTGTTTATATATCCCAGGACGTAACAAATGGCGACCTTGCCAGGATTTACTGAACAGAGGAATATAGTGGTCATTTGTTTTGAGATTCCTTATGATTAGAAGAATACAGTGGACATAGAGTTTTTTTGTTTGGAGCAACCAATATAACACATTAAAGACTTTAAATAACATTAGTATATACATACTTGCATAGGAGATAAGGCACATTCTATAACTGTGATAATTACTGCAGTACACAAGCATGTCTAATACATCAGAACACAGTGATGGGTCAGGTCACGATACGGGCTCGGAGTGTGGAGTGGTTAGTCGATAGAGAGGAGGGTGCTAGAAGATTTTTAGAGGTGCCCCTTACCGCTGACAGGGTGTTGAAGCTGAATAAGTATGGCTTAAAGTGTGTGGCAGGTCTTCAGGGTCACCAGGGTTTAAGTGGCATGAGGAAAGATCAGCTGAGGACTTTGATATTGGGTTTAGAAGGGAGAGACCTGGGTGGAGAGGCGACTGGGGGCCCCGGTCCCCAGCCCCCCCTCCACTCTACCCCCGTATCAAACGTCAGGGTGCCTGAATTTAGTACATACCCCCAAGTTGATTGTCAATGGCAGAGTGGAATTCAATTACAGGGACCCTCTCCATTAAATGCACCTTCCCCTCCTCAAGGGTTGACTCCAGATTTGTTGTTTCGGCTTGAGATTGGCAAGGTTGAGGCCGCTAGAGCTCAGGTTGAAGCCACCGAAAGACAGGTTAGTGTGCAGGCTGAGGTTGCTATACGAGAGGCTAAACTGAAGGCAGAGTCTACTAGGTATCGGGCTGACAGGGAGCTGGAGAGATCTCGAGTGGAGGTAACAGGGCGAAATATTGGGGGAGGTAACAGACATCGGGACCAATCATTGTCGCACCTGCTTAACACCTTACGAGCGGCCTATGCGGTTTATTTATGTGTACCGCACAGCGGGGTGTTTTTAGCCAAAATAGGGCTGTTTACGTGATCATTTTCATGCCTAAATAAGACCCAGAACGTAAAACAAGTACCTATCCCTGAAAGGGCATAAACAGAGCTTTCGAATGACACCATAACGATCCTTGTATGATGGATAGTTTTCTTGCAATAACCGTGCAACGCGAGTGCAAAAGGCAGGTAATTCGGTACTTTCAGTACATAATTGAGTATGTAGCGAGTGAGAGAGGGAGGAGGGAGCTGAGATTTGTGTCAGTAGGTTCGCCGCGGTGGTCTGGAGCAGTCATACGCTCGCTAGTCTCCTGCCACCACTTGTCTCTCTCTCTCAGCCACATTACGTGCTGAAATTGCCACTCGAGTTATGTCGAGCGCCGCCACATAGTCCAGCTTTATTTAACTCGACTTATGTTGCTCGCCGCTAATTAAGGGTTAAACTAGTTCCTGTGTTCGATGAATTTTGTGTGACTTAGTTTTTTATGCGATTTGAGAAGAAGTGTCAGGATCACCAGTGGCCTCAGGAAAAGTGGGCAGCATTAGTTTCATCAAGACTCCTAGGAAAGGGGCTAAAAGCGTATGATGCACTACCTTTAGAGTCCTGTGTAGTTTATGATGAGCTAAAGAAGGCTGTGCTACGGGCCTATGAGTTACAACCAGAAACTTACTTCTTGAAGTTTCGGGGTGTTACTAAGGGCAAGGATAGTACCTTCCTAGAACACGCCCGGGACTTGTCTGATGCACTACGACATTGGCTGCGTTCTGAGAGGGCAGCTACTTTTGAGGAGTTGAGTGAGCTGGTTCTCTTGGAGCAGTTCTTTAAGTGCACAGGCGGGGACTTAACATTAAATATAAAGAAAAAAATCCTAGAACTCTCCAGGAGGCAGCAGAAATGGCTGACCTCCGACTGTCATTAATTCGAGGGTGCGGA
Organism: Paralithodes platypus; assembly: GCA_032716605.1. Taxonomy (NCBI): domain Eukaryota; kingdom Metazoa; phylum Arthropoda; class Malacostraca; order Decapoda; family Lithodidae; genus Paralithodes; species Paralithodes platypus. The sequence continues at coordinate 15,659,822 of CM064510.1, read as the reverse complement.
GCAGCAGCTAGGAGTGAGTCGGGTGCAAAGGATCGTACCCCTCCCCCTCCCAAGAATTTTGATACACATAAATACACAAAACCATCTAGCACTGACAATAAAACTGAACATAAACCAAATACCGTCCCGTATAAGAAGTCTAATGGTACTTCCCACTCCCAAGGGAAACCAAAGAGTAAAGAGTGCTTTGCATGTAACAAGGAGGGTCACTTTGCAAATGCTTGTCCGAACAAGCCACCAAACAAGGTTGTGTCATTGGCCCGCAGCATAGGGGTGTCGCCTATATCTTCTGAGTTTGCCAAGGGTAGTTCGTCAGAGGTTGGGACACAGCCTGTGTTCAAGAATCCGGAAGGCTCGAACCCTGTCCGCGACGTCTTTGGGGGTCATAGAGGGCATGGTTTTGTGAGGTGGGCTGGCGAAAGGCGAGGAGTTAAGCTATTGCGTGATACGGGGACTTCTCAGACCTTGTTAAAGAACTTTACTGGTAGACCGATTAACGCTGCTCGGGTGGTGGTAGTTCAGGGGATCAATGCTACGAAGTCCTACCCGCTGGTGCGGATGGAGCTGGAGGTGGGTGGTGTGGCGAAGGAGCTGGATGTCGGAATTGTAGAGAACTTGCCTGTTGGGGGCGTCGACCTCCGCCTCGGCAACGACTTTGCGGTGCCTGCTTCTAAGGTTTCACCCTTGGTCGTTGCCGAGAAGGCGGCCGACGTTAGTAGGGAGGAACAGGAGTGGGTTGAGAAGTGTAGCGTACAAACCATGGCGTGTGTTGTGACGCGTTCTCAGACATCCGGAGCCTTGCAGCCACCACCTCAGTCTATCAAACCGCGGAGGAAAGGTCACAAGAAAACGGGAAGTTTTGGTCAATTGGAGAGTTTTGAGCCGGCAGTGTTTCTTGGTGACTCATTATTGGCACCTATGTTAGAGTCTGGAGAGGCCCCGGGGCCTGTCACCGCTAGTGCAGGGGCAGGGCAGGAAGAGACTCTGCGACAGCATCGCTATGCGCAGCGTGAGGAAAGGATGGATCAGCGGGACATTGGAGGTGGAAATAAATTATTTAAGATGAACTTGGATAATCTCGCACCTGCTGATATATGTTCCTTGCAGCTGGAAGATCCTGAAGTCAGGGCGTGTGGTAATGGTGCTGTCGAACTGGAGAGCGATGGGGATGCGCAGCCTGGTGATTTGTTCTTGTCCGAGGGGATCTTGTATCGGAGACATCAGGATCCCAAGAAAAAGTGGGATGGCGGGTCAGGATTAGTGGACCAGTTAGTAGTACCGAGGGTGTGCCGTGAGAGCTTTTTGAGATTAGCTCATGATGTGCCTTTGGCAGGGCACCTGGGGGCACGTAAGACGGAGGCAGCTCTGAGCAAGCTTTTCTGGTGGCCTGGGTTAAAGGCGAGTGTCGTGTCATGGGTGTCACAGTGTCACACTTGTCAAGTTGTTGGGAAACCCAATCAGGTCATTCCGAGAGACTCGTTACAACCCATCCCTGTCATTGGGCCGCCCTTCAGCAAAGTAGTTATCGATATGGTTGGCCCATTGCCCCCCACTAGTGCCGGCAATAAATTTTTACTAACTGTAATGGATGAAGCAACACGGTATCCAGATGCTTACCCCATGCGCAACGGGATGGCTAAGACTGTTGTCAAAAACCTACTTGTCTATTTGTCTCGTTATGGCTACCCTCAGGAGATCCAGTCTGATCAGGGATCCAATTTTACTTCTGCTCTGTTTAAGCAAACCATGCAGCAACATGGGATAGTGTCTGTGGTGTCATCTGCCTACCATCCCGAGAGTCAGGGAGTTTTGGAAAGGTGGCACTCAACTCTCAAGAGTATGTTGCGGTGTTATTGCATGGAAAATAGGAAGGACTGGGATCTCGGTCTCCCATACGTTTTATTTGCTGCGAGAGAAGTACCTGGGGAGAGCTTGGGATTTAGCCCGAACGAGTTGGTTTTTGGACACAGGGTCAGGGGGCCCCTCCACATAGTCAAGGAGATCTGGGAGGGAGTCACAAAGCCATGCTCGCTTCTAAAGTATGTAGTTGAAAGCCGTGAGAGAATGATAAAGAGCTTGGAGGTAGCAGGTCGGAACCTTAAGAGTTCACAAGCTCAGATGAAGGACAGATACGACCAGAAGGTGAAGCTGAGGGAGTTTGAAGTAGATCAGGAGGTACTGATACTACTGCCTCTGGTGGGACACCCCTTGTCTGCCAAGTATTCTGGTCTGTATCGGGTTGTAAGGAAGGTTTCTGATCTCGACTATTTAGTAGCTACTCCTGATCGTAAGAAAAAGAACCAACTTTGCCATGTAAATCTGATGAAAGAGTATGTGAGGCGCCCCTCCGAGCCTCTCATTGTCCCGGTGTTGATCTGCAGCGATCGTGGTGGAGAAGGAGGAAGGGACAGTCAAGCTGCGGGGGTGGATAATTGGGATTGTCATGTTTCCGCGGATCAGTGGGCGGGGAATTCTAGACAAGTGGCTCACGAGTTGATATTGCACCTGCCTGAGCAACAGCGTGTAGCTGTGCAGCACTTGTTTGATTCAAACCCAGCTGTTTTCGCGGAGCATCCTGGCCTCACTACTCAAGCGGTGCACGATGTCGATGTTGGGGACCACCCGCCCTTTAAATCAGTGCCATACCGTGTTCCCCCTATTAAATTACCAGCACTCAGGGAAGAGCTGGATTATATGCTGAAACGTGGGCTGATTTCTGAGGGTGCAGTAAGGTGGACTTCCCCCGTCACACTGCAGCCAAAACCAGATGGCAAGGTGCGGTTTTGTATAGAGTTCCGCAGGTTGAATGGTTTAACCCCCACAAATGCCTACCCTCTCCCTCGCGTGGACGATAGTGTGGATAAGATAGGAAAAGCCAAGTTCCTCACTAAGATAGACCTTGTTAAGGGTTATTGGCAAGTGCCCTTGTCTGAGCGAGCGCGAGAGGTGTGTGGATTTGTGGTGACGGTGCCACATATCGTTGCCATATTATGCCATACGGGCTGAAAAATGCCCCTGCAACGTTTCAGAAATTAATGAACGACATTGTAGCCGACATTCCCAACTGTACGGTGTACCTAGATGATGTCATAATATACGACGAGGATTTTAACAGTCACTGTGCTCACATCGGACAGCTTTTTAATAAACTGAATGAAGCAGGTTTGGTGGTAAACCTGGGTAAGTGCGATTTTGTCAAAGCCACAGTTTTGTACCTGGGGTTCGAGGTGGGGACGGGTCAGGTGTGCCCTCCACAGACAAAGATCAAAGCCATCGATCAGTTTCCCCAGCCTACGACTAAGAAACAAATCATGCGGTTTCTAGGTATGATAGGCTATTATCGTCGCTTCATCAAAGGCTATTCGACTGTACTTGCACCTTTAACTTACTTATTATCTAAGGACAAGAAGTTCCGGTGGTCTCCTGAGTGTGCAGACGCGTTTTCCTAGGTGAAACACCTGTTATGTACCCACCCCATACTCAGGGCCCCGGACTTCAGCAGACCTTTTCAGCTGGCGACTGATGCCAGTGGCGTAGGGGCTGGGGCTGTCTTGTTACAGACAGATGATGAAGGTATCGAACATCCAGTGAGTTTTTACAGTAAAAAGTTCAATAGTGCACAAAGGAATTACTCTGTAATTGAAAAAGAACTCCTGGCGATAGTACTGGCGCTCAGGCACTTCGATGTATATGTTCCTGCTTTCGGACCAGTCGTAGTGGTTTATACCGATCATCACCCTCTGAAATTCTTGAATCAGTTTCATAACCGGAATATGAGGCTGACCAGGTGGTCACTCATGCTTCAGGAGTATAATTTGGACATACGCCATATTGCCGGTTCTGATAACGTGATAGCGGATTGTCTATCAAGGGTGGATGATGTTGGTTAGACTGCCACAGGATTGAGGGTTGAGTGTGGAGGAAAATAGGCTGTCACTGCAGTTCAGCTGAAAAAAACAAATTAAAAAAAAGCAAAAACCTTATAAAAACTCTTTATTTTTATAACGTGTAGAATTTTGTATAAGCTGTTGTAGCAGTATCTAAGTTGAATGTTTTCGCTTATTGTCGCTAAGTTAGTTGAACTTGCTCGGTGGAGCGCAACAGTCTTTATTTGTTTTATATATAGTGCCTTGTGTCGCAACAGTGTGTGGTGCTATGAGAAGCTTTCTGTTAGATATGAATAACTTAGTCAAGGGTCTTATATCTTGGGGGAGGTGTGACGCTTCTGCATAGTAGCCACGTGCGGGCATGCGTGCGGGTCGGCTGCCCAGCCGTTTAGAAACCGGCATGTGGCAGCCGGCCGGCTGGCTTTTCCTTAGTATATATCCTACGACAATGTAACTAATGTCTGGGATATTCTTATGTTGTTTCACAGCTTGTAGCTGCCCTTATTCTTAACCAACGCATCTTAGTATATTTTATTCTCGATAGTTGTATGTTTCATTATAATATATTATAAGATGTAAGTCTAGTGAGAGTGGGAGGAGACGAGCGGGAGAGAGAGACCGGCTGGGGGACATTGCTTCGCGCGGAGAGTCTAGCTTGGGACGAGCCTGATGTTGCCACATACATTTGATTGCAACGTTAGGCTTAGTTTCGACTCATGCACGGGGTAGACGATTTTGACCCGGCAAATGTGTTGAGTGTTGCCAAGCCTGGGATGTATTCTGCATGCCTAGTGCGGGGTCCAGACAGATTCAAGACTCAGAGCTCACCTCACTGTCGTACCCTTCGGACCCCCTTGATATCTATCCCTCTCAACCCCACTTAGAAACTTTCTCTCTTACTTTGTATACCTTCCTTCCACTACTTCACCAATCTATTTAATTATCCCATCCCCTTGATAGACCTTATATCTATTATTGTATTAACGACGAGCTCTCAGATAACTAGATAGGATTTTGGGCCTTATGCAGAGACGTAATTGTTAATGAGACCTAGGAAGCTTTTTTGTTGTCTCATATTTGGTGGTTTCATGCTTGCTAGTGTGTTCTTGTATCAGGTTAGCAGGGGCTAGACCGGAGGGGAGGCTTTTTGCGATCCTTTAAGTAAAGTCTGCTGGTGCGAGTCCTGTGGACCCGCACGACTTTACTAGGATACCCGTGGGAGTCTGGGGGCATTTTCTTGTCTGTATTCCTGTGTGTCTAGTGTTGTGTTGTGTGAGGGCCCTTGCCTAGTCCACTCAGTACTGCGCTAGCACGTCTTGCTTTTGTTTTAGGGTCGCCAGGAGAGAGTCAGATACTTGGGATCTGAGTCTCTCAAGAGAGCACCCTTTCAATTAGAGTAATTTGGCGCACAGACTTGGGAACGTCCTTAGGCTAGAGCAGGTGGCTCAGCCCGGGTATCCGAAGCCTATATCCTTCCGGCTAGACCTCTGCCACCTGGCAGATTAACAGCTAGGGGTTTATGATCTCTGTATGCTTGTTATTGTGCCACAGTTTACCGTTTTTGTGAGCATTGTGAGTCAGGGTGTGCCTTAGAGACTCTGTCCGAGCAGGCTTGCCTGACTAAGAGTGAGAAGCACACCTGTATGTGGTTATGTTGCGAGTTGCTGCCTTTATTTAATTATACCTATGCCATAATACACTGTATGGCCTATCACTAGTATTTATTCCTGCTTATGAGTTAAGAGTTCTCTAAATCCGTAACGTACTTTCTTTACTAAGCATTAGATCCTACAGTAGCCGCATGCAGTTTAGAAACCCGCATCTTGTCTACCTGTACGATGTTTTGAGGACTGTTTGCTTTCACTTTCTTTCACGCCGGGGTGATTAGTTGTATTAATTAACGTAACGTTAAATGTACTTTCTTCTAGTTTGTTATTAAATTGTTTCTGCAATTTAATTCCGTTATCTATCTTTTCCTTGAAGCTTTAAGTCAACTTAATTGTGTGATTTTTTATATAGCCTGCTTGACTATCAGCAGTCTATAGTGCGTGCACCCTGTAACCGAGTCATAGGATACCTCGTTGTCCAGGCAGGACTCTTGACGGTTTAGAGTGGTTTGTTGCCTGGGTTTATAGATAAGGGTTGGATCTAGCATTTTCCGTTGTTGCTTGTTGCCGCATACCTAGTCCAATAGAAAGAGCCCAGTGTTTATATATCCCAGGACGTAACAATATACAGTATATACCGTATATATAGGTATATATACTAAATGTTTTTGTTTACACTCACAGCCGGACTTGAACCACCGACAGTCAGAACAACCCATACTTTAATCCACTATACCACAGCGTGATAGAGGATACTTGTGTGTAGTGGATTAAAGCATGGACACTCGTGCTGACTATTGGTGGTTGATGTCCGCCTGGGAGTATTATATATATAATTAATTTTTTATGATTACATTGAATCTTAACCATTGGAATATTTATCTTTAACACCTTATTAGCGGGCTAGGCGGTTTATTTATATGTACCGCCCAGCGGGGTGTTTTTAGCCAAAATAGGGCTGTTTACGTGATCATTTTCATGCCTAAATAAGACCCAGAGCGTAAAACAAGTATCTATCCCTGAAAGGGCATAAACAGAGCTTTCCAGTGACACCATAACGATCCTTTTATGATGGCTAGTTTTCTTGCAACAACCGCGCAACGCGAGTGCAAAAATCATGTAATTCGGCACTTTCCCCATACAATTCCGTATATAGCGAGTGAGAGAGGGAGGGAGGAGGTGGGATTCGTGTCAGTAGGTTCGCCGCGGTGGTCTGGAGCAGTCATACGCTCGCTACTCTCCTGCCACCACTTGTCTCTCTCTCTCAGCAACATTACGTGCTGAAATTGCCACACGACCTATGTCGAGCGCCGCCAGATAGTCCAGATTTATTATACTAGACTTATGTTGCGCGCCGACACTTAGGGGTTAATAAGGTCAGCGTAACACTATTTTGTAGCATTTGGAATATGGTGTAATTCAAATTTAAAATATAAATAAAAAAATAAATAGTGACCATAATCTGTGACCTTCAACATTCACCTTGACCTTTGAATAACAAAAACACAAAATTTGGACAATCGTTGCATTGACCAACCTGTCGGTTTCATTTCATACTGGATATTAAGACGATTTTATTTAGTTTATGAAGGGCCTCCATAAAATTAGAAGGCTTTCAACTATCTTAATTAACCTTTTCTACTACCACAGATCCTTCATAAGCTCCACAAAATCGTCTAATTATAGCTAATATACTGTACAATACAAATAACGTCACCGGTACACAAAGGGTTCTTTGACCTTGAACGTTTACCTTATGTATTATATATATATATATATATACATATACTGTATATGATTGAAATATATGTTATTTAAGTAAAATGCAATTAACAGTGGTCAGCTTATTGAAAATTGAGTATTTGTTTATGATGAAAGTTAACTTTTGACCTTCACCTTTATGTAGGATTATATTTTTGTTTGCTTTGATGTAACGCTAGAAAATCAAATATGAGTGTAAAATTTTATTAAAGACCATCAGTTAGTTTCAGAGGTATAAAAAGGAATAGTTGACCTTGACATTTGACCTTCATTTTGACCTTCATGTTGTCTGAAAATGTACCATTATAATTTTCCCTTAAAGCACAACTGTCTCAACGAATTTTGTGAAGTTTACATGAATAGTAAAGAAATTAGCATATTAACCTTATATATGATGTTGACCTGTGACTTTGACCTATCAAATGGAATTATGTTTATTCTTGTATGAGCTTGGTCTAGGCATTCCGAATATGCATGTTATGCCTAATGAAAATCTTACATTAAATAGGAAATATTAGTAAAAATCATATTTCGACCTTTAACCTTGACCTTTGAACTTGACCTTCGACCTTAGAATTTCTTTTCAAGGACTTAGTTAGCTTAACAGCAATGTTCATATTAACTGCGTTATGAACACGATGTAATTCGTATAAAAGCTTATTGATTACAAATAGTGATCATATACTGTGACCTTAACCTTTGACCTTTGACCTAAAGTAAAATACATATATTTGGATGTTCGTCGCATTGACCAACTGAATTTGCCTGTATAATTTGGTGACAATACCTTAAACACTCTAGGAGTTTAGGGAAAATGACAAATACTCTTGCTTTGACCTTGACCTCTGTTCACAATATATATGTTCCCAATATATATGTGAATTTTGATATATATGATATTTAAGTAATAAGCCATATCACACAACAGTTTTCCAAAATTTGAGTAATCTTTTTTAATAAATAATACAAGTTGACCTTTGACCTTTACCTGTAACATTGACCTTTATGTAAGAGTACATTTTTATTGCATTGACATTACCCATGAACATCAAATAAGCATGCCTAATTTCATTAAAGCCCATCAATTAGTTTCATATATATTAATAGAATAGTTGACCTTTGACCTTTATCTTGACCTTTATGTCTCAACTTCTATTATTTTACTTTTCAATTAAAGTGCAACTATCTCACCAAAATGTGTGAAGTTTGCATGAAAAGTAAAGAAAATAGCATATCTACCTATTATTTGACCTTGACCTGTGACCTTGACTTTTCATATGGTATTTAGTAATTTCTTGTATGGCCTTGGCCTAGGTTTATTAATATAACCTAAACTGAATCAATCAATAATATGATTACAGAATGATAATGAACGCATAAATAAAATAGCGTGTACTAGTAGTAATAATAATACTAATAGTATAAAATTGGCATGCACGACGAAGTTGCACTTGAATAAAAATACCTGGTAAGGTATGAAGGAGATCTGAACTGGTTAGCAGATTCCTATAACTAATAGTTGTATATTACTAATAGTATAATATGGGGTACACGACAAAGTTGCACTAAGATGGGAATACCTGGTAAGGTATGAAGGAGGACTGAACTGGTTAACAGATTCCTATATGGAATACAGAACAAATTGGCGTTGTATTCAATATGATGAAATAATTTGGTAAAATATCTATACGAGACTAGAATTCCTAGACGAGATGGATCAAAATTACCTATTTCATAATAGATAAACAAATATATTGTTCACAAAGCAAATAAGTTAACGCCCGATATAACAAAGCGTAACGGAAGTTTTTTATCGAAGAAATTAGATTTAAACCATCAATAATAAATCTTCGAGGGTAGGGGGGACTGAGGTAAACTAAATATGAAATTGAGCGTAGGTTCTAGGTAAAAATTATATTTAAGAAGGGAATAAATACACGATATACACTTCAACTTCAACTTATTACATACATATTAAAATGGACATACTCATTAAAATCTGTGATTATTCGGCTAGGTTATTAGTTGACACGGGTATGTAACGTATGCATAGTACGTTTTATAAGAGTTTAGGAGATAAATTAACACTAGATCTTTGACACAGATCTATTCAACACTTAATAAGGTTTCCGAAGGATTAACACATACGCAATAAACAACGATCTTGGACACAGATCTATATAGAGTTTAGCACTGGAATATTCACATATCTTATCTTACCTTTACAACAATAATCACAACGTAAGAAACTCAGAGACACTTAAGGTAAGGTTGGGGGGTAGTGGTTCGAGAGCAAGTCTGGCCGACGTAGAACGTAGGTTCGCCTGGGCTAGACTTCAGGGGAGCTGCTTCTCACGATCAGGAATCCAGCATCCAGACATCAGAGGGAACACAAAAGGGCTTGTTGTAGTCTCGAGGGGGAAGAGGAGGCAGTTACCACTTTTAGTTACATGCTCCGGACTTTTCAGCCTTAAGAACATTACCGAGGTAGAAGTGCTTTTCCCTAACTTCTTCCAATTTCATTGAGACTATGTTCAAGTTATTTCTTAGCTTTAACTTATAGTGACTCAATGTTAAAAGGATATAGTGAATCGTTGTGACATAAATAGTGAAGTCAATACGTCGCTTAAAAATACATGGTAGTCATCATTTGGTACCTAATCATTTAAAGTAATTTATTTAATACTTTGGTGGGAGTCACGAAGTCTAGGAAGGACCTAATAGCAACTCTGGTGATTTTATTATAATTGAGGGTTATTGGTGATGCAGTGGATAACTCCTCTGTTCTTCACTATGTTCCTGGGTTGATCCAGAGTTCTCTGTAATGGTACTGCACTGTAGATCCTAATATCCCCACTTATCTCGGTAGCACTCAGATCTTTGATGCGGAACTTGCATAAGCATTTGCTTGTTGTACTGCAAATCTGGCTGCTGGTCGAATGAAGGCTGGTGATTGGTGGAGAGGATTTGAAAGCTGGATGGTGATTGGCTCAAACTCCCACTCTTTTGTAGGGGTGACTGACCTAGGTGACCCATCTTCCTGGTATTTAGAAAACGGGAATGACCTGGTAATATGGGGCACTCCTCTGTTCCATGTTTCTCTACAGCATGGGAAACTGGTATGGGATTACATCTCTGCTGTTCTCTCCTTCCTATTCACCTGTAGGCTAGCAATCCTACAGGTGTTACTTAACCCCGTTCCATTCAACCCCGTCACTTCAATATTAATATCATATATTTTGTTTGTTAATTAATGTTAGGTTACACCACTTTGTCATTCCTATGAACCATATAATATTCAGTTACAGTATTTGAGTTGTATTGTTAGTATCCTAATCTCAATTTTATATACATAATATTTGTGCTAGCAATACAGTAATTTAACAACCTATAATATTAACACCCATTATGGTTATATTATTCGCATAAATAAACTATTGTAAATAGGGATATCTACCTATATTATTACCTATAAAGGAAAATGACACACACCACTTCTAACTCTGAAATGTGTGCCTGTTACATCTACCATGGATACCCAGTGCATTTTCGCTTCTTTTTAGCATATATATTCCATACATGCAAATAATGAAGTACTGTAGTGTGTTTGTGCGTGTGTGTGTGTATGTGTGTTCTAGTTGGCATGGTCGTAATTAACCAAGAAACAGGAAGTCTCTCGCTTACTTTTGGTGCTACCTTGACGTGTCGAACAGAGCCATCTATGGAGAGCCAAAAACATCATATCTTGGATTGCTTCAAATACCGCCGTCAGGGGGCACTAATGGATGGCTAAAGATCCATGCCACGATTTTATCCCCAGACTGTACATTCTACTGCTTAACATGGTGAAGCCTGTGAGGTCTCGTTTCAGTCTAGGGAGTGAGACATGTGAAGCACCCACTTACGGCTCGAAGCAGCCCCATCTCCGAAGCTGCTTCGCCTCTGTGTTTCACTTTCTCATCCCCTACACTCGGACCCTCACTCAGAACACCACCTATTGAACAATTAACTCACTAGGCATTGCCACCCTGTAGCATATTTTGAATATGGGAATATTGATACAGTGCTATTTAATCAGGGAACATTGAGGGTATATTGTTGGCATTTCGGTGGGCTTTGTGGTAATGCACTGATACTAGGTACAGTCACGAGCATAAGTCGTGCGACATCCACGAGATATCCCTTTGCGTTAGTAGGTGGCGCGGTTATCGTTTTTATGAATGAGTGGGTGGAGGTAGGAGGTGGGAATGAGGGGTCATAGAGTAGAATACTAGCTTGTTTCACGCATGCGTGCGTGTGTGTGTGTATGTGTATGTGTTTACCTGGTGTGACGCCTCCCGGCGTTAGCAGAATGGTTGTGTGGGGCATTGCAGCTCGCTAGCGCTCGCCAGGATGGGGGGATAGGCTACAGTTGTCCTAGAATGATCTGCTTTATTTCATTAGTGTCATGTTGCCACAGACAGTCTAGAAGTGGTCTTTGTTTTGGTCTGTGGCCGCGCCTTATATTTTATATTCGCTATAATATAAATGTTGCTTGTGTGGGAGGCGAGCGAGAGAGTGTGAAGGAGTACACCCGGCAGCGAGGTGAGCTATGACGCGGCTCGCTTGGGCGCTGACGGTGTTGGCGGCAGGGTGGTCAACTAGTCCCTTCCCGTCGCTGCCTCGTGTTCTTTACCAGCTCAGAGCTTGCCTGACACGCGTATCGCCTACATCCTTTGCAATTCTGTCACCCATACTCGCTACTTTGCATACTATTTCTCTCTCTCGACTTCTCCTTTCTCATTCTCTAATCTTTATTAAACTCAACATCCCTTCTGGTTTCAGCATAGACGTTCACCGTCGACCAGTCGTATTGTACGCGAAGCTCTCAGATATTTCCATGTATTAGGTTAAGGAGGTATTATGCTTTATTGAGGTTTAGAGAGACGGACTTTTCCGTATGTGTCCTCTCTCGGGAAGGTTGTAGACCGGTATATGTCTCCCTTGCAAGGTGTTGAGTGATTCTGCTTGGTTATCTAAAGCTAGACTAGGGGTAAGGTTACTGTGTCGTTGTCTCCGATGTGTGCAGTGTTAGCTAAGCTCTGCACGACATCGACAGGTACTGTGGGAGCCTAAGTTGTGTTCGAGTTGGGTTACTTTTCGAGCACAGCGCTGTGGTGTGAGAGGGCCATAGCCTATCCCTCACAACATAGTGCTGCCTCTTTGTGTTGACTTCTGAGGGATCGCCAGGATAGAGCTAGGTACTAGAGACCTAGATTTATCAAGAGAGCATCCCCGTCATATAACGTAATCTTCATTATACCACCCTCGGACAACGTTAGGCTACGAGCCGCATGCTCGCCCATCGTTGCTCTGCCTTGATACCCCAGCTAGACTTTATTAACTGAGCAGACACTGGTTAGAGATAAGCCCCCTTATTATATGTATGCAGCATTATTATTCACTGCACTTTTGAGCCGAGGTTGTTGTTGAGTTGCACAACCCGAGTAGGCTGTTGCTTGTGTCACGAAGCATTTCTTTAGTTGTCGAGCATTACTACCTTTGCGCAGTCTTTATTATTCGCCTGCCTATTATTACTATATGTCCTAGCATTTATTGTGACCCGTATTCTGCATTATAATTGTTCAAGATTCTTTACGAACATCTTCCCAGCATCAGACTTATTTCAGAAGTTTCCAGTTGATGTTGCAGGACTAGCATTGCACTTTCTTTAATACAGGAGTGCCAGTTATTTGAGTATCTACCGTAACGTTAATTAATCACGTTAACTATCTTTTCTTTGTGTAACATAATCGAGTAATCTTTTACTGTTTGAGAATAGGCTGTTTCATTGAGCGTCAGCCTAGTGTGTGTGCACCAGTTACCGAGTCATAGGATACCTCGTTGTCTAGGCACGACTCAAGGCGGTAATGGTGTTTTGTTTTCCAGTATTTAAGGCAGGGATTGGATCTAGTGTTACCGTTGTTGCTTTTTGCCATTATCTAGTCCAATGTTGAAGAGCCCTGTGTCTTTGAGAACCTGGATCGTAACACTGGTAACAATTTCATTACACGACTTATTTATCAAATTACATCATTGTTTTTGTTACAGTGCATCATGACGATCAATTTCAGGAAAGAACTGCTCCCAGATATAGCCTAATGCAACTATTATCTTCTGTCTCTATAACTGGCTGTTAGAATATCTCCCTCTCATCCCCCCCCCCCCCCCCACACACACCTCGTCTTTTGCTCACTCCGCGACACCAACTTTCACAGCTCGGAAATTATTGTATATACGGGCACAATACTTGAAATAATAATTATATTTATAAAAATTATTGTTCTATGCCATATATTTCAGCATTGATATATATTGTAATGTATACTAAGTGAAACCTCGCCCCTTCCATTTATCTCTTCTTGTCATGGAAACTGATTAAGGTTGGTTGAAAACCTTTCTTTTTACCCATATTGCCCATAATGTTAGGCACATATATTTGTTATATATCGTAGATAAATTTCTGAAGTCCGTTATCAGAACCAGCCAACTACTTATGAAATAATTAGTTATGATTAGTAATTGGCGTTGGCATGTTTTTATACGGTTCTTATGTATAGTCTAGTGATTTGGGGACACTATTAAATGTGAATAGCATTGGTAGCAAAGTAGGCAAGGTGCATAGCCTAGGCTATATATGTTTAAATATTTATTAGTATTAATGGTTATTTCAACACATTTAGTTCCAACTTTTTATATTGTAGCATTGGTATTTACTTTGTGCATGGTTGGGATGTCAGCGATTACAGTTATATGAAATGACTATGACCAATCTTTATAGATAGAAGATAGCCATAATAGATCAAAGTTACGTGTACTCTCAGAAACATATTGCCTACCATTCAAGAATGGATGTGGTGAGGTGGCACCAAGACACTTTGACAATTTTGATAACAAAATAATGACATTGATCAACAATCGAGCAATTACAAATTATTACCCCCATTACGTCTTCGAAGCGATGTTGTATCACTAGCATTATTCAATAAATATGTTAAGGTAAATGTGCATTCAAACTTGCGTATATTGTTCCACCTCTCCCTGTAGAACCAAGGCGGTTGACAATACCCATGACCTAACAATTGCTCGTCCACAATGCAGAACTTATATTATTTACCACAGTTAATTTACTCCGCGAACCTCATCTATCTGTAATTTCCTTCCTCCGAGTATCATTCCATCAATCCCCATTCGCTCCAATAACAACTCGTCCCACTTTTGTATGAGGAACTTGCTCCGATTTGGATAGGTTAGGTTAGGTTAAGTTAGATTAGGATAAGATTAGTTAGTTTATTTGAGTTTAGTTCAATAAAAAAGTAACAAACTATAATCATAGGCGACTTCATTTCGAGGAGATAAAACGTTCGGGGGAGTTGTTTTCGAAGAGATTGGTAATAGTAGTAGTGATGATGACAGTAGCAGGGATGGTGTTAGTAGTAGGGATGATGGTCAGAGTAATGATGATGTTGATAATAGTAGTGATGATGGTGATAGTTGTAGTTTTAATAATGATAGTAGTGATAATGGCACGGTGGTGAAAGTAGCAGTGATGATGGTAGTAGTTATAATGGTGACAATACTAGTGATGATGGTGAAATTAGTAGTGATGATTTTAATAGTAGTAGTGATTGTGATTAGTTATGATGATTGTGACAGTAGTAGTGACGATGTTGATAGTCTTAGTGATGATGGTGGCAGTAGCATTGATGGGTTGAGTTGTCGTATGGGTTGGGTATGCCGTATGGTTTGGGTATGCCGCTTTGATATTGGGCAAAGCTATTTAGCATCCTTGTTATATTGAGTTGTTCCGTATTAGTATTGCAACATAATGATGACACTAATTATTATAATAAAGTTATAAGTAATACATTAATAACAATGAAGGGCTCAATATAATTAGGATGCTAACTATGGCAACATTCCCATGGACAAAGACGATGATTATAATAGTATTAATAATAATATAAGTGTTTTATTATAACATTAATTAAATCGATGTTATATAATGCATACCATATATGACTCGCCCATCCCATATTTCCAATATCCGCAGCGGTCTAACCGCCCTTTGTTCCCATAGCGAATAACGATCACGGTAGCTGTTTTTTACATAATTTGCTGTCGATTTTGTTTTCCTTTTTTAGTCTTTTTGTGTCCAATCTGGCACACGTTTCGAATGTTAGTCGTCCCCTGCAGGATTAGTTTCTCGAAGCATTGGTGAAGTTCCCTTAGCCCTTTATAAGTGCGAGGAGGTCCTCTTCGATATCAGAAGGGTCTGGGGATCTCGTGCAGAGTCTCCAGTCCTGGTCGCGATTAAGGAAGACGTCTGGGGTTCTCAAGCAGGACAACTTCCGGGTATATATTCCCAGTATACCTAGGGGTATAAACTTGGGGGGTCTTGGGGTATCCGGTCTTATGTTCTTCCTGACTTTAAAGTGGGCGTAATATGATCCTCATGGGTCGATAGCCTATAAAGTCCTATTTTAACTAACTAATCTTCAATATCAGTTACACAGGTCTTCTTCAACGTCTCACAAAATAGGGTATATTGATCTACTATAGTGGATTTAAGGTAAACAAATATTATGGTTACATAAGTATACACATAAACCTCTGCTATCACGTGTTTCGCTTTCGTGTCTTATTGGTATTGCGAGCACCTATAAAGCTGCTAAACCATGACTATAATTAACGCATCTAGAATTACTATAGCGCATCATGAATGGGGTGGAATTAAAACAAATATTTATATATAACATTTTAAAACCCCAGGCGACAAATAATTGCCGAGCAAGTGCTGTGATTGATTCACATCACTGATTAGAGTGCTGTGATTGATTGTCACTACAGATTACCCGTCAAGGCGATCGATAATCATCCACTAGAGAAATATTCCCACTCATTACTGTGTATTTCCCCCATTTTAGTGGAATATTGACCATGGTAGAACACAACTCTTGGTAAGGATATTCTTTAAATCTTTATATTGTTTACTTTTTCCATACGTGTGTTATTTATATGTTTATAGAATCATACAATGATGAATCTATGTATTTACTCAGGAATATACCCCATAGTTGGGGGTGACCGACTTGAGACAGAGACCGAACATAAACGTCATTTAAAGTTCCAATTCTTAGGGTCCAGGACCACTTTCGCGTTCCCTCGCCCCTTTCTCTGTCTTGCCTAGTAGGTGAATTTTACAATGATAATTACGAAAATATTGCAATTGGTTAGCCTCGCCTAACTGTCATTTCGCCTACAAGTCTGCTTGACTGTTAACAGTTAAATCGCCTGATCTTAGAGAGAGAGAGAGAGAGAGAAAGAGAGAGAGAGAGAGAGAGAGAGAGAGAGAGAGAGAGAGAGAGAGACAAAAAACATATACTTCACCATCACTTCGCCCAAAGTCCTTTCTTATGGACTTCGTCCATGGTGCAATTACTTCAAAAATGGAGAAATACACCGTGTGCAATAACTATTTGGGTGGATTAACAAAGAACTAATTAATTTATAATAACTTAAACAAATTATTAATTAATGCGACCATGGCACAAACCTACAGTAATGATTGCCTGTTCGTTTACAGACCTAAATGGTTAGATAATCAATGCTGTCAGCAACAGCAGCCGATTCCAAACTGCCAAACAGCAGTGTTAATTGGACAAACAGTTTGCAACAAGTGGCATAAGTAGGCAAAAAAGGTGGGCCAATTAGAATAATTCCCATTGGTTCTTCAGTAATATTTATCGCGTTTTTGCTCTAGTGCGCTCTCTGGCCGCACCAATTAGCAGTGATGGCGGAGATTTATGTGAAATTTCGTCGCCTCCGTAGGGTTGGCTCAGTACTGTAAGCATTGTGTGCATGTGTCTGTCCTGCGCACTTCTGTGTGTGTGCCATTATCACAGTAGCTAACTTGATGGTGATTGTGGTAGTGATAGTGGTGATGATTGTGGTACTAATGACGTAGGCCCCCCCCCCCCCCCCCAATAGGGGTGGCGTAGTATTGTAATCACCGTGTCTGTCTGTATGGATGGGTGTACGCCGTAAGGGATCACACATCACAGCATGTGATTAAGTATTTTTTTACAAATCAAGGTATTGGATTATAAACATAAGTTTCACTATATAAAATTAGGTTATAACCAATCTGGAATTAATATAAAAGTGCACATAATACAAGTACAGTATATTGCTTGATTCTGATTATATCTAACCTGACATTTATATAAACCTACATAAAACATTACAACAGTGATGGTGTGTCTGTGTAGTGGGGATCCCATGATATAATTTTGCTAATAGCGTCTTTTGATTATTATTTATTATTCTGTATTCTATATCATTCTGGAGATCAGTAAAATATACAAGAACACTAAAATTCTTTGAAAACTCGAATATGTAAAAGCCAATCTCAAAATTAGGGACATTGAGTCGGTTTTTAGGAATATTTAATATATAGCCTACATACTTTTAATAGCTTTGATGTCTGTATTATTATTTAGTTGTTAAAATATAGTGATACAAAATTATGGTGGTGATAGTAGCGAGATGATGGTGAATGTAGTAGCAGTGATTGTGATAGTAGTAATGATTATGGTGACAGTATACAGTGATGATGGTAGTGATTGTACGAACTGGCACTCGGGTACACAAGGGCTCTCAATCAGGACTCGAATACGGCTCGCTGCCACAACGGAAACACACGATCTCAACCCTGAGTACTGCCAGCCGAACAAAAAACACCAATACCCTCCAGAGTTCAATCTGCTATAACGGGGTATACAAGAACTCGGTACTAGTGTTCAACAACAGACTAATAAAGAGACAGGAATTATCTAGTCTGGTCAACAATCAAACAATGAAGTAAGAAACAACAACACCAAAGAATAGTGTTGGCCGAAGCTGAAGTAATCCACCCTTGACTATGAACTTAAGAAGTCCACCACCCTCTACTTCGGATCGGCACTATTACTTTACGTTAATTAATAGTCCTTAAGCATCGAGCAAGGAATCTTCTGAAAAAAGTTAGATGCTTCTCGGATGCTCGTAAGAAGTACGTATCGGATTTTGAACAGTAATTCAATAAGCAAAAACACTGGCAATTAAATACTATTAAAGGCTTAAATTGGCATAAGAATAATTAAAAGAATATGCAATAGTAAATGGCAAACATTAAAAAGAAGTACTCCGCAAATGCAACGGCAATAGCCTACTCGGATTGTGCTCGTGGGCCACTAATCACTAAAGTAGCCAAGCTTGCAACACATGAAATCAATAGTGCATAAACAATATCATACATAAGGAAAGCTTCAATACTATTCTGTATCTACTAATCGAGTAAAGTCTAGCTGGGGTACTGTAGGCAAAAAGGTAGCAGTGACTGAGCAAAAACGGCTCGTAGCCTAGCGAAGTCCTCACGACTGTTTAAAGTATTACGTTAAAACTAACAAGTGCACTTTGAGAAATCCAGATCCCTTGTATCTGGTTTTCTCCCGGCTCCTTGACAAAGTAAAAACAAACTGTTAATAAAATACAGGGTGGTTAGGCTCTTGCCCTCACGCACTGTAAATTATTAACTCAACACAGTCAGCCGCGAAGACAACCTAGGCTTCACTGAACCGAAACGAGTATGCAGGTTTATCGCTTAACCACTGCATCAAACAACAACTCGAAACACAGAAAAGCCTTACCCCAGTCTAACATTACCTAGACCAGCAGAAACCAGGAATAATAATAATAACACACAGGGAAATGCATATACAAGTGCAACAAACATAAATCAATCCTATTCTAAGTCAACCCTTCCAAAATAGGCTATCTAATAGGCAAGTATCTCGTGAGAACTCAAGCGATAATACGTTGGCTGACTAGCTCTGCACCAACGGGACCATGGAAGTTAAACAGGGAGGGAAAAGAGGAGATAAGAATGTAAGGTAGTAGAGAAAGTTCCCATCAGTCAGAAGAATATATATAGTTAGCAAGGGAAATGAGAAGTCGCTCTGCCTAATGAGTTCAGATGAAAATATGGCTAGACTTCAGCCAAAGTTCCTGCCCTGACGATCCTAGCGAGAGTGGGGCATGACTAGGCGTTCTGTACAGCATGCTCACACGTGGACATGCGTCGAACTTCCCCCAAGATTTTACTGGCTCAACCCTGAGCTAAAATCTGACAAACACAGAACCCCCTCAAGCCCCTCACACCCAGCGACCGCATGGCACTAAACAAAGCTGAGTTTATCACCAAAACACATCTTATTAAAACAAAAAATTCACATTTTATAACTCCTCCCAACAATAGCAAAAAGACACAATATCATGCTCCCAGAGCGAGCTTACAGCAGCTCAGCCGTTTGATAGTTTGTGGACTACTCAAACTCTATAGGCTATGACAAACTTATACGATTACCTATATCAAAAGAAAGAGTTTTTATATGATTTTTATATTTTAATATGTTTTTCCCGGCTGCACTATAAGGGCAGCCTATTTTCCTCCACTCAAACCCACACACCTGTGATAGCCTACGACTGATCATCCACCCTTGATAAACAATCCGCGATCACATTGTCACATCCAGCAATATGACGGATGTCCAGGTTATACTCCTGCAACATCAAAGACCACCTGGTCAGTCTCATATTGCGATTGTGAAATTGATTCAGGAATCTCAAAGGGTGATGATCAGTGTAGATAACCACGACTGGGCCATAGGCTGGAACATACACCTCGAAGTGCCTGAGCGACAGCACAATCGCCAGTAATTCCTTTTCTATTGTAAAATAGTTCTTTTGTGCAGCATTGAACTTCTTAGAAAAGAAACTTACTGGGTGTTCCACATCTTCATTGTCTGTCTGTAGCAAGACGGCACCAGCCCCTACACCACTAGCATCTGTTGCCAGCTGAAAAGGCCTGTTAAAGTCTGGGGCCCTGAGTATCGGGTGAGTACATAGCAAATGTTTCACCAAAGTGAAAGCCTTTTCACTCTCAGGTGCCCACAAAAACATTTTGTCTTTAGATAACAAATCTGTGAGAGGTGCCAACACCGTTGAGTAATCTTTTATGAAGCGTCTGTAGTAGCCTATCATACCCAAGAATCTCATAACCTGCTTCTTGGTTGTTGGGTGCGGAAATTTATTGATAGCCTGTACCTTGTTCTGAGGAGGGCACACCTGTCCCCTTCCCACTACAAACCCAAGGTACTGCATAGTGGCTTTTACGAAGTCACACTTTGCCAAATTTACTACCAGACCTGCTTCACTAAGTTTCCGGAACAAGGTCTCAAGGTGCTCACAATGGCTCTCAAAGTCGTCATCATAAATTATTACATCGTCCAAATATACGGTGCAATTTGGAATGTCCTTTACAATTTCATTCATCAGGTTCTGAAACGTTGCTGGTGCATTCTTAAGTCCGTAAGGCATAACATTGCACCGGTAGGTACTCCCGTCCACAAAAAAACCACATACCTCTTTAGCACGCTCGGACAAAGGTACTTGCCAGTAACCTTTTACTAAATCTACTTTAGACAAAAAACGAGCATTACCAATTTTGTCAACACTATCATCAACCCGAGGAAGAGGATATGGGTTAGTTTGAGTCAAACCATTTAACCTACGGAAATCAATACAAAAGCGTACCTTGCCATCTGGCTTAGGCTGCAGTGTTACGGGGGAAGTCCACTTAACTGTGCCTTTCTCTATCAACCCTCTACCGAGCATATACTCCAACTCATCCCTCAGAGCTGGTAGTTTTATGGGGGGGCACACGGTACAGGATTGACTTAAAGGGTATATGGTCCCCCACGTCAACATCATGCATAGCCTGAGTAGTGAGGCCTGGGTGTTCAGCAAATACAGTGGGGTATGAACCGAACAACTGACGGATAGCATCAAACTGCGGCTCAGGCAAATGAGCTATAGCCTCGTCAGCCCTAAGGCTCGAGTTCCCCGCCCACTGATCCGCTGAAACATGTTGATCCCAGCTATCCTCCTCTGAAGCTTGACTGTCCCCCTCTCCTTCTCCACCACGGCCGCAACAAGCCAACACAGGGACAGTGAGTGGCTTAGAGGGGCGCCTCACATACTCTTTAATAAGGTTTACGTGACATAACTGGTTCTTTTTCCTCCTGTCTGGAGTGGCAACAAGGTAATCTAAGTCTGAAATGTTGTCTACAATTTTATAAGGTCCAGTGTACTTCGCAGAGAGGGGGTTACCAACCAAAGGCAACAAAATTAATACCTCTTGTCCTACAGTGAACTTCCGGAGCCTCACTTTGCGATCATACCTGTCCTTCATTAAAGCTTGTGATTCTGTCAAATTTCTACCTGCCATCTCCAGACTCTTAAGCATGCGCTCACGGCTTTCAAGCACATACTTTAATAATGGACAAGGCTGCACAGTCCCCTCCCAAATTTCTTTCAGCATGTTAAGGGGGCCCCTGACACGGTGTCCAAAAATCAGCTCGTTTGGACTAAATCCCAGGCTCTCACCAGGTACCTCCCGAGCAGCAAACAGCACATAAGGCAATCCAAGATCCCAATCCATACCGTTGTCAGCACAATAACACCTGAGCATGCTTTTAAGTGTAGCATGCCACCGCTCAAGCACCCCTTGACTCTCAGGGTGATACGCTGACGATACTACTGCTCGTATCCCATGCTGTTGCATTGTTTGCTTGAACATGTTGGAGGTGAAATTAGATCCCTGATCAGACTGAATCTCCTCCGGGTACCCGTACCTTGAGAAGTACCACAACAAGTTACTGACTACCGTCTTAGCCATTCCATTTTCCATAGGGTATGCATCGGGGTATCTAGTGGCAACATCCATTATGGTTAACAACAATTTATTTCCAGCCTTAGTGGGAGGGAGTGGACCAACCATGTCAACAATATTTTTACTAAAGGGTGGCCCAATAACAGGAATAGGGTGTAACGGAGCCTTAGGAATAACTTGGTTCGGTTTCCCGACACGTTGACAAATATCACATGAGTTTATCCATGACTGCACATGAGACTTCATCCCCGGCCACCAAAACAATTTCCCCAAAGCCGCCACCGTTTTCTTGGCACCCAAATGTCCTGATAATGGAGAATCATGAGCCAACCAAAGCAAACTTTCCCTGCAGCCCTCTGGCACGACCAGCTGGTCAACTGTACCTGATCCGCCCTCCCAGTTCCTTTTAGGATCTTGATATCGGTGGTATAAAATTCCATTAACGAAAAAAAAAAACCCTGCCTTTGCATCCCTATCTTCTTCTAACTCCACAGCCCCAATGGTACACTGCAAAACCTCTGGATCCTCTAATTGCAACTTTCGAATGTCTGTGGGAGCCAACATGTCTAACTGCTTGGTCAACAACTCATGCCCTCCCCCATCATCCAACTTTGACATCCGGTTTTCTCGCTGCAGGTAACGGTGCTGTCTCTGAGTCTCTGCCTCCTCCACTACTTTATCAACTGTGTTAGGCACTTGAGTTACAACAGACTCGGTCAAAGGTCCTGCTATTGGGTCTTTTGGGAGAGCCACTGGTTCTAAACTCTTCAAACTTTTCCCAGCCTTCCGCTTCTCCTTAATTCCCTTCCTCCGCTGTTCTGTGCCCTGGGAAATAGGCTGTGATACCTTAAATGCTTGGGAACGAGTTACCACACATGCCATCTGTTGGCGTTGACCACTCACTACCCACTCTTGTTCCTCCCTACTCACGTCGGCCGGCCTCTCGGCAACGACTAAGGGTGGAACTTCTAAAGTAGGCACCGCAAAGTCGTTGCCGAGAAGAAGGTCGACGCCCTCCACTGGCAATTTCTCAACGATCCCAACATCTAAGTCCTTAATCACACCATCAACTTCCAGCTCCACACGAACCAACGGGTATGACCTGGTCGCATTAATACCCTGAACACCCACCCGTGCCGCATTAATTGGTCGCCCCGTGAAATTCTTCAAAAGTGTCTGTGAAGCTCCAGTATCACACAAAACTTCCACCTCATGCTGGCAACCCGCCCAACTTACCCTACCGGTCCCTCTATGGGCGCAAAAGACATCACGGACAGGGGACGAGCCTTCCTGAGTCTTATACATAGCCTGTGACCCTGCTGCTGGCAAACTACCCTGGGTAAATCCAGACGACATTTCAGCCACACCTATGCTGCGCACCAAAGACACGGCTGCAGTTGGCGGCTTACTAGGACAAGATTTTGCATAATGCCCCTTCTTTCTACAATGAAAACATTCCACTTCCCCTATCGGTCTCTTCCGATAAGGGGCGGAGTTCTGACCCTTCTGTAATGGGACGGCTGTAGTCTTTGGTTCAGTCCTGGTATCTTGGCTTTTAAACTGAGGATTATATATATAGTGATTGTCCTGAGCTCGAGGGTTTGGAGTATCGCGCCCCTAGGGAACTGCATCAACACGCTTTACAGATTCACATCCCCTGATTAGCGACAACCTGAGGTCAGCCATCTCAGCTGCCTCTTGAAGAGTTCTTTGGTTCTTTTCTTTAATATTTAAAGTCATTTCTGCACCAGTACACTTATAAAACTGCTCGAGCAGAAACAGCTCAGTCAACTGTTCTGCCGTCTCAGCTTTCTCAGAACGTGTCCAGTTTTTAAGTGAATCTTTTAAGTCCCGGGCATGTTCAAGAAAGGTCGCCTCCCTAGTCTTTGTAACACCCCGAAACTTCAATCGATATGTTTCCGGTTGCAACTCGTATGCCCGTAGGACAGCTCTCTTCAATTCTGGGTAGTCAATGCAAGACTAAAGGCAGTGCATCATAAGCCTTCAGACCCTTACCCGTAAGTCTTGAGGAGACTAGAGCTGCCCACTTCTCTTCAGGCCAGTTATGCTCCCTACACTTCTTCTCAAAACGATTAAAAAATTCTGTGACTTCAGTTTCACTAAATACCGGCACCAATTTGACTAAGTGGGCCAAGGACTGTTCTCTTACTTGGCCCTCACGGCCCATCCGAGTCCCTGTCGACTCTGCACGAGTCTTATCTAAATCTAATTTAGCATAATATTTCTCTGAGTCGTACCTAAGCTCAGCCTCATG
Source organism: Paralithodes platypus (assembly GCA_032716605.1). Lineage (NCBI taxonomy): Eukaryota > Metazoa > Arthropoda > Malacostraca > Decapoda > Lithodidae > Paralithodes > Paralithodes platypus. The sequence goes on along the minus strand of CM064510.1, from coordinate 15,635,480 downwards.
CCTCCTAACCTCAATCTCATACCTCCTGGTCTCATCCTCCTGCCTCCTGGTCTCATCCTCTTGCCTCCTAACCTCAATCTCATGCCTCCTAGTCTCATTCTCCTGCTTCCTAGCCTCAATCTTAGCAAGCTCAAGTCTAAATACCATATCTGGAGACAGGCAGGAAGAGGGAGCTGCCACTACTGAAGGAGGGGGGGCAAAAACTGGGGAACCACCACGTGCACCACCCGAGGGCACTCCAATCTGCCAATTCTCATCCCTCTGTGGGAGAGTGCTAACCTCCGGTAACTGAGTGGACGGCACTGTGGGAGTCAAGTGAGAGGGGATACGGGGAGGAACCCCCCCAAACGCCCTCTCCTCCGAAACCCCATGTCGCCCACGCAACACCCAGGAAATCAGCTCCCCCTTGGACATCCCTGCTACATTGGAAATGCCCAAAACCTTGGCTATCAGGTGCAAGCCACAAACATCCACCCCAGTCAGCCTCTCCTCCGTCACGTGGTACCGCTTACTCACAAAAGCTCTAGCATCCTCCTCACTGGTTACTAACGGCACACCTTCAAATGACATCTCTCGCTCATCGTCAGTGCTAATGCACGACATACTGAAGTCCACAAAAAAATTCTCGAGACAAAAGTGTTAAACTTCCTATGCAAGCACTAATTACTAAATTAACTGGAGTCTCTTAAATGCTTTACTAATTGCCATACAACAAAAATATTCTTCAATATGCATGCTAAAATACAAACAAACAAATGTTGTACAACTCTGCAAAAATTTATACTGTTCACAAAATCCTAAGCAAGGTCGCCATTTGTTACGAACTGGCACTCGGGTACACAAGGGCTCTTAATCAGGACTCGAATACGGCTCGCTGCCACAACGGAAACACACGATCCCAACCCCTGAGTACTGCCAGCCGAACAAAAAACACCAATACCCTCTAGAGTTCAATCTGCTATAACGGGGTATACAAGAACTCGGTACTAGTGCTCAACAACAGACTAATAAAGAGACAGGAATTATCTAGTCTGGTCAACAATCAAACAATGAAGTAAGAAACAACAACACCAAAGAATAGTGTTGGCCGAAGCCGAAGTAATCCACCCTTGACTATGAACTTAAGAAGTCCACCACCCTCTACTTCGGATCGGCACTATTACGTTACGTTAATTAATAGTCCTTAAGCATCGAGCAAGGAATCTTCTGAAAAAAGTTAGATGCTTCTCGGATGCTCGTAAGAAGTACGTATCGGATTTTGAACAGTAATTCAATAAGCAAAAACACTGGCAATTAAATACTATTAAAGGCTTAAATTGGCATAAGAATAATTAAAAGAATATGCAATAGTAAATGGCAAACATTAAAAAGAAGTACTCCGCAAATGCAACGGCAATAGCCTACTCGGATTGTGCTCGTGGGCCACTAATCACTAAAGTAGCCAAGCTTGCAACACATGAAATCAATAGTGCATAAACAATATCATACATAAGGAAAGCTTCAATACTATTCTGTATCTACTAATCGAGTAAAATCTAGCTGGGGTACTGTAGGCAAAAAGGTAGCAGTGACTGAGCAAAAACGGCTCGTAGCCTAGCGAAATCCTCACGACTGTTTAAAGTATTACGTTAAAACTAACAAGTGCACTTTGAGAAATCCAGATCCCTTGTATCTGGTTTTCTCCCGGCTCCTTGACAAAGTAAAAACAAACTGTTAATAAAATACAGGGTGGTTAGGCTCTTGCCCTCACGCACTGTAAATTATTAACTCAACACAGTCAGCCACGAAGACAACCTAGGCTTCACTGAACCGAAACGAGTATGCAGGTTTATCGCTTAACCACTGCATCAAACAACAACTCGTAACACAGAAAAGCCTTACCCCAGTCTAGCATTACCTAGACCAGCAGAAAACAGGAATAATAATAATAACACACAGGGAAATACATATACAAGTGCAACAAACATAAATCAATCCTATTCTAAGTCAACCCTTCCAAAATAGGCTATCTAATAGGCAAGTATCTCGTGAGAACTCAAGCGATAATACGTTGGCTGACTAGCTCTGCACCAACGGGACCATGGAAGTTAAACAGGGAGGGAAAAGAGGAGATAAGAATGTAAGGTAGTAGAGAAAGTTCCCATCAGTCAAAGAATATATATAGTTAGCAAGGGAAATGAGAAGTCGCTCTGCCTAATGAGTTCTGATGAAAAAATGGCTAGACTTCCCTTTTATACCCGGCCCTCTAGTGAGCCCAACGTGAACTACTAAGGACCGCCCACTGACAACCATTACGTAATTTCTCTCTCTCCTCTGGGATACACAAAGGCTCCCCTAGCACTGAGGGAGGGAGGAATGCGAGTGAGTTAGGCCCACCTCCCGCCTGGCGCACCCACTGACCCCCAACTGTGGCTGTTTCTCTTCCCATCATTACAAATAAGTTTTACACACAATACTTATAACTAATGATATAAAATAGAACTCGTTGACTCAGATGAAAACAAAATACATATTCATAATACTTATAGTACAACGGCTCACATGAACTAAGTTAGGAAACTCTACATAGACTACAGCCAAAGTTCCTGCCCTGACGATCCTAGCGAGAGTGGGGCATGACTAGGCGTTCTGTACAGCATGCTCACACGTGGACATGCGTCACATGATGATGATAGTAATAGTGATGAGGGTGATAGTGAGATAATGGTGACAGTAGTAGTGATGATAGTGATAGCTCGTTTGTTACTTTTATATCATAATTGCTTGCATAGATACAATAAAAGTATATAGTAGTAGTGCTGATGAGGATAGTAGTAGTGATAATGGAGACAGTAGTAGTGATGATGGTGATAGTAGTAGTGATTGTCTTACAGATCCCCAAACATTTTGTGGCAGTCTCCGATAGCACGACGGGGGCGAAGTCTGCTATCTACGATTGCAGGAATCTTTTCATATTACAGCTTTTGTTTCCCATCAGCAATGGCTACAGGACGCGCCAATGCACCAGAGGTCATTGCTCATCGTGGAAGAATCATTGGCATGTGGAAGGCTGGCAAGCCTATGAAAGTTATAGTGGGAGATCTTGGACTGCACCGCCGCTATACTATCAACAGGTGGATATCATGGTGGCAGAATGAGGGTTCCCTTGCAAGTTGCAACCAGGCCTCGAAGAGGCAGACCACCAGTAATAACCCAAGATCATGACCGTCAACTGGTGCAGGGTGCGCATGCTCAATTGTTGACAACAGCGGTGCAGTTAACAGCTGATCTGCAACTCCCCTGCCACCCATCAACGACAAGGTGACATCTATGGAAGAACGGTATTAGTTGCTACATTCCTGCTGTTAAAGAAAAATTGACAAATGCACACAAAGACCCTCGGCTGGGATTTGCCCTTCAACACTTGGTGGTGAATCCAGATTATTGGTCAGATGTTATATTTACTGATGAAAAGTGTTTTACTTCAGTAGCCTCAAGAAAGAGGCATTGCCGGAGACCTGTGAATGCCAGATATTTTAAGGAACACATGCAACAGAGAGCAGTAAGTGGACGTGCGCCACCTCGTTCTGGGGATGGATGTCTGTGTATGGACAAGGACAATTGGTGAAATTAGATGGACGTTTCACCGACAAAAAATATTTGGAAATATTGGAGGAAGTATTGCTGCCCACAGTGAGGCCGTCCCCGCCCCAAATATTATAAAGCTAATTCACGATTAAAGCCCAATGCACACCAGTCGGATAGGTAGAAACTTGTTGCAGGAAAACCAGGAAATCCAAGTGCTAGAATGGCCTCCAAAAGGGTATGATTATATCATAAGTCGAGAGCTGGGGGGGACGTATATCTTCCCTCTCCATGCTCTCAAGCGATACTAGCGAATCTGAGTAGAAGTATCTTGTGTTGCAAGGATCTCTAGCTTACTCACCCATGTTAAAGAGACCGGGAAGGGGAAATTTGCGTCGAAAATTACCCGATAAAAGGGGGAATAAGAGGAAAAATAGCTGATAATTGAGGAAAAGGGAAAAGGGGGTGAAGGAAGCAAAGGGGGGGGGGGGCACATATGTAGGAGTGGTAGCAAGTGATGGAGGGGAATTATCTCACCTAATCACAAATTGCTTTGTTTTGAGTACCAATGGGATATTTGCTAAGGGTTTTTATGCTCTGGATCAATTGAGGACGGTCGCAGTGCACCAGAAAAACCTCTATTGAGGACGGTCAGTGTTTTTGGGTTAAGAGTCCCGACACCTTCGCCCAGTAAAACCTCTTAACACCTTATTAGCGGCCTAGGCAGTTTATTTATATGTACCGCCCAGCGGGGTGTTTTTAGCCAAAATAGGGCTGTTTACGTGATCATTTTCATGCCTAAATAAGACCCAGAACGTAAAACACGTATCTATCCCTGAAAGGGCATAAACAGAGCTTTCGAATGACACCATAACGATCCTTTTATGATGGCTAGTTTTCTTGCAACAACCGTGCAACGCGAGTGCAAAAAGCATGTAATTAGGCACTTTCCCCATACAATTCCGTATATAGCGAGTGAGAGAGGGAGGGAGGAGGTGGGATTCGTGTCAGTAGGTTTGCCGCGGTGGTCTGGAGCAGTCATACGCTCGCTACTCTCCTGCCACCACTTGTCTCTCTCTCTCAGCAACATTACGTGCTGAAATTGCCACACGACCTATGTCGAGCGCCGCCACATAGTCCAGCTTTATTTAACCCGAAGAGACCCAGCGTCGCACGTGTTGCGTCGGCAGTCTTTGATCACCAACTCCCAGCGACGCATCACGTGCGTCCGACATATAAAAAACACTTACGTGGCTCGTAAGGTAGGAAATGGCGGGAGAATAGGAGGGGGAGGTACCGTAGTGTGTGTGGGAGCCGGGCCAGTAGGTGTGAGCGGGCCGAGAGAGCCGCGCGGCTGGTGGTGGTGGGCTTAGTGGGGATAGTTTACACCCCTAGTTCACCGCCACTTTGAACCTTCATTACTCCGGCCGTATGGGAGCTAGAGGCTTGAGATTTATGTGAGATACTCCTTAGGATGTATGCCGTACAATGACATACTTAGTTTTTACCCTAGTGCCCCCGGGGGGGTGGTCATGCGGGGGAGACGAACTATTGAACCCCCCCCCCCCCCCCCCCCGCCCCCCAAATGACCGAAATGAGTTTTTTTTTATTTTGTTGTTCATTTCTCACCATTCTCTTCCATTTTGGCTCAACACATTTTTTTGAGGCTCCCCCCCCCCCCAACCCCCCACCGGCCCCCCCCCCCAAAAAAATGTCAGAGGTGATTTTTTTTTTTTTTTTTTTCATTTCTCATCCTTGTCTTCCATTTTAGCAAACAAAAAAAAATAAGTGAAAATGGCTTGGGACTGGGGTGAACAAAATATTATAACTAGCCGGGGCTCAACGGGTTAACTCGACTTATGTTGCGCGCCGACAGTTAAGGGTTAAAGAGTTCTGATGCCTTTCCAGGGTCAATATACTGTTGGTATATGCATATCAATAAAATATAATTGAAATCAGATTTAAATCTTACAATTTGTATAATAGGTAATATGTATGGTTGTAGTTTTGTTTTTAAACATAAAAAAGGAGAACGGAAAAAACTCTTTTATTCATATTAACATTTTTTACACCAGGTTTTTAACTGTTCCAGATTGAGGATTGATAGAAAGATACTTGGGGGAAGGGAAATTACAGATAGATGAGGCTTGCGGAGTAAATGAACTGCTAAATAATATAAGTTCTGCATTGTGGACGAGCAATTGTTAGGTCATGGGCATTGTCAACCGCCTTGGTTCTACAGGGAGAGGTGGAACAATATACGCAAGTTTGAATGAACATTTACCTTAACATATTTATTAATTTTTTTTTTTTTTTTTTTTTTTTTTTTTTTTTTTTTCTATATTCCAACTACTCCCTCTCGGGCATAGGCTGAGAGCCTGTACATTCCACCGCTCAACACGGTGAAGCCCGTGAGGTCTTGTTCCAGTCTGGGGAGTGAGACATGTGAAGCAACCATCATGGCTCGAAGCAGCTCCATCTCTGAAGCGGCCGGTTGCTTCGCTCAAGTGCTTCACCGTCTCACCCTCCAGACTCAGACCCTCACTCTCAGAACGCCACCTATTGAGCAGTGAACTCACTAGGCATTGTCCCCCTGTAACATATTTTGAATATGGGAATATTCATACAGTGTTATTTAATCAGGGAACAATGAGGGTATTTTTTTGGCATTTCGGTGGGCTTTATGGTAATGCACTGATACTAGGTACAGCACAAATTCAATCCCAATAATATCTTCCCATTGACATATCGGGATTTGAACCCGGGTCCATTGGATTACCAATCCAGTGGCATGACCACTCCACCACACCTCCCCAATGTGGTGTATGAATAATGCTAGTGATGCAACATCGCTTCGAAGACGTAATGGGGGTAATAATTTGTAATTGCTCGATTGTTGATCAATGTCATTATTTTGTTATCAAATTTTTCAAAGTGTCTTGGTGCCACCTCACCACATCCATTCTTGAATGGTAGGTAATATGTTTCTGAGAGTACACGTAACTTTGATCTATTATGGCTATCTTCTCGTCTATAAAGATTGGTCATAGCCATTTCATATAACTGTAATCGCTGACATCCCAACCATGCACAAAGTAAATACCAATGCTACAATATAAAAAGTAGGAACTAAATGTGTTGAAATAACCATTAATACTAATTATTTAAACATATATAGGCTATGCACCTTGCCTACTTTGCTATCAATGCTATTCAAATTTAATAGTGTCCCCAAATCACTAGACTATACATAAGAACCGTATAAAAACATGCCAACGCCAATTACTAATCATAACTAATTATGTCATAAGTAGTTGGCTGGTTATGATATCGGACTTCAAAAATTTATCTACGATATATAACTAATATATGTGCTTAACATTATGGGCAATTTGGGTAAAAAGATAGGTTTTCAACCAACCTTAAGCAGTTTCCATGACAAGAAGAGATAAATGGAAGGGGCGAGGTTTCACTTAGTATACATTACAATATATATCAATGCTGTAATATATGGCATAGAACAATAATTATTATAAATATAATTATTATTTCAAGTATTGTGCCCGTATATACAATAATTTCCGAGCTTTGAAAGTTGGTGTCGCGGAGTGAACAAAAGACGAGGTGTGTGTGTGTGTGGGGGGGGGGGGGGGGGGGGGAGCGGCATGAGAGGGAGATATTCTAACAGCCAGTTATAGAGACAAAAGATAATAGTTGCATTATGCTATATCTGGGAGCAGTTCCTTCCTGAAATTGATTGTAACGAAAACAAAGTAGTAATTTGATAAATAAGTCGTGTAATGAAATTGTTACCAGGTAAACACATACACATACACATACACACACACACACGCACGCACGCGCGAAACAAGCTAGTATTCTACTCTACGACCCCTCATTTCCACCTCCTACCTCCACCCACTCATTCATAAAAACGATAACCGCGCCACCTACTAACGCAAAGGGATATCTCGTTGAAGTCGCACGACTTATGCTCGTGACTGTACAGCACAAATTCCATCCCAATAATATCTTCCCATTGACATATCGGGATTCGAACCTGGGTCCATTGGATTACCAGTCCAGTGGCAAGACCACTCCACCACACCTGAATATATATCCATAGATATATATATCCATATATCTACTTTTTATTAATTTCACCACAACACCAAACACCTCCAATTAATCATCAACCATATTACCTCCTCTAACTGTCATTCCAAGGCATAACAAACTACATTTTCTACTATATATTTCTCTCCCTTCCCTGCCATAAATAATAACCTCAGACTCGTACATTATCATTACTCCGTGTTTATTTGTCAAACACATTAAGGGGGTAGTGCTTGGTTTTTGCTCTCTCTATATATATATTTCTCAATATATTTTTGAGTTTTTTCGCTCGATCTCCATCAAGCTTAAAAAAGTACCCCTAGATCCCCTATCAAGATTAATTTGTGTATTTTTCGGTAGAAAAAATGCCCCAGCCAAAGGCCTGCTCTTAAATTACAGACTCGCTTTCGCTCGCCAGGAAAAATCGATACCTAAATGGCACAAAAGGTACGTCTTAATATTGACTAATGAGTGGGGCGAAAGATCATAAAATCAGCAAACTAAAAAATTCAACCTAATGAGGCTAAACATTAGGGAGAAGGGGATAACAAATATATATATAAATATATATACTGTATATATAAACCATTTCATTCCAGGGTAAAACTACTACATTTTCCACGATATTTTTCTCTTCCTCCCCTGCCTGTCATAAATAACCCTAGACTCGTACATTCTCATTCCTCCAGGGTTATTTGTCAAACACATTAAGCCTCCCCTCAGAAAACATCGGTCGCACGACAGAGGGTAGGGGAGAGAACTAAAAAGAAATGTTTACAAGACTAGAAGAGAGAAGAGTACTAAGAAGAAAGGCATTAATGCACTCACACACACACACACACACTCTCTCTCTCTCTCTCTCTCTCTCTCTCTCTCTCTCTCTCTCTCTCTCGCTCTTCCTATGTACAGCAAATACCGTAAGATACATACTATACAATATTGTATATACAAATTATATTTCCAAAATATATACTAATACATCTGTAAGGTTAAGTTAGGTAGGGATAGGTTTGGATATATCTAGTTAAGATAAGATAGTTTTAAGTTAAGTTAATACAGCCTAGTTTATTATAAAGGTTAGGTTACAATTAGGTTAGACAATAGTTAGGTTAGGATTGGTTAGATTAGGTTGACTTACTACATAGCCTACAGGCGCAGAATACTTGAACAGCCACTAATGATAAATTATTATGTTTCTTCCAACAACCAACTATACTCCTAAAATCGATTTATGAAAATTACAAACACATGTGGCAGTCCGTGGATTCGAACCCAGGATGCTCACACCGAATATCAACACCTTATGCATCGCACCACGTAGACAGTTAAAGAATGGTGGACACTGCTATAAGACGGTGAGCGTTAACTAGTGAATCCCAGTTGTTTAATCTATATGACTCACGTTGTTTGTCAAAATAGTTCGCCTGTGTGTCATATCTGCCACTCCATAAATGTCCAGGCATTCCTCAACACGAATGTAGCAATCTTTTTTTGCATGAGGACAAGGGGGATAATTTTGGGGGCTTGGGGTGAGCGGTGATAAATTGACTATTTGCGTGTTTCGTTCTATAAGGAAGCTGGTGCTGTAGGCATCGATATTAACTCGTGCATTGTGGCGGCCTCTATTGGGAAGAATACGCCCAGGCGCCTAGTTTCCCGCAAATTTTGCTCAATATACGTCGCTCTAACACCATATTCGTAGCCTTGAACAAATTGAAAAGAGCTCCAATGAAAAGATTGGGTCAAATTCTTCCTATAACAGTCACCATCCCCTTCCTACCTCCTCACACCACCCAGGAAAATCGATCAATATACTGCTTGTTTCATCGGTGACCAGTCGACCTCATACTCGCGAGCGACAATATACAATTTTCTTCTTCACTTCCACTCACGATAACTGGATGATATTTAGATATTTTTATCATGGGGTGATCGTAGGGTGAATCTAGATGTGAGGCTGGATGGGGAAATATTGGAACAAGTAGAGTGTTTTAAATATCTAGGAGGATTGATAACCAGGAGTGGAGGTATGGAGATGGAGGTAAAACAGAGAGTGTGTGAAGGAAGGAATGTTTTCGGAGCAATGGGAAGTATGTGGAAGATGAGAAATCTCAGAATAAATGTAGAAAGTGCAATGTTGCAATGTATCATGGAATTGTTGTGCCAACAGTGATGTATGGGGCTGAGACATGGGCTCTGAAGAATATGGAGAGAAGAAAGCTGGATGTGATGGAGATCAGCTGCTAGAGGAGTACAGTATGTGTGGAGTTACCCGTAGAGACGGATTGACGAATGAAGAGATACGTAGGAGAGTGGGGCAGCAGGAACATTTGTCAGCCAGAGTGGACAGAAGGGGGCTGAGCTGGTATGGTCATGTTGAACGAATGGGAGATGAAAGGCTTACAAAGAGAATATATGAGTAAGATACAAGGGGAGATAGAAGGGCAGGAAGACCCCCATTGAGATGGAGAGACTGTGTAAGACAAGCTTTGGATGATAGAGAAATGACTATAGATCAGGCAAAGGAAGTGGTAATAAGCAGAAATTATTGGAGAATGCTTGTGAATAGTTGAGTGAACACGTGGTCATTTGGGTGAAGGGGTCGGGCGCAAGTTGAACTAGATAATAGTCCATCAGGCGCCTGGCCCGGGGAGACGATTAATATGAAGGGTACGCCTGGAAGTGTGGTGGGCGGGCTTGTCGCTTTGGCTCCGCTGCATGTCTGCCTGCCGAGATCGGAGCCTCTCCGGGTGGTCGGGGGCCGGGGGAGTGCTGGAGCGACATTGGTGACCCTGGTCTCTGGGTATTCTCCTGGGTGACCTAGTTGTGTGTGAATTTTGTGTTTTGGCTGTGTTTGTTCGTTGTTTTGTCTTGTGTTTTGTGTTGTCCCTGTTCTTACTCTGTCTTGAATCGGCCATGCCCAATAAAATACAAACAAAAAAAATAATAAAATAGAGGAGAATATATATAAAAGATAGGAAAAGTGGGGATTGAGCCTGAGCATATAGATAGATAGATCATGTGTTTTGTTTTCATGATAGTATGAGCTGCTGAAATGAAGAGGAACTATACTTCATATTCGTACTTGGCACTGAGCTGTCATAATTACATAGATCAGTGGCCCTGTTTTGTTGACTTTCAGCTTCTAAAATGCCTCTTTATTGTATACACACGTTCTAACCACTCCTCTCCCCGACCTGTACGTAGAGTCCCGCCACCACAGGTTTCCGGATTTACACCAGTGAGGAACAGTGCACGGCCAACGCAGAAAAGGTCTCATCTACCAGTCACAATGTCAAACAGATTTGAGATATTGGTAGAGATGGAAGACGAACCAGAAGAGACCAGGCTCGTTGGGGATTCCATCCTACGAGGACAGGTCGAAGAGTTCTGCGACAGAGTCCCAAATCAACGAAAAAGATTTTGCATCCCAGGAGCTGGACTGGACGACATTGTGGAAGCCTTCGAAGATACCACAAAGGATGCAAATGAAAATACCCTTTTTGTCATCCATGCTGGTTCAAATGATGTCATGCACACCAGATCAGAAGAGTTGATGGAGAAATATCGCAAGATGATCCAGCACTACAAAAACAAGTCAAGGAATATCATCATCTCAGGCATTCTCCCCAAGATCGACGCACCTGACAAATTCTACGACAAGGCCTTCAGCACAAATAGCCGACTAAAATATTTGTGTCTGAAGGAAGAAGTTGAATTCATCAACCTCTGGGACAACTTCTACAACCAGCCTACTCTGTTCCGCAAGGATGGCACTCATCTAAACCCTGTGGGTTCAGCATGCATGGGTCGTCTCCTACACGAAGCAGTCCGCAGCCATGGATAAAAAAACGCCATCCGAGAAGAAGCAGCAGTGACATAAATCATCCAACGCCAAGAAAAAAACAGAGGCAACCGAGGACCACCAGCGATAACGACCGAAGACAGCGACGACCGAGGACAGCCATGAACATAAATGTAGATCCGACAAGAACCAAAAATATAATTAAAGAGCGTTCCGTGAGTTCTAAAATAACAAATTTATAGGTTTTCTATGCAAACGCTCGTAGCATACGCAATACATTTTCAGATTTAGAGGAGCTAGTGTTTACAGAAAATTATGATGTGATTGGCATAACAGAATCTTGGCTCAATACAGAAGATAGAGACTTTTTAGCAGAGTATTCACTTCCCGGTTATGTTATGTTTGAGAAAAGCCGAATAAATCGAAATGGAGGTGGCGTTTTACTTTATATCAAAGAAAGTCTTAACCCTACCCTCTTGTCAAAACCTCAAATTGTGAACGTCGACGCATCTTTTGTGCTAATAAAGAATAATAAAGGTACAAAAATAATACTTGCATTAATATACAGACCTCCAGCTCAATCAGCGCAAACTGACCGAGAAATTTACGAACAAATTGCAGATGTAAGTAACTCACAAGATACCGTAATTTTTGGCGACTTTAATTTACCTGTGACCAAGTGGGGCGATACTCTTACTTCACACTCCGGACATGACTTGTATACGAACTTGCAAGAGAGTTCGCTTTATCAATTTGTTCGAACACCGACCCGTGGTAATAACGTTCTTGACATTGTACTTGCAACAAAAGAAGAATTAATAGAGAATTTGAATGTTGGTGATGAATTCAGTAACAGCGACCATCGTACGATAACTTTCACTTTAAAGTTTACTAGTAACGAACCAAATAGTAGCATCGAAAAAGTCCCTAACTTCAAGAAAGCAAACTTCCATAAACTTAGAGCTATGTTTAAAGAAACTGACTGGAGCTTTTTAATTAACAATAACGACATAAATACATCTTGGAAGTTATTCGAAAACATTTACCTAAAAACAGTGCAAGACTGCATACCATCGAAAATACGGCGTCCAGGCCATAATAATAAGCCCAAATGGTGGAATAAAGATATTTCAAACTGCCTGCTTGCTAAAAAATTTGCTAATGATAGATTAAAATCCTCACAAAATGACGAAGAACAGGTGAAATTTGTAGAGCTACGACGCAAAGCCAAAAAGTTAATTAAGCAAAGTAAAAAGACCTTAGAGTTACATATTGCAAATCAAAGTAAAACAAACCCGAAAGAATTCTATAATTATATCAGAAAGAAAAAAGTAGTTACTTCAACTGTTGGACCGTTAGTCGGAAAATGGAGAATACACCAAAGACGAAGTACAAATGAGTAATGCCCTCAATACCTTCTTTGCATCAGTTTTTACAACAGAAGACCTCAGTGATATCCCTACACCATCGCCGATTCAGATTGATAATTCGGATGTTCTAAGCAATATCACCGTTACAGAGAGAGAAGTATTGAATTGTTTAGATAAACTCAAGGTAAATAAAACGCCTGGACCTGATACAATCTCGCCTAGAGTTCTAAAGAAAGCTAAGGATGAGCTCTCCAAACCACTGACATTACTATTCAATAAATCCTTGCAGTCTGGAACTATCCCTGATCAGTGGAAGCTAGCCAACGTAACACCGATATTCAAAAAAGGCAGCAAATCCCTACCAAGTAACTATCGTCCAATTAGCTTAACCTCAGTTGTATGTAGAATGCTTGAAACGGTCATACGAGACAGACTCGTAAATCACTTAGAGGAAAATAACATACTTAAAGATACTCAACACGGCTTTCGTAAAAAACTTTCCTGTTTAACAAACCTCTTAGACTTCTTCCACGATATCCTCAACCTCTACGATGAGAGTAAAGCTGTAGATATTATATACCTTGATTTTCAAAAGGCCTTTGACAATGTTCCCCACAAACGTTTACTGCTAAAACTAAAAGCGCATGGAATACAAGACGGTGTGTTGAAATGGATAGAAAATTGGCTTAGCGACAGAAAGCAAAGAGTAGTCATAAACGGTAAGGCATCTAAATGGACCAATGTAAGTAGCGGGGTACCCCAGGGATCGGTACTAGGACCAATTCTCTTTCTAATTTACATCAACGACATAGATGAGGGTCTCACCTGTACAATCTCAAAATTTGCTGACGATACAAAAATTGCAAATAGCGTACTCTCAAAAGAACAAGTTGACGATATGCAACACAATCTAGATAAATTGTCATGTTGGGCCCAAATTTGGCAAATGAGTTTCAATGCGGATAAATGTAAAGTACTACATATCGGATACCTAAATGAGAAAGCAAACTATTCGATGAATGGCATTCAGCTTAAGAATGTAAACAGAGAAACCGATCTGGGAGTAACAATATCGAGTAACCTAAAACCGACTCAACAATGTTCAGAAGTTGTTAAGAAGGCAAACAAAATAATTGGCTTCATAGGCAGGTCATTTGAGCATAAATCCAAAGAAGTTATCCTAACCCTTTACAATTCCTTAGTCCGCCCTCTTCTGGAATACTGCGTTCAATCCTGGTGCCCTTATTACCAAAAAGATATAAACAAGCTAGAACGAGTTCAATGTAGAGTTACCAAAATGATACCTAGCCTAAAGAACAAACCATACGAAGAGCGTCTTAGAGAAAAAATCTATTTCCTTTAACCCAGCGCAGATTAAGAGGTGACTTAATTCAAGTGTTCAAAATCATCAAAGGCATCGACAATATGAACTGTAGTAAGTACTTCACTATCGACCAAGCTAATTACACGCGGGGAAACGGTTGCAAAATTATTGGTAAATCTTTTAACTCCCACGAATCTAAGAATTTCTTCTTCAATCGAGTTGTCAACTTGTGGAATGGGCTTCCCCGAAGCGTTATAGACTGCATCACCGTTGATTCATTTAAACTCCGCCTAGACAAATGTCTCGCATCAAACCCGCAACTGACTGCGTTTGTAAATGAATAACTTTATTTTATCCCCCCCTCAGTTACTAACCCATCTGTCCTCTACTAACTTCCTAATCCTGCCACGGACATTAGTTCCAAGGCAGTAGTTCCCTTTCCAATGTTCCCTTACCCACTCTAAACCACTGTTTGGACACTTGATCCTCAGTGTTTTGGAGGACAAGCAACCTAGAAGGATCACTAGATCTGTTTTTGCTTGATTTCCTTTGTACTCCTTTGTACTCCTTTGTACTCCCTAAACCAATGAACTAAGCACATTGATCTGAGTATGGGTGGGAAGCTTAGAACCTCCTGGAAGCATCTGGCAATAAGCGGGGTGAGTTGGTTGATACTACCAGAACGTATATGTATGTCGGCCACATTGTTAGCCTCTTTTACATATGACGTATATTTACATTGTCCGCAGTGAAAGGGTTAACTATAATAATCAGGAAAAACTGCTTATAGTACATTTAAAAACACATACAACCAAATTCAACATACTTTTTATCCATCAGAAACCTACATTATTTTTGCATTTCTATCTAATAGTGATGTTTACGGCTCCAACTATCCCATAGCCTGAAACTCGCCAGTGGTCGATTAGCGGGTACTGGAGGGAAAGGAAGTCATCATGTGTTTGACAAAGGCTAATTAATTGTGAGAAAGCTTGCTTACATACACTCAACGAGATAAGTTAGGGCGTAAGTTTGTTTCGAAGCTAACAATCTTGTCAAATGATAGCCAGAATTAACTGTTAAGATGCGTCATAATGTTCAAAGAGTTAATGGTCCTCATACAACCAATACCACCCTCATGATGTATGTATATATTAGTTAGTTAGGTTAGGTTAGACTAGTTGTTGCCATGTATAAACTTTAGGACATAGTTATATCGTGGCCTTAATTTTTCGAAGCTATCCCGAACTTAATCGATTTTACTTTTTTTGTATTTCTTTACCTAATATTTATCTGTCGAAAGTCCGTTTTTCTGTTCCAGGGTTCACATTGGGCCAGGATGTGTGTCGTCGAGTGTACGGAATGCCAATCCTGGTTGAACAAAATAAAGCCTCCTGAGATGTATCTGGCTCTCCCGACTTTTTCCTTACGCTTGCTTGAACACCGCACCGCGATGTATAACTGATGTTCCTGCTGATGTTGTTGTTAATATTGTGGTGGTGTGTGTGTGTGTTGGTGTTGGTGGTGGTGGTGTGTAGTGGTTTGTATGTGGTGTTGTGTGGTAGTTTTTTGTATAGTAATGAGGTAAATGTTTGTGTGGTATTTGTTTTTGGAGGTGTGTGGTAATGGTGCACTGGTAGTTGTTTGGGGTGCTGGTGGTGTGTGGTAGAGGTTTGTTTTGGTGGTGGTGTGTGGTAGAGGTTTGTTTTGGTGGTGGTGTGTGGTAGAGGTTTGTTGTGGTGTGTGGGAGTGGTTTGTGGTGGTAGGGGTGTGTGGTAGTGCTGTGTGGTGGTAGGGGTGTGTGGTAGTGGTTTATGGTGGTGGTGTGTGGTAGTGGTTTGTGATGGAAGGGTTGTGTGGTAGTGGTTTGTGGTGGTAGTGGTCTGTTAGGGTGGTGGTGTCTGGTAGTGGTTTGTGTTGGTTGGAGTGTTTGGGAGTGGTTTGTTTGTGGTGGTTTTGTGTGGTAGTGGTTTGTGGTGGTGGTGATCGGCAGTGGTTTGTTTGTGGTGGTGTTGTGTGGTAGAGGTGTGTTTTGGTGGTGGTGCTGATAACATGGTAAATACAGTACAGAGAGAGAGAGAGAGAGAGAGTGAGAGTGAGCGAGAGAGGTTGAGGTTGGTGGTGGTCAGGACATTGTTACACAGTTCCATTTGGCCCTGGGGAAACATATTCTAAATATGAGAGACAGAGAGAGCGAGGGAAAAGAGAGAGATAGAGAGAGAGAGTGAGAGTGAGAGAGAGAACAAGAGGAGTACAAAGGAGCACAAAGGAAATCAAGCAACAACAGATCTAGTGACCATTCTAGGCTGCTTGTCCTCCAAAACACTGAGGATCAAGTGTCCAAACAGTGGTTTAAAGTGGGTAAGGGAACATTGGAAAGGGAACTACTGCCCTGGAACTAATATCCGTGGCAGGATTAGGAAGTTAGTAGGGGACAGATGGGTTAGTCTCTGAGGGGAGGATAAAATAAAGTTATTCATTTACAAACGCAGTCAGTCGCGGGTTTGATGCAAGATATTTGTCTAGGCGAAGTTTAAATGAATCAACGGTGCTGCAGTCTATAACATCTCGGGGAAGCCCATTCCATAAGTTGAACACTCGATTGAAGAAGATATTTTTAGCTTTGCGTGAGTTAAAAGATTTACCAATAATTTTGCACCCGTTTCCCCGCGTGTAATTAGATTGGTCGATAGTGAAGTACCTAAGTTCATGTTGTCGATGCCTTTGATGATTTTGAACACTTGAATTAAGTCGACTCTTAATCTGCGCTGGGTTAAAGGAAATAGATTTAATTCTCTAAGACACTCCTCGTATGGTTTGTTCTTTAGGCTAGGTATCATTTTGGGAACTCTACGTTGAACTCGTTCTAGCTTGTCTATATCTTTTTGGTAATAAGGGCACCAGGATTGAACGCAGTATTCCAGAAGAGGGCGGACTAAGGAATTGTAAAGGGTTAGGATAACGTCTTTGGATTTATGCTCAAATGACCTGCCCATAAAGCCAATGATTTTGTTTGCCTTCTCAAAAACTTCTGAACATTGTTGACTCGGTTTTAGGTTATTCGATATTGTTACTCCCAGATCGGTTTTTCTGTTTACATTCTTAAGCTAAGTGCCATTCATCAAATAGTTTACTTTGGGAGAGGGAGAGAGGGAGAGAGAGAGAGAGAGAGAGAGAGAGAGAGAGAGAGAGAGAGAGTGAGTGTGAGGGAGAGAGAACAAGGGGAGAGAGAGAGATAGAGAGTGAGAGTGAGAGAGAGAGAGAAAACAAGGGGAGAGAGAGAGATACATGGAGTTGCATATGTATACTATACACCGACTGCACAAACCTGCAATACGGGAAGTAAACAATAAAGGGGTTTTATTCTGGACCCCCTTCTCCTTCATGTTTAGCCCCATTAGTTTTTTAAATGTTGACACTTTTGACCCATTATTTGGGGATTATAAGACCTTTCGCGTCCATAGTTTTGTAAATCTCGTGCCATTTGGGTGTAGATTTGTGTTCCTGGCGAGCGAAAGCGAACCTGTAAATTAGAAGGAACTGGCCTTTGGCCAGTTGGCCATCTACTGTACAAATTTATCTCGAACGGGGAGTAGTATGAAAGACAGTTTAACCCCTTCTATACCAATGACGTCTTTTGTGTTCTATTCTAGTTACAATTAGACGATTTTATTACGTTTTATAAGGGTCTCCGGCAATTAACAGGCTTCGAACTATCCCACTTAACCATATTTTACTACCACAGACCCTTTTTAAACTGCACGAAATCGCCTAAATATAGCAAGAATATTATCAATAAGACGTCGCCGGTATAGAAGGGGTTAATCACACATTCCATTCCCATATTTTTGTTAGTATATGGTATAATGTGTAAGAACTTTAAGCCTTGATATGTTTAGACTAGGTGCTATCATCACGCGACTCACAAGACCGGTTTCTCTGGCATTTGTTATAGTATTATTGGGAACAATAAAAAGTTATAATGGATTGGGTTTGGTACCTGTACTGAAGGGGGACTTTTTAAGAAGTTACCCATTTCAAGATAGGGTAACGCATTATTTATGTTTTCTAGCTATTATTTGACGATGTTATTCAGATTTAACAGGGTATATTAAAGTAAGAGGGTTAATTGATATACAGTAGTCTTTACCCTTTTCATTTCGACAGATCCTTCTCAACAAACTTTATAAAATCATCTAATTATAGCCAGAATATCCCGTCAAAACGCAACATAATCCTCATGGGGTTCAATTCTTATAATTGTTGAATATAAAAGATGCTAGGCCAAAATAACCGGAATATAGGCTGTTTAAATAGGCTGCTTAAATGTCTACTAAATGTGTACTATTCAGAAACCGTTTAAACCTTGATAATTACTGACGTGCTTGTAATGTAACCCACAGTAAAAGTGTTGGGGAAAGTGTAGAGGGGGAGAGTGGGAAAAAGACCTGGGAGGCCAGATAAACGTGAGAGAGAGAGAGAGAGAGAGAGTGGAAAAAGACTGGGGGGGGGGGAAGATGAATGAATGTGTACTTTGTTTGGAGAGAGAGAGAGAGAGAGAGAGAGAGAGAGAGAGAGAGACTGGGAAAAAGACCGGGGGTGCTAGATAAATGAATGTGTACTGTGTGTGTGGAGAGAGAATGAGAGAGAGAGATAGAGAGAGAGAGTGAGACTGGGAAACAGACTGGGGGTGCTAGATAAATGAATGTGTACTGTGTGTGTGTGTGTGTGGAGAGAGAGAGAGAGAGAGAGAGAGAGAGAGAGAGAGAGAGAGAGAGAGAGAGAGAGAGAGAGAGAGAGAGAGAGAGAGAGAGAGAGAGAGAGAGAAACAAACAGAGAGTGAGAGAGAGAGAGGTGAGAGTGCGAAAGAGAAAAGGGGAGGGGAAAGAGAGTACATAGGAAAGCAAGCAACAGCATATGTTATTATCCTTACCAGGCTGCTTATAATAATAATTATGTATATATATATATATATATACTGTATATATATATATACAAATATATGCATATACTGTATATATATATATATATATATATATATATATATATATATATATATATATATATATATATTGTCACTCCCAAATGAGTTTGTAGCCTACAGTACATCATTTGTGAGTGAGTTACAAGTACAAGGCCTATATTGCAGGGGCCTGGCACGAGGCTAGGTTGCTAGACGCCTTTCCTCTGCTGTCTCCAGTGTTGGCAGTTGCCAACTGTTACCCTTGTATTGTTACCATGTAGTGGGCCAGATAACTGGAATAATCATTAATTTCTGGAAACAAGTCCCAAAATTGGCACACATACTCCTTGGGGATTGCACTTTTGATAAAAACCCTTAGCCACCTAAAAATTCAAGATGGCGGCCATTTTTCAAGATGGCCACCATTGAATATACAGAAACATTGCATTTCGCAATAAAATCGCAAAGACTTGTCCTATTTGAATGATCTTGGTGTCAAATCATACATTTTTCACTATGTAGAATCCGAATTTGGAACCATGGACTTACTCACTAGCTTCCTTGTACCATAATATCAGTCCCGGAATCATAATTAGGGTAAAAAGTGCCCATATCATAGGCACCATCAGTCCGATATATTATTGGATGTACATGTAGGCAGTAGGCCTATACTTGTTTGTCACTTATTGTCTTGCTGCCTGGATGAGTATACTACAACGCTTCTAAACCTCGCATCTGCAGCTGCACAGTGCCGTGCAGGTCAGACCAAAGCAGTAGCATTTGCATCGACCGCAGCATTCCGAGTTGCATCCACACTTGGCCAGCTGCTGGCAACTCTCTGCAATGGGTGGGAGCTCTGTCCAAACGATCTGCCACAGATCTCCTTTCTTGGTCCAGCCCCAGTTGGCAGGAGTCTGCGTTTCTGGTTGACGTACTGTTGACTGACTCCAGATGCAGCTCGCCTGGTAGGCAGCACGCTTCACATGCTGCTTCAGTGCTGCTCGGGTTGGAGGAATGGCTTCGTACGGCCTCTGCTTCCGAGCAAACATGTCCAACCTCGCATCATCGACACCTTCAGCTGTGCTGGATCTGTCGTACATCATGACCACGAACTTCTCCAAGGTCTCCAGGTCTTCATCATCAACTACCGGTGGGTACTGGCTGAGTTTGCTGAAGACACCGGAAGCCTCATCACAAACATCCCAGGTTTGCCAAGCAGACTAATTCCCTTTGCCACGGAATGCTGAAACGACATCGCAGCCAGTGAAGGCATGGAAGAAGAGCATCCCTTTGCTCTTTTCTGCAAGAGTACAACACAAGCCATGTACAGGAACCCACCTCAGGTTCTGTCCTTGGCCAAAGGCAACCCACAACTGCTGCAGACCTAGCTCCTGAAGTGCCTGCAGAACACTGACTGCGATGACGACAACATCTGTGTCGCTGGCTTTGACCATGATGACTTTGCTGCCTGCTTCTGTTGCATGCCTGGCATGCACAAAGATCCGCATGTCAGCTTCTTCATGACTGCACGGTGCCACCCCAGCCAGATTGATAGTGCGGTTGCTGACAGCATCTTCTTCCTTGGTCACAATGACCATATTTGGTGTGGCCACACGTGCAATCTTATCAGCCAGAAAGTTGAACAGCTCGTCTTTGTTGTCATTTTCTCTCAGGAAGTATCGCCAGTTTGAGGGAATTTTGCCCTTCCCTGTTACCCTGCATCTCACCCCGCGTCCTCGCTTTGATCTAGTTTCAGCTTTCAGACTAGATGGCCGGTAGACATCAAACACAATGTCTGTCTCTTGTACTTGGTAGAGTATGCTTGTATTCTAGGAAGGACATCGAGCATTGCGTACTCTTTGAACGTCTTTGAACTCTGTGGGGGCAGACTGTTCACCAACGCTGCACCATCAATGATGATGGTGTCGGCGTCTGGCTCTGCCTCAGGGGTTGTAACTTGGCTCTGAAGAATGGTAGTAAGGTGGGATTTCTGACAGGTGTGGAGCTTTCCACCATTACTGAGGGCAGCAGGATGTCACTGGTTCTCATGACGGAATAACTCCTTCAAGTCACACTCTCTGCTCTGGCATGATATGAACAGCTTGGAGAACAGTTGACAGTCTTCCTTCAGCACTTTTTGCTTTGAAGAGTCAACAGAGGCTGGTACCTGTCGGAAAAAGTCAACCATGTTCTTCTTGATTGGTTCATAGAAGGTGGATTCTGCTTCCCCTTCCAGTCCCTTCATAAACTCCTGGAAACGGACCTTGCCTTTCTCAAGGTGTGTGCCAATCAGCTCGGCGGTAGTGTGGTAAGCAATATCCTTTGTATCAAGCGAAAGCAAGTCCCGACTCTCCTCCTGGAAAGGATTGCACATATCTGTCATGGCTTGTGAGAGCTTTTCTACTTTCTCAAGGAACACTCTTTGTGCTCGTTCTGTCTCCTCATGGTGGCTGGTGTGTTCAGTACCCTCGTTGGTCCCACATGCTGCCTCATACTGTGCAACCAAGTGGCTGACTTGAGGACAAGCTATCATCCATCTTCTCAGTGCTGATGGGTCTTCAGTCACGCCGATCACACCCCCGTCTGCCTTGATGACAGCGTTGGCCTGCTCGTGAGCTTGGTCAATAGCCATTGCTGAGAACTGTCGGCTCGATTTGTGTACAACAAAGTTTCCGCTCTGGAACTCCTGAGCCAGCTGAGGATGCTTCTGTTCCAGGGTCACCATGTCTCTGTAGTGGATCGGAATGATAATTATCTGTAACACAGATATGATAGATAACAGATAATCACAGTATATAACAGATAATCACAGTATGATATAACACAGTATGTTATATGATAACAGATATAACAGATAATCACAGTATGATAATTATCTGTATTCAGTGAATCAAGGCCGAGGGGTTATCCTTTTACCACCTTGATCACAATCATGCACAATAAGGTATGGGATACGACTAGGTTCGGGAATAAAAATATATGACCTACATCTAGCCCGATCATTCATCCAGTATCATTTAAGTCCCGTGCGATCTGTACACCATCCAGGTAACTACATGCAAAGCAATATAAAGCCCCGTTACCCTTGGCTCGGCTCTCCCGCGCTGGCACACCCTGTCAATTCAGGCGCGGCTATCTAACTAAACATCTATGTTAAATTACATGTAATCTACAGTAGCTAACTGATGCGGGGCTTATTAGACAGCATTTGGGACACTAAACTAATTATTCAGCGGATACTGAACCCCATGCTGAGTCTCACAGCAGCGGTGCCACCAGTGTGCCCTGGCTGTGCGTTGACATCCGCTCTGTTGAGCTACTACTTTACACCTTCCACTGCAAGTCTCTTAACGTCCACCCCCCCCCCCCCACCGCATCGTGTCATGTCCAGTTTGGAAGCCTTGTACAGGAAGATGCTACACATACTAAACCTCTAACACTACTACGATATACACTACCATGCATTTTAGCCGAGTCAGACGTAACATGAACCTCTAATTTAGCAGAATATTAGGATTCCGGGACTGATATTATGGTACAAGGAAGCTAGTGAGTAAGTCCATGGTTCCAAATTTGGATTCTACATAGTGAAAAATGTATGATTTGACACCAAGATCATTCAAACAGGACAAGTCTTTGCGATTTTATTGCGAAATGCAATATTTCTGTATATTCAAAGGCGGCCATCTTGAAAAATGGCCGCCATCTTGAATTTTTAGGTGGCTAACGGGTTTTATCAAAAGAGCAATCCCCAAGGAATATGTGTGCCAATTTTGGTGCTTGTTTCCGGAAATGAACGATTCTCCTGAAATTTGCAGTTATCTGCTCCACTAATGAAAGTGATTGAATAAGTATTACTTTAGTTTGTCTAGCCCTTGTGTGATTAACGCAGTGTATCATAAGTTCACACAATAATGTCTTATATTCATTTGATTACTTTTGTTGTTACTGAGAGCACAGGCTTCCTGAGGTAATCGAGTGTTCTGGCGGTGCCTGGTGCTCCCCTTTTTCTCCCTCGTCTGGCCGGCCGTGGGAACCAGAGCGAGTGCTAGAGCTTCACTCCAGTCTCACCTCTCGCACTGTCAGCATCACTGTTTGGTGTTGGTTAGGCATGCTTCGTGTTTTCCCTTGAATACCTGAATACCGCATATTTCTTTTTGTTCTTTATTTGATTGGAGCATAGCATGGGCTGGAGTCATATTGAGCATATAGTTTTGTTTTAACATCTTTAGTTTAATAGTAATTACTGCATTCATTTTTTCTGTGGCAATCTAGAATATAAGCTTCTTTTTATTCTTCCATGTTGTTTTCCATTATTCTGCTGCATTATATATATATGTGTGAATATTATTCCTGGTTGGTATCTATAGTGGTTTGCGGGTGGTTTGCCTGTTTACTTAGTTTTTGGTAGGCCTTTGAGGAACGGGGTTGTTGGGTGTGTGTGTAGGCCTGCAGTGCCATAATAGGCTACTGTCATTTTTCCTTCCACCACACAGCATCCTCTAACTCGGGCCTTAGTTAACCCTCTAGGGCAGTGGTTCCCAAACCCATGGTCGCGACCCAAACAAGGGTCACCAGGGTTTTTCTGAGGGTCGTGGGAGGGTCTGGTGAAAAAAGTTAAATATATAGGAAAAACTACTAATAGTGCAAAAATTCCTCCGGGAAATGTGTGAATTTATATATATGATTCCATTATCAAATGAAGTTAGACTTTAGACTCAAGTCTTAAGAATGTATACTCCTGTATTTAAAATCCTAACGAGAACATTTTCCATCACATGATGAGTTTTGTTCATTAGCTGCTTGGTGCGGCTACTATTAATCATGTCCAATATTCGGAAGCCATACGGTAGGTACGGGATGTTGTGTGCCTGGCTTGGAGTCTGAACTGTCTGATGCCCAGTGACCCTCACTCACTCAGTTACTCTCCTCGCTAGCAGTGGCCAGTCTTATTATTCAGTGATATTCAATAAGTTTGTTAATGAATGGTTAATATTGTCTGCATCCTACTTATTTAAGTAGGCTATAATTGTAAGTACGGCAATTCAACATATCTCAAGATTTTGTTTTGTTTTGCCACGATGTTCAGTAGTGCGTGTTTAGGATATGGTGAAGAATGGTATACGTTTGGACCAAACAATTGCTATCGTAGGTCTTCCCACCCTTATGATATATTGTCGTATTATACTACTAGCCATTAACACTTTCATCTTTAACCCAGCGAAATGAACTTATTTGTTTGTTTACGTATTGCATGTTGCTTGAAGTAACATTTTCTTATAACATATAATTTTTCTTAATGCGAGAAGAATCAATGTCAATATATTTACTTTTTACTTCCCGTTTTCACACCGCAATACAAGTAAAATGTTATTATATTTACTGTTCACTTGTTGCAAGAAGTAACGTATTTTTTTACTGATTGGAAGAAATAACATTGTCATTATAGCATATATATTTTTACTTACACCGCTACCTAAAACCCAAAATTGCCCATTTATATTATTTTGATTATGGGATATTTGTATGTGTATATATTTCTTATTACCCGTTTTCACTCCGCAACCTAGAACCCCAAAACTATTGTAACGATTATAGTAACTATACAGTAATACATTGATATAACAACAAGCAAGATCAGGAACATTTGTGAGCATGTGAGTGATGTTGTTTTTGATGGAGCGGGGCCACATAATGTACTTTAATCGTAAATATAATACATATAATGTTCATTGTATGTGGATTATTACGAATATATTCTTAAATGCATGTACGGTATTATAAGCCTGTGAATGTGGATTAGTGAGTGAATGAGGGGGGTTTCCTTGAATGCATTTCAAGGTGAATATTCTAACTGTGCATGTCTTTAAGCTTAATGTTGTGGTTGGCATATTAGTATTCATATTTTAGCAACAGTCAGAGATTTCCATTTTGACTGCCAGTTAGACTGTTTGGGTAAGTGAGTGTGAGTGAGGAAGATGAGTTGTGCAATCAACTATACGGGTTATCATGATGTGTGCATTAGTGGGAAATCTTATCATGTTGAGCACCTCAGTAATTTTCCCTTCGAAATATGACATTCCAAGTTTTTTGTTTTCATTAGTACTTTAATGGCAAGAATTTCAACGCAAAGTACAGTTACATTATAGACCAGATATTTCAAAGTATGGCTTCACTGAGTTTAGAAAACGCTTTGGAAATGTCAGACCTCAATGTTTCCTGTGCTTTCAAGTCCTAGCTATCGAATCTATGAATGATAACACATTGCAGTGCCATTTGAGTTCAGTTCATTCAAATCTCACTGGAAGGAAAACCAAAAGTGTTGGTAAAATGAAGGCGGATTGATGCTCCCACCTCATCATCTTTGTTCTCTGGAGAAGTCTTCACTGGCGACCTTTGAAGTAGCATGGAATATTGGGAGATGCAAAAAGCCTCATGTGTCAGCTGGAGAAACCAGCTGCATCGCGATGTCGAAAACTCATTGTGGAACAGAAGTTGGAATCAGTACCACTTTTAAATAGTATTGAATTACCCTGATGTCAGAAGACATATTATCTCAACTTAGTGTGGCTTTGAAAAAAGTAGGACATATTTCATTACATACAGATGAATCATTGGCAATTGCAGGTAACCCCCAACTCATGTTTTTTGTTTGGTACCAAGGAGTAGACATACTAGAAGAGTTTTTTAGTACATTGCCTTGGCATATACCACCACTAAAAAATATATTTTTTTTTAGTATGGTGAAATATTATTGTATTTTATTTGTTTTTCTTAAAGAAACATGACCTAGACTGGATGATCTGTTTGGCTGTATGCGCTGATGCTACAGAAACTTAAATTATCGAGTATTACATACTATAATGTAAGAATATATATATATAACTATCTTGTAAAAGAATTAGGAATATAACAATCAATACAAATATAAACGTACTAATCCAGTGTTTCGGGGTGTTGGGTCGCAAGGACCATGAAATAATGTATTAAGGGTCGTCATCAAAATAGTTGGGAACCACTGCTCTAGGGGGTGGCAGCCAATCTTCAACCTACTAAGATACCAACCCTTGGGCCTTGGTTAGTTTTTAGCAGCAATTCATTCGGTGCAGGCAGGGACTAGGGGTGGAGTCTGTTACTAGGTGAGGTTGTCCCCATTGCACTCGTTTGTATTGAGCTAACCCCAGATGATGTTGTAAGGGTTAAGTCATTAAAGTTGTTTACCCCTTACAACACCACCGCCGTGCTGTGCTGAAGAGAGCCACTCGGTGTATTATTAGGAAATAGGCTAGGGATTATGGGCTTGGCACAGAGGTTTATTGCACTGGACTTTCCATGGGTTTTTGCTCTGTATTGTTATCAATTCCTAAGCGATTGGGTATGATTTAGAGTGTTCTGGGAGTCTAGTAGTGGTATGGTTAGGTAATGTTGGTGCAGTATAGAATAACCTTAGAAGTTCTCTTGCATACTACACGCACTATGGACAAGACTCGGGGACAATAGATATTTGTGTGTCTCCTTGTTACTGATTTATTAGAGCAAAGAGGAAGGTAACCATTTTTCCTAGAGAACCTGCGTGTCTTGGTGTTTGAGTCAGATATTAAGAGCGTGTCTATTGCAGGGTAGTTCGGTGCTGTGGGCTAGGCTATTGGAGCATCTGGTTGCCCTGGCTCCCCTCGGAATAATATATATACTGTATATATATATATATATACTGGTATATATATACAATATATATATATATATATATATATATATATATATATATATATATATATATATATATTATATATATATATATATAGAGAGAGAGAGAGAGAGAAAGAGAGTGTATAAAAGAGAGGTAGCAGGTGAATTCAACGTTATATATGCAAATACACCAGCCACACTCTGAAGCACACACACACACATCTCGGACAATAGGAATGCAAACTAAACGCGCGTCGACTAAAAAAACTATAAATATTGTTTGAATATATATCATACTGTTACATGCCCTCAGACAAACCCTTGTGTACGTGTATATATGTATGCCCCAGCCGGTGTACATAACGCTGGTACAGATGGCTGGGAGTATACATGGTCACACACACACAGGCGTACAGTACACTAGAATATATGCAATAATTTACCTTTACGCAGCACATGCATTGATATATATTTACGCTCTCTCTCTCTCTCTCTCTCTCTCTCTCTCTCTCTCTCTCTCTATTTGTTTTCTTTCTCTCTGTATATACAGTATATATATATATATATATATATATATATATATATATATATATATATATATATATATATATATATAGTATATAGTGTATATACACTGTATATACATCTACTGTATATTATACAGTAGATGTTATATATATATATATAGATAGGATTAAGGCAAAGAAAGAGCTAGCAGGATAGTAGATGGGATGGAGAAGAGTGAAATAAGAGGAAGAGAGACAGGAAAGGAGGGAGGGAAAAGGTGGTCTGTAGTAATTTCCCTTTGAGTACAAGGCTTTGACTTTGGTGCAAGGCCTAGTACAGAGAGACAGACAGAGAGAGAGAGAGAGAGAGAGAGAGAGAGAGAGAGAGAGAGAACTATTACCATCATCCCCACTATTACTACCATCACTTCTATTGTCAACTAAACGAACTTTACCTAACTTAACCTAACAAATGCAAGGCGATATGTTTTCGGCCCCAGAGCGATGGCGCCATCGTTGCTGGGGGGATAGGGCTGGTGGGTGTGCTGGGGGGGGGTAACCATATTTTGGACCAAAAATCATAACTATTGCACAAATTCAAAACATATTTGTTGACTGACCGTCACATTCACCCACCGAATGTGTGTGTGAAATTTGGTGAAAATCCGTCTAACGGTCTAGGAGGAGTTTAGGGACAGACGGATGACGACGACGACAGACAGACATTTTGTTTCGGTGACACTCACTATACGTGGCGCGATACCAAACTTTGCATACGCAGAGTTGATAAATAAATACATAATATTGCAGATAAAGATAATGGGAAAGGTGATTGATCTATATGTCAGTAATAAAATATCGTACTTGATCTACTATCATAGGTATTTTGTAACCTTGTCTATCCTTGCTTCAAACTCCGTGTGTCCAAGCATTTTGGCTCGAACGTCCTTTGATTTTAGCCCTGTAATTTTGTCAACATTGGAGGAGACACTCGTCACAGGCAGTGCTGCCTTTTGTCTCCGTCACTCACATAGAAAAAAACATTTTCTTAAGAGCTGTAGATGTAATATGCCTTTGCTGTTTTATTGTTGATATTAAACGTAACCTACCCAACACGGCTTCCCGTTGACTAAATGTACGGGTCAAAACATAAGTAGCGAACCATTTAACTCTGTATCGAACGCAAACGAGACAATACAATTATATTTTATATAGCCCAGGTGCTTCGAAAATTGCCCTTAAAGGTTTGAAAATTCGAATGGGTGTATCCTTATAATATGTTCATGACTGTACCAAACTCGTCCTATAAATGCCCCTTACTTTGACTACCTATACTCCACCCTCCTCCACCCATACACGTACTCCACCTCGACGCTACCACCCTCCTCCACCTTGCTATCTATATAATCAACCCTCTCCGACCCTTTTCATCCATTTTCAACTACCACCTTCACCCCCTAACCTTACTACCTATAGTCCACACTCTTCCACCTATACCCCTCTCATCCACCTTACTACATATATTGCACTCTCCTCCACCTATACCCTCCCCCCAGCCTTGCTACCTATATTCTACCCTCTCCCACCCTTACCCCTTCTCCACTTATCTACTACCCCCATCTCCCCTACCCACCTTACTACCAATATTCCATCCTCCTCCACCTCGCTACCACCCTCCACCCATACCCTCTCCAACCATGCTACCTATATAATCGACTCTCCTCCACCCTTAACCCTTCTCCACTTTTCTACTACCACCCTCCACCCCACCCGTCCTTCTCTCCCATTGTCTACATCTCCCTACCTCTCTCTCTCTCTATCATCTCTCTCTCTATCTCTCTCTCTCTCACTCTCTCTCTCACTCTCACTCTCTCTCTCTCTCTCTATCTATCTATCTCTCCCCCCTCCTTCTGGCTCTCTCTCTCTCTCTCTCTCTCTCTCTTCTGCTTCGTCTGTGTTGCAATCAACTCTGTTAAAAAATGCTGCAACATTTCGTCAATATAACTCTTGCACAGCTTTGATATTATTCTCCAGTTTTTTTTTATATATATATATATATATATATTATTATGTCTCTGTAATCCAAACAGTGACCTGAGAAATAGATAGATAGAAGATAGATATATAGATAGATATGTAGATAGATAAATAGATAGATAGATATGATTTACACTGCTTCAAGATCCGTGTGTCCAGACATGCTGACTCTAACGTACCTTGAATTTGGGTATTTGTCACTCTTTCAACTTTGGGGGAGACAGCAGCTTTGTGTTTTGTCTCCTTTAAACGCATACCAAAAAGATAGATAGACAGCAAGCTACCTAGACTGACAGACAGACAGAGATATAGATAGATAGATATATAGGTAGTTAGACAGACATATTGATAGATAGACAGCTATATAGACAGTCAGATTGATAAATAGACAGATGGATAGATAGATAGATATACATCACTCTAGTAAAATTAGTTTTCAGATAGCTAAATACATAGACAGACTTACATTATATTCTATGTCTTTTGTTCTACAGTAAGCAATATTAAGGGGAGATGGGCCGTTTTTCTGGACCCCATTCTCCCTAATGTTTATCCCCATTGGTTTTCAGATTTTAAGATGTTTGCCTATTAGTTCGTCAACATTAAGACCTTTCACCCCATTTCTTTGTCAATATTAAGACTTTTCGTGCTATTTAGGTGTCGATTTTTCCCTGGCGAACGATAGTGAGCCTGTAATTTGGGAAGAACCAGCCTTCGGCCGGGACATTTTTCGGTAGAAAAATGTACAGATTTATCTAGAAGGGGGATCTACTGGATATTTGTTATTAAGTTTGATGGAGGACTAGGGAGAACATTAGAACAATAATAAATACATTAACATATCAACCACAAAGTGAACCATCCCCCCTTACCATAACTGGGATCAGTAGTGTAGTGTGGAAGGTAGTCTAGTGGTCTACATACCAAAGTTCAATCCACCGCTCAGGCAAGAAGGTTTATTGCATACACTGATTGCAAGTACCATTTCCCATGAGCAAGGAAATGGGTAGTCTTTCAATAATATAGTCTACTTTAACTGTTGGTGGTGCAATGGTTTAGGTGCTTAAGTTCTGGGTGTGGTGTCCCTAGTTCGAATCCCGGTAGGATCATATGCTTTGATTAATTTATTCAAGTACATTGGGGTTTGTAATGGAGGATTAATGTTAAGAACGGGGTGTTCCTTAATTAATATTTCAGTATACCGAGCGCTATTGAATCTAGGAGCGAGGGCTAGTGATAAATGGCGCTTAAGGGGAGACTGACCGTTTGTTTGGTCTATTAATTAATTTATTCATATATATATTTTTTTCCACTCTAGACCTCCATCAAGCTTAGAAAAACACACCCTAGATCCCCTTCAAGATAAATTTGTACAATTTTCGGTAGAAAATGTCCCGGCCGAAGGCCGGTTCCTCTTAAAATTGCAGGCTCGCTATCACTCGCCAGGAAATAATCGACACCTAAATGGCTCGAAAGGTCTTAAAATTGACAACGAAATGGGGCGAAAGGTGTTAAAATCGCCAAACAAATGGGCCAAACGTCTTATGATCTCAAAACTAGTGGGGCTAAACATTAGGGAGAAGGGGGTCCAGAAAACGGTTTCTATCCCTCCATCTGTGCCTGTGTCTCTAATTTCCTTTCCGGCCGCTCCATAGCTGCGGTTGTGGACGGCCATCGCTCACTTCCTCATCCTATCAACTCCGGTGTTCCTCAGGGCTCTGTCCTATCTCCCATTCTCTTTCTAATTTTCATAAATGATCTTCTCAACTGTACCTCCAGTCCCATCCATGCATACGCAGACGATTCTACCTTACACTACTCAATTAGTTTTCCTGAACGTCCGAGCCAGCATTCCCTCAAAAACAAACGTAATGAAGCCATGTAATATATACTTATCTTCTGATCTAACTACTATTTCCAAGTATGGCAAAGAAAACCTTGTTACCTTTAATGCTTCCAAAACCCAATTTCTTCATCTTACTACCTGTCCGGAACTTCCAGAGGACTATCCCTTATATTTCAACAAAACAAAAATCAATCTTTCATCTTCTGTCTCCTTTTCTTCTGCTCTCAGGATGGACCATATTACCAGTCTTTTCTAAGGCAGCCTCCCAGAAGCTGGGTGTGCTCAACCACCTCAAGGGGTTCTTTACCCATGCGCAGCTTCTGGCTCTTTACAGGGGCACAGTGCGTCCTTGTATTGAGTATTGTTCACATGTGTTGGGAGGATCCTCTCACACCGCACTCCTAGACAAAGTAGAAAGGTAAGCCTTTCGTATCATTAACTCCCGTCCACTCACCAACTGTCTGCAATCTTTCTCTCTCTTCGCCGCAATGTTAAATCTCTCTCGCTATTCTATCGCTACTACACTAATCAGTGTTCCTTAGAGCTTTCCCAGTGTTTACCCTCTCCTCTACGTAGGGTAAGTAGTACCCGCCTTGCAACACAATCCCACCCCTACTCTGTGCAACTCTCCAACCCAAGAGTAAAACGCTATTCTCAGGCTTTCTTCTATTCAACCGCTAGGCTCTGTAACTCTCTCCTAGAATCGTCTTTCCCTCTTCCTATGACTTCAAACTCCGTGTGTCCAGGCATTTTGTCTCGAACGTCCCATGACTTTGGTGCCTGTTTCTCTGGGGGAGGCACTCGCTACAGGCAGTTTTACCTTTTGTCTCCCTCACTCACATAAAAAAAAAAAAAAAAAAACAGAGATCGGCAAACTTCCGCCATATTGGAGCCACTTGTATCATTAGCCTCTCTTTACACCAAATGTGGCCATACCCATGATACATATTCGGCAATACTGGTACACAATACAAAGTCCCATGCATTACAAACATCTCCGTACCCTCCCTTGGACATTAATCCCAGGGCAACACTTCCCTTTCCAATCTTTCCATACTCAATTTAAACCACTGTTGAAAACTCTGAGTAGGAGTGATTTAGTGGGCAAACAACCTTGAGGGATCGTCAAACCTGTTGTTGCTTAAGGGAGCCCAACTCGCTTGTTTTCTCTTTCTCTCCCTCTCTCTTTGGTTTGTATCCATTCGGCTCCATTCAGCCTACTGTTTTAACACGTTTACCCGCATCCAGGTGTCAATTTAATTAATATTTTTCTGGTGAGCGGTAGCGAGCCAGCATATATACATTATTGTTTTGACAGCAAGCTAAATTTGTACATTTTTCGATAGAAACATGTCTCCGGTGAAGCCCGATTTCTTCGTACAATGCTGGCTTGCTATCGCTCGCCAGAAAGTAATTGACACCTGGCTGGGGATAAACGTCGTAAAACAGTTGGCTGAATGGGGCCGAATGGATACAAGCCACAGAAAAAGAGAAAAGGAGAGAAAGAGAAAAAAAACAGGTTGGCCCCCTTAAGTTCCTTTGTACTCCTTTGTTAATTCTAAGTTACCGCATTGTTTGATAGTTGACCCTTTCATGATCCGATACGCATTTATTTTATATTTTCTGGCTATTATTAGACGATTTTATTCAGATTAGGAAGGGTATTTGGAAGTCAGAGGGTTAATTGAGATAGTATTTACCCTTATAATTCCCACAGATCCATCTTAAACTGTACAAAATCATCTAATGATAGCCAAAATAAAGTGTCGAAATGCGTCATAATCGTCAATAAGTAAAGAGGACAGTGGCAGTTTGTTTGGTCTATTAATTAATGTAATCATATATTGTTTTAGTTTCCTCCCTAGACCTCCATCAAGCTTAGAAAAACAACCCCTAGATCCTCATTCCAGAAAGATTTAAAAGTGTAAACAAAATCGGTAGAAAAATGTCCCGGCCATAGGCCGATTTCTCCTAAAATTACAGGCTCGCTATCGCTCGCCAGGAAAAAATCGACACCTAAATGGCTAGAAGGGTCCTAATATTGACAACAAAATTGGGGTGAAAGGTCATAAAATCCCCAAACTAATAGAACCAACGTCTTAAAATCTCAAAACTAGTGGGGCTAAACATTAGAGAGAAAGGGGTCCAAAAAAACGGTCTGTCTCCCTTTAATTAAGTGATCACAATACCGTCCACAGAATAATACGACAGCTCTCTTTTACTAGAAACTCTCTAACACCCATCACACACATACACACTTTACACACACACACACACACACACACCCCGTAGCCTAGTAGGTAGAGCTCTCGTCTCACACACGAGGGGTCGGGGGTTCAATCCCCGGCCGGGCGGAGACAAATTGGGCTTGTCTCCTTTCATGTGTTAGCCTCAGTTCACCTAGCTGTAAATAGGTACCTGGAATAAGTGGACGACGTTGTGACGTCCAAACTGGGGTTGGCAAAAATGGTACAAGGCGAGATAGGTATCATATGGTTCACCTAAGCTGATGGCTACCTAAGCCTTCGGGCGAGACGGTACCGTCTATAGTGAGAATGGTACCATACAGATCCACCCTAAGCCTTCGTTTCCGATGTCGCCAATTGGCTAAATACAGACTACACACACATCCACAGCCATTCCAACAGTACATAAAACACTTAACATGCATTTCACGCAATACATTCCCAGTTAAGGAGGCGCGATAATAATGAGCTTAGCTCGCATTGCGTGGATTCCCCTTGACGAACAAGTAACTGAGTAACACACACACACACTCACACACACCTACTCTCACCCCAGGGATCTATAGTATTCAAACCTTGCTCTTTAATCTACCTTGGTCCGTCCTTTGTACCGGCTCTATCCAGGCGGGCGCTAGAAACATCCACACCGCAAACCTTTCTCATTTATCCAGGGCCTTCTGAGAGAGAGAGAGAGAGAGAGAGAGACAGTACACATTACACATTAACCTTTTTAATTTACCCCTGGTCTTTTGAGAGAGTTACGCAGAGTTACACAGATACTCAGACCAAACAGACCTTGCGGTCCAAACTAGGTGGTCCGACCTTAATACTACTAGACAGGGACAGTATATAGTGGAAGGACAGGACAATAAAGTAGAAGATTCTCTTCACACCCCCCATCCCTCCGGCTAAAAAGCCGTGGCGGAAAATAGGATGAAGTGTAACCTTTTGGGTCAGGAAATGCCCACAAGGAAAGTTTGTTTATATAGTATAGGAAGACATTAGTTTGAAAGGGAAATTACACATACCTTCTGATTAATTCCTATTACTCCAATCCCCATCAGATGATCGTCCAGTCTCTTCTTAAACGTATCAATTGCATTACTGTCGACGACCTCCCTTGGTAAACCATTCCACTGTTTAACCACACTGAATGTGAAGACATTTTGTGTCACATCTAGGCATACCTTCTTTCTAATAAATGTCATTCCATTACTTCGGGTTGCAGCATTGTTATTAATCGTGAACAATGTACTGATACCTACTCTGTCAAATCCTTTAAGCATCTTAAGACAATCGAAAAGTTGGCCTGGTAACCTTCTTTTCTTTAGCGAGAACAAATTGAATGTCTTTAATCTTTCATAATATGGCTTGTTTCTAGAGAGAGGGAATTAGCTTAGATGTTCTACGCTGCACAGATTCGAGTCTCTCTCTCTCTTGTTTTCCTTTTTTGCTTGCTTGATTTCTTGTTTGCTTTTATGTTCTCTCTCTTTTTCCCTCTCTTTCTCTCTCTCTCTCTCTCTCTCTCTCTCTCTCTCTCTCTCTCTCTCTCTCTCTCTCTCTCTCTCTCTCTCTCTCTCTCTCTCTCTCTCTCTCTCTCTCTCTCTCTCTCTCTCTCTCTCACACATCCCTTACCCTTGCCCCCTACTATAAACGCACCATCCATATAATAGGTAAGGTTGGGATGGTCAGATAATTGGCACCCAGTCTGGCACTATACTTAAATGGCAATGCCATCATGGGAGGAGAGGCGTATTTATTTGCTTATTTATATATCCTTTTACTCGTTATTTTCTATTTTCATCCCTAGACCTCCATCAAGCTTCAAACACACACACACACACACACACACACTCACACTCACACTCACACACACACACACACACACACGTACACCAACAACCCCCTTAATTGGTACATTTGTTTATAGAAAAATGTACAACTATACTACTATTATATTATACTATTATACTACTATAATACAGGCTTTCTATCGCTCGCCAGGAAAGATTATCGAAACCTAAATTGTAGGAAAGGGTCTTAATATTGACAAAGAAATTGGGTGAAAGGTCTTAAAATTACAAAACTAATGGGCCGAACGTCTTAACATATGAAAACTAATGGGGCTAAACATGACGAAGAAGGGGGTCCAGAAAAAATAACCATCCTCCCTTGTGCCCACTGGACGTGACACTGGGTTGGGGGAGAGCTAAAACAAGTCATAAGGAATTGTTATTATATGTTCACAAATTATAGCAACACAAATGACATATTTTTGTTAAATCCGTTTGAATAATATAATATCATAAATAATAGATTTATATATTCAATCTGTTTAAATAATATAATATCATAAATAATAGATTTATATATTCAATCTGTTTAATTATTATAACAACACAACTAACAGGTCTTTATATTCAATCTGTTTGAATATTATTGTTGTGCCGGGTTCTGATAATTAGTTCCCTTGATACAGTCCGTAAAACAATCCACATATTCTTTGATGGACTTAAATATACTTGACAGGAACGTGCCGAGTAGGTTCTATATACAATACAAATGGTATTCAATGGTTCAATGTAGTACTCAATAACAACACAAGGAAGAACATAATTATATGAAGGTTTTATTAAATAAGCATGAAATGAGAATAATAATAAGGACCATAAAGGAAGATCCAAAAATGGTAAAAAATATACATATTGTTCTTGCTTCAGAACAATGTTACTGATACAAGAATAACTAAATAGTGAGAGTCTAGTATTAAATCATGAAAAATAAGAAAGTACACATAAGGGTATTATACGCGCAAATAAATATTAACCTTCAATGCAATAATAAATGAGTCCCGGATCTTCCGTACCACGAGAGACTTCAATGCGCTAGGCGGCTAGGTAATGATCCTAGCACTACAACTGAGAGAGTTGAGGTTTTAAATATTGCACCAAGGTTTGGGGGAGTCACAAGTACGGCTCAGGTGGAGTCTTAACGGTGACCGCGTGAACTTGCCTTTAGGTCAGGTCACTGGGAAGGTCACTAGTTGAACTGAGATAGTAA
The DNA here is from genome assembly GCA_032716605.1 of Paralithodes platypus. Taxonomy (NCBI): domain Eukaryota; kingdom Metazoa; phylum Arthropoda; class Malacostraca; order Decapoda; family Lithodidae; genus Paralithodes; species Paralithodes platypus. Next base: position 15,598,957 of record CM064510.1, on the reverse strand, counting down.
TAAATACTTTTTCCAGTTGGTGCAACTATATTCTTAGGCGGAATGCGATGTTAATTTAAATTACAGGGAAGGACTGAGATTATTATTTATAATTAATGAGAATTATCAAAATAGCTCAAAAGGGAATTTATATCTTATCACGGAATTATATTACTTGAACGTATGCTACGATAACGAACCAAGCTTAGGAATTCGTGTTTCTATATTTTTCTTAGGTACAGCAAAATAATAACGTGAATTTAATAAGATTGAAAATGTAGTTTAATTTGTCTACAGGTTGGTATTAATTACTTCAAGATGTAATCTCCAATCTTCGCAACTAAGAAAACACATGAAGATAAACAAAATAATTAACTGAGTTCCAATAGACTCAGACTTGACTGAACACTATAAATTAATCTTAATGAGTTAGATCTGAACGGGTTAACAGATATCGATTGAAAGATTGTACGTAATAATTAGATTGGCGCTAATGACGAAGTTTAGCTCATTGACATTTAACACCTTACGAGCGGCCTATGCGGTTTATATTATATGTACCGCCCAGCGGGGTGTTTTTAGCCAAAATAGGGCTGTTTATGTGATCATTTTCATGCCTAAATAAGACCCAGAACGTAAAACAAGTACCTGTCCCTGAAAGGGCATAAACAGAGCTTTCGAATGAAACCATAACGATCCTTTTATGATGGCTAGTTTTCTTGCAATAACCGTGCAACGCGAGTGCAAAAAGCATGTAATTAGCCACTTTCCCGATACAATTCCTTATATAGCGAGTGAGAGAGGGAGGAGGGAGCTGGGATTCGTGTCAGTATGTTCGCCGCGGTGGTCTGGAGCAGTCATACGCTCGTTACTCTCCTGCCACCACTTGTCTCTCTCTCTCAGCAACATTACGTGCTGAAATTGCCACTCGAGTTATGTCGAGCGCCGCCACATAGTCCAGCTTTATTTAACTCGACTTATGTGGTGAGCCGCTAATTAAGGGTTAAAGCAATGTCAGACTCGTCTCTGAATGGATTAGCAGAGCGAGGTGCATAAAATGTACAGGTGCAATTAGTACATGGACGTAGGCGACGAAGTCCTACTCATTGATATTTAAAACAAGTAGTATCAGACTCGAGTCTGAACGGGTTAGCAGAACGAGGTAAAATAAAATACACAGACACAATTAGTGTATGGTGGATGAAAGTGAGATGAAACACAGAGGAAAGAATTCCTAAACAGGGTATTCGAAATATCACAACATCAAGATTTACAAGCACATAAAAGCACGTCTAAAAGGTATATTTCATATGCAATTAATTAGCGAAAGGTTAAAGGAATTACACTATGTACTCGTTGGAAAATTGGGCGTAGGTTCTAGGTAAAGAGCGAGTACATAATTAGATTGATTACGGAATATACTATGACTTCAACTCATAAATAATAAATCAACATACACGTAGTCAGTAAATCTGCGAGCATGGGGGGGCCGGAATATATTTTAGTAACACTGGTATGTAACGTATGCGTAAGTTATGAATCAATAAATAATCTTGAACAAGGATCAAGGTTTGAAGGCAAAATTAACACAGAATAACACAGGTTCAGAAGGATGAAGCTATAATGCACGTACGTGATCTAGGGCACTGATCACAATTAAATCAGGGCACAACACGGTTCACATATTTACATAATCAATACCTCACAACAATAACCAACAAAGAGAGACACAGAAACACTTAAGTATTTGGGAGGGCAAGGGACGAGAGTGCTGGTCTGGCCGGCGTAGAGGGTAGTAGCCAATCTTGCACGGCTCGTTACCTCCTCGAGCACGGGTCCTGGGTTTAGGCCTATTTACGTAATTCGAACAGGGTTGCTAGGTCCAGGCCTGTTTACGTAATTCGAGTAGGGGTCCTAGGTCCAGGCCTATGTACATAGCTCGAGCAGAGGTTCTCGGTTCAGGGCGCTAGGCAGCAGATGGGTAGCCCTTCGGTAATCCGGTAGATGCTACGTCAGGAGGCACTCTCGAAGGGCAGGGGGTGGAGGCTGGGGCAGACCGAAACACTTTCCTAAGAGCCTGATCTGAAGGGTTAGACTGAGAGGGCGATGATGGTTTGCATACTTTCCTCAGGTTTTCCTGAGGTCCTATGCTAAATTATTCTTGATTCAGGTGTCAATGGACTCGGGGTAATAGGGGTGTTGAGAAAAGAGGAAAAGTGGTTGTTGTGAGGTACCTATTCATTCTAGCCTTGGAACTCAGGTATTATAACATGGGCCTGGTTCCAAGGTATTATTACATTATTCATTGGGGCAACTGGAAGGTCCAAGGATGCTGTGAAAAATGGAAAACACTTAAGGCTTATACGGCAACAACTGTCTTGCAGGTCTTATAATTATCGTAGTACATAGTATATATAGATGATTGTGCCTGTATCCTCGTATGCAGAGGTTTGTCAGGCACTGTTCAGCCCCATTTGCCCCGGTCATATTCTGGCGCTGGTTAGTAGATTGCATAAACATATTCTCTGAGTAATCTACATCTTGGTGGAGGTGATGGAGAAATGTCCTTTTCGATAGTGAGGACCAGGGGATGTCCTGAGGATCCAGGGGGAGGGTCCTGAAGGATTAGAGAAATGTCCTTTTTGATGGTGAGGGCCAGGGGGAGGGCCCTGAAGGACTTAGTGGAAGGGTCCTGAATGACCAGGGGGAGGTCTTCCGTTTTCTTTGAAGGAGGTGGGTGATAGAAAACTTCTTACTGGTGTGGTTAACTGGTGTAAAGATGTGGCCTGTGTGGTTATGCTGGCCATTCGATGTACCGTTGGTTTTGGGCCCGTCATCTCAATTATTATAACACAACTAAAAACCTATATATTTATTTGTTATTCAATCTTTTTAAATTATATAATAACACACTTAACTGTCCTGATTCAATATATTAATTATTTGTTTTGAAGACATTATGTTTTACATCAATAAATTGAATATGAAGCTGGAGTTCTGAAATGGTTTCTATTTCAATATACTTGGGCCCAATCCCCACATTTTTTTTGGTGGGATGGGGGCGGGGAGGGGTGGCCGACTCAAGACAGAGCCAGCATAGGGACAATGCAACAGAAAACAATGAACACACACAAACAAAATACAAATTCACACATCTAGGTCATCCAGGAGATGACCCAGAGATCAGGGTCACCAAGGTCCCTCCAGCACTTCCCCGGCCCCCGCCCACCCGGAGAGGTTACGATCTTGGCAGACAGACATGCAGCAGAGCGAAACCACAAGCCCAGCCACCACACTTCCAGGTGCACCCTTCATATAAACCGTCTCCCCGGGCCAGGCGTCTAATGGACTATTATCTAGTCCAACTTGCGCCTGACCACTTCCCCCAAATGACGACGTGTTCACTCATCTATTCACAAGCATTCTCCATTCATTCCTGTTTATTACAAATGCGACATGCAATAACAATAACTTTCCCAACCCAATTCTGTCCAGCTCTCTAACTCAAGAATAAACCTGTTTCCCTAGCCTTCTTTCCACTCAACGGGTAAATTCTGGAACTCTCTCCCTCAACAGTCTATCTTTCCATGATCCTACGACTTAAACTCCATCAACCTCCGTGTGTCCAGACATTGTGACTCCAATGAACTTGGCTCTTTATCACTCTTTGAATTCAAACCGAGGAGAGAGCCATTCATATTTTTTAAACGCCCGCGTGTGCGCATATATTACCATCAAATATGACAGAATTTGTTATGTTTACCATATAATGCATTATTTTGCTCCATGTGCATATATTTTACTTGTATGCCGAACATATGAACAGCGAAGAACAGAAAATAGGTATAAACAGCAAATATCTAGTACAAAAATTATAATGGAGGAATGACAAAAATAAGAGGAATAATAGCCAATAAATGAGGAGGGGGAGAAAGGAGGAAAGGAGAGGTAGGTGGGGTGGGATACAAGTGTAGGAGAGGAAGGAAGTAGTAAAGGGTGAATATGCCACCTAATCACATATTGTTTCCATTTGAGTGCCTGTGGAACTTTTTGTTTTTTTTTCTTTATCATGGGCTTTCTTCTGTGAGGCCTATTCGTATCCGCTATACAGACACTTCCGTTAGGCTTATCGCACTCCTCAGGTTAAGGAACAGTCGTTTCAGACAGTTTTTGCCTTTTTATTTTTCTTATACATAGAAAATAGAATTTCATCATAAGTTACTATCCATGATTACAATAACAATAGAAACAGTAACAACGTCAGAAACAATAACAACAACAACAACAACTACAATATTAACAGCAATAACAGCAACAAGAACATGAACTAGAACATTTACAATAACAACAATAGAAACTCCACCAACTACAACAACAATAACAACACAATATAAAAGGCCAACATTTGCACCACATGATTTAATAATAAATTACAAAGTTTTCCTCTCTAATTAGTTCCCTCCAAAAATCCCAAAATCCCCACTCTGTTGTAATTGCCGAAGACCATTTAATTAAGGCTGGAAATGTAATCGCTGGTTTGACGCATTGATCGGCCCACGCACCTCGATTAATAAATATTGCATTTTCCGATTTAATATTTGATTTTGACGCGTACTCGTGGTTGGTACTTATTTATTTATTGTAATCAGTTGTATTATTGCTGTTGTCTATATTATATATATATATATATATATATATATATCTATATATTATATATATATTATATAGATATATATATATATATAATATATCTATATATATATATATATATATATATCTATATATATCTATATATATATATATATATATATATATATATATATATATACAGTATATATACATATACAGTATACTGTATATATTGTGCAATTAATGATCCCTATGGTTATTAATTATGATGCATTTTGAAGGCTCAGTAAATTTAAAGAAACCTCCAAAATACAAATATCACAAGAGAGTTATTAAAGAGATTCAGTACAACCCCAAACAGTTTCTAATATGTAGGTATCAGCATTACTAACCGTGACTATACATGATTGTGATAAAGTCAGCACCTACAGCAAAAAAAAGACACACATAAAACTGATCTAGAGAATGGTTATATTGGCTATAATTGTTATGCTGTGCTACTCATTGGATATTCAAAGACTTCACTTCCCATATGCACTCTGGAGCGCGCGTGTATAATAACCTTCAGGTCTTTTATTAAGCGCCATTTTCCTCTAGCCCTCGCTCCTAGATTGAATAGCGCTCGACATACTGACATAAACTAAGCTATATTACAGAAAGCCTATTACCCATTATCTTGCTCAAAGGAAATAGTACCGGCTATCAATGTATGCGAAAATACCTTCATGCCTGAGCTGGGGATTGAACTCGGGTCTATCAGGTGGAAGACCGAAACACTCTCCACTACACTACGGAACCGATGTATGTATGTGTGTGTATATGTGTTTGTTATGTGGGTGGATGGGCGGGTGGGTTCATAGGCGGGTACTATATGTAGACATGTTTGGTTGTGTGAATTATTGTGTTTGGTGAATGGTGAAAATATAAAAGTGAAGATTGAATGAGGGAAGACGCAGACATGGGTATATGTTTAAAGAGAAAGTTTATAATTATCTCGTCAGTGTGTCGAAATTGTTAAGGGGGTACTACTCGCTTTTTATGGACCTCCTTCTCCCTCGTGTTTAGCATATTAGTTTTGATATTTTAAGAAGTTCCTTCCATTAGTTTGGCAATTTTAATACCTTTCGCCCCATTTCGTTGTCAATTTCAAGACCTTTCGTGCCATTTAGGTGTCGATGTTTTCCTGGCGAGCGATAGCGAGCCTGTAATTCTAAGAGGAACTGGCCTTCGGCCGGGACATTTTTCTATCGAAAAATGTACAAATATATCTAGAAGAGGGGTCTACGGGTGTTGTTTAAAAATTGATGGAGGTTTAGCGAGGAAACTAAAGATATATATAAAATACATATATGGACCAACAAACAAGCAGTACCCCCTTAAATGAAGTGTGTACCAAACTTTACCTCAGGCGACTCTACGAAAACAATTATCACTACGTCAATCACCCACCACCCCAACCACCACTACGCTAACACAACACAAAGGAGTACAAAGGAGTACAAAGGAAATCAAGCAACAACAGGTCTGGTGACCCTTCTAGGCTGCTTGTCCTCCAAAACACTGAGGATCAATTGTCCAAACAGTGGTTTAGTGGGTAAGGGAACATTGGAAAGGGAACTACTGTCCTGGAACTAATGTCCGTGGCAGGATTAGGAAGTTAGTAGGGGTCAGATGGGTGAGTAACTGAGTGGGGGATAAAATAAAGTTATTCATATACAAACGCAGTCAGTCGCGGGTTTGATGCGAGATATTTGTCTAGGCGAAGTTTAAATGAATCAACGGTGCTGCAGTCCTATACCGATCTCGGGGAAGCCCATTCACAAGTTGACAACTCGATTGAAGAAGAAAAATTTCTTAGATTCGTGCGAGTTAAAAGATTTACGATAATTTGCACCGTTTCCCCGCGTGTAATTAGATTGGTCGATAGTGAAGTACTTACTACAGTTAATATTGTCGATGGCTTTGATGATTTTGAACACTTGAATTAAGTCGCTAATACATAGCCAGTTATTGTATTGCCTCCAATCAACATTACATTTATTATCAATATTGCCTACCGAATATACAGTATATAATTATATAGTGTGTCTTTTTCAATTCAAGGTTTCGGATTAGCTTCTGCAACAAAAAACCTGGTTCCTCATATATTATATTATTTCTTCATGCATTACATTAGCTATTATATACATAATTACAAATACTACTTAAACATTGGAGAATATTTAATATAGCTTAACAAAAATGTACCAGTAATCAAATAGGCATAAACAAGGATATAACCAGATTTAATGCATCTATTTGTTATTAGAAACACGATTCATCATTTGAGAATGTCTCAAGATTATTTAAACAGAACAAGAGTATTTGCAGATTCCTAAGGACATTACGAAATCATAACAGAGTAGTTCGCCATCACCTCTAACTCCAGCACAATTATAACCACATCAAGATAATTCATAGACCAATCAACAACAGCAACTCACAAACAAAAACATCAACGTCAAGAACATAAAACATAACATTAAGGGGGGTAGGGTATAAACATTCAAGGGTAGGGTATAAAACATCAACGTCAAGAACATAAAACATAACATTAAGGGGGGTAGGGTATAAAACATCAACGTCAATAACATAAAACATAACATTAAGGGGGGTAGGGTATAAAACATCAACGTCAAGAACATAAAACATAACATTAAGGGGGGTAGGGTATAAAACATCAACGTCAAGAACATAAAACATAACATTAAGGGGGGTAGGGTATAAAACATCAACGTCAAGAACATAAAACATAACATTAAGGGGGGTAGGGTATAAAACATCAACGTCAAGAACATAAAACATAACATTAAGGGGGGTAGGGTATATTTTTTGGTTTATTTATTTATATAAATTTTTAGTGTCCTCGTTAGACCTTCATCAAGGTTAAAGAAACACCTCCTTGACCCCACTTCAAGATACATTTGTAAATTTTTCAGTAGAAATTGTTTCCAGCCGAGCGCTGATTTCTCCTATAATTACAGGCTCATTATCGCTCGCCAGGAAAAAATCGTCACGTAAATGGCACGAAAAGTCCTAATATTGCTATAGAAATGGGGTGAAAGGTCTTAAAATCGCCAAACTAATGGAACTAACCTCATGTAACATCAAAACTAATGGGGCTAAATATAAGGGAGCAGGGGGACCAGAAAAAACAACCATCTCCCCATAATACAAAACGCAACATTGACGAAACAATCAACAACGTAAACAACAGGAGCAAGGATAATGTTGATATATATTATATACTCGTCATACACAACAATTATAATGTAAATAATGTTAACTTCCAAAAACCATAACGTAAACATATAACAACAAAAAGGCCATCTTCAACACTATCAACAACACCACCAACAACAACACTATCTTCAACACTATCAACAACACCACCACCAACAACAAAAACAACAAGTTAATCACCAACACCATCCCCATCAACAACAAATTCATCTCCATCACCACCACCACAAACAACAACACTAAAACAGTTAATCTCCAACACTATCATCACCGCACCACCACCACCACCACCACCAACAACAACAACAACAACAACAACCGATCCATTAAGCAAAATCCAGGATGTAGGAAAGAGGATTTTCTAGCATGATCAACTCATTAACTAACACGCATTAACACCCTGTAGCGCGCACACACACACATACATACACACACACACACTCTCTCTCTCTCTCTACTCCACACACATAATTATGTACTCTCACCCCAGGTTCCATATTAAAAACTAGTTCCCTTGCTATCCTCCTTAACTTTCTTGACCTCTTTCCAGAACAGTTTCATACACTCCCTCCATTTTACACTTAGATTCCTTCCAAATTCCTCATCAACTCTTCTCTTACTTTCCTTCACTCCTCTCTTTTTCTCCGAGTACCTCTCTCTTTTCTGTCTCTCCAAATCTTCATTCCCTCTACTATCCAACGCTCTATACTCTATACGCTTTCTTCTTATCTTCAATAGTTAGTTTTACCTATTCATTCATTATAGGTAAGCCAGAAATCGTGACCCCTAACCTCTGTAATAAATAGGGCTAGAGAAAATGGGCTGTAAATACCAACGGCTATTCCCTGGGTGCTTCCTACCAAATGGTAGAAATATTCGCTCGATTACTCTAGTTGTTTATCAGTTTCAGATGTTGGTAGTCAAGATATCCGGCTTAATTATTATAGTTACGCCAGATATCGTAACCCCTAACCTCTGTAACTCAAAAAGGGCCAGAAAATATGAGCTGAAGACACATGTAGGGTACAATTCTTAAATATTTCTTTCCTTTCGCAGCGCCTACTATCGGGTGAATATTGTGGGAACGAGTGTTGTTACAGACATTTCGCAGATTAGCACTCCCGTGTCCAAGGTAACATATTGTTTCAAGTAATTACGTCCCTTAATGGATCTGCGTAGAGTAATAACTGTTTAAGGGGGGGATGGGCGTATTAATTTGCTCATTTATGTGTATTTATTATTATATTTTAAGCATCATCCCTAAACCTCCATCAAGCTTAAATAAATACCTCCCAAGACCCTCCTTCAAGATAAATTTGTATATTTGTTTTTTTATAAAAATGTCCCAGCCGAAGGCCGGTTCCTCTTAAAATACAGGCTCGCTATCGCTTACCAGGTAAAAATCGAAACCTAAATGACACAAAAAGTATTAATATTGACAAAGACATGGGGTGAAGGGTCTTATCATCACCAAACTAATGGGCCGAACGTCTTAAAGTCTGAAACTAATGGGGATATACATGAGAAAGAAAGGAAAACCAGAAAAAAATACCACTACACCTCTCGTCACAGGCTACTATTATCCCGTAGGTGTGTACTGTATATACTGGAGATAAAACTGTGGTGCCGTGCCAGGATATACCCAGGAATCACGAACACCAGGAGCAAACAACTCCTTACATCGACCCCTGGAGGCTTTAATGAGAGAGAGAGATAGAGAGAGAGAGAGAGAGAGAGAGAGAGAGAGAGAGAGAAGGAGGTGGAGAGAGGGAGTGAGGGTGAAAACAATCTTAACATTTACAACACATAATATTATACAGTATTTTGCGGTTCAAGTGTAATTATCCGTTTTTACTGCAAATAAACAAATATAAGATATCAAAGATAATTAAACTAAGGACACGAAGCTGGATTAAAAACAGATGAGGGATAAGTAAGAGGAGGAAACTAAGAACAACCACTACAATAAATTATAAAGAGGAAAGAAGGGAATCCAAAGGGGGTAAATACAAACACAGAGGAGAAGCAAAGGGAGTATAATTAAAGTAAGGAGAGAAGGAGGGAAATCCAAAGGGGGTATAATAAAGGTGAATGAGATAGAAGAAAGAAGGAAATTCAAAGGGGGGGGGGGAGGGGGGGGGGGGCAAATATGAAGTAAGGCGAAGAAGAAAAGGAGGAAAAGTAGAAAGGTTTATCCCTCAATACCTTCACCTGACCTGAGGAAGTAAAATATACGAAAAGAGAGAAGGAAGAAAGCTAAAGGAGGGTAAAATAAAATAAAGGAGGAGGAGGAAAAGGATAAAGTAAATAAAAAAGACAGGGAGGAAATGCCAATGGGGATATAATGAAAGTTAGGAGGGGAAGAGAATAGGAAAAACAAAGGAGGTAAAGTCAAATAAAGGAAGAGGAGGGAAGGAGGAAAGCCAAAAGGTATCAAATAAAAGAAAGAAAAAGGAGAAGGAAAAGTAGAATGAGAGAAGAGAAAAACCAAAAAGAGTTTAAACAAATATATATATATATATATAGACGTATAATATTATAATAATACATATATATATATATATATATTATAAATATAAAGATATATATATATAGATTATAAAAGGAAAGGGAGAGGAAGAGGAAGAAGAATGAGGTAAATACTTGAGGAGAGAAGATGTGAGCATGGTGCCAGGGCCGAGAGAAATGAAATGATAACATTGTTGAAATGGTGGTGAGAGAGAGAGAGAGAGAGAGAGAAAGAGAGAAGGGAGAGAGAGAGAGAGAGAAGTGAGAGAGAGAAAGGAGGGAGGAAAAGAGGAGAGGAATAAGAAATAGAGATGAGTATAAGAAGAGGGAAGAGGGGTTGGATTGTGAGGATATTGCAAGAAAAGAAGAAGAAGGAATAATAGCATAACATTGTTGACAGGATGTGCTTCAATTGCAGAGAGAGAGAGAGAGTAATGAGAGAGAGAGAGGTGAAAGAGGAAGAGAGAAGAATAGAAAGGAGGAGAGAGGTCGAGAGACAAGGAGAGAGAGAGAGTAGAGAATGAGATGAAAAGAGAACACTAATGCTCTGTACAGCTCTGGAGAGGGAGTGGGAGAGAGAAAAGGAGAGACAGAGGAGGAGGAGGAGGAGGAGGGAGGGGTTGAAGTAGAAAGAGAAAGATTATAAGGATGGGGAGACAGAGGAAGAAAGGAGGGGTCGAAGTAAAAGGAGAGAAAGTAAGGATAAAAATGAGACAAGGACATGAGGAAGAAATGGGAGCAAGGTGTCAAATTGGAGCAATACATTTGAAGACTTAAATGGATATGAGAAGGAAAACAAGAAAATTAACATACATGATTATTGTTTTGCCCTTCCAAAGAC